>OX439379.1:13782214-14441637 GCA_949319315.1 Zelleria hepariella
CTAAGCTGCCATAGAATAAATTAAAGTACTCTTCAAGAGCTTTCATTTGACATGCAGTTTATTGAGGTCCGGCAATGTAAACTTTTTCATCAAGTGTCAACTGTCAGTGGGCCCAGACTTCATACTAATGTGCCCGTGGTCCTTTAAGATGGCACGATGGCACAATAAACTAATGACGTGCCCGTTGGAAACAGCTGTAGCGCGTCACGTACGTCGGTCTCGGACTCGGATGTCATAAAACGAGACATGAGCGTTAATTATAAACCTTCCACTGTCAGAAAAGAAAGAGAATAAAGGTGCCGATTGGATCCCGACCGCAGCGACAACTGCAGATTTCGTGAAGCCCGGCGACACTACTTCAATCAAACCGGGCGAAGTGAGGTCCGCATATAAATACATACAAACCGTAGTGTCGCCGGGCTTCACGAAGTCTGCAGTTGGCGCTGGTTGAGATCCAACCGGAACCTTTAAGGATAGAGCGAAATGTAGAGTCGGTACAGCCGAATGGTCGGGCCTATTTTGCTAAAGCCTATACACGAGGATATTTGCCTTCAGTTTCGCCTGATCTGACATAAATCCGTACCGTGTATGGATGCTGCAGCCTCAAGGTCAACGCAGTGACTGAAGCAATTCAATCACATCGGGCTGACCGCAAGGACTGACACAGGTTTGACTCTACCGTGTATGATGCCTAGCCTTAAAAATCCACTGCCTTTGTCATCTGACACAATGAGTTTTTGAACGAGCGAGCGAAGCGAGCGAAGTTCGCCGAGTCTACTGGAACAATCCGGCGTTTGTATGTATGTTTGTATGTATGAATGTTCGTTCGACGATAACTTGAGTAAATTTGGTCGGATCGTTTTGAAATTTGGTAGACGGGTAAACGAAATTAAAATAATTTTTAAATTCGAACATGAGCCAAATCGGTCGAGGGGTTGCTGAGATATGGGGTTGTATAGTTTATATGCAAAGCGCGCGCGCCTGCGCTAATGGCGTAAGCAAAGTTACACATCTGTAACTGGGGTCGCGAGTTCATAGTTCGGAGCGAACCACTAGTTATTTTTGTTTTTGGAAATTAAACAATAATAATTATCACTTGACAGTTGGTGACGGGCGCATCCACTCAGTGGAGTTTTAGCAAAAACAGTTTAGTTAAAAAATCTGGGCCCCACGATGCAGAAAGGAATAAAAATACAACACTAGGTCATAAGAATTGCTGCTACGAGCGGGTCTATTATGTAAAAAAACCAGTCAACCTTTGAGCGTCAAAACACTCGAAAATAGCCCTTATTGAAATGGACAATCTTTTTTTTGACATTTAAAAACGGTTATTTTTACGGTGGATATTTTAGAGAATACAGTGGCTTGGCTTAAATTCCAAAAAAGTATATACGTACGTTTTTGGAAATAGAAGCTATGATTTATTCTCTTTGGTGGCGCTTACGGCTCAGTTGGACAGCATGAAGCCTCTTCATTCAGAGTTCTAAAGCACACTCGTAACCCGGATGTGGATTTACGAAAATATGTACCCAAGCTACGGACGGAAGTTATTAGCGTTGAAATTATTCAAAATGTGTTGAAAATACAAGTTTAAATTAATGCAAAACCTTATACTATAATGCACCCCGAGCCCAACAGATTTGTATGACATTGATATTTGAAGACCATTTTTTCGCATTTTAGGTATTGGCGTTGGTATCACAGCGAGGCAGTATGGTTGTAAAAATAAATTGAATTCGCTCTAGCATAGTATCGCTTAGGAAAGGAAAGAATATCGCTCAGCTTTAAACATACTTAACTGTATGCAATAACATGACCCTATATATTCGAACAGAACAACTGGGCGATTGATAGTGATAGCATAAAAAGTTGCTCAACCGTTAAAATTTAAATCTAATTCGTATCAGAGCGTATGGAAACATGGCCAATGTCTTACTTCAACATCAATCACTAAACTTTCAATCTGAGATTTAAAAGATGTCGACAAACCTTAGACAGCATTTAGAGATTTTTCCATCATCGATAAAAAAATCACAATTTGATTCACTCGTAATTTTTCAATTTGATTGGAGTCTTTCCCTGTTCGTACCGTTAGTGACTGGTATTTGAAGCTTACAAATCCGATTCGAAAGTCTCGATCCTTTGTAAAGCATCGTGGATTCGTGGCTATTCGTGATTGATGCTAACGTTACACAATTAGGCCCCAGTTCATGTTATCGCAAGCAATAACTAAATAAGTAAGATGCGTGGCAACGTAATTATAATCATCGCAAATCACTTAACTCGCAAGCGGAGGAAATATTCCCTAAATGTGTTAGATATTCGCAATCAAGAGATATTTGTTCAAAAGTGAGCTATGTATCTGTGAATGAAGATTTAGGGGTCGTCCATTAATTACTACTGGGAACGGAGAAATTGTGGCAATTTTTCGTGAAAGCGCCTCTTGAGACGCCGCCGCCCGCCCCGTCACGCCGCGCTTTGTTCCACCGCGATATTCCAACACGGATGCAGGGGCAGCTTCGACAAAGACCACTGAGCTATCATATGAGTGGACAAGACTATAATTGGATTGTCCACTCACTACTATGAGAGGGTTGATCGTCCCTACAAATGAAGGCTACCGTACCGTTTTAGTGCTTACTAGTTGGCGCCACTGTCGAGTAAAGTCATGTGTGGATATTAAAAAAAAAACCGTACAGTTGCTAGTCATCAAAACTGGTTTATTTGCGGGAAAAAAGCTTTTATCGAAATAAAGAATCTTCTTTTGAAACAAATGAAAACAAGATTTTTATTTTTATTTTCCCGCAAATAAACCGACAACTGTGCGATTTTTTTTTACAGAATAAGCACACTGAAGTATAACTCTTAAAAGCTAGTTATTTCGGCCGTAAAAAAGTTTTAAAATAATATTTAATACCTTCTTTAAAACTGTACCAATAAAACAAACCGAACACGCCCCGTGCTGTTCGAACACAATTTTCCGAAAGATAAAACTGTTTCAAAGCAGTGGTTAGTATCGGGACAGCAACTATTTCCCATAATTATCTCGGGTAATCTTTGATCAAGAATAAAACTAGATACAACATAGAACTCTGAAATGTGTCTGGAAAAATAGATGCCCAAACTGACTTTGGGAGCTTATTTGCTCGTAGTCTATGCAATTAAAGTAAAACTGTACACTAATGCAATAAGGTTGACATTCGAATATTAGACGTATGGTCGAAATGATTTTTCGTATTGTTCTATTGCTGATTTCATTTGTTTCTGTGGGGACAAGTTTTTATTGTGATTTTATACGTAATGCGAATTCTATGGGATTTAGTTCGGTGCGGGTAATATTCACAAATTAGAATAATAAACCCACGTAGTCCATAAAAACAGTGACATTTCTGACCTTACGCAACACCAGCGCCCCTAGCGGCATATCCAAGCTCTGTAGCCCTCATCGAGTGGGCATTCATTACTCATCCGAGGACCGTTGTCCTACATCGGCGCTCCGGGCCAGTCACAATCAGAATGAATGGAAGGCTTATCAGAGGGACGTAAGCTCTCTTATCGCGCCCGAATCAGGTAGTGGGGCCGGCACTCGCGAATTTTGACTCGTGCTCAGGTTTTTTAACCCCCGAACAAAAATAAAAAACCGACAAAAAAGACAACAGAAGAAGTTTGAAAATTAAAATAAGGTTGAAAATAAAAAACCGAAAAGTGGTTCCGTACATCCGATCTCGCTCGTGTAAAGCAGTTTCTGAACGCGTGTAAATGACCTTTCATCAAAACTAAAAGTGTTCGTACTCGAAAATAACACTGAAATGTAATATTTCAGGAATCAGGCACTGTTCAGGGGTTCATTCTCTTTGTTAAAAACCGGTCCTAGTAAATATATTGCAAAAATATAAATAAAAATGGCCCAGTATGCAACAACACCTTTGGCAGTGTAATAGTTTCAGCACCAATAAATAAGTACCTAGTAGTCATGCCCCTCCACCCTTGACGCATTTTTTTTTCAATATGGCGGAATTTACAAAATTCAATATTTCACGAATTAAGACTCTTTTTATATTGGTATACCTTTGAATAAACATTACGAAGTATATTAAATCCAAGGATGACAATGCGATGTAAAAGAGAAATAATTTTAAAACTTTGTACATATGAACGCAATGGCGTCAAAGGTAACCCTCCAGAATCTAGATTATTATATTGCTTGCTACATCCCAAGTAAGTTGAACTCAATCACGCAAATTACGAAATACAACGTGTTACAAAATACTAAACATCCTTATTCTTTTCCAGCCCCAAACTGTGTCAATTCTGAAAAAAAAAAATTATATATATTTTTTTTATCGTTAACCATAATTTAAAACGTTTCATATAACTTTCATGTTTTTGGTATTAGTTCAAATTAAAAAAATATGTTTGTGTGTGTTGCATTTGCATAGCTTTGAGTTGTTAAAACATTGTGAAAGTCAATGAAAACAACATTTGAAAAATACTTTTCTCCCGCCACATTGTACACATTTTATCAATTCAACGGAACGTATTAGAGCGAAAAAAAAAATTTAGGTCGCGATCCCTATCACCGCGTGATAATACCCTGTAAAAAGAGTTAGGATCTTTTTTAACACCTTGTATAATAAAGTCGTCGGTACACTTCATATAACGCTCGTCTTTATGACTATAATTGGATTAGAGTGTTTGAATTCCCAGGATTTAATTATAGGTATTATCTTTGAGCATGCGTAACTCCATAATTGCGAAACTCAGAGGCGTATAGAGAAGAATCAATGCCATAATGAGGTCAGGTCACTGGTATAAATCTGCTCTCGCTTTTAATTATGCCAGTATCAGACTGAAAATGGAGCCAAACGAGAATTATTATGTGCCTACTAGCCGCCTTTGAGTAGTCAAATAGTTGTTGCCCAAGTTTTTGTTACTTTCAAACACTATTTCTTTCTCTTATGGACCTTTTTACCTCCTCCGTGTAGTCTTGGGTCAACATCTGGGGGTCTACCGGCTAAAACGAAGCCGATTACCATTGGCGAAAATCGAAGTTCGATTTATAAAAAAATATCTGGGTGGCAGTAAAATTAACTGGGTGGCAGTACATTTTTCAAAAATCTAACTTCGATTTTCGCCAATGGTAATCGGCTTCGTCTGAGCCGGTAGACCCCCTGGCCATAGCTAGAGGTAGCATCAACATTTACTACCATGCCATGGTTTCTTTAGCCTATAAGTACGCTTACGTCAAACGCAAAATTTAGCGCAAACAGACCTCTTCCACGTCTGTGTCGGTCTTCCGGGTCGAAAACCTCCAAGCATTCGACCCTCAGCAGTTGTAATAGTGTTGGGCTAAGTGTTTATTTTTAGGATACCTACTTTCAGGGAGTGTTCAGGAAGACCTGGATCTTGAGTGACCAGTAGGTAGTCCTTAACTTTAAGTTAAAATTACAGTTATAAGTGTTCACATAAATTTTGTAAAATTCAAACGGAATCAAGAGAGTTTTTCGATTTTCTGAATGACAGCCCCGCCTAGAGCGCTATTACTCAAACGCTGACTCGAACTTATTGTGCTTAGATATTCTCCGAGCTTATCTTACGGCTACTGTAGGTATTTTGCTGACAAGCGGGCTACATGGCAGTACTTGACAAATTAGATTTTCTGGGGTACTTCACCTACAGAGAATTAAGTCTTCACATTCGCACACGCCTCGTTTTACTCCGTGTTATCAATGTCAATCATCAATTAAACCATAAACTCAGTCATCAGCTGATTTTCGAAACTGTAATTTTGTTTGGCTGATCAATAATACTTGTGTCACACAGTCTAGTGAGGAAATGCGTTGCTCAATCGACTCTCTATCCTAGGGTAGACTCCCTAGCATCTCAGATTGCGCCGCTTCAGGGAGAAAAGCTAAGCATACCTATTGGTTCAAAAGAGTGCTGGCCACCCTCGGTATTGATTTACTTCACTAGGTACCGTAGGCTGTTGCATGTTTGATTGATGGATGACGGAAAATATCGTAGTCTCTACAAAATTTTCACCATTTTGATGGACCATTTCAACATGCAGAAAATATGCGTAACGCTTCATTTGAGCACAATTAATAATCCTAAAAAAGGTAAGATATTGTTGCCTAAACTGACCCAGGCATTGTTTTGGCCTGTTGCTTTCAGCGACACAACGTAACTTTTAATATATACAGGGATTTTGTGGGTGTACGCCTTGCACACGTCTCCGCTGAAAAATTTCCTGCCCGCTGGAGCGAAAGGAGAATCAGTATAATATCTCCCTGGAGCCGAAGCATCTAAGTAGGCACCCGTCTCACCGAAGGTGTCTGTTTGATATGAATAAGAATTATCTTAGCTTTCGGCAGTTTTAGATCTTAATCAGAGAAAAATAAAACTTCTGTAAATGACCATATCTCAAAAAAGTCTAATATAGGTACCTTCTTGAAATGACTTTTCATTGATTTTTGTGACCATAGGCTGCCTCAAAATCGATACGATCTAATGATGAGACACCACATTAAGCGTGAAAAATATGACCCTCGTTTATTACTTTTTAGCAGTCGGGTTAACTTTTTTGTATTGGTACCTTTGAAGAAGTGGTGGTCTTGAATAGGGCGTGAGGACTGGTCTTGAAGTGAGAGACAAACAGCGGCGACACGAGCTCTGAAACTAGTCGGCATTGATGTTTTGTAAATACAAGAAGGCCATCTTCTTATTCGGGTGAAAGTGTAAAATCACGACACGGTGTCTTTGGGCTTCTAGCAGGTCTTCGGTAGTAGCTGAAGTACCTGGTAAATGGAGAGTCTGAGAATTTGACAGGTACCTTTGAAGGCGTGAAGGTCGCTGGCGCGGTCGGAGGGCGGCTCGTCTAGCGCCGAAGAGGTGGAGGCGGCCACCTCTTGCTGGTCGGTCTTCATCTTGTGGCAGACCTCGAAGGCTTGGCCCACGGTGCGCACGATGCGCATGGCTTGACACTGGGGGATAAAATGACAATACGATATAAAATATATATATATTTCAAAGTCCATAATTATTTGTTAGTAGTACAAAAATAAGATTAAGATTTAACTAATATTAGTAGAGATCATAAAGGTTTTTATGTAATGGGGAAAGAATGACAGAGAATATTCCAGATCAGATTGTTTTCAATATGTCTCATTTCCATCTGCCAACGCTCACAGCCTAGTTGTACTAGCCGTTCTTAATCGATTGGCAAAGTTAAGCAACAACGGCCGCGGTCAGTCCATGGATGGGTGACCGCTAGTGGCAATAATAATATCTGAGCGCTTCCGTGCTTCGGAAGGCACGTTAAACCGTTGGTCCCGGTTGTTGTTCATTAATAACAATCGTTAAGCCATGTCAGAGACCCTTTGGGTGGCCTAAAAACTCTGACACCAGGGGTGGCCACTACCTCATACGATTACCTACCATTGGGCAGCTGACCCTACCAGCTATAACACGCAGGATGCTGTTGTTGCTGCAGCGGATCCGACTCTAAAGTAACGAATTTTTTTTTCTTTCTGTATTCCGTAACCTGGCAATCTGTTTGCAACAATGGGCCATTCACTTGTCGTTTAAATGTCTATCTGAGAAAATGCATCCAGTGAGCCTTTCTCATATACTGCTGGCGAATCTATTTTTCAGGGTAACGAATAAGATATATTTTCTCATAATGGCGTAAAAGTCGTCGACGCGTGGCCGTCTCTGTGGTAGCCTAAAATGGGTCGAAGGTTCGTTCGCCAAAGCTCGATGGGTCGATGATATTGTGAAGACAAGGGGCGAGATCCGCATTCGCCCGGTCTTCAGCTTCTCTTGAATCTTTTTATACAGGGTGTTAAAAGACCGCCAACAGACCCGAAAGCCACGCATACTAGACACCAAAACAAAGTACTTTTTCGAAAAATTTTTGCTCGGAAATGATTTTGGTTTTTTCGGTTATGTTTTTTTTTTAACACGCAATGGATGTGAAACGCACAGAAGTCATATTGCGCAAGCGTAGGTATAAGTTTATGTTACTTAAGCTTGAAGTGGTGATGTTTAGAATACATTGCGGGTTGCAATTTTAACGTCGTTTTTTGTAGGAAATATTCATAATTTTGATATGGCTTCTTGAGAAGATAAGATATGAACTAGATACTGAATAAGATTCTGTAAAAAAAAAAGTTTTGCAAAGTTCGACCTCATTATCTCAGAAACCGTTGATTTCCCAGGCATAGTGCCCTGGGCAAAAATGTTTCTTATGATGAGGACAATACGTGGTTTCCCGCTTTGTTGGCGGTCTTTTAACACCCTGTATAGGTACATAGGAAACTACAAGATGATGATGAGAGTAGCAGGGAAATTTCAAATAACCGTATGTCAGTTGTAAACGTGATAAATTGTTTCAAAAATCCGTAAATTACATCTGGCATCAGATCCAGTGCCAAGTAGATATGTGCAAATTATTTTATTTCAATAATTAAATTTGTGATAATCCTACAACGTGATAAATAAATTACTGTTAAACAAGCTTGGGGTTTGCTTTCAACTAACTCGGGTGTATTCTTTCTGATAATATAATAATAAATAATATATGAGATGTTATAAAGATATTCTGTGTTGCCGCAGCACAAAAAAATAAAATGGATAGAAAAACAAATAAAGATTTTTATTCATGGTGTTTAATAGACCGCAAGACGTTCGTCTGGTTAATACATTATGTGTGGCTCAAACATAAAATTGTCGTGTCTTTTGTTTAATGTATGGAAAGTGCGTGTGATCTCTTGTACACACGACAGCACGTAAGAGTGTACACTTTTGTTGTAAATTCGCCCGTAACGTAACTGAGTAGAGTGCTAGCGTGTAAGGGTCGACGTGCTGTCGTGTGTACTTTAGCTTTTGCCCGACAAGTGTTTACGCACCACCTCACCTGTTCGGGAGGCGAATCACTCAAGAGACGCTTAGTGTGTTTACGCTTAAAACCATTACACGTTATCGGGCGCCGCTACACTAATATAGTCACCGGCAGAACAGTAACTCAGCACGAGTCTCAAGCAAGATAGTAGTAGTTTGCGAACTCGCGACCCCATATCTCGGCTACCCCTTGACCGATTTAGCTCATGTTCGAACTTAAAACATATCATTAATCAAATTTAACAACGTTGCGACCAACGATACTCAAGTTATCGTCGTAAACAAACATACAAACATACAAACACACAAACATATATACATACATACATAAATACACACGCCGGATGGTTCCAGTAGACTCGGAAAACTTCTCTCGCTTCGCTCGCTCGTTCAAATATTGACTCCCTTAAACTAAACTAATCCTATTCCTAACCGTTCTAAATACCATTTTAGGGAATTTTTCTACAACGAAACTCAGAAGACTTTAGACAACGATCGATCTAATACTTATATCTTATAAGCGCTTAGTTGTGAATTTCTGCAGATAAATATAGGTACTGAGATATTATTCTGCAGTGTCTATTTCGTGGCAGCCAAAACTAATTTGCTACAAACCTGACGTTTGAATTAAAACAATAAACCGCGTCTAATTAAACCGCTTTTACAATTTGAATGTTATTTATTACGTAGCAATACCTCTAGGCAGATCTAGATCTTATCCGACTTCAAAAAAGGAGAAAGTACTCGATTCGACTCTTATATGTTTTCATTAAAAATAAAGCAAATTATTTTAGCCTTTTTAGTGCGAACTTGAAGTCGGTGTTTATTTTTGTTAAGGTTATTTATCTTGTTGTTATTACAACACCTGTTGTCACACAGTGTAGGCAGAGTACCTAATCGGGTCCCGTTTGTCACCCTTCGGATATGAAACCTTAAAAATGGACCATTCCGACAACTGAAAACTCCAAAAACGTCGCCGAGATTTGCAGCTGGCTAGCAAAAATAGATTTTTACAAGTCACATAGCACCCAGATTAGCGATTATTCCAACCTAAACACAGATTAAGATGGGGCAGTGCCGATCACATAAATTATGCAAAATATGCATGTAGATGCAAGACGTATTTTGCTTAAATGTGATTGACAGGTTACTTTGTTTTTTTTTTTGTTTGAAGAAATTTCTTCCGTTTCATAGCTCGCTTTCTTGTGAGTTAGATGCGACAACAGTCACAGTCCATTGCTCTTGTTCTAGGTGGAAAACTTGAAATGTATCTTCATTGCGTACGGGTTACTGATGTGATGTTTAGAGGCATTTTAGTCCCGCAAGACGCCTTCGGATTAAGTTATCGTTGCATTGCATCTGTATTCTACAAACATTGCTTCTGTATTACAAAGTATAATGTGTTAATACTAATAGATAGGAAGTGAGTTAGTGAATAATACACAATGAAAACATTGGAAGGCGATCAAAGCTAGACAGTAAAGTCTGCGGCTGAAAAAAACATAAAATCTTGGTCACTCCGAGACAATGACCTTTATGTCAGTTGTAATTTTCAGCTTGCCCACCTCACGCCCGTGGATACGGCTGGAGTCGTCTATTTTCGTAGGCAACGTCACTGCGCGGAGTGAGGTCAAAGAAATGAGGCAATAGCAGTTGATAAAGCTTTTAGATTGAACCGTTTCAGAGCAACTCAATTAGGAGTTTGACAGAGAGGACAGACCGCTCCTCTTTTGGGAACGGCTAAGATGACTGCTGCCCGTGCTGGAGTGAGTGTTTGGAATTTATAATGCAAAATTAACTTCTAATTAAAAATAAAAATGACTTCAGTGGTGAAGAGGTACACACGACAGCACGTCAGACTGTACACTTTTGTTGTAAAGTCACCCGAAACGTAAACGAGTAGAATGCTAGTAGGTCAATCAAATTTAAAATAAAATAAAAAAAAAAAACAGGAGTTAATGTCCAGAAAGCTGGATATCATTTTAATAGCTTCATTTGGTCCTAAATGCGTGTAATCCGAATTGGCACGGTCCTACGAGTAGGAGGTGAGCTCAACTTTTGGGGGCCCAAAAACCTGATTTTTATGGTGGTGCACCGGTCTAAGCCAAGCTTACTGTGTGCCAAAAGTCAGCCCTTGATCTTTTTTTGTTTTAGAGATATTTGACATAATACTAAATCATCAAGGTATTTTAAGGTGAAATACGTCTCACAACTAGCGCCGCCAATGGAAAAAAAACATATCTTTTTTTTTGATGCGTTTTTAGCTAAAAACGCTCCTGCGATTTCTCAACGCGAGGCTTAACTATTTTTAGGACCTAAGGTTTGGATTCCAGATCCTAGAACCTCAGAATGCAATCTATTCTCGCCAAAAGTGGCCACTTTTGGCGAGAATCTATTGCATTCGTAGGAAATCCAATCCTGGAATCCAAACCTTAGGTCCTAAAAATAGTTAAGCCTCGCGTTGAGAAATCGCAGGAGCGTTTTTTGCTAAAAACGCATCCAAAAAAAAAGATATGTTTTTTTTTCCATTGGCGGCGCTAGTTGTGAGACGTATGGCGTCTTAAACGAATATTTTAGGTAATCCACGCAAGCTAGAATAACCAAATAAAATCACGATGAATGAGGATAAAATAAACTATTCAATGAAAATTTTTACGGAGGGCCCTCCTATTAAACTTCAGTCAAAAAAACATGAACATGTGTTATTTCGCTATTGCCATCTATTGCACTGTTTCTGAGTGCCTTCCTTAATGCCTTCCGTTAAGGAGTTCCGTTCTCCATCTCCGAAGTTCTTCATCCGATTTTCATAATTTTTTATGGGACCACATGGGAATATATGCTTTCAAACAAAAAAAAAAGTGCTTACCCGTGCAAATCCTCAACATCGGTTCACGTAAAAAAAAGCTCTGAGGTAACACACATAAAAATAAAAATAAATGGGTCGATTTGAGTATCTCCTTTTTTTTTGCGTGATACCTACTACACACTGTATGTACACTCTGACGTGCTGTCGTGTGTACACGTCACAATTATATAGAGCCTCTTCTTTGACGGCACTTGTTTATCTGTGGCGTGTCTCATAAATTGATACTTGATTCCACGGATTACAAAATCAATATAACTGTAAAAAATTTGAAGTATCAAATAAGTACTCACAGCGGGGGGGTACCCTTGACGCTATTGCGTTCATATTGACTAAGTTTTGAAAATATTTTTTTTCGAATTCGCATAGTCATGCTTTGATTTTATAATGTTTAGATATTCAAATGTAAGGTTATTTTTAAATAAAAAATATAAATCATCATATCATCATCATAATGTAGCCTGTACAATTGTACATGTCCCACTAACTGGGCAAAGGCATTCTCTCAGAGAGAGAGTTCGAGCTTAATCACCACGCGTGCTCAATGCGGGTTGGCAATTTTTGCGTTGAGGGTATAATGCCTCATACGCTCAGGTTTCCTTACGATGTTTTCTTTCACCGTCAGCGAGTGGTATTGCTACTACAAATTCACAAATGTACGTAACTTTGAAATTAAACAAAGTCATAGATACATGCCCGCACCGGGAATAGAACCTAGGACCTTTCGCTTCAGAGTCCATTGTTCTACCCACTAGACCACCACCGCCACCGCAAAAAATATAAAACGCGTCTTAATTAGTGAAATATTGAATTTAGAAAATTTCGCCACATTGAAAAAATCACGTCACGGGTGAGGGTGGATTAGATAGACGGAAGGCACTGATTTTTGATTAAATTAATGATAAAAAGATACAAACAAACTTAAAATCTATAGATTTATTGCCTTAATATTATTTTAGCAATGAAGAGTTCTACGAGTATCTAAAATCCGATAAGTGCTAGGCGTTCATTTTGTGTCGTTAAATAAATAAAGCCCTTTTCTTCTTCAGTAAGTCAACATAAATAGGTAACTTACGCTATACCTACCTGCATAAACTCATATAACGTGAGATAGAGTTTCTTAACTAAATATTGCCTAAATACTACAAAGACCAATGCTAGCTTGTAACTTTCAGGTTTCGTCACAGTAAGGTAAATAAAAGTTAGTTGGACTTTGACGTGTGTGTTTGTTAACATACCACATGTCTTTGGTAAACCACCAGTCTATTGCAAGCAATTATTTCCTTGTGTTCTGCTTCTGCACTATTTGAACCTAGCGTCTACACTAAAGTGTGGTTTGTCAGCTAAATAGCTTGTTAATTTGTTGTAATGAACTTTCTAGCTGCTCGGGCAGTTTCAGCTAACTTCAGAGGATAGGGCAAATCTGCTTACAAGATATTTTACCAAAAAGCTATTTAATTTTGGTGTCTACGGAGAAAAAATATTTGAATGCATGTCAACCGAACTACAAAGAGAGACTACAAAAATCCGTGAGGTCATAACAATTTACAACTAAATATACCTACCTACTACATTTTTCTTAGTTCCATTGCAAAATATATTTTAGCATTTTGATAAACAGGAACACAAGGGGGTCGCTTAACTTATCAGTACAAGCAATTCGAATTACTATGGGGCAAATGCGAAATCTCGAAACAAAAAGCTGCCGCATCCGCTGTTGCAGTAGGTATCGAATTTTAATATGGCACACACAGCACATTATTTTTTTCCGAGATTTCGTACTTTTCTTGTGGTAAAAGTTGCTTGTATTGATGAGTTAAGCGACCCCTTTCAGTGTCGCAGGACCTTTCAGAAACACTCTGCATTAATCACCCTGCACCCTGCGTAGTTCAGGTATAATTTTTCTAAACTACAGGCTGGATTTTGCTGAAACTTGGTTTATATCAGTAGATGACCAATACGAAGGTTTGCCAACAGTTTTTATAATAAAAAAATAGCCTGAAAGAAATTAGAGCGATGCGTTTTTCGCGCCGAAAAAGTGGTTACTTTCAGCTGTTATTTACTTACATTATTACACTGTCTATTTGAGCTTAACTACCTTGCGAACATCAAAAAATTAAATGTGTTGTATTTGTCAGAAAAAAAAAAGATTATCGAAATAGCTAATAAAATGTAGAAATGGCAGCAGAACTACGAACAAAATTGGGAAAATAGATCTATCACATTACAACTACAACTACATACTCGCGAAAGGACACGAAAACGCGTAGACTGATACAGCCGCATTGCCTCTCACTTTTTTAGAAAACAGTGTTTCACGCGCTTGGCCATCGCCGAGTTCCCATGCTTGTACAGGAAATTCTTAAGCTCGTTAAACTCAAAAGTGGCTTCACTGATTAGATTTTTTTTATTTGTTTTAACCGCCTAAGTCGCGGGGTAGTATGGAAAGAAAAATATTATGAAAAACTAAAGGAACAGTTGAACATTTATAAAAATAAAAATTAATGATTTTGTATGGGAATCGGCTTAGTTGATACGAAGTTCACCAAATAATGTACCTAACCTACATCAGTCGAGATTTTTAGCGACCGTACTCATCCTTGAAACCTTATGTATTAGGTATTCGTCTCGTCTCGATACAAAGCAATCCGGCGGTGAGAGAGGACCGGAAAATTAAAATTTATGTAATATCCCTGTGCAAATAGACATTCCTGATGGAATAAAAATACACCGGGCAAGTCCACGATTTTCATTAAACAAATATTTTACTTTCGCTGTTGCTCTTAGCGTTTTGTGAAACACGAAACGTGCTTCCTTTTTTTTATTTTGATATAGTTTTAGATCTTAAATTATTTGTTGTTACGTCTTTTGTCACAAACTTGGTGTGACCACTATTTTACATGCACAAAACAATTTATTTTTATATAATATGGAGTAGGTCCTGCACATTCAGATCAACCAACTAAATACGGGTTTCATGACGACTTTTTCCTCATTCACTTTGATTAAACGAGTTTTACAGTTCTTATTCTATTATTTGGGATACATACCATAACCAGAATTTGAACCTCGGGTCTCTTGCAATACTTCTCTAACTGCCGGTTTCTGATTTGAGAAATTAGCTGAGCAGGCACTTAAGGCGCGGTACATAGTGAATAGCCGATTTGTTTAGTGTATTTGATACAGGAATCGATTTTGTGCATTTTTCTTTGCGCGCGGGCTAATTCACTAAGCTTAGCGCCTTAAGTATAATTCTGCCTCTGCGGATTTCTCACAAAAGAACGTGACAGAACGATAGTTAAGTGTTGGCTTAATAAAATTCTCAATTCAGAAACCGGGCGTCTATCATACAGGGGCCTTAGCCTGTAAGACAATGGCGGGTCAATGGCTTCCCGGCAGAAGGACAAAACCGGGCTCTCCTCGTTTTTCTCCTACAACCAGAGAACTAATCCTCTAGAATTAGAATCAAAATATTCTTTGCTGTACTACAAAAACACTAAAAGGACAGACAGCGTTAGCAAATCGTAATTGAAGTCGTCACCTGACAGCCCATTTTGGCACCATTGTCTTACAGGCTAAGGGCCCAGGTATACCAGTGTACTAATAGAATGAGAGTGGCCATAAATAAAAAGCTCCAAGCTTCGAAGTTTTGGCGGTAGTAGGGACTAGTGATGGCCATAATAATTAAATCATTCTAATGTGATGAACATAATGCCAACGAGTAATAATGAATACCTACCTCTCGGATGCAGATATTATAATTATACACATGTGTACATTAGATATTATACACATGTGTACGTTGGCGCTAGGGTCATCACGCGCTTTCGCGCGCTTTTACTTTCTGCCGGTTACTGAAAAAGGCATAAACCGTAGAGCGTGATCGTCTATAGACGAAATACAGAGCATAAAATTATCTCTTTATTGATAACAAACACTGGTCACACTGTAAGAAAAAAACAAAAGGTTTTTTTTATTCTAAAACATTCAGAAATCATAAAAAGCCGTCGCGCGGAGCTGACACACAAAGTGTATTGTTTTGAAAATTCTACGAGAGGTAAGTAAATTTACGTTGATTTACGTTATTCTTTGGTTCTTTAGGTCCTTACTTCATAAGAAAAACTTGCATTTTACAGTATAAATTCATCATGCTATAGAAGTCTGTAACGATTTCTGAATGTTCGCCCGCTCTATGGTTTCTACCGGATATTGCGTCACGTCGTGAACTGAATGTCTGATCGTGTATAGATGAATCACAGAGTATAAAATTGTCTGTGATTTGATACCAAATATCGAAGAAAAAAACAAAAGATTTTGACACTGACAGTCACTCGTCAACTTCGTTCGGCCGCTGGAATTTGCATCGATTGTTGTGTGATGTTTTCTAAGGATTTGGATGTTGTAGGATGAAAGAAACCACTTATGTGTACTAGGCATTTATTCAACATTGGCTTAGAAACAATTTCAGTTCCTAAAGGTTTGTATTTTTACCTCAATAGACAATTTATTCCACAAATCTGGAATGTATGCCTACATTTTCATTTTGCACAGAGAATTAAGACTTTTTTAACGTAGAACCATATATTTCCGTACCTACCTCAAATGATGTCGTTTCTAAAGAAAAGATTACTCCTTATTTCACAACATTTGGTTGAGTAGGTGCGGAGATATAAGAGATTTTGTCAACGGTGGAAACTCCATTTTCCGCGTTTTCCGCGTCGCGTTAAAGCCTCCCCGAGCGGGAGGGTTAAAAATACGGTACGACAATTATTGTTATTATCTAGGATTAATCTGCAGTAGAACTCACCAATATTGGCACACCATCATATCTCGGAATAGGTTTAATAATGTGCAGTGACAAAAACTTTATTATAAACAAATAACTACTAAATAAAAAAAATTTAAAAACCCCAAAATTTTAATTTTACGTTAGAAAACTGTTTTTAAATTATGTATAGCGCTCGTGCAAACCTAAGATAATATTCTATCCTAAATGGCTGAACCGATTTTGATAAAACATATCTAAAAACGATCGCTATTAAAAAGCCGCGTCCAAAACGGTTCACCGTTTATTTATAGTTTATTAGGTCCCGGAATGGAGACCAAAAATATGTCCATATTTTTCAGACACGAAGTTGGTTTTGAAATATTCTAACTTACGAGGCAACACTAGAACTTAGGTCTCAAGCTCTACACTGGAAGGCCCATAATTTTAGGTCAAAGTATAATGTTATGACCCTCTCAGGCAGTGTGCTCGCTCATAATGGTGACAATACGGCTTATTAGTTGAAACACCCAACTAGAGGTGGTATAGTTATTTATATCCTCGCTAGTGGCATTGAATCTTGCATCATTCCTTTAAGAGGAAACGCGGGTAACCGCTGCTCGTGCTCCATACAAAATGGGAGACCTGTTTCCTCCCTGTTTATGCCATTCAATTTATATGTACCTACCTCTGCCATGTCCCTACGTTTTCCTAACGCCAAACGCCAACAACGCAGAACCCGCCCTGAGCCCACGTACAACTAAAGTCTAATTTTTCATTCAAAGTTCAAGATAGTACACTGACGTTACGGTGTGACCAGTCTCTGGTGAAAATTAAATAGTGTGGTTACAAAAAGTTTGACATGAATTGAATTGCCTAATCTAGATAATCTATTTATAGGCTGATTGATGATAACTTTATAAAAGCTTATTATATGAAATTAACTAAAAATGCATTAATTAGTAATGAGAAAGTGTGTTTTGGTCCAGTTTTTTGAGGAGTGTTAAATGCGTTAAAAATTGTGTTTTTTAAATAATCTATGGAAATATTGCGTTCCGAACGTTTTTTCCGTCCGGAATACCTACCTGCCGCACGGGCAACCATGCGGAATTTCGTATTCCGCTTTTTGTTGTGACTGAGCTGAATCGCACAACGAGTGGAATGCATCACTATTACAATAAATATGGCAACATTATTTTGCAAAGTGACAGTTAGCATCTGTCAGTTTACTATCCTGAATAAAGAATTAGACTTTACACGTACAATTCTATCGGTCAACTGTACTGTGACACCTTCGACAGAGTGTTCAAGACAAAACTCGGTTTCTCCAGCCATGGGGGTTACCCTTGACGCTATTGCGATCCAATTGAAAAAGTTTAAAAATTAATTTCTCTTTGAATTCGCATAGTAATGCTTTGATTTTAAATACTTTGTAATGTTTATTCAAAGGTAAGGCTGTTTTATTCAATAAAAACACAAAATGCGTCTTAAATATTGCAAAATATTAAATTTTGTAAATTGCGCCATATTGCGGCCGCATTGGAAACATGCGTCAAGGGTAGAGCATATCCGAGCTCACGCAAGAAATCTTTGAGGGTCGCCGTCGACGGATACGTCGTGTAGGACATCATCATACAAATGTATAGAAGCGATACGACTTCATACGACACAAGACACGCAGAAAAGACGTACGCGGACAAAGCAAAAAGTCAGGTCAATACAAAACGTCACGTCCGCGCCGCGTCTTTGTTCCACGTCTCTTCTGTGTGGCTGGCGCCTAAGCGCCGGTTTTCTCACGATGTTTTCCTTTATAGTTAGCGGTATTACAAACCTATTCCAAATTTACAAATGCACGCAACTTTGAAATCTCTTAGTAGAATGGTGTAATTTCGCCCAATAGATTGCGACGGGATATCTAATGATATCCAGATTCCGGTGATTGGTGCGCAGTGCGTAATCGGCGGGTGAGCGACGACGGGGCAGTTCCAAAATAAAGCGTGCAAATAGAACTAGTTTACAGAAGAGTTTCTAAATAACAAATGAATTCGACGACGGAAGTATCGCGTTTGACGTCACGCGGCGCAAATAAAATGACACTGAACTGAACATGTCAAAGTGAAAAAAAAACCCGTCGAATGTCCGCGAGTGCGTAAATCAAAATAAATATGAAGAGGGTCGAGCCAAGACCGCTCTCTGTGGCAGAGATTAGGGGCTTTATTTTATAACCGCAACATCTATCGCAATCTCTTTTAATTTAAACGTATCGTGATTCGTGTCAACATCACGTAATACTTAAAGTTTTCTTAGCAAAGTTGCCCGTAACGTAATTGAATAGGGTAGGTATAAGGGTTGACGTGGTGTCGAGTGTAAAAATTGAAGGATACTGATATTTCGTTAACTCATTAACTTTCATAAACGGGCTCCGATCACGAATCACGATCACTATCGCTTTAAATTACGTAACAAAAACTTGACAACTTCTTTCAAATATCAAATCGATGGCTACATATCGTTGAAGTTAGCCAATTAGACCCTTGTCTGACTGTTGAGATAGGCCGGTCGTTGCCAAGGAAAACAAAATAGGTGAAATCTATCGACCTGTTTAGCTGAGCGCGGCGGAATTATGTTACGTTGTGCCTTAAGCTACTTTGATGTAGTACCGGGCCTGAGTCTGTGTGGGTGTGTCTTACTGTGGCACCGTAGGTAGCTCTTAAAAGGGTGAACTGACTTCGATGCGGTTTTTGTTTTGTTTGAAAGCCTGTTTTCTAGCGAGTGTTCTGAGATATATTTTATAAAAATCGTTTCAGCCGTTTATGAGATGCTAATTTGAAGTTAACATTTCGGGGGTTTTTAATTTTATCTTACTCGATTATTTTCATCGCGCGACGAATTCGCATGGCATGAGTATCCAGCGGGCTCGACTTGTCGGGCCAAATCAATGTGATGCCGCGCGGAAGAAGAGATAGAGATAGAAAGATAGGCAAGAGTTACGAGTACATTATTGTGTCGGAGTCTTGCTCGCTATTTATTTTAATTATTTTTGGAGTGAATCTTAATCTGTGCCTGAGCAGCTACTAAGAGTGCTTATTGTCACTGTCACTGAAAGTGATAAGTTGGATAAACAACCTATTACTACTACAAGGTGTTACAAAAGATGCTAACTCTTTTTACAGGGTCATGGTATCTAATGATAGGGATCACAATCAAAAACATTTTTAGCTCTATGACTTTCCGTTGATTTTTAAATAATTAAAATGTATTTTTTCTATTAAATCACGGTTTTACTCACTAGTAATTTGTCGGTGTAGCCGACTAGTTTCGGTTCTCATTCGGAGACCTTCTTCATGGAGAACGAGACGGCCCTCTTAAATTAAAATGTAAGCGCTGTGACGGGAGAAAAGTATTTTTAAAATACTGTTTCCATAGAATTTTACTATGTTTTAACAGCCTGAAGCTATTAAAATACAACTAAGCAAACAACCATATTTTTAATTGGAGCTAAAATCAAAAACAAAAAAGTTTTGAAAATTTTACAATTTTGAGGTTATAAAAAAAAGTTGTTTTTCAACTTTTTTTTTTGCAGATTTGTCATTATGTTTACCAGCAGGTTACACCCTGTAAAAAGAGTTAGTATCTTTTGTAACACGTTGTAGTACTATGATACAATATGACAGACGTCCGGCACAGCTTTTTCGCACTCGTGGTAGCTACTCTGTACACACTCCAGCACGCAGGTAGACGCTTACACCCTAGCACTCTACTCGGTTGTATTACGGGCGACTTTACAACAAAAGTGTTCACTCTGACGTGAATACAGTAATTGAGTATTCTGTGGTAATATTAGGGTCGGCATCAACGAAATCGCAAAGCAAGGAGTACCGGATTTGAAGCTCGTTTCATATTTATTCATTTGTTGATTCGAAAACAAAAAATAATTTATAGTATTTGCCTTTGGGCCAAATAAAGAGAAAATTCTTCTAAATATTGGAATGAATTTAATAGCACGGATATGAATTTAAAAGCTTGTAAGTCATAGAATTAGGACACCTAAGTCTATGTTGTAAGTAAAATACCACTCTAAAGAAGACGGCTTCTTTGACAAAATCGTAAAACATTGAATGAATAGGATAAATAAATAGGGTTTACTCTAACTAGATAGGGTTAGTTTCTTACTCAATAATAGGTAGGTACCTATGTGGCATAAGATAGGCACTCATCGTTTAAAATCGATGTTTATTTTTTTATAAATAAAATAAAAACAAAATAAAATAAACTTTTTACCAAAGAACCGTCCTTACAACCGAGTAGCTAAGGAGATGTCGAAGGTGAAGTTCTTTAACAATCAATCAACTCTACAATTACAAAACATTCGCTTGCAAATATACCTAACGCTTAGCTTGACTCGAATACGACGTCAATGGGTTATTTATTCCTTCGGGGCCCCTTTTCTTGACGTACCCTTCCTTGAGGACCCCACTTTCATAAAATAAGTACAAGGAATAGGGCCCCGAAGGAATAACCCGATAATTAAGCACCATAAATAATCCCGTTTTAAAATGTCAAAAAAATATTTTGCCTTTCAATATTTTTTGAGTACGACGACGGTGACGGGACCTGAGGGTCAGAAAAGACCCTCAGGTCCCGTCAGCAATACTTTAGCGAACACTTTGATTCATCAGTAATTAATATGGTCTAATGTACGCCTAGATAGGCTGTTACGATGATGTATTATTTTAATTAACTAGAGAAACCTATTATTGGCCTTACTATAAAACACTTTACATTAATTAATACTTTCTGTTACGCTGTAGGTTTTTTAAATAACGTAAAATAAAAATAAAATCAGAGCTTAAAACCTCGGTTTTTCTCTTTAACAATAGCTGTCTGTCTTGGAGTTACTCTATGGTGTCCAAATGACACTACATCTTGGAGAAGGATTAACAAACAGAAAAAACGGTAGCAAGCAGACATGCACGCGCAGTCCTAAGACCCACCTCTAAGTCGCCATCGAGCCCGTCGAGCGAGGCGTGCAGGGCGGGCGGGCGGTCGTGCAGGGCGGGCGGGAGGTTGCGCGGACGCCGCGTCAGCCCCGCCACCCCCATGATCTTGTGCGACCGGCCCAGGGTGTCCCCCTCCCCCCCCTCGCAACCCTCGATCTCCGGCTCGCGGAACGACAACTTCTTCCGAGGCTTCTCCTCCACAGAAACTTCGGGACCGTTTAGTCTGTCGTTGCCAACTGGAAAAACGAGCCGTGACTGCACGCATATTTCCTCGGCCGAGTCGTAGCGTCTCTGATTTGAGTGAAGGGTTTCGTCCGCGTAAGTGTCGCAGGAGTAATCGTCAATATCGTCGTACATGAGCCGCTTGGAGGCGCCGACGGACAGCGGCCGCGGGCGCGGAGCCGCCGGGTACTTGCCAGGCCCGGCGTCGTCCAGCCGACTCTTGCGCATCTTCTTCTGCATGTCACTGAACTCGGGCTCCGACCGGCTCACTTTCAGCCGCTCCTCCTTCCCCTTCCGCTTGTCCTTCGCCTCCTGCTTCCCAAGCTTGGGCCGCGGCTCGCGGGTCTTCAGCAGGGTGCCCAATGTGCTCCGAGCCTTCAGGAGGACGTCCGTTGGCAAATATTTCAATGGATGCTCGTTCGGTTTGTGCTTCATAGTATGCTCTCTTTGATTTGACATTTTGAAGAGGCAGTTATTTAGTGATACTTTATTGCACATGAAACGATTTTATGTGCAGTCGCCGCGTGTTTGTGAAACGTCGGCGCGGCGGGGCGGCGGCGGCGCGCGCGCGGTTCCCCTTGTCTCCGGGCTTCGACTGAACTGTGTCTGTCTTCATGCTCTCTCGGTCGAGGAGGAGATTAGCCGATGACGCCGCCCGTGCTACGAGTCCGCAAATAAACATGCGGCCGAGTTGACAGCTGTCACCGAGATCTAGCGTCTCTTTCCGGGATTTTGATTTATCATTGAACTTGAACGAATAACTCCCGCTTGACCTTAAGGGTCCGTATAAGGCTAACTAGCGCCACCAATGTTGAAAAAATCATATCTCGCTTCAGAAGAAGTTTCTGACAAAATCCTAAGATGAGCTCATGCGCCCTGCTTTTCTAGATTTTTAAGTGTGGGTACCCAACTCAATTGCTAGTCTTATGCTAAAAAATTTTCGATAACCGCCAAAAACGGCCGTTTTTGGCGGTTATCGAAAATTTTTTAGCTTAAAAGTAAATTTCGAAGAGGGTATCTACATTTAAAAATCTAGAAAAGCATGGCGCATAGGCTCATCTTAGGATTTTTCCAGAAACTTCTTCCAAAGGAAGATATGATTTTTTCAACATTGGTGGCGCTAGTTAGCCTTGTACGGGGCCTTAAGAGGAAACGCGGGTAGCCGCGGCTCCATACAAAAAGGGAGACCTGTTTCCTCCCTGGATAATTATTTTAGAAAAAAATATGTTTATGCCATTCAATCTATATGTACCTCTGCCATGTCCCTATGTTTTCCTTTTTTTCTTATTTAATTATTTAAATAAATTTTATAAAAAAAAAAAACAAATAATAATAAAGGAAAACATAGGGACATGGAAGAGGTACATATAAATTGAATGGCATAAACATATTTTTTTAAATTAATTATCCAGGGAGGAAACAGGTCTCCCTTTTTGTATTTTTTGTATGGAGCAGCGGCTACCCGCGTTTCGACTTAGTGAGGGCTACCGCGCTTGGATTTGCCGCTCGGGGCGCTAGTGTAGCGCGAGCTCAAAAATGACACTGTTTGTATGGGCTACGCGGGCTTATTTCTAATAATTACAATAATGTTGTTAACATTTTGCAATATCTGAGATTAATAAAATTATGGCAAACAGTAACATTGCTCCAACAGCTTCTTTGAAAAGCAGTTTTTCCCGCTACTACCAGCTACTTTGAAACGGACGTATCTTTCGGAAATAGGGTTTTTACGTAAACTAATTTTAATAAACTAGTGGTTCGCCCCGAACTTTGAACTCGCGACCCCATATCTCAGCAACCCCTCGACCGATTTGGCTCATGTTCGACCTTAAAAATTCTCTTTACGTCATTTACCCGCCTACCAACTCAAGTTATCGTCGAACGAACATTCATACATACATACATACAAACATACATACAAACGCCGGATTGTTCCAGTAGACTCGGAGAACTTCGCTCGCTTCGCTCGCTCGTTCAATAACGAGCTATTACTTCATGGCCTTACTCGACAGTGGCGCCAACTATTGAGCACTAAAACGGTAGCCCTCATTAAAACCACCGAGCTCGATTTGTTAGAGCAATAATTTTGGTATACTAATTGTCAATCAGACGGAATTTCAGCACTAGTCACTATTATTACAGGTTGTAATTCAGGAAGAGCGCTCGAGCGGCGTAACTTGGACTCTCCCGAGAGTTTATTACAGGACAAACTCTGAGGTTACCTGCGAGTAAGTTAGTCTATTTTCCAACAACTAAACATAGTTGCCAGTGGGTTGAACATGATTCCCACTAACTTCAAATGTACAAGGGTTAAATGAGATGTTATGTACTCGAAAGGTTGGTGCATGCGACAAGCTTCTCTAAAATATATCCTATTCGATGACCACTTGAGGCTTGAACACACGATTGTATATTTTTATGTTGTTTAACTTTTCATTTCAAACAATAAAGAAGGTCAATTCTCAAAAGAAAAGCCAGTCACCCTTGAGCTCTCCTGGGGTACCAAGTTACCAACAACTCTTTTACCTATATAAACTCAGGGCGGATCAATCAAAAGTTTATTTGCAAGCGCCGTATGTTCTCTCGTAGTCTAGTACTACAGGGTGGCGCAAAAGTAATGTAGTGTCACAATGTGAATTGGCTAAACTTTTGGTAGAAATGAAAAAACAAAAAAAAAAATGCCTTGTGATCATAAAAAGTTTATTTGATGATGTAAAGTTTTATGACAAAGATGAAAACATGATATCGCTCAAATGACCACCCCCCGAGTTGATGCAAAATTGCGCACGATTTACGGCATTTTTAATTGTTGCACGCAAAACAACTGGCTCCAATTAGCGATTTCTTCTTCAGTTTTAGCTTTCAAGACTCGCAATGATTTCAAAAAGGAAGTCTGCCACTAGATCTCCAGAGTTAGATCTCCAAATCTAAGGGTGCCAGATTTCGATAATTTGGAGCCAGTCAGCGAACTAGTTGTTTTGCGAGCAACAATAATAATTAAAAATGCAGTAACATCAACTCTGGAGGTGGTCGTTTGAGTGTTATCATTTTATTATCTTTATGTCATGAATTTTACATCTTCAAATAAACTTTTCATGGAAACAGAGTTTTTTTTTTCATTTCTAACAAAATGGTAGCCAATCCACACTATGACATTACTTTTGTGCCACCTGTTATTGGGTTTTCCGAGTAGGTACCAACAGCCGCTGCCGACTCAAACACAATCAATCATTGGAACTTAATACTTATTTGTTCTTGTCCCGGGCTTCGAATGATGAAAACTTACAAAGACCAGCGGGGGGAGCATGACTTTTATCGAGGCGGATTTATCCAACAAAATGGCGGTTTATCAGCATTTTTAGTGGGTTATATATCGCTTTCGACGATATATAAACCACTATAGACGTCAAAAATGCTGATAAACCGCCATTTTGTTGGATAAATCCGCCTCGATAAAAGTCATGCTACGGGGACAGAGGTAAGTATTTTTGTAGAAACTCTAGCAATGAAAATTTTTAGTAGGTAGGCATTCTTCTTTGCAATACTTTTCCACTTTCGGCACTATTTCATACCTCTCGACAATCAATCAATAGAGGTCAAGTACTCGTATCATCGAGACTGAGACTAGTGAAAAAGAGCAGTTAGATAGATGTATATTATATTGTATGTAGTATAGATAGATAGAGCAGCTGAGTTAACGCTTTGTTTGGGTGTCGACTAGTGGTCGTTAGTTGAATTCGCCAATAAGTAATGTTACGTTAGGTACGTCATTTGATTGGTTTCGTACGTACGGTCGGCCACAATCTCAGATACTCCATGGCAGCTCTTACCGCGCGCGGCATAAGGGCGCCAATCGAACAAAAAGGGGTATCTGAGAGTGTGGCCGACTGTACCTACCTATGTCTGTAAAACCTAAAATGGCTCTATCAAGGTATAACGTAGAAATTAATAATCCGTGCCTACATAAACGAAAAAAAATAATGACAATCCACATTAAGCATTCTTCTGTGGTAAATCATGGTAAAGAGTCAAACTCTATCGGGCGCGGGCCGACTCAATTCTTCGAATATTTACCGGCGTCACAAACGAGTGTTTGGAGACGGTAATGGCTTATAAAAGTCTTCTAGTTGGCCGGATCAGAGATTTACACACGAGAATAAACTAGGGTAGGTAGTCCGCGGATTGACAGGCAGACGCTTCTGACAGATTGATTTAGACCAAGACGTAACCAATAGCGATTGACGCTGAATAACAATCAGAGCGTGCGCTTACAGATTTGCCTAAGAAATTGAGCACAAAATAGAGTTCGTGTTTTTACTTAAACATGAAAAGAAGGCTGAAGAAACGGAGGTAAAGGTGAGCATCGATTTGTTTAGGCCTCGAGAGCAAACAATAAGCCGAACGGTCGGGATGGGGGATCAGATCTGTCTTTTGACGTTTGCCGGAGCTAAGTGTCTGTTTTGTTTGCCAAGCACACGCCCGCCGGGGGGTTATTATGATTTGTTTGCGGCCCGCGATCGCTGAGTTGAGGCTTCACGCATACGTCGAGTCCCGACGACGTGCGCTTGCCTAACTTATAGCGGCTACTATGGGGTGAGCGACAGTGTATCGCCTGATGCCAAAGACGAGACAAGCGCAAATGAACGCTCACAATAGTCCCGCGGCAAATTATGCCTCGCAAATACTCGCAAGGTCTGGTCAGCCCGTGTGGACCCGTCTACTCTCGAAAAGGCACTCCGTTTTACAGCTTTATTTTTAGCGTTCCATTAGCAGGCTTTTGGCCGTCTGCGCGCCTTGAACTTAAGGGCAGTTCCGGCAACACGAAGTATACATTACTGAACTTTTTTCCGACCTTGCCCAAAACTCTAGAGCAGAAGAAACAGCTTATTTATGTTTTTATTATTCAAGTTAAATCCTCTGACGCTCTTAAAAAAATGTTATCATTCAAAGTGAAAACTTTGCGGAAAGTTACTTAAAACGAGGCGCGGGGGAAAGTAAAGAAGGCAATTTCATCAGGACTGTGCGAAATGTTTGAAAAATCTTTTTTTCCCTTTCGAAACTTTTAGTTGGAGGTGACGGCCGAGTTACTACCGCTTGCCGAGTTCCCTGTTTTGTAGATCTTCATTTGTAATGTTTAATTAAAGAAACACTCTGCACATTGCGTATTCATGAATGGGGTCGGGACTCCGGACAACTAACTCGAGTTACACACGAAGTTTTAAAGTGTGACCTTATACGAGTATTACGTACCAAAGTTCCCGAAGAATGCCAGTAGCTCTTAGGTAATCGTAAAATTGCTTTAGAGACTCAAAAGTTTATCTGCCTGAGATTTAGCACCATGTCGAGAGCTCCAGTTGATTAGAGCGCAGGTACAGTATATCAGAGGTCGCGGGTTGATGTCCCAAATCCTGGATGGAGCGATTATCTTTGGTCGTTTCCCTAGCAAAGATCCTTGCGTCAGGGACCAAATCATCTGACGTAGACGCGGAGGCCTAAGTATTTTGAACATTAATGCCATATGCCATTTGACCATAGGCCTACCACACGCACAAGCTTCACGACAGTTTTGCCTGCGGAAGCCAGCTTGTACGCTGAACACTGTGCGTCCACCCTCACTCTGGCACATGCTACCGTCTTACCAACCACACGCGCAGTGTTAATTAAACAAGCTGGTTTGCGCAGGTAAAACTGTAGTGAAGCTTGTGCGTGTGGTAGGCCTACTTACGGCGAGTTGAAACCTTGGGCCATTCCTACTGACATGCGAGCTAAGCAACAGCTATAGTACTCCTAACTCCTGGCGCCGCCTGTTGCCAATATTATATTCTTCAGCCGATAAAGTCCGCTGTCGTGTTAGAGTGTCAATTGGTCTCGAGCAGTGGGTTGAATTGAATAACTCGCCCATCCACACGGTAAACACCGCAGAAGCCTAGCTCACTGGAAATCGAAGAAGCTGCCACTAAAAATACTATCCTAGCTTAGGTATTACTAAAAACTTCTAATTCAAGATTTCAATTTATTAATTTCGTTTATTCGTATCGGCACTAAAATATACAACTAAATGAAATACAATGAAGGTCTTCTATGGCCGTTTTCCTGTAGCCATAATAGATTTAATGGTGCTCCCCTTGCAGCATCACCATAAATAAGACCCTTCCCTGTATGACAAACTCCCCTACAATTGCATGTCATTAATCCTGTTCCTATTGTCTCTGATCAGAAACATAGAGCTCCAAAATAGTTATGCCTTGCGACTTTAGTCCAAGCTCGGATATGCCCATGTTTAATGCTCATCGAGAGTAGAGACTGTCTTTTCCATTTTGCAGCTGGTTGGTTATCGAGTTTCCGTCTAGTATAGCATATTCAACGAAACTTCAGGTATGTTCAGCTCCATGTCATGCTTGCGCCTCGTTTTTATTGACGCTCCTATTCCCCCGTGGCCTTGGTTCCAAGCCGGTATCACCTCCCAGTCGCGCGCGCCTTTTTCAGTCGTGGCGCCGTGCAAGCGACCCAAATCCTTGCCATTATATCCTATTTTCAATTCAGTAACAAAATTGCTCTTGAGGAGTACCTAATAAGAAAAATCGCAAATTGCTGTGCCAGTGGCGGCTTCGGGAGACGTTAATATACTTAAATGGCACGTCAAATTGCACATAACATCACAAAAAGTAGTGCGCGTGTTTTTTTTAGCTCTGCTCCACGCTCCACGCGCGAATGGTGCAGCGCGCGCACTAGTTTTTAAAATGAGTGACAAATGAAGAAAGGCGCGCGTGATTGGGATGTGCTACGGGGACAGGCGCGAAAAGAGCTACTAGCATGGGGTGACATTGACTGCAGGTACATAGACTGGACACTGGTTCAATGGCATCCAAATCAGTCCTTCTTTCGTATCCGGTGTGTGTTGGAGTGGGGCGCGGACGACGCGACGTCAGCTGCGGTTTACTGCGGACCCCTCCGTGTTTACGAGCGCTGCAGCCCCCATAAACAAGCAACTTTGCCCCTCAGTGGCTCACACTCATTGAAATTATGTTATCGGTTATTTGGCGAGGACGTGGCGCACGTTTCAAGCGCTTTTTCGTCATAAATCACGCTTTGTTTTTGTTCGACTATTTCATACATAGGCAGACCGTATCAAACCCCAAAAACATTCCACGTAAAAAAAGTCTAGGTGCGTCCGTCATCGTCGCGCGATGGAAAAGTGTATTGTGGGTCGCCACATGACTGAATACTTTATTTTTATAGATTCAAGTTTATCACGTACGCAGATATAAATTGTGCAGAAAAATATGGCTATCCATATGGGAGTACGGGAACCTACTTCATCGATTTCAGGATAAAGTTCGAAAGTATAAGTCAAGACTTGGACAGGGCAAATCTATCTGGCCTTCTATAATTCGTCTAAGCGTTCTGCCCACGCCCAGGCTTTATCAGGTCTTTTCCGAACTTTTCTTCTACACATAAATAGAACCAAAGATTCAGATCGGAGGAGTCGTGCGAGACGTAGAAGATGCGGTAGATCTGGTGGTGCATCTGCTCCGAGCCGGGGCGGGAATGAATACATTGTGGTTCATTTTAGACACTAACCTTCTTGTTGCTCTTGAAGACGTTGCACTTGAAGGCGTTGGTGGCGCCATCGCGCGCGATGTAGGAGAAGATCTTCAGATCCGAGGAGTCGTGCGACACGTAGAAGATGCGGTAGATCGGATGGTGCATCAGCTCGGAGCCAGCGCTGGCGCCGGCGCCGCTGCTGTTCTCGCCGCATAGCTTAAGCGTCTTGTTCTTCTGGAAACGAGGACAGAAAGATGAAACGATGAAATAATAAAGGTAGGACAAACAGACAAACGGACACAGAGACTGCGGAGCCAGAGTAAAAGGGTCCCGTTTAGCGTCCTTCGGTTACGGAACCCTGAAAACTAGAGGAGTGGTTTTCTTTTTTCAAAAGGGGTGATTATTATCGTGATTGAGACATCAGGATAATATAAAAAAACATACGGCTGAAAAATTTGTATTGTGTGAACGGATTTGATATTGCCTTTCGCGGTGTAAGTACTACATAATTAATGTGACTGGACTCTACATTTTGATATTAAGTAAGTTACGACTAATGCTCTAATAGTCCTATACCTATTTAAAACCCTGACTGGCTGTAGCTGAATGTAAGCAACATAAGGGAATTTTAGGTTTAACAAAACATGTTACACACACACACACACTTAAACCCTGTTATTTTTCCAATCAATAAGAACAACGATGAAGTGAGGTACATAATATTATAGTTTGTTGCCGCACAAGAACGAACTACAAAGATTGCAATGATCGTCTTTCCAATGCTCGCTCTAGACTAGAAGAGATAAAGCTAACAAGGTTGGGTCTAATGGGTTGGGTCGAGGTGGACGTTACAGAGAGCTGAGCGAGGAATAGCTCTCAATTAGCTCTGGGCCCTGGCTAGTAATTACAAGCCATCGCTAGGGGATTCTGCTGATAACACAGCCAATCACCGGGCTCACCACCCGCGAACCAAATGCTCGGTTCGGCGTGGACGTGGTTTTCTCTCTGTGGGTATTACGGTAGGTCATGCTTCAATCACGGAGTTTACCAATACGAAGAAATAAAGATTTACTACTTTTGTTGCACCTGAGAGGCGGTTTAGCAGCAAGCGTAGCATAAGGCTGGGTTAGAGCATTTCTATGGGTTTATCTCACTCTTTTGTTTGAGTCAGAATAAACGCATAGAAATACGCTCTAACCCAGGACTTTTTTTGCATAGGAAAACTCTCATAAGATGCTAGTGTTGTCGCAAAAAGTAAGTACCTACTGCCGGTCCGGTTAAATAATAATTAAAAGTTAACGCGAAAGTTCACATGCATATACGAGTACATTGGGGAATGTAAGTAATTATTGACGATCGGATTATGTGCATCGTAACAAGGTTTTAATATTATGCATGAGTACCGAAACTACCGAAACTTTCGAATAGTTGCCAACAATGCTGATGTATACTTTAACATTATTTTCTATCAACTAGGCAAGCATTCAAAAAGCGATCCCCTTCGGGTAATGTGAAAGCGGCTAATGATTAAACACTGGACATCTAACCCATATTATTTCCAGAGCAAGATACTCGTAGTTAGGTACTACAATTTTCGCTAACGACCAAAGTTTTCGCATCAATGTCCAAGTCCCTATGAAAGTTAGTTATATACCTATTTGTATTTCCTTCCACTTAATTAATAACTTTTAACGATTCCAGTTTTTCTTTATATTCTTGTTCAGCTAAAACCATTGTGTACAAAACTTTTAGTTTTAAATTACTAATTTCGAAGACTCCGTTTTAGTTCGGAAACATTTTCAGATAAACTACAAACACTGCATTAGCGAACAAGCTATAAAACAAACACAATAGAGGTAGACCAGAAAACGTGAAATATTGCCAGGATTTAGTGGAAAGAGAAATATCACTGGGAGCCGCAAATACTGAATCGTAAAAAGCTTTATTTTCACTCCTCAACAGAAGAAAGAGAATTAGGGAATATCGAGGACGGCCGGGTCACAGATCGTGTCCCAGCCTGAAAATTATTCTTTAGTAGGTACATCAACAAAGACGGTTCAACAAAGGAGGGGGGCGTCTCCCGGCGCTCTCGGAGTCAGCAGTTGACAGCCCCTCTCGTGATTAATGATGGCCCGAAAAAAATCTAAACCGGAAAATAGTATTTCTCCGAATATAATGACGACCTGTAAAAAACATTACCCTCCTTTGGACAGTAGGGTAAAAAGGTATACCTTGTTACCGATCGTACAGTACACACACGCAAGTTCTTTTCAATGACTCGTTCTTTTCAGTGAATAATTGATTCTCAAAGAATAACTTTTCGGTCGCCAGCGATTGCTTGGGAAAGTTTTGCGAGTGTCAAAATTCAGACTGCAGTCCTTCGGTCCCAAATGAATTCGTTACCACCTGAAGATCAAGTTTGACCGATCTGTCCAACTAGGCATTTGTTTTTTTTGTTATTCTTATTTGCGAGCGGTGGCCATTAATTAGACGTCTAGCAAAAAAATGCATTAAAATTTGGAATGTTATCCCTATCACCGAGTGCTAATTAACCTGTAAAAAGAGTTAGGACCTTTTGTAACACCTTGGAGTTCTGAATTCTAGTCTAAATATTGCTTTGGACCAAAATTCCGCAGCGCTATCTGCGTTTTTATTAGCCGCCATTACAGTCATCGGTGTACATTACAGGCATGATGTGAGGTGGATCATTGTTTGTTTGGGTTTGGTGGTTACCGCCTACATTTTGTTATTGAATGAGCGAGCGAAGTTCTCCGAGTCTAATTAAACAATCCGGCGTTTGTATGTATGAATGTTCGTTCGACGATAACTTGAGTAAATTTTGTCGGATTTAGTAGCAGCAATTTTGAAAGTGTTCACTCACCTTTTCCTTGGATTTTTTCTTCCTGGTCGTGACGCGGACGCCGTCTATGGATACGTCGACAGTCACTTTACGTTTCTTCGTCCCTTTCGCTTTGAACTCGTACTGAAACAAATAACTTTGTTTACGAATAATAACTTTAGTACACAGTTGGTTGTATGAAATAGCTCATCGATCAAATGGAGTTTCGGTTACGTGGCTTCAATAAAATTGCTTTCGACATAATATTGTCTTTTGACAAGTCTTGATTCCTTGTACGAAAATGATTACTAGGTGTAATCCACAAAATAAAATGGGGAATGTACTCGTATTAGAGAATAGAGACAACATTCCTTCCCACATAAACAGATTTTTTATGCCAAAACAATAGAACTGATAGAGGTCAAAAAAGTACCTAACATTACTTTTACAATAAAGGACCTTTTTGTCCCTTTAATGTGCCTTACATTAAAGGGCGAGTCTAGTTATAATAATTATGTATTTCAACGAGCGAGCTCAGCTTATACTCGTATAAAGTGTGGTCCACCGCAACTCTTGCTGATTGTACAGTCAGCAACACGCTAGGATACCCCCTTTTATTCGGTTGGCGCACTTAGGTATGGTATACCTCGCGCGATAAGAGCTACCTTGAGATACGCGGCAACCTCGTGGCATCCGCGCGGGTCCTGGGCGATCGCTGCGTGTAGAGCGGATATTATGGCAAAATAAGGTATATTGATTTAGCAGCTACATTCGGCTAAGCTTCTGGGGATTGGCGTAGACAACGCAGGCGGTCGCCGCGTGGCTATCCACACGGTCAATTTGTTCGGAAAATTGGTTGTCTACGTACAAACAACATCCCAAAGTTTCATTGAGTTCGGATTTTTCTCAAGGTAGAAAGTACTTTGCCGACTGGGCTAATAGTTATAACTTTTTTATCTTTCGCGTGCTATTTTCGCCCGGCCGTTGTGTGTGTCAAATTTATATTAAGAAGAGAGCCATGTCTCGCCATGTCATATTCATATTTCAGTTTAACACGATCGCGCGGCCTCCACGGACCCTCCGTTATGCGATAACACCGTCTTCAGAGCACCCCATTTGTCATACACATTGACAATGCCGAGGCGAAAATTATAACAGGAAAGCGAAAAAGTGTGGCAAAACATAACTGGCAAAGAAGGAACAACCCTCACAAACGCGTGCAGAGCTGGGCCCTTAGCCTGTAACACAATGGTGCCAAAATGGGCTGTCAGGTGACGACTTCAATTACGATTTGCTAACGCTGTCTGTCCTTTTAATGTTTTTACCCGACTACGCGAAGCAAAAAGGAGGGTTATGATTTTAGCAGCGTATGTATGTATGTATGTATGTATGTATGTATGTATGTATGTATGTTTGTGTGTTCATCTGTTCCCTCGCAGAGCCTAAACTAATCGGCCGATTTCAACAAATGAGGTGTCGTTGGATTCGTCTTAATCTCTTAGGTAACATAGGATAGTTTAATTTTGAAAAAAATCAAGATGGCGGCTGTGCTGCGCCCTAAAGTGGTGGACCTAAAAATAAAAATTATCGGATACCATCGTCATGGGTATCAAATGAAAGGGCTTTAAAAGACCTTTTCAAAAATGTAAAACACATGTAGCGTCAACATAACAAATAGAACAAAAAATTCCAAAATGTGTTTTTTTTTTGCCCTTCTTGGTTCTATTCTGGGTGATCGTCCAAAATGACTTACTAAAAAGCTCAAAAAAAAATAGAAGTTAAAAACTAAAACCCGACTACTAAAAGGCCTAAAACAAGACCTGTTTATCCTTAAAATAGACTCATAGATAATTAATCGTAGTCGGAGGACACCACATTCGCATTTGATAAACCGATGGCCTCCGACTACGATTAATTATCTATGAGTCTATTTTAAGGATAAACAGGTCTTGTTTTAGGCCTTTTAGTAGTCGGGTTTTAGTTTTTAACTTCTATTTTTTTGTAGTACAGCAAAGAATATTTTGATTCTAATTCTAGAGGATTAGTTCTGTGGTTGCAGGAGAAAAAAGAGGAGAGCCCGGTTTTGTCCTTCTGCCGGGATGCCATTGACCCGCCATTGCGTTACAGGCTAAGGGCCCTGTGCGTACCATCCCATACAATGGTGCGGGCTGTGCCATAATCGTGCGTGAGAGTCCCGAGAATGATAATGATTCCCACGTCAAGACGAGTAGCGAAGCTCAAGGGGGCACTGCTACCTCTTCTCGAAGCGCTTCGTCGTTTTTTTGAACACTCATAATTATCATTATAACCCGTGTCATTAAAGAAAACATTTAGGATGGACTTCAAAACACTCGCCCCCTCGCTCTAATTAATACAGTCAAAGCGAGACAACGCTAGGTTTTTAACTCCGTCCTAAATGTTTTCTTTAATGACACGGGTTATAGAGGCAAGGCTTCCAACTCCATTGTAAAAATTCTACCTTTCATTATGGCAATAAATACTTTTTTTTATTTTCATACCTCTGGACTTGGCTGTTTAACAGCATTATTACCGCGACACTTACTTTACGTATCGGTAGAGCAGAGAAGCTGCATTAGAGACGGGGGATCCCCATCTCTACCCCACACGGCATGGAGGGCGCTTTTCCGCAATGTCGCCACCTCTTTTTTAACCCGACTACGCGAAGCATAAAGGGTTATGATTTTAGCAGCGCATTTATGTATGCATGTGTCTGTGTACACAAGACAGCACGTCGATCCTTACTCGCTAGCACTCTACCTCGAATACTCAAGCGTATCCTAGCCTGCCGCCAATGAAAAAAAACCTTTTCATCTCCCACGCTCGGAAAGTTTGCTGTTACTACAGGGTGCACTCTAAGTCGATAGCGGAAATTTAAGTAGACTGTCTACTGATCACTACAAACAACTTGTACCAGGTGGCGAAAAAAATGGAGCGAAAAAAAAATCTGCTGTTCCATACAAAAGGTCGACTCAGTACTGCGCCAAATGTATGAAACAGCTGATTTTTTTTTGCACCCTGTAGTAACTTACGATCGTGTAAAGGCCGGATTTAAACTATCTGCATTTTTGTACGCTTCGTGACCGCGACGCCGGGACAGTCTTTCCCGCGCCCTATGGTATTGAAAAAGAAAAAAACACTGGCCGTTTAAGTAGATGCCAAATTCTGACGGAAAATAAAACCTCATTCATAGTTCGTTTACACGCGTATTTCAGCGAAAGTGATTGTTCGTGCCCATTCTCTATACAAAACTGTGAATGTAAATGGGGCATAAGCATCTTTTAAAAAGTTAAAGTCACGGAATAGAACATTCAGAAACGCGGCTTCTCCTTTCAGGTTTTTTCAATATTTTGTACACTATATTTATTTTTAGTACCATTCAATAAAAAAAAAATGCTTCGCTTCTGTTTTATCAAATAGATAATTATGTTTTGGTTTGTTAAATTTTTTTTTTCAAACGATGTTACTAATTTCATTTTTATCTCCTACAAATTTTTAATTTATAGGTATGGTAAAAGTTCAGAATGCACCCGAAAAAAAAAACATTCTTTTATTTACATTATTTTTGTGTCTGGATAAATAAACTTCAGTAAATTATTAATAAAACGAATGGTTTTAATACCAACGAAGCTGAAAACTTTAGTGTAGCAGCCATAACTACAGTAAAATATGCTTTTAAAAGGAACTTATTCGACTCACCTGTTTCGCCTGTAAGTAGTTGTCTATAGAGTTTTTCCCGCTTGGCTAACAAAATCATTTCCTCGCTCCTGTGAGATGAAAAGTTTTGTGTTTCGCACGAATGCAATATTATTTGCGTTTCGTGCTTCTGAATACCTCGCTACGCTCAGGTTTCTTTTTTTGAACCACTCGCTACGCTCGTGGCTCAATTTTAGAAACCTTCGCTAGCTCGGTATTCAATACAAGCACTCGCCGCAAACAATAATTTTGCATAACAAATAACTATTAAAAGGAACTTATTTGACTCACCTGTTTTGCCTGTAAGTTGTCTATAGAGTTTTTCCCGCTTGGCTAACTAAATCATTTCCTCGCTTCTGTGAGATGAAAAGTTTTGTGTTTCGCACGAATGCAATATTATTTGCGTCTCGTGCTTCTGAATACCTCGCTACGTTCAGGTTTCTTTTTTTGAACCACTCGCTACGCTCGTGGCCCAATTTTAGAAACCTTCGCTAGCTCGATTTTCATTACAAGCACTCGCCGCAAACAATAATTTTGCATTCTTGCATAACAAATAACTATTTATTTTTTGCTCAAAACGGGCCGTCATAAGTGGACGTTTTTTCTTGCGCGCGGTTTATTCGTAGGTTATAGGATCTGGAATCTAGGCCTTAGGTCCTAAAAATTGTTGAGCCTAGGAATTCTCATTTGACGGCCCGTTTTTAGCAAAAAACGCATTAAAAAGAAGATATGTCTTTTTTTCATTGGCGGGTGTTCCGACTACAAAGTATCACTTTGTTTTTGTAATGCCTCCAGAATGGGATTAAAAGGGTGATTCAGCGTTTAATTTCTCCCTTTAAGGTTGCTATTGTTCGTCGCTTGTAGGATTCAATTTATTCGGCGAATTCCTCCCTCTCCAAGGGTCGATCTTGGATTGAAAATAGGGGAAACCGAAAAACAAAATGAAAACAATCATCACATTGTAAGACGCGGAGAACTCGTTCATCAATATCTACACCACTGTGACATTCATTAATATATTATAGCAGTTTACACCTCGTCCCAGTGGCACCTTCACTCACACTTCCACTCGGACGCTGCAGTTCCTGGCCAATGGCCATGTTGTTTGAACTAACATGAAATAGCAGGTTATTAGGCACATTTTGCTTGTAGGAGCTATATTTTAAAATTTGACTTTAGTGCGGGTATTATCTGGGGCCTTAGCCTGTAACACAATGGTGCCAAAATGGGCTCCCGGTTGACGGTTTTAATTACGATTTATTAATGCTGTCAGTCCAGTGTCGGTCCTTTTAATGTTTTTGTAGTACAGCGAAGAATATTATGAGTCTAATTCTAGAGGATTAGTTCGCTGGTTGTAGGAGAACAACGAAATACAAAACCGGGATTGGTTTTGTACTTCTACCTGGGACGCCATTGATACGCCATTGTGTTACAGGCTAAGGCAGGGGCCTTAGCCTGCGGGCGGCGGTAACCGCGCTCACTCCTATTAACCCATACAAACGAAATAACAGTTGATTTGATTTGATTTCGTTGATTCTGGTATCAATCGTTTTTGTAGATTTTTAACGATGTCTAAACTTTTTCCTCTTTTTGAAATTCGTAAAGGAAAAAGCTTAGACATAGATATAAATCTACAAAAACGATTGATACCAAAATCAACAAAATCGTATTGTACTCGTACCTATACACGACAACACGTCGACCCCCCTACACGCTGGCACTCTACTCGGTTACGTTAGGGACGATTTTACAACAAAAGTGTACCTACAGTCTGACGTGCTGTCATGAGTACGTACGTATATTTAGGGGTAGCAACGCTGTTATTCCATTTGATTGGGCAAGAGCGCGGCAGAGCTCTCCCTTCACAATCCTCATAAGAGTCGTCCGGAAGCTGGAGGTTCCATAAAGGCTCCCTTCAGACTTGGCCGCATGTCATTGCAGCATGCGGCAGTGCGACTTTTAGTTGTTATTTGTATGCGTGCCGCACTGCCACACCATAATGCGGCAACTATTACGGTCTTTCGGCCTCCGCATCCGTGGACCCTCCGCCTTTACAACGATATCGTTCAGTGAACGATTTACATCTTTGCCACTGAACGGACTGCTGGGGCCCGAGTCTTATACGAAATGGTGCCGCGATAGTCTCCCAGTTGTAGGCTTTCGGCCTTTCGGCGCGTCTGTGCGTTATCATTTATTTATTACCCATTGTACACCTTTCCACATTGTTATTGCCCCTCATAAAGCTAATATACCTGGAGCGCACAGATCGTCCAAAGGCCTTGCTGAATAGTCACGCACGCGTGACGCACAGACGCGCCCAAAGGCACCCGGCGGCAGCGTACATACGACAGCACGTCAGTCTGTACACTTTTGTTGAAAAGTCGCCCATAACGCAACCGAGTAGAGTGCTAGCGTGTAAAGGTCGACGTGCTGTCGTGTGTACGTTCGCAAGAAAATTGTGGCGCGTATACGTGACCCAGGCACTGTTTGAAGTGATACCTTGCGCACTATTGCGTCGTGAGGCACTGGAAGATACTACCCATGCAAAAATGGCCGGCAGCCATGCGTTAATGTTTTACTAGCACAGCAAAGAATATTCTGATTATATTTCTAGAGAATTAGTTCGCTGGTTGTAGGAGAAAAAACGAGGAAAACTCGGTTTTGCTTACTGCTATAAGAACCTATCGACAAGCCATTGCGTTACAGACTTAAACTTCTGGTATTGGCCATTGACCGGCATCCAGCTATCGGTCGCCAATGAGACTATCCCTGTTCACCTGACATTTTCCCGCCTTCTCTCCTAAATTAAGCTTATGTACACACGACAGCACGTCGACCCTTACACGCTAGCTCTCTACTCGGTTACGTTACGGGCGACTTTACAACAAAAGTGTACAGTCTAACGTGCTGTCGTGTGTACATGGTAACTCCGGCGGGCGCTACGGGCTATCCCTTTGTGGTGCACTTCACGCGGAAACTGATTGATTCATTCGCAAACTGTGGAAGTAGTTTGGTTAGTTGTGTTGTTCGGTTGCGCCACGAAGGTACAGTCAGCGATACACTACGATACCTTGCTATTGTCACCGTAGCTACGTCTTATTGAACGAGAGAGTGAAGCGAGGGAAGTACATCGAGTCTACTGGAACAATCCGGCGCTTGTATGTATGTTTGTATATTATTATGTATATTGTATATGAATGTTCGTTCGACGATCTTGAGTAAAGGTCGGCTCGTCATGCAATATGGTAGGCGGGTAAATTTAATTAGAAGAAGTTTTAAGTTCGAACATGGGCTAAATCGGTCGAGGGGCTGCCGAGATTATGGGGTTGTAATTTTTTTATGCAATGCGCTCGTGCCTGTGCGAATGGGTTTAGCCAAAAGTTACACATCGCGAGTTCACAGTTCGGGGTGGCAGATTTCTAGCTTCAAAATGCCAGCATTCAAATAATTAGAACATTAGTGCGGTTCGGTCGCGTTATCGCGTTGCGTTAGCTATGCGGCTAGCAGTGTGGTTGTTGGTAGGTATTACGTCCTCGCGGGCCACGGTCGGTTTCATATTAGCAGTAACAGACGCTCGAACCTGGTGCGGCTGAACCAACGCACTGTGCGGTGCGCTGTTCACGCCACACGACCGTACCGAATCACAGATTGCCCATTCGTATCGTATGCGTTCGATGTGCAAACGCTTCGAACCAACCGAACCGTAAATAATAATAACAATGTTCGGTACACGATCGAATATGGTCCGACACCTCACCGCGTTCGAGGTTCGGCCGCACCAGGTTCGAGCTTCCTGTTATCGAGCGTACTGCTATCACGCTCGCAATCATACATTGCCCACCGCACCGCCCGCGGCTACTATACCGCGATCTGTAATGTGGTATTAGCCGCGCGGGATGAGAATGGGATGCGACCTTTTGGAACTGAGACGTGCGCGGTAAGCAAACTCGCGTTTTCCACCTGGCAATTTTGCCACTACACACTACTCGGACGTTGCAGTACCTGGGCCATCATTTAGAATTTTATGCACTATGTATAACATCCTGTCAGCTTATTCATTTATTGATCATGTTTCAACTCCTAATACATCCTAATACTGTCAGCTTAGTCGGCCATTCGACCTAGCCCACAGGAAAGGTAAGTCAAGCCAGCAAAGCCGCAGGTTTCCTCACGTGATTTTCCTTCACAGTTAGCAATCTTCTCTCACCTCTAAGGCCATTGTTCTAACCACCACCACCGCTTCAAGCAAGCAACGCTAAAGTTGGAAGGTAGTTGATACTCACACGCACGCGTCGCATGGCCGCCACGATCTCCACACGGCTGGAGGGGCGCGGCACCTCCATACTGCCGATGTACTGTAACAACGACAATTTTACAACTGTATAACACACGCTTTCGCTAGGGGCACATGGTCGGACGGACGTCATCATCATTACGGCGGAGGGTCCATGGGTGCGGATCGCGAGGGAATGTGAGGGACTTGATAATATACCTACAATCGAAACCGCCCCATAAATGTATGCCGCTCAGCCGCGACGCCGAGTATACAAGGTGTTACAAACGGTCCCCTCTCTTTTTACAGGGTAATAGCACCCGGTGATAGGGATTCGTTGATTGAGTTGAGTTCCGTTGATTAATTAAATGTTAATGTATAAAAGGCTTTGTCGCGATTGACTGGTTCATCACGCCACAGCGCAAACCCTTTAGGGCAGTGGTTCTTAACCTTTTAGTGATGGCGGACCATTTCACAATATTTCTGTCTTGCCACGGACCACCAACTGTTTGGGGGTAATACACGTAAATCAAAATTAATAAAGGGTTGTTTTATCTATAAATAAAATACGCATGCAATGTATTCAAAGCTTAGCATATTTTATTTAGTAAATTAATTTATTTCTTATAGTAATTTTACTAAACTTCGTGACAAATACTTTGTTATCAAGACAAATGCGCGCGCAGCGCGCCCGAAATATCACCGATATTACCCTTGGGATTTTGATTGTTTGTAAATATGAAAAACGCGCCTAGTGTGCCCGAAAATTTATCGATTATCCTAAAACTTTCTTTGAGATAACCCTTGAAATGTAATAAATGCGCGCGCAGCTCGCCCAAAAATTCACCGATTTTATTACCTGCATTTTTATCGCAATAATAACCGAGACTATGTAAATAGGATAAAAGCGCACGCGCACTCGGAAATTCACCGATTACATCTACCCTTTTTCATTATAGAGATTCCCTTAGTTGTAAATATTACAAACGCGTGCAGCGCGCCCGAAAATACAGCGGTTTTTTTTATACTAAATGTTTTTTTTTTTTTTTTTTTTACTTTATTTGGGAAACAAACGGTACATTTTATAAATTATTAGAACACAAACGTATTACAGACACCAGTGAAGTTTCCACTTAAAAATAACACTGAAACAGAGACATAGCAAATAACATAGCTTATATTAACAAAATTAGGATTCTTTTATTGTTTTAGAACATGGCATAAGGTCAGGGGGGTTACCCTTGAAGCTATTGCGATCAAATTGAAAAAGTTTTAAAATTAATTCCATTTCAATTCTCATAGTACTGCCTTGATCTTAAACACCCTGTAATGCCTATTCAAAGGTAATATATACCTTACAAAACCACTTAACGTCTAAGACATTTTTCTGGTGGCTTCGCGGACCACTTCGAGTGCCTCCGCGGACCACCAGTGGTCCGCGGACCATAGGTTAAGAACCACTGCTTTAGGGGCTACCTAAGCATTCGATGCTAAAACGTTGGCACGAAAAAGCTAGTAATTTGATTTGGCAGCAAGCTGGCTGAAATACTGAAAATAAGATGCTACAGTGCCTTGTCAAAATTAAAAAATAGGTATTCTTATTTCTTCTTAATCTACATCTGGGCTTTAAAAAGGTTCTAGAGGCCAACTGTATCTTTTACGGCGGCAAAAAGGAGATACGTATTATGTACTGCCTAACTAATTTTAAACGCCTTGCCTACCTACCTACGGTTCGTAAGTAGGTTTAATCCGCGCGGGATGAGAATGGGATGCGACCTTTTGGAACTGAGACGCGCGCGGTAAGCACACTCGCGTCTAAGCAACCTTGTCAAAGTAAAATAAAGTAATGATTTCGACAAGGTTCCATCCCATCCCATTCTCATCGCGCGTACTGATTGAAAAACATAGTCTTTAAAATTATCAATTAATTACTTTTAAAAATGTGTAATCGGCCTAGAAGTTGCTAAAAAATATTGAATTAAAATAACCTGAATAAAAACCGAAACCTGAAAATATCTGTTCATTTTTTTAACGAGGTTAACTCAGGTCACATATTTCGGAACACGACTTCCCAACATAGGCTAACATCTACGTGACGTAGGTATATGCATTTAAAATGAATTTTGAATTTTCATATTGCGCGGAATCACGAATGCTATCGGCGAGTTGTTTGTTCCATGTCCAACCAATCAACTCCAACCATTTTGCCACACAATTTATTTTTCATCTCCCATGCTCGGAAAGTACGCTGTTACTTTAAACATGCGATCGTAGAAGATCCTTTTTTAAACCGCTTTGTATTTTTGTGCGCTTCGAAATTTGAACTCGACGCCCTAGTAAAAAAAATATAAGGAACTCCTTCAACTTGTAGTATTGCCTAGCAACGGGTTGTTGATTTTATGACACTTCAAGAAAACATGATTTGATATCAACAACCCGTTGCTAGGCAATGCCACAAACTCCTTTGTGAAGAAGCAAAAAAGAAGGAAACTCATTTCACTAACCTCTATGGTAGGTACCTAACTACCTATGTCTATTGTTTGTCACGCTTGGCTAACAAAATCATTTCCTCGCTTCTGTGAGATGAAAAGTTTTGTGTTTCGCACGAATGCAATATTATTTGCGTTTCGTGCTTCTGAATACCTCGCTACGCTCAGGTTTCTTTTTTTGAACCACTCGCTACGCTCGTGGCTCAATTTTAGAAACCTTCGCTAGCTCGGTATTCAATACAAGCACTCGCCGCAAACAATAATTTTGCATTCTTGCATAACAAATAACTATTTCATCTCCCATGCTCGGAAAGTACCCTGTTACTTTAAACATGCGATCGTAGAAGATCCTTTTTTAAACTACTTTGTATTTTTGTGCGCTTAGAAATTTGAACTCTACGACCTAATAAAAAAAAGGAACTCCTTCAACTTTTAGCGTTGCCTAGCAACGGGTTGTTGATTTTATGACACGTCAAGAAGACAACCCCCTTGCTAGGCAACGCCACATACTTACTCCTTTGTGACGAAGCAAAGAAGAAGGAAACTCATTTCACTAACCTCTATGTAGGTATCTACATATCTCTATTGTTTGTCACGCATGGCTAACAAAATCATTTCCTCGCTTCTGTGAGATGAAAAGTTTTGTGTTTCGGACGAATGCAATATTATTTGCGTCTCGATCTTCTGAATACCTCGCTACGCTCAGGTTTCTTTTTTTTAACCACACGCTACGCTTGTGCGTGGCTCAATTTTAGAAACCTTCGCTAGCTCGGTATTCAATACAAGCACTCGCCGCATATAATAATTTTGCATCCTTGCATAACAAATAACAATTTTAAAGGTTATTCAATTTTTGCCCAATGGTTTTCAACATAAAGAGAAATAATGGTAAAGTCCATATTAACGTGGTAAAGATAAAATCCACCAAACTGTAACAATTAATATCCACGAAGATTGTTTAACGGAACATTGAAACTAAATTGTTTTATTTGAATGTATATTTAAAAGATACTTAAGGGTGCGCTAAAATAATACTTGTTCAGCAGGTATAGAGATCGAACGTGTAGAAAGAACCTTGATTAACCTGTGCGAATATAAATTCTAGAAATTGTTTTCCGTGCACCTATTACTTAAACGAAGTGACACTTGAGTGACGGCTGGTTGGGTCAGTGCTGTGCGCGATAGCGTGCAAAAAAAAAGAGTGCAATCACTGCCGCGGTCTGTGATGAATGGGTGCGTTGCTGGCGCGCTTTTGATGGCCGACAGAGCGCAGCATAGCGCGCTCAGCATTTTCAGCCCCTGATGGAGTATCAGCATGAAGGCCGAGACCGAAGGTCGGACCAAGGATTGTATTGCTTTACTCAGCGATCCAGCCTAGTATATGTACATAATAATAATGTATTAAAGGAATAATATTGTTAATATTACAAAAATTCAAGGCTTTACTTTAATATACAACGTGTTACAAAACATCCTAACTCTTTTTACAGGGTGCAACCTACTGGTCAACAGGATCTCAATTCTGGAAAAAAAATGTTGAAAAAAACAATTTTTATTTTACAACCTCAAAATTGAAATTTTTTAAAACTTTTTTGTTTTTGGTATTAGCTCAAATTTAAAAATATTTTTGTGGGTGGAGGTGCATTTGCATCGCTTCGAGTTGTTAAAACATTGTGAAAGTCAATGAAAACAATATTTAAAAAATACTTTTCTCCCGCCACAGCGTTCCCTTTTTATTAATTTAAAAATCAACGGAACGTCATAGACAAAACAAATATTTAGGTTGTGATCCCTATCACCGGGTGCTATTACCCTGTAAAAAGAGTTAGCATCTTTTGTTACACCTTGTAGTTTGTCATGATCCTAGTGCGGTATTTGAATTTGATTGTCGGATCTTTTCTTCATCACGGATTGCCATGGCAATGGGCGAAAACTATGTGAAAAAATATTTTTGCACCACTTTTTTTAACTTATACGTTTTTGGTAGTGACAATTTTCAATGGGCTTCAAGTGTGTATTGATGTGTGTTGTTTCACGACATAAATGGAAGTTTTACGAAAAAGGCTAGTATTTCATTGGACCCCACAAGATGGGCACCGGCGCCGCGGCAGACCGAGGCGGAGATGGCGGGACCATCTCACAACCTTTTTGCCGGGGTGGCAAGAGGCAGCCGAGGATAGAGAGGAGTGGAAGAAAAAAGGGGAGGCCTTTGCCCAGCAGTGGGACACTATGGAGGCTACAAAAAAATCATTGCGTAGGGCCGGGCGTACAGGTTATAACGGAACATCACGTCCTTCCGAGTTACCGACCTGACCTCTCATTGCACTCGACTCTCGATCTAAAATGCCTCTATTTAACAAAAAGGCGTATTTCTCACTCAACTCACACAACTTCTCACACAACACTTTGATCATAGCGAAAAACCTGCAAGCTTTTAAAAGCAGCTAAGATCTCGCGCAAAATTATATTTAGCTAAATAAGAATGTCTAGCAAAACGAGTTGAAATGGAAACACTTTGCTACATCAAATTAGCTCAAGTTAAAGAAGAAAGTCTCTTTCATTCGTCGTTTTATTACTTAAGTAACTATTAAGAATATTAATTAAATTAGTGGAAGGAGAGTTTGTTCAAGAAATTGCCAGTGACCGCTGGAACTAACGCTCTAATTACTTTTTTATACTGCCTTTCAAAACATTTAAACTAATGCCTTTGTAGAGCTACGTAATTAGATGATGTGTAGAGCGTCCAGTGGCACCTTACTAGATGGGCGAGGAAAACCCCCTAAAAGAATTTACGTTAATATTTTCCTTTCCGCCACGAGACTGCTGACTTTTCGAATGTTATCACTATTATAACGTCTCGCATGTTAGAACTAGCTTTGAAAGCTCTACATTATACATACACAGTTGCGTGCGATGTCTATCTGTAGGTAAGTGAAAACATCTTCAGAGCCCGATATCGTCGTCCTTGTTACACCGAATCCAGTTTTGATCGAGTTTTCAGATGATCAGCTCAAAATTACGGACCTAAAAAACTCCAAATATGTAACTTGAAAGTGAGATCACGTCAATAAATTGGTCGTACCGAAAGTAAGTTTCAAGTTCTGAGGCTCGCAGAGGGTTTCGAGATTTTTCTCTCAGTCACATCATTCACCCCGCAGCCAATTTCAGAATAGCTGAGGGCGAAGCCAGCTAACCGGTGCACGAATGAGTATAATATACCTCTCCTTATGGGCTTTGGTAGGCTCACAAGCCTAAAACCTTTGTATCCATTTGAGCAACCTCAGGCCGCAGTCTCTACTTGAGGCAGATTGAGGCTCCTCATCTTGAGGCAAAGGATCGAGGCACGTTGCGGATCAAAGTGAGACGTCGCGATCCAGTTTAGAGCAAAGCCGCGATGGCACCAAACGCGCGTAGAGTAGCTGCTGATTTAATAGTCATAAACACTTTAAAAAAAGGGGGAATACCACAAAGAAAAACATAAAAGAGGAAGCGTCGATAGTGGATAGTGGATATGTCGCAGTAAAGTAGTTAATCGGAGAGTTAATTGAATCTCTAGACAGTTAATTATAGATCGATATTAAATCAAGTCGCTAAAGTTCTGTCAGACAAGTGAGTGAACGAAACGTTTAAAGAGTTTCCTAAACGTTCCTAGGCAACAAGACGCATTTCTACTTTGGTAGGGTTACCAAGATATTAGATTGGAAAAAAATGGATAGTAAAAAGACATTGCTTGTCTTATATTTATTCATAAGGCGTAATGCCCTCTTAGGTGGTGTGGATGTTTGTCGATCTGACAAAGGCCACCTTTGCACGTCATGTTCTACTCAACCGAAATTGAAGAACATACCTTGCTAAACTGGCCTTTATCAGATCGATGTAATGTCAGGTGCTTAGGCGTCGTATGCCCACTTACTTGGTAACAATTTAGCTTTTGAAGGGGACCAAAATATTTCATAAAACGTTTGCCAAAAGAAAGACTCTAAAAGTAATCAGCTGTTGTCGTGACTGCCATCTTGTTTTACATTATTAATCAACACGGTGGCTTTCGGTCAGACAGATAGTTAAACGTTTTCGACGCTGCTTTATTTAAATCAAAATGCTAGCGACTTGATTGAATATCGATCTTTAATTAACTGTCTAGAGATTCGATTAACTCTCTGATTTAACTACTTTACTGCGACAGATACACGATGATTCTGGTATAATTGTATTTATTTAATTTCAGTATCGTTCTCGATTTCGCCTTGATAGTAGCCTTATAGCCGAACAAGAGAACCGAAAAGTGAACATGTGTCGGTCTAAAATACTTACTTTGACACCACCCACAGATAGGAAGCGATGTCAACAATGAAGACTAAAGGCGAGCGATTCGAGCACACATCGAGAGCTAGTCAAACGGGCACGAGAATAGCCAATACCTCACACAATTACAATGAAGTAGATGATTAAATGAATGGGCTCTTTTTCTTAGACCATTTCATGGAATCCCGGCGTTCAGTCACTCGGCGGCATGAACGTCCCAGTAATTCCGTAATCAAGTTCTAGTAATTTGAGGGTGAAGTCTTTTTTACCCGATTGCACTAAGCAAAGGTGAGTAATGTACACGACCGTATTTTTGTTTGTGACCTTGGATCTTAATTTAAATGAGTGATGTGTCAAATTGAACGCTATGTTGCATGGTTGGAAAACACTGTGATTAATATGTATGAACATGATGTTGTAAAAAAAAAACAATAGCAATTGGTGGCCAAATGTTGCACTAAATTATAGGTAAATAGTAATGATAACCGATAATGATTTGCATCCATTGGTCCCGCCTGTTTAGGCTGAAACGATAGTAAACTTTCAGCAGTAAGGTTCTTTATTTTATTTTATTTAGTCCCTTTATTTTTCCTTTCTCTTCAGTTTTCAAATGACATCAAGCTACGGGCCGCCCTGTAATTTTCATTTAAGCCCAGCATATTTTAAAGTCAGCAAAATTGTTTCGCATTCGCCAAGGGATGCCGCGCTGTCTCCTCGCTCGTAATAAACGTATGGAATGCCGCCCCAGCCCTCTTGTCCCGTAATTCACAACTTTACGCCGAAGTATTTGATTACAAATTACTTAACGCACGCCCCCGTATTAATCCGACCACTGAGATGATAGTTTCAAATTCCGTTTGAGTGGCGGCCGGACGCTTTTTGCTTGAGAAAAAATGCTGATCTATTTTAGCTTCTGGCTTACAGATTGTGCACCTACCTACTTTCGGCAAGTTTACCTACTTTGGGCGATATCGAACACAATTTAGTTTATTTTACTACGGACCATTACATTTTGCCCCACCAGTGGGGCAACTCTGGTGGGGCAAAATGGAATGGTCCTTTACTACCTAGGTATCGTCTGTTTTTGAGATTTCAGTATTACGTGTAAATTAAACGCATTAATTTCAATTATCTCGCCAGGACCTTTTTGTAACAAAGCCTTTTAATATTATCGCGATATTATACTTATTTTGTAATAAAAAAGTAAGGCCTTTTTTATCTACGTAATGAGATGATTTATACAGCGTCCTTAGGCACCTTCACTCACACTAGATAGGTGAAGAGACAACTCGGCGCTGCAGTGCCTGGGACATTGTTTTTAGATGGAGTAGCCTTGCCCACAGGAAAGACAAGTCAAGAATTGTGTAATACGTAAATACATAGTAAGCAAACATTCAACTGACTAAACCACACTGCAAAGCTTCCCGACACGCCAAAGGATACGTTACGTTATTTCAATCTATCAAAGACATCCAAGGGAGAAATAGCCAATCTGATTTCTAACCTCCGATAGGAGACGGCATCGGCACTTGAAGAAAAAGGCACTACTCCACATTTTGTAGAGCCAATAGTCAAATCTGCAAGGCATAAACACAAGCTGCTTTTTACTTCGCTCTAAATAAGATATAAACCGTGCGGGATCAGAATGGGATAATACCTTTTGGAACTGAACCGAACATGACAGTTCTCGAGTAGCGTCAGTAAAAAAATTGTTATAATTTGTTCTACGTTCTATCATAGGGTTATGAAATTGAAAATACACAAAAATGCTTAATGGTTAAACTCTAAAAGGATTAAATGTTATTGCATTAATTTAATAAAACGTGATAAAACTCGAGCAGACACCCACGCGCACAGAAAACACAAGCAAGTTTCGACGCGAGTTTGCCATAGACAACTGAGCTTACCGAAATGCTAACGCTACAGCTGACAGGTGGACCGCGAGCGTCTCAGTTCCAAAAGTTATTATCCCATTCTGATTCCGCACGGATTATAAAATTGTCGCGTGGTTTGAGAAACGCTCGTGTCCCAAATTGAGTTAAAACATTTAGTCCGTTCCTCATTCGATATTATTTATTAGTCCCCTGGCCACCCGGCTGGAAGTGAATAAACTGCCTTTGAAGTTCCTCTCCTCCATTAACCGGCAGAGTATGCACGATACAAAATATACTGTGGCAAATATTAGCTACATATCTACTCATTAGCTGCTAAGCTTGGAGGTATCCACTTTATTTAATTTTCACGCTTGTGTTCTGACCGCTAAGGTCTAGGTTGTGTTGTCCAACCGAGTAGGCGACATCTCGGACAAAATATTTTCGGACACTTTGTCCGAAATGTCGTTTTATTATTTTAATATTTTTGAGGCGACATCTCGGACACTAACAAATAAAGCTGTTTTGTACAGTCGGATAAAAAACTCCCTACGATCTTATTTATGAGGAGACACATGCAAATAATATCTTGTGTACTCATGCAGTCTTCAACATTTCTCTAACCGCAAGTGGGTCTCCCGCGACACACATTTTATTTCATCATTTTTTTGTAAGCATATCTTAACTTTATTATATTGACAATATTTTAATGTTTTGCCTCGTGTACCAACGTTTGGCAATCTGCCCCGCGTCTCATGTCACTGCGCAGGTAACAAAGGCTCAGCACAGCCAATAAGTGCCACTATCAAGACGTACTGTTGATCAAAAAGTATTAGGCTTACATAAGGTGGTAGGAGGATCACCACCTCAGTTCTCACATCATTACGCGGGGTTAATTAGGAACAAAATGATGTGAGAACTGAGGTGATGATCCTCCTAGCACCTTATGTAAGTCTAGTACTTTTTCATCAAAAATGAGCTGAAGGCGATCTGACTGCTTAAATTCAGGCTTTAACTGCTATGGAAAACGGCTCATTTAAGTCGCTTTAGCTATCCTAAAATAGGCAGCTGTGGTAACGCTTTTTCTCTGTGTATTATATTTAAATACTTTAGTATCTGACTGTACGATACAGGTTAAATATTTTGAGAGTGTCCGAGATGTCGCCTCAAAAATATTAAAAATACAAAGCGACATTTCGGACAAAGTGTCCGAAATTATTTTGTCCGAGATGTCGCCTACTCGTCCAACCTACCACAAAAGACAGGTGATTTTGTCTGAACATACAGATGTTTGGTTCGGTATATCTTTCTCAGACAAAAAATAAGGTACATTTGCTCAGATATTCTATTTCATTGTAATCGTTAAATTCTGGCAGAAATAAGGCAATTCAGTGGCTGAGAAGATTTGTAAGACAACTCACTCGCAGCAAAATACAAAGAATTATCCCGTGGGCAATTTGACATTGTCAAGAGAGCAAGAGGACAATGGACGAGATTGGCATTAGACCGAGGGTTTGCGTGAAAGGGAAGAGGCCTATGCCCAGCAGTGGACTTTATTTGTGGGCTAGATAGATAGAACTTGGCCACGTGGGTAATAAGGTCACTGTCTAATACCAAATGGCTTTTAATAGACTCTTCCTCAGTTCATCTTAGTTGGAAAGAGATTGATTAAAAATGTTCTTATTCGGGATAAAGCCGCCGAGCAGAGGCGGCTTAAAAGTTTGATGGCACGTTTACACTAAGTTCGCTGCTACTGCTACAGCGGCAACAGTGCTTAGCGTTCACAAGTAAGTATAACTGGACAAAATAATACCCCCAATATTTTAATTTCAAATTAGCTGCATCTATTTTGATAAAACATATCTAAGATATATCGGTAGAAAACCTGCTTTGTATGGATTATTTGAATTAATTTGTACGGACATTGGACGATCATTCGATTAATTTATAGGCAGGGGCGTATTTACAAATTCAACGCCCCGGGCCAGTAAGGATTGCCGCCCCTTAAATTAATTGATATACATATTTATAAAGATTTTTATAAGGTTGAAAAATTCACTCGGGACAGGACTTGAACTCGCAACCTCTTGGATACCCTAGCACAATGAGATACTTTCTAGGCCAGGTTCTTTAGATATCTCATAGATGGCGGTAAACGAACGTAATGAAATGAGAGAATGTGGTAAAAGAATGTAAAGAGTCTTTACTAAGAGCATAGATATTTTATTTTTTTAGAGACAAGGATACGAACCAATCGAGCCATTAAGGTTTACACAAAAAAGTTTACAATACGTATAAGCCACTGAATTGGCGTTGACAACCTAGTTGGACCACAGAGGGAAAAAGGTTGGACTAGCCATTGTTAACCGATTGGAAAAGTTGAGATAGCTAGGTTATTATAAGTTATAAAAAATCCAGCCAAAAGTGTTGACAAGCTACACTCAGCATCAGAAAAATTGCACCTTTTGAAATAATGACTGAAAAACTTTCAATCCTTCAAATTAAACCAAAGGGTGATTTTTTGACAGCTCATAAGTTGTAGTTCCAAATTTGTAACTATAGATGTCGCTGACGAGACGTGTTTTTCTTTATGGCAGTTCGAGCTCGTTGCCTTCGTACCTTACGTCCAAACACATTTAGGTATTAGTGGTGGAGCAAAATGTAGTGTTTCCGCTTTTACCATCCACTCAATCCATTGATACCTAATAATCCCCTCACAATAGGTTTCAAATAGGAACAAAAGTTGTTTGAAGTATTTTTCAATAGGGCTGATTTTTTCGATGGTGAATGTAGGTATGTTTGTGCATATCCGTTTTCACGCCTTCAAAATACTAGTGGTTCGCCCCGAACTTTGAACTCGCGACCCCAGTAAAAGATGTGTAACTTTGCTTATGCCATTCACCTAGGCGCGCGCGCGCTTTGCATATAAACTGTACAACCCAATATCTCGTTAAACCCTCGACCGACTTGGCTCATGTTCGAACTTAAAAATTCTTTTAATTTCATTTACCCGCCTACCAAATTTCATAACGATCCGACCAAATTTACTCAAGTTATCGTCGAACGAACATTCATACATACAAACATACAAACATACAAACATACATACAAACATACATACATACATAAATACATACAAACGCCGGATTGTTCCAGTAGACTCGGAGAACTTCGTTCAATTACTTTTATGTTCAAAATTATTTCACAAACAATGCACCGTGGAATTTTAGTGGTTTTAAAGCCGAAGGTATTTAGTTGCACTTGTGGTTCTGAGCCAAATGCCAAAATTTTACTTCAAAACGAGCGAAAAAAAAAAACACTTCCCAATACAAACGGCTATCGCCAATCGACACCATTTGTATGGAGAAGTGAATTTTTTTTCGCGCGTTTTGGAATGAAATTTTGTAATTTGGCTCAGAATCACCAGTGCAACAAAATACCTTCGGCTTTAAAACCACTAAAATTGCACGGAGTATAGCTTTTCAACAGTTTTGGCTGGATTTTAGTTACCTAGCTCCTGAACCAATCGGTTAACAATTAAATAGTTAGTCCAACATTTTTTCTCTCTATGGTCGAACAATGCTGTCAACGCCGATACAGTGGTCTATATTGTAAACTTTTTTGTGTAAACCTTAATGGCTCGATTAGTTCGTATCCGTGCGTTTAAAAAAATAAAATCTGCTTTTTTACCGCCATCTAATGAGATATCGAGAGATTTCGATATCTCATAATGAGATATCGAAAGAACGTGGCCTAGAAAGTATCTTATTATGTTCCCTAAAATTGCTTTAGAAAAAACAAAAAGAGGTAGGTATCAGGGTAGAGCGAGATGAGTCTTATGGGACGTCATATTTGGCGCTTTCACGTCCCGTAGAAATAACCTTAAAAATGCAAAGCTAAAGTGCTCTTTCTATATTTGTGCGAGATTTCCTTGGTAAATTATCAAATTTATACAAACGCGCGCAGCGCGCCCGAAAATTCAACTTTTATACCTTAGCCGTGGTTTTCAATAGTAATACGCTCGTAGCGCGCCCGAAAAACACTGATTCTACTTCTAAATATTATAATCGAAATTCCTCTGTTTGTAGGTAAACAATAAAAACGCGCGCACCGCGCCTGAAAATTCACTAATTTCACTCTTAAATATCGAGACTTCTATCACGAACGAGATTTCCATCACAATCTTCTATATCTATACTTATAATAAAACTCTAGCGAAGTCAATTCTGTACATTGAATATTTAAAAAAAAAAAACTAGCAGGGGTTACTAAGTAAACTATACTGAATACAAAAATGCAAAAAAATCGGTCTATGTCCGTCTGTCTGTCTGTCTGTCTGTCTGTATGTGTGTTACCTCATCACGCCAATACCGCTGAATAGTTTTCAGTCAAATTTAGGACCGTGATAAGTCCTGGTTCTGGGCAAAATCTAGGCTATCCGATGTTCAGAATACATTGCGGGTTGCAATTTTAACTTCGTTTTTTGTAAGAAATATTCATAATTTTGATATAGGTTCTTTAGAAGTTATGTTAATAAAGTGATACTGAACCCATTTCTTAAAAAAAAATCCGAAAAAAAAAGTTCGACTTGGAACCTCATTATCTCGGAAACCGTTGATTTCCTAGGCATAGTTCCTTGGGCAAAAATGTTCGTTATGATGAGGACTAATGTGGTCTCTCACTTTGTTGGCGGTCTTTTAACACCGCTCGGTATTCAATACAAGCACTCGCCGCAAACAATAATTTTGCATTCTTGCATAACAAATAACTATTGTTTACCGTTGACCGGGATAGACAGAGTTTTTAGCCGTATGCTTTGCTTGCTGGCTTAGCATGAGAATGAGTAAGACCTTATCTATGGGCTTATAACTTTATCTATCCCACATTACGTCGAGGGAGATACAAGGGGTTTATCCCCTTTACTTCCTAAGCAATTCTTATGCTAAGCTTCCTGGTATCTTATCACGGGCGATACCTTAATGTAAACAATCCATAATATTTAATATTAAATTTATAAATGTATTGTTTAGATTAGGGTTTTTATTCTTTCTTTTGAGAAATAATAACAATTAAATTAAAATACCCCCGACATTTTAGCTTCAAATAAGCATATTTAATAAATAACTGAACCAACTTTGACAAAACATATTAACTAAGAACATTCGCTAGAAAACCAGCTTTCAAATTAAAAAAAAAACCTAAAACTTCCAAATCTTTTAAATGGGTGTTCCAAAGATTTTAAATGGGTTAACACCCATTTAAAATCTACGGTGCCACAGATAGACACACCCTCATAAACACATACCTCTACTCCGTGCAATTTTAGTGGTTTTAAAGCCGAAGGTATTTTGTTGCACTGGTGATTCTGAGCCAAATTACAAAATTTCATTGCAAAACGCGCGATAAAAAAATTCACTTCTCCATACAAATGGTGTCGATTGGCGATAGCCGTTTGTATTGGGAAGTGGTTTTTTTTTCGCTCGTTTTGAAGTAAAATTTTGGAATTTGGCTCAGAATCACGAGTGCAACTAAATACCTTCGGCTTTAAAACCACTAAAATTGCACGGTGTATACAGACACACTCACAAAGCTGTCAAACTTATAACACCCCTCTTTTTTGGTCGGGGGTTAAAAAAAACTTTCCTTTTGAGTTTTCCTGCACAGTCGAATTTAAATTAAATGTCAAATGTGTAAAAACGCATACGAAGTCGCGGGCACAACTAGTGTTCTTTAAAATAATATATTTATTATACAGGGTGTTGTTTTGTTCAGTGACACCCGACTCAGAGAAGATTAAAAAAAATAATTATTCATCAATTATCTTGTTGAATTTGTTCTAATAACCGCGACTTGTGGACACCTCCGGCCGCTCAAATCGCGCGGCCTCTTTTGTCTTTTGAGGCGGCTATAACCCGTGTCATTAAAGAAAACATTTAGGATGGACTTCAAAACACTCGCCCTCTCGCTCTAATTAATACAGTCAAAGCGAGACAACGCTAGGATTTTAACTCCGTCCTAAATGTTTTCTTTAATGACACGGGTTATATACTTATAGATAAACCTATAAAATTGTTGGGCGTGTTATGGTGGCAATACACGCTACGAGAAATCGTTACGACAAGACAGTTACCCTTGACGCTATTGCGATCAAATTGAAAGAGTTTTAAAATTAATTTCTCTTTGAATTAGCATAGTAATGCTTTGATTTTAAATACTTTGTAATGTTTATTCAAAGCTACGGCTGTTTTATTAAATAAAAACACAAAATGCGTCTAAATTAGTAAAATATTAAATTTTGAAAATTGCGCCATATTGCGCCATATTGGAAAAATGCGTCAAGGGTAGAGGGGCTACAGTTCGAACGGTACCAATAAAACGCTACATGTATGTTATAAAACTGTACAGTTTCGTCCGGTTTTATAAGTCTGTGCAGTCGAACGGAACAATACGAAAATTCGATAAACTGTACGGTTCGAACTGTACAGTCTGATCGTAACAATTTCTCGTAGCGTGTATTGCCACCATAACTAGCTTTTTGACAGTGCGAGAGGGGTGTATGGTCCCGTCTTAGCAACATTTTACATGAAAATATTTTTGTTGGGATATATTTTCGAGATTTTGCAGTTGGCCCCATAATAAAAGTTGCTTTAACTTTAACCTTCATGACCCCGTTAAGTACCTATAACAGGACCTTTATGTAACACTAACATCCTCTTGGCTCGAATGCACGGAGGTGGAGAACTATTGGGCTAGGTACTCACCTCGGTTCGTCGGGGTCGCTCCCGTGAACTTCTGTGTTGGCGAGGTTGCAATTAGAGACATCGAGTTGCGGAAATCAGCCCATTTTTTTACCACTACCAACACCCTAAAGAAGTAGCAACGGGAACTGCAGGTAAACGGGGGCTACGAAGAAGTTAGGAAAGTTGTCGCCGCGAAGAGTCAGGCAAATCCCCCGATGCACAGCCGCCGAGAACAATTCCAGTCGATTTCCTTTGAAGGGAAGTGAGGGTCGGGAAGTAGGGCCCGAGAAGATTGGTTCGAATAAAATTCCCTTTTCCCGCAGCCTTAGATTGAAATGATCTCGAGCCAGGACATTCAATTGGCACTATTTTAACTTTTACTCTCTTGAGCTCCGTGGGCCTGTCCAAAGTTTAATGTTGCGATGGTTATTAGAACACTAGACCTAGTGAGTGGTAGTTTTTTTCCGGTTTTATACAGGGCAATTTTAAAATAGTTTCCTTATACATGTCAACTTCTAAATGTGATTTCCAACAACTTTTGTTCGACGACTTTGATGAAGGTACAATTTATTTTACCATACAACAAAATATATATTTTTTCCTAAATATTATTTTTTTGCAATATTTGCGAAGAGCGGGAGCTGCATAAGTGGTAGAGAGTGGATTTTTAAAGAATAAAAAAACTTTCAATAAATAAAAACATAACCCTCCTTTGTACAGTCGGGTAAAAAGTATCGAGCTATTCAAAAAGTTGGAAATCACATTTAGAAGTTGACGGGTTTCAGTAATAAAGCTATTCAAAAATGACCCCCTAGTTTATTTTCAATCATTATTGTAAGAAAACGGGATTCTTGCCACGATTAGGTTGATGTTTTGAGCATCCGATACTTCGGCACAGTTGCAGGCGCCATGTCCAGTGGCCACGGTATGGTCTTGGTCGATGGTGCTCTCAACCTAAACGTGGTAAGAATTCCGTTTTCTTACAATAACGAGTGAAAATATCCACGAACGTTTCAAAAAGTTTAGTTTCTAAGTTAGGTAAATACGTACATTTCCGACCGTTGAGGAAAATGTCTTTAGTAGGTAATCTGAAACGAATACGAATATCTAAAACTTTGCGCAATATGTAGACACAATAATTAATTCTACTTGTATTACAGTCTTCCCATCGAGCCGTCTCCGTCTACGTAATAACATCACGTAAATATGGATCGAGGTGTCTGGCGAATCTAATGCAGTAGATTCCAATTAAAACTTTAGCAATATCTAAACTTGCAACTATAATTGCTACTTAGGCCCTGTTATGGTGGAACGTGAGGGTATAGACTGAGCATCTAATGTAAAACTTAACAAAATTAAAAAAAAAACACCTTCACTGGTGAAAAAGTTCACTGTTATTAAGGCGCTGGGCATAGTGAAATAGCCCGCGCGCAAAAAAAATGCACAAAAACGATTCTTGTATCAAATACACTAAAAAAATCGAAAATGTTCACATATCAAACCCTAGAATTAGGTTAGAGTTATCTAAAACAGCCAGTTTTGTGTTGACACCCATAACAGATTGCAAGATATTTTCTTTGAAAAAAAGTGCGCCGCCTATTTTTTTTCATCAAAAATATCTTCAAAACGTTTAGATAGATAGATAGAAAGATAGAAAACTCTTTATTGTACACGAAAATAATTTACAAAGGAATTCTTAAACTAATAAGTATGCATACAATTGGCGGCCTTATCGCTAAAAGCGATCTCTGCCAGGCAACCATTGGATGGACAGGACAGAGATAATATAATATTCGGTAGATTAGTGTACATAAATATAACATAGGAAAATAATTAAATAAACCTAAGAAAGTTACAAATGTGGGATGTAAATATATTTACCAGTTACAAATACATAATAATACGTTTATGAATGTCAACACGAAACTGGCTGTTTTAGATAGGTCTCACCTAATTCTAGGGTTTGATATGTGAAAATTTTCGATTTTTTTAGTGCATTTGATACAGGACTCGATTTTGTCACTATGTCATTGTACAGCGCCTTAAGGGTCCGTATAAGGCTAACTAGCGCCACCAATGTTGAAAAAATCATATCTCGCTTCAGAAGAAGTTTCTGACAAAATCCTAAGATGAGCTCATGCGCCATGCTTTTCTAGATTTTTAAGTGTGGGTACCCAACTCAATTTCTGGTCTTAAACTAAAAAAATTTCGATAACCGCCAAAAACGGCCGTTTTTGGCGGTTATCGAAAATTTTTTAGCTTAAAAGTAAATTTCGAAGAGGATATCTACACTGAAAAATCTAGAAAAGCATGGCGCATAGGCTCATCTTAGGATTTTTCCAGAAACTTCTTCTAAAGGAAGATATGATTTTTTCAACATTGGTGGCGCTAGTTAGCCTTATACGGACCCTTAAGCTACTGCGCTGATTCCGAGTGATCTGCTGCTGTCCGTTGAGGAGTTCCGTTCTCCATGTCCGAAGTTCTTCATCTGATCTTCACCATTTTTTTATGGGACCATACGGAAAGTTACTCTTTCAAACAAAAAAAGAACCAAAGTCCTAAAGGTAAAAAACAAAAAAATACTGGTCGAATTGAGTACTTACCTAACCTACCTCCTCCTTTTTTGAAGTCGGTTAAAAAGAAAGGTGGCGGTGGGCAGACCGTTGCTCGCACAAGCGTGAGGTCCCAGGTTCGAATCCCAGTGCGGGCGTGTACTCATGCTCAGTTTGGGGGCAAGTGATGGGGCAGTTGCGATAATCAATGGCTGGAATGAATGTCTAGAGCATTCACAAAATAAGAATTTTATCTTGACAAACCACCCTATAGAGATAAATACTCGTATGAATCGACTAATAATGTGAAGCAACATCACCATTTGCCCCCAAACTGAGCATTAGATAACGGGGTGTACTCATGATGACTCATGATGTCAAAATTATGTAGGTAATATTTGCTTAAATTTTGTGAATTTTTAGTACCTACCCTTTAAGTATGAATATAAATATCGTGAGTAAACCCAAAAATCGGTAATTCGTAGTGGGCACGCGCACGCGTGGCGATTAGGCCCAAACATTTTCTCTGAGAGAGAAAAGCCTTTGCCCACCCAGTAAAGGCACAATAATCTTACAATTATGTTTTACTAATGTAGGTACTCGTAAATTGAAATTGTGCCGAGAAGGTTTTCAGATGAACAAAGAAAATAGAAAATAAAGCCCGCCTCCGAAAACAAGTCTCGCTTTATGAAAAAAACTAAATGAATTAAAATGAGAGCGGACGGAGCTTTGAAGACAAACACGAGGTAATTTTCAGACCGCGCCAACCACAATACACGTTTTAGTGCTCTCTAGTTGGCGCCACTGTCGAGTAAGGGCATGAAGTATAGGTACATTTTGTACGTAAAAAAAATATGTTCCGTCACTTGCTTAGTCGGACGCGGTCGATCCGAGCCAGACCTCCCGCTGAATCTGGCTTCGCAGAGGCTCTGTGAAGAGCTGCTCTGCATCCAGGTCCAAACATATTTAATAAACATCGAGCAGTCCCGTTTGGTTCGAAAAAAATTATATTACCTACACTGTTCTGTACGATTAATCTGTTTCAAAGCAGTAGTAGTAGCGACAACAACTATTTGGCATAATTTATCTCAGGTAATGCAAAATATTCACAACATTATTCTAATTAGAAATAAACCCGCGTAGCCCATACAAACATCAGTGGCATTTTGACCTCGCGCTACACTAGCCCTCATTAATGTTAAGGGTAGGTAACATGGAAGCAGTCGATCAACTACCAGAAGGAGTGTTTTGTTTTGAGCGAGAGTATAGTAATGACCTGCCTCTTGTATAGAAAAGTCCTCAGCACAATGTCACGATAAAAGTTGAAGTTGTGCTTCCCCTGCTGGTCTTGTATAGAAAGGGCCTCCCTTTCGTATAGAAATAGCCTGCCTCTTGTATAGAAATAATCTGCCTTTTTTATAGAAAAGACTTGCCTGTTTAATAGAGATTTTAACATTTTGGTGGGATGGGACTAATTTAAGGTACATAGGTAAAAGTAGTACCTGCGAAAAAGGCGGTTTTCACTGCATGTAAGTACTTAATGCTGTCTCAAACTTACACTATTATTGTTATCGATCACCAGCTCGTGAACATTCGACTTATTTTATCGTACAACTCATACAGGGCTGGGAGTTGGTAGGCTGATAGAGTTGGGTTGGTTGGTAGACTTCGTCGTGTCTCGGAAAAATAGTTTTTTTTTTGACGAGCTCGGTTGAAAGTTAGATTTTTTTGACTTTGAATGTTTAAATGTTTGTGTTGAGTATGTTTTCTAGGCTGGTAGTTTAGACTGAGCTGAAACGAAAATACTTTTTTTTTGGCCGACGATCTACCCACAAGATATTTCAGGTCCCATTGTCTTTTTCTGATCATGCTAGACGTGCAGCTCTCTAATTGGTTCTTTGACGGTGCACCACCTAACTGTAATAAATTCAGCGTACTCGTTTGTTATCCTTATTTCGCGAAAGTCTGACTTGTGAAATTAAGCGAATTTCGTCGCTGTTTCGCCCCCAGCAGCGGCGGCGGCGCTCCGTAAAATTCGCACTAAGCACCTACACTGAAAGTGCCAATTTTGTGGTATGTCCCGTCGCTCTGTATCTTGTGTTTAAGGAAAATAGGCTCTTCAACGTTGTGTTAGGAGTCACAGGGGAGCGAATCGATTTCATCTGCGAGGCAGCATCGGTACCGGGAGTTACATTAGTCGCCTCATTCATCTCCATTTGTCCGAGGTTGTAGGCAATGTAATGTAGGTTTTACAGTCGGTTTATACAACTTGGCGTAAACCACACGGCGATGCTTGAAACTAAATTAATGTTTAGCTGGATAAAGGCGACAGCATAGGTACTATTTAGTGTTATATTCCTTAGTATTGTCACTTGATATTATGGGGCAGTGAGGTAATAGTATGGTAATACACGTGAGAACCTAGTTTTAAAATAGAATTTGTTCGATTTTATTTTTCTTCCAGAATATTTTGTAGTTTTTCCCTTCCTTTTGTTCAATGAAAAAGTAAATTAAAATAATGAAATAAGTAAGTCAATGTCAAAAAGTAGATAGCCTGAAGCAGCACTGCTGTTCCTTCAACCTTCACGTATTGTACCCTGTAGGTCACGTAAGTATTTAATCAAAAATTTATACAGGTCAAAAAGTGACCATAAACATATTTTTATTGTTATCCGAAAAGAAGTGACTATCATCATCTTCATCTTAGTTTCTTAGGAAGCTGACAGATGATGTTGATTTGATTATGTTTGCTAGCTAATAAAACGCAGGCGTGCAACCGAATTTCATAGCGTTTTAAAAACTGGAAATATAACATACATTGCGTAGCTGACAAGCCATTATGTTACTGGGAAATTAACAATACTAACCGGCTACGCAATGTGCATCGAATTGTATGCAACGCGCCCCAGTGCCCCAGGCGTGGCTGTCGCGGTGGCAAATCACATCAAGTCACGTTTCACGACTCTAGCGACGACAGGAACACGGACTGATTGCAGAATAACCAACTTGAGGCTAGGAATATAAGATTACCTACCTAGAGGTAGTCTTCGTACAAAATACACGATTTACGCACACGCATCAGCGCGATTTTGGGTGGCGTTGGTTGGGCGTCCGCGTTATGGGCACTGGGCTGTTCGTAACATATTAAAATACCTAGGTGTGGCATTAATAGTCTCCTGAGATCACCTACTTGAGCTCGATCTCAAGTAGGTGAACCAAAAATGGTCCCATTGTCCAAAGAACCGAGAGAAACGAACGTTAGTTTCAGTGTTTCATCAACAACAGGGTTAAATTGCCCGCATAAACTGTTTTAGTCGACAACAGCAGCGGCGACGTCGACTCCTAGCTGAAATGTGAGCAATATGTAGCTGCTACACTACACGTATTGATTCAATTTCCTACGTTCGAAGGAAGTGGAATTCAGAATTGAACATGTGAGGAAATCGAATCACTGAAGAAATCCTTGAAAGGGCGGTGCTAGTGCCTACTCTTTGATGTAATATCAACATATTTACATTGTCGATAAACGAGATTCTATGATTTTGGAAAGGCGGTTATAAACAAACACCCAACGTCTAGGCTCGTCATAATCCCTAAAGCCCAGTGGACACGTCGTTGGACACACAAGCGCGAGGTCTCAGCGAGGTTCGATTCAGCCTCGGTGCTTTGACTAGTATAACTTTATAATTTAAAGCCTACGATACGTCTCTACATAATAATTATATGTACCTACTAGCTTTTGCCCGCGACTTCGTCCGCGTGGACTACAAAAAAAGGATATATGCTTTACTTTGCTCCTAAGTGTAAAAGCGTGATACTACATATTATCACGCTTTTACACCTAGGAGCAGAGTAAAGCATATATCCTTTTTTTGTAGCATATATCCTATGTCTTATTCTGATGTCTAAGCTATCTCTATTCCAAATTTCATCCAAATCCGTTCAGCCGTTTCAGCGTGACAGAGTAACAAACATCCATCCATCCATCCTTACAAACTTTCGCAATTATAATATTAGTAGGATAGTTTAAATAAATAGTTATTCTTTTTTTTTGCACCCGTACTTTACTGGGGCGGCGGCGGTTAAGCCAATTTTATTGAATTTGGGATACCGCGCTCAGTTTTGCCGCTAGGGCCGCTGGTGTAGCGCGAGGTCCAAAATATCATTGTTTGTATGAGCTACGCGGGTTTATTTCTTTAAAATAATGTTGTGAATATTTTGCAATACCTGAGATTAATTAGGTATGTTATGGCAAATAGGTTGTTGTCTTTTTGTCCCGTACCTACTGCTTTGAAACCTTCGATCAAGGATAAAACTAGATACAACATAGAACTCTGAAATGTGTCTTGAAAAATAGATGCCCAAATTGCCTTTGGGAGCTTATTTGCTCGTAGTCCATGCAATTAAAGTAAAAAATGCAATAAGTTTGACATATGAATATTAGACGTATGGTCGAAATGATGTTTTGTATTGTCCTATTGCTGATATCTTTTGTTTCTGTGGGGACAAGTTTTTATTGTGATTTTATACGTAATGCGGATTCTATGGGATTTAGTTCGGTGTTTGAAACAGTTTTATCTTTCAGAAAATGTGTTATTTTTTTTTCGAACAAAACTGGGCTTGCTCTGTTTTAATAGTACAATTTTAAGGTAGGTATTAAATATGATCTTAATGTATTTCGGTGCGTAAACTTTTTTTTACTTACAAACTTTAAGATATTATTCTAACTTTATGCTTCATGACATTTCTCGACAGTGGCGCCAACTAGTGAGCACTAAAACGGTAGCCCTCAGATGTTTTTAGAGTTTGGTTAAGCCAAACTGAAGGCAAATCTCCTCAAGTAGGTGTGACTTAAGGTTCAACGAAAGTAACTTGGCGGGAAGTGCACAATTTTCACAGGTTTGTAATAAATTCTAGCAAAACTGAGCAATTTTTGTTTCATGGCAATAAAACAGTATTATTTTCATTATTCTAAACAACAATCATTAAGCTGATTATGCAATTTGTCTAACTTCTTTTTTTTTGGGCTGCACCACTGGTTTGTCGACCAGAAAAACATTCGATTAGCCATTACCATTCGATGGCATAAAATGGTCACTATCAGCATAGATAGAGATAGATAGAGAACACTTTATTGTACACCAGAAATTAATTATTTACAAGAATTTTCTTAACCTAATAGTACAGACGGTGGTCTTATCGCTAAGAGCGATCTCTTCCAGACAACCTTCATAATACCTCTTTCTCAACAAAAATATCTCAAGTTAGCTACAAAATAAAAAAAACTGTGAAAGTTTGGGCTTTCCCACCACACTACTTCCATTGACCCTTAAGTCCGTCTCAACATTTTCACGTTTCCAAGGTGTAATCTACGTAAACTCTCTGCGAGTTGAGCAAGGAGCTGCAACTGGAATTAAGTGTAATGGAACTTTGATCGCAGCCCGTCGCTCAGCCTACCCATCTTTATCTTGAGGCACAAATATAATTATACGAACACCAGAAAGCTAACTCACGTTCACAAAGCCAAGCCAATTTGTAAGGAGACTGTCTGTCACTAGTCCAAGCAGAAGTTCTTGTTTTGTATGAATGCAGCCGAGCCGGCTCTAACCGAGAGAAATGGCGAGGCGTCGTAAGGCGCGCAGCATCAGCCACTGATGCTGCCAAACAAATCGCACCTTTTCATTATTCTAAACATCTGAATCAGTGGCGTTGGATAGGTCATACAATGCGAAGACCCGAAAATCACCCCTGTCCAACTGGAACACGGAAGAGGGAACAAGCCATAAAACTACCTGGCGTCGATCAGTGCAACAGGAAGCAAACAGTCTCGGGACGAGCATATCCGAGCTTGAGATGAAGGCGCAAAATCGGCCGAATGGGAAACTGTTTTAAGAGCCCTATGTCCCTGATTAGGGATAACAGGAATTGATGATAATGACGAAACAGCAGAATAACAGTGCGTTTCATTGCCGTGAAACTAAAATCGCTAAACAAAAATAGTTCAAAATCAGTTTAGCCACAAAATTTAAAAACATGAGAAAATTTCGCTGCTTTCGTTGACCCTTAAGTCTGTTATGCAATGGCGTGTCGATAGATTCCCAGTAGAAGGTCAAAACCGGGTTTTCCTCGTTTTTATCTTACAACCAGCGAACGAATACTAATATTCTTTGCTCTACTTGAAAAACATCAAAAGGACAGACAGCATCAATAAATCGTAATTGACGCCTACAACTGGGAGCTTATCGAGGCACCATTGCGGTACCAGAATCAGGCCCCCGATGGTCATCATGCTGGGAGAGCACAAGGTCATGATAAACGTTTTATCCCAATATGGGCAAGCTCCATCTTGCTTTAATTCACGGCGTAAAGCGAAATGCAGCTACCATTATAGCGAGATGGATTTTATCGTAACGTTGTAGGTAACTAGCTGTTACAGTAAGGGCTTTGGTACCTCTCTGTAGTTTGTGTCGAAAGTTCCATCCAACTGATATAAGACGGGAAGGGTCGCAGGAAAGATTGAAAAAGTGGAGCAAAAAGCCCCCTTTCGCTGCGATAACGTCTCCGAAAATTACACTAGTCATCATTCGAGCACGCACGAACTTTGCATTTTTATAGCGTTTTTTTTTTCTTCCTTCTTGTTTCGAACCAAATTGGAAGCAGAAGGTTGGCATCTAAAACGATAAAAATATATTGTAATAGGCACTTAGAGACCGTTTCTGGAAAAACCTTATACAGGGTGTTAAAAGACCGCCAACAAAGCGGGAAACCACGTATTGTCCTCATCATAAGGGACATTTTTGCCCAAGGAACTATGCCTGGGAAATCAACGGTTTCCGAGATAATGAGGTTCAAAGTCGGACTTTTCAAAACTTTTTTTTCGCAGAAATGTATTCAGTATCTAGTTTTTAACATAACATCTCAAGAAGCTATATCAAAATTATGAATATTTCGTACAAAAAACGACGTTAAAATTGCAACCCGCAATGTATTCTGAACATCGGCACTTCAAGCTTAAGTAACATAATCTGATACCTACGCTTGCGCAATATGACTTCTCTGCGTTACACATCCATTGCGTAATAAAATATTTTCCAAAATTATAACCTAATAAACCAAAATCATTTCCCAGCAATAATTTATCGAAAAAGTACTTTGTTTTGGTATCTAGTATGCGTACCTTTCGGGTCTGTTGGCGGTCTTTTAACACTCTGTATAGTCTGGCACTATTTTGGCTGGTTTCTATTTTGGAAATTTGGTTTAATAATAAAGCACCAAGCTATAGAAAGTTAAAACTGCTGAGACTTCAGATTAAAGGTTAATTTATATTATCATTATGAATAATCCGAAACGTTTTAGTCGTACACACGACAGCACGTCGACCCTTACACGCTAGCACTCTACTCGGTTACGCTACGGGCGAGTTTACAACAAAAGTCTACAGTCTCACGTGCTGTCGTGTGTACCTACTTACGAACCCTTCAAAATAAAGAAGCTTTTAAGACCCGGCCACACGCTCCGATTCATCTGAGACAGCTTTGCTTAACCTCCACTTTTCGGACTTTTTTTACATTTGAAACATTTATATACAATAAACTATACAGTTTATGATCCGAAAAACAATGGTAATAATAACACAAATATCGCGATAAGTAGTTTCTTTGCTTGTTTTGGCTACTTTCAGGTTGTAGGTTTGATTCGTACTGAAGGATATAAACTGTTATTTTCAAATAATAAGGAAACTCACATATTTCTGGATTAAAAATAAACTTTGGAAAGGTCAAGTTGATTTTATGTACAATAATTATATTAAACAAAAAGTTCAAACTGATAAAAAGTTTAAACTAGATCTTCCGTGGTACGGGGTAGTCCGGCCAACTGTACTATGGAAAATATTTTTTTCCCGTGGTCCGGTTGACCGGACAACAAAACCGTACCACGGGCAAAGAGTGAAAGAATGGTTTTCAACACGCTTATGAATTTAACAAAGAAAAAAACAAAATTATGCTTCAAATTACTCTAAACCTAAAATATGGCAAAATCCTAAATAATAATATTTATCGAAGTTATTATTTATGGAGCGAGCAATGCTCGGTATTAAGCTCTTGGACCTTAAACTGAACGTTGTAATAAACAAGCAGCATAAAAGTGGCAGACGTCGGAAAACGCATAACTTCTTTGTAGTGGAAGTGGACCGGACACCTGGCGCGATGTACCGATGGCAGATGGACAAAGTCCATTGCGGAATGGTGACCCCGAGAGGGGAAGAGATCGGTTGGCAGACCACCAGCCAGATGGTCCGACGACATAAAGTAGCCGGAAAACACAGTGGTTCCGCCTGGCGCAGGATCGGGAGTGGTGGCGTGAGCACGAAGAGGCCTTTACTCAGCAGTGGATGTTAACAGGCTGATGATGATGATGATGATGAATATTTATCCCACTTATGAGAAAGCCACAAAGTAGCAGAGTAGCCCCTCGATTGTGTAGGCGCAATCGGCCAACCAAACGCACATCATTTAAAAAATCTCACGACATCTCACCAAGTTGGTAGAAAGGGGTCGAAAAATCATCAAAAATCGTCAAAATCGCTTCAATGGACGCCCCTCGGAGTGGAGCATGTGATCGGTGCTTTGAGCAATGCGTCTAGCTGCCTAGGCGGCGCGTACGGTCAGTGAAATAACCAGGGACCCCTTATCGTTTGACCCCCTCACTTATGAGACTCGCAATAAGAGCTACCGGGGGTAGCAGTGTCTTTCGCTGACTATACAACCAGTTTGTGCAAGGACGCGCCCGGTCACGAAGCTAAAAGCGAACCCCGTCGCTTAGACTATACAAGGTGCCATTGAATTAACGTACCTAAGTAAGATGTAAGATAGCATATGTACCTCTACATACAATATCCACCAAAGGTAGAAATGCGCCCTAGAAAGAGATATATTTTGGGGTAAGCCTTCAGGTGTCGATTTTTAGATTCAAATTTTTGCTTTGGTTCAAATTTACCGAGGGTATATGCCTCAAACACTCTCAGGTCTCAAACACTTAGGTACAAACAATAATTCCTCTTTACATCGCGTCATCGGTGGGAGATAATCGACGAAATCACATCGTTTGTCTAGAGAACCTAATCAGAGCAGCTGTACCATCCTAGAAAGGATGGGTGATATTGGCAATCGATTTTGTGTATAACCCGTGTCATTAAGACTCCATATGTCTCACAACTAGCGCCGCCAATGGAAAAAAAATCATATCTTTTTTTGGATGCGTTTTTAGCAAAAAACGCAAGGAACTATTCTAACTAGGACCTAAGATTTGGATTCCAGGATTGGATTTCCTAATAATGCAATCGATTCTCGCCAAAAGTGGCCACTTTTGGCGAGAATCGATTGTATTCTTACGTAAGTTCTAGGATCTGAAATCCAAACCTTCGGTCCTAAAAATAGTTAAGCCTCGCGTTGAGAAATCGCAGGAGCGTTTTTTGCTAAAAACATATCCAAAAAAAAGGTATGATTTTTTTTTCATTGGCGGCGCTAGTTATGAGACGTATTTCATCTTAAAGAAAACATTTAGGACGGAGTTAAAAACCTAGCGTTGTCTCGCTTTGACTGTATTAAATTAGAGCGAGTGTTTTGAAGTACATCCTAAATGTTTTCTTTAATGACAGGGGATATAACACAGCTTACGCTTACGCTTTCATCTGTATTATTACCAGTGGTTCGCCCCGAACTGTGAACTTGCGACCCCATATAAACTTAACAACCCCATATCTCGGCAACCCCTCGACCGATTTGGCTCATGTTCGAACTTAAAAATTCTTTTAATTTCTTTAACCGCCTACCAAATTTCATAACGACCAAATTTACTCAAGTTATCGTCGAACGAACATTCATACATACATACAAACATACATACATACAAACATACATACATACATACATACATACAAACATACAAACGCCGGATTGTTCCAGTAGACTCGGAGAACTTCGCTCGCTCGTTCAATTATCCCATTTTTTATTTCCGCGTCGATTATGTTGTTTCCTCTTATTTTATTACTCAGCGAGATAGCAAAATATAATGTTTCAAATCAGTCAAATGGACGCAAGTAGGTACCTACGACGAATTTAATTTCGCATCGCCAGAAGGGGCCCCAATAAAAATATTAATGAAACAAAATGAAAATATTTGAGTTATTTATACAGAAAGCGGAATTAAACAAGGCCTTGCCAACTGACGGACTCAAAGAAGATGATAAAAGGATATATAAAAGTAAATTTTAAAATAACGTTAAGATTCCTGTTTACTTTCGTTTCGTACTTTTGCGTTGTCTTTGACGCGCGGCTATGTGCTGTATTTGCGACTTAAGACGACGTACGTCTCACAACTAGCGCCGCCAATGGAAAAAAAATCATATCTTTTTTTTGGATGCGTTTTTAGCAAAAAACGCTCCTGCGATTCCTCAACGTGAGGCTTAACTATTTTTAGGACCTAAGGTTTGGATTCCAGATCCTAGAACTTAAGAATGCAATCGATTCTCGCCAAAAGTGGCCACTTTTGGCGAGAATCGATTGCATTCGTAGGAAATCTAATCCTGGAATCCAAACCTTAGGTCCTAAAAATAGTTAAGCCTCGCGTTGAGGAATCGCAGGAGCGTTTTTTGCTAAAAACGCATCCAAAAAAAAGATATGATTTTTTTTCCATTGGCGGCGCTAGTTGTGAGACGTACGTCGTCTTAATGGCACTCTACTAATATTGTCTCCCTACAACAATGATATGTAGGTAGTATCGATACGTCCCAAAAAAATCGTAAAATGTGCTCCTATTTTTCACGTAACCTAGGTAAGTCTACGTGAAAAATAAAAAAAATGCGACTTCATAAATAAACTAATTGCCATCATAATGACGATTTTAATCACTTTTAATGTCCTTATTTAGTCATCATCATCAGCCCACCTCTGCCCACTGTTGGGTTTCCCCTCGCGCCACCCACCTCTCGTGGTCCCTTGTCATCCGAAAGGGATCGTGCGTGATTGATGTTGAAGTAAGGTAATCGGATCCGGGGCCAACTCATTTTGGCGAACCGTCGTCGTCGCCCCCAGGATAAGTCTGACCCTCCACTGACGTCGAGAGGATACTTTGTAAACAAACGATTCGTGTGCTCAACTTTTAATTGACTTTTAAACCAGGGAGTGGGCGCTTCTACCTTTGACACCGAAAATAACAACACGTAATTATTCCTTTTCTTCGACGGCTGCGTGTTTTGCTACATGTCTGTCTAATCTGGTAAACCTCAGAATATTGGTTACTCTTTCAGTGTGAAGTAAGGAAATTCATTCCTAATCTACAAAATAAATGCGAAAGTGTGCCTTCTAGTTCGTTTAGAGCAATACATGAAGAAGGCGAAAAATCCCCTGAATTCGGAAGGCAAAGTTTTTTGTTCGAAAGTCCGTTATTGGCTTAATCTTATCTTTAGACAATATTGAGAAACTAATTTAAATATTTTTTATTTTGGTCCAGTAGTTTTGTTATTATGCGCTAAAATGTTTTGTTCCTATGACCGCCAACAGTATGCAGACCGTCGCGTGACAACCGTATAAAACCGTATCTTTGAAACGTTGTAAATTCCAAACTATTGAACCAAAATAAAAAATATTGAAATTAGTTTTTCAATATTGTCTAAAGATAAGATTAAGCCAATAACGGACTTTCGAACAAAAAACTTTGCCTTCCGAATTGAAACTATGACTTTAAGGCCCCCCACACAGGCGCGTTTTTGCGTTTGCGTTATTGCTATATCTGTTTTCAGTACATTTTGTATTAGGATCGCCATGTAGTTACCCACTGCTGCGCACTAGCGGATTTAGGGGGCTCCAAGCTGAAACCGTCTGCTATGCTTTTTTATCTTGAAAACCTACGCTCATTGGGTTGAAGCCCCCCCCAAACCAAAATCCTGGATCCACCACTGCTGCTGCGGTAAGAACGCAATGGCATTCCTAATTCAAAATGTACTGAAAACCGATATCGCAAGAACGCATCCGATCTTACCGACCGATAAAACGCACCTGTGTGGGCTTTATTTCTGGCGAGCATAGCCGCGGGAAACAGCTAAGTAGTGTGTACTCCCAGTGTGACAGGCGCTCAAAGCGCCGCGCGCCGCCCCCAGCAATTCGGTAGGTCGAGAAAAAATAAGTACTTGTTTTTAAAGCTCTATTAGATTAAATAGAACATTTTAAGAATGCATTTTGGAGGAAAAAATTCTAAGCCTTTTATTTATATTTTTAATTAAATTTTAAACTTTCTCCGGATGTGACGTCATAAAAAACCAATTGTCTATGGTCAAGTGCTAATCTGTGGTCAAAATGACAACTGTCAAGTCTTATCTGTGGTTCATTGTTTTGTTTTGTTTTCGTCATTTTCTGGCGTTCTATTTCAACTGATTGATCGACTTTAAACACGTACCTAATTAACCTTGCTTTAACCCGGACACCGAACAAAATCTCTGCATATCTTGAACTTGGCTTCACACGTAACCAGACACCGAAACCTCTTCACTTCTTGACCTTGGCTTTACACGTACCTGGACACCGATATTTGCTTTCACGATGGACCCTGGCACTGGCAGATCCAAAGGATTACAATGCTTTGTTCCGGTGTGCCCAAATAATGAGCAATCAACTCCGGACAAAGTATTCGGCGGATATATGAACCACTGAAGTACGAATGGTGTATCCTAGCCAACACTGACTATAAAAAATCGAAGATAATGTTTTGTTGCGAAGATCTCAATGTAAGTAAGCTTTTAGCCATTGCCTTCCCCTTTACAGGGCCTGCATATGGTTACTTCAAACTATCTAATGTTTAATAAAGTCCCTGTCAGTGTTGATTCTACATGATATTCATCTACTTTCTTTTAATTGCAGCTTGAAACAGATTTGAAAAATTACCAACAATGGAAGCTGATGAACCAACAACCAAAAATGAAAACCAGCGCAAGATTCAATCTCAAACTAATAAGGAAAATATTGAAAATGAAAAAGAAACTACATGTTCAGTAAGGCACCTACATGCACAAAGCTGCTTTGCAAGCCCCAAGATAGGCGAACCTAAAAAAAAGGAAATTTGATGGCACCTATGCATGTTGAGTGCTCTACGCAGTGCAAAGTAAAAATGGTGGATCGAGCCGCAGGTGTACAGGCCATCTTTTAGACAGTCGGTCCAAGCAACGCAATCTAACTAGGATCCAGTGGCGAGTTATTACAGAGCCAGGAAATTTGAATTTTTTATTCCTTTGCACTTACAATTTTTTTTAGGGTAAATAAAACACTTCCAAAAATACATTGCTTTCTCTGATTCTTGTATAATCTCTTTCTTATAGTTTACCCAGTATTTAAGGATTTTCTTATTTATTTCAAGATGGGCTCGCTACACAAAAGCTCAATGTAGGCCTTATCCAATAACACTGGGCTGATGTAGTTGATGCTTTTCTGTATCTTTACCAGCCAGAATAGAAGTAGCAGTGAATGTTTGCAGGCAGCCCCCTAAAAAAAAGTTTTGTAGTTAGGTATACATACAGAGAAAAGATAGCAGGAAATATAATGTTTACAAAAATAAAGTACAAGCCGCTTCAGTAATGATTTCTTCAGTCTCTTGAATTTTTGCTAAAACATTGTACAGCTTGTTTCCTAATCTATGCTCTGGCACTACTTAGGCCCTCACAATGCAGACATATCCCATAGCAGAATCAACGTATGAATCACGAGATATCCTGTAAAATAACTTTGCTAAATAAATAAAATTACTAATGATAACGTAAGAATGTTATGGATGATTTAAACTTATTTTTAAGTCTCCATCACCAAAAAATATTATTTCTCTGGCATAAACTGAACTTTGAGCCACTCTGGCCTAAACTGAACAGTTCTACACTATATCAATCATTTTCTGTTTTAGCGTCTAAACTCGAAAAGGTGTGACAGATTTTTATGTTGCTGTATTCAAGCTTGATACAATGTTGATTAATGTGAACCAGCATGGTGACAAGATACTTACATCAATGCCTTAGCCCCTCTAATTTCAGCAATATTGTGGCTGTTATGTATTCCAGGATCATAATTATTTCCACATTAGGCAGATTGCGGGAGTCTGCTTTGTTGACAAAGTTATCGAGCCGCAGGTGTACAGGCCATCTTCTTGACAGTAGGTCCAAGCAACGCAAGTCTAACTAGGATCCAGTGGCGAGTTATTATCATCAGTGTCCAGTTATGAAAGTGGGAGTCACATTTGATGGGAGTTTACAGTATCCAGCTGAGCGGGAGTCACAAGGGATGGATGGGTTATAGGTCAGGATCGGTGCCACAATCAGTAAACGTTAACTTAACAAACAAGACGGAAATCGGAAACTTTAAACAAAACAAACAACAACAAAAACCACAAAATGTTATGGCTGGTCCACAATCACGCCACACACCTCCGCGCACGCTTGGGCGGAGTTTCTTTTGTTTGTTTGTATAGAAAACCGACGCAAGGAGCGGGGTGTAAACACTTTTCGCGAAGGTTAGCGCGTGAATGTGGATAGGGCATTACTCAAACTTATCTGTCAAAAGTAGATGACAGATTATCGGAGTTGCCAGCATTAGCACAGTGCAAATTACCAAAAGTCTGCCGGCAAACTGTAATCTTATAATCTGCGCCGAAAATCGGCTATACCAAGACTAGAGCACTCTCAGACATTTTATTACAAGAAACTAAGAAAAATAAACCACTGATCATAACTCACACAGCCGCAAACCGATTTTCCGCTGTTTTTCGGAGTTAAGTGTCTGGTTGCCGAGTGAGTGACGAAAGCAGTTTTGTGACGGAAGCAGTTTTGTGATTGCGCAGCATTTTAAAAGAAACAAAGTTGGTTGCACTTTCGAATCAATATCGGAACCGCATTTATTTATTTGAGTATTTCAGGAATTTTCTCTAAAGTTGGTAACACTATGATATTTCTCCGGCAAAAGCAACTACGTCACTACCGTCCAGCAGAGACAATATGATGAAGGTCAAATGAAATGAAGGTCATACATAGTTTTGCATATAAAAAAATAACTACATGCTTATAAATTTTTTCGATTACTGCAAATAGCTCCAGAAGCCTATTCCTCGAAATGGTTTTCGAATCAGAAACATCTATGATTTTATGGAGAAGCCAATTCGCTTAACTTCAGATTATGTTTTAGACAAGTAACATTTTAAAACGTTTTTAGGGTGCCAAACAGGACCTTTCAATGTCTGTCTGGGTTAACATTAAAGAGCTGTATATTTGGAACCGTAGTAGGTAACCAGTTGAAATTTTCATAGATTATGTGATTATTTCATAGATTATTAAGATGATGAAAACGCCAATGAAAAAAAAACATATCTTTTTTTATGCGTTTTTAGCCAAAAACGCTCCTGCGATTTTTCAACGTGAGGCTTAACTATTTTTAGGACCTATGGTTTAGATTCCAGATCCTAGAACTTAAGAATGCAATCGTGGAATCCAAACCTTAGGTCCTAAAAATTGTTAAGCCTTGCGTCGAGAAATCGCAGGAGCGTTTTTTGCTAAAAACGAATAAAAAAAGATATGATTTTTTTTTCACTGGCGGCTAGTTGTGAGACCTATTGCGGCTTAAGGCGGATTATTCAACAAATATTATAATAACAAAATAATATTTTGTATAGTTTTTGCCCTATCGCGAAAACGGTAAAACATACAACCATCAAACTTGATACTATGATTAATAGGGCTTAGGTACTTTACGGTATAACAACAAGTAATTAAAAAATATAAATCGGTTAAGGGCGAGTCAGACTCACGCACCGAAGGTCCGTACCACCAAATTTTAATTAATAAATGTTTGAACCTGGGTCTAATTTGGGTCAGTCCCACCTGCTAAGACTGTGATGACGTTGGGTTTTTTTTAATGTTATTTAACAGATTTTTTAGTTCATATTTTTATATCTCATTCTCAATACTTTTGAACGAATCTATTAATACAAGTACTGAGTAAAATAAAAGAGCAAAGCGTTCGCGTCGGGCGGCGGATTTCGCAATCGATACATTAATATTCATCGAGCGATCACATGGTGTGGCATTCCGCTTCCTCAGAAATAAGATAATAGCGCAGTAATCTTATTGAATATTTTAAGTCGTCGTCGTGGGCCTTCGCTCGATAGAACCGTGTTGAATATAAATCATTGGGGCAGAGAGCTTGTTTAGATAATCCAGTCCAGTCTACTCCGAGCAATTTTAGTGGTTTTAAAGCCGAAGGTATTTAGTTGCACTGGTGATTCTGAGCCAAATTACAAAATTTCATTGCAAAACGCGCGAAAAAAAAATTCGCTTCTCCATACAAATGGTGTCGATTCGCGATAGTCGTTTGTAGTCGCTTTGTAGTCGTTTGTTTGGGAAGTGATTTTTTTTTCACTCGTTTTGAAGTAAAATTTTGGAATTTGGCTCAGAATCACGAGTGCAACTAAATACCTTCGGCTTTAAAACCACTAAAATTCCACGGTGTATAATAGCTGGAGGGGACCAATCGACTGACGAATAACAACGCACATATAGCGCCGCTAATGAAAAAAAAAAACATATCTTCCATTGCGGATTCTTTTTGGATGCGTTTTTAGCAAAAAAAAGCTCCTGCGATTTTTCAACGCGAGGCTTAACTGTTTTAGGACCTAAGGTTTGGATTCCAGAACCTCTGTACCTACAAATGCAATCGATTCGTAAGTGGCACGCCAAAAGTGGCCACGTTTGGCGTGAATCGATTGCATTCTTAAGTTCTAGGATCTGGAATCCAAACCGTAGGTCCTAAAAATAGTTAAGCCTCGCGTTGAGAAATCGCAGGAGCGTTTTTTGCTAAAAACGCATCCAAAAAGAAGATATGATTTTTTTTCATTGGCGGATCTAGTTGTGAAACCTATTGCGTCTTAAGTATTTTGTAGTACAAGGCTGGGAACAGGAGCTAATCACGAAAATATTTATTTTATGCTCGGTCGCGGTTCAAAGTTCGATTTTTGGACTTTGAAAGTGTAAATGTTTGGGCTGAGTTTTTTTTTCGTACTAGGCTGGGAGTTTCTAGCCTGCTTATTTAGACTCAGCTGTTCACGAAAACACTATTATTATAGGCCGGGCGCGGGTTTCAAGGATCAAAAGGGTCTAAACTACAAGGTGTTACAAAAGTACCTAACTCTTTTTACAGGGTAATAGCATCCGGTGATAGGGATCACAACCAAATTTTTTTTTTGCTCTATGACGTTCCGTTAATTTTTAAATTAATAAAATGTGAACGATGTGGCGGGAGGAAAGTATTTTTTTAAATATTGTTTTCATTGACTTTCACAATCGTGTGACAATATCAAATGAAAGGGCTCGTTGTTGTCGTTATGAGGATCGCTAATATTTTTTTAGTATAATTAATGATGATGTCCTCCACGACGTATCCGTCGACGGCGACCCTCAAAGATTTATAGAGATTTATCGATTTATAGACGGCGACCCTCAAAGATTTTTAGATATAGCTCTAATATGGCTGGAAAAGCCGAGTTTTGTCTTGAATACTCGGTCGCAGGTGTCACAATACAGTTGCCCAATTTTATTTAAGAAAAAAGGCTAAATGTGACCGCATCTCCGAAACTACAAAACCAAAAATTTTGAAAAAAATACTGAAAATACCTTTAGATTACAGGACAATATTAGATCTAACTAGTATACATGTAACTACAGGGTGCACTCTTAGTCGATAGCGGAACTTTAAGTAGGCTGTTGATCACTACAAACAACTTGTACTAGGTGGCGAAAAAAATGAACCGAAAAAAATATCAGCTGTTTCATACATTTGGTGCAGTACTGAGTCGACCTTTTGTATGGAACAGCTGATATTTTTTTCGCTCCATTTTACCTGGTACAAGTTGTTTGTAGTGATCAGTAGACAGCCTACTTAAAGTTTCGCTATCGACTTAGAGTGCACCCTGTAGTAGTTCGAAGCGTGATACAAAGGTATTGAAAAGATATTCCGATATAAAGGCTCCTCTACACTGTCCCGCGATTGGCTTAGTCCTTTGTTACGTGACAGCGAAAAACTATTTGCCGAATGACGATTCATCGACGAACGCTCTTTTCCTCGAAGGTACTATTTTTTTAAAACAGGTTTATTTCTGCTACTATTCGTTGTAAACACATAGCACGACAATCTCGTTCATTGGCCCGTTTTACGATTTTAGAGCCGGTACACAGGTACATACAACTAACTTGTAACTCTTGCTGGGTAGCCAGACCTATTTTTGCAAGGGATATCTTTAGCTGACTGACGGTATTCGTGGCCTGTCTGCAGCAGGGTCATTACCAGGTGGGGTCGTCGTCACCTCGGCGGCACGTCCACGTCCGAGACACGTACTAATTACGGCGAGAGGGATCTTTTATGTACACCAGTGGTTCCTAACCTTCACATTCTAGTTACCCCTTGGCTTGGCAAAGAAAACTCGTCTAAATAAATAAATAGTTTTATACAAGGTGTTACAAAAGATGCTAACTCTTTTTGCAGGTAAAAGCACCCGGTGATAGGGATCACAATCTAAATTTTTTTTTTGTTCTATGACGTTCCGTTGATTTTTAAATTAATAAAATGTGAACACTGTGGCAGGAGAAAAGTACTTTTTAAATATTGTTTTAATTGACTTTCACAATGTTTTAACAACTCAAAGCTATGAAAATGCACCTACATCAAACATACTTTTAAATTTGAGCTAATATCAAATACAAAAAAGTTAGGAAAATTTTTCAACTTTGAGGCTATAAAATAAAAATAGTTTTTTTCAACTTTTTTTACAGAATTGACATCCTGTTGACCAGTAGGTTACACCCTGTAAAAGAGTTAGGATGTTTTGTAACACGTTGTATAGCAAATTTAATTTTAATTATTTTTAGTATTTTAGTATTTTTAAATTACGTCCTCAGCTAATTCGCAAATTTAATTATGTGCCATTTACTCGTAAATGAAAAAAAAAAGGTAGAGAAATCCAGGAACACTACTAAAACTACTGTTACTAAATCCACTTTTACACCTCGGTATTGGGACCTGTCTATCTACAAACGGTACCACATGGTTAGTTCTTTCATCTATTTCTTTACGTATTACCCAGCAGAAGATCTTATTTGTAATCTTTCTAATGTTTTCCTAATCGGCTACTCAATGGCCCACGGATTAGGAACCACTGATTGTAGAGGGTAGTGTGTCACGTGGCTCGTTAATTTTTGCCACGTCCTTCCCGCAGCGCTCCCTACATCCTCCGGACTTAGCGGACTTTCACTCACTTCTCCGGTGGCCAAATTAAATTACGCACTACTGTATGAAGCAATCGACCCACGCGAATGCGCTAATACCTATACATGGTGTACTAAACTGTATTTTTTTACAAACGGTAAAACAGCCGACTCAAATCAATCAAATCCCATCCCATTAATATTATAAATGCGAATGTTTGTGAGTGAGTGTGTGTACTTATTACTCTTTCAAGCTTAGACGGCTAGACGGCTTCGGATCAAAGAATGGGGATAGTTTAGGCATCAGAATAATCCATCTGGTGACATATATGAATTCAGTGAGTAAACTGACAGACGCTAATGTGCATTGATCGTCAGGGAGGCATCGATTGTCGTAAATTGAAAACCATTTCGAGGAATAGGGATACGGATTACTATTAGGGGTTTAAATAAGTAAAATTTTACGGATTACTTATTAATATTTATCGCCAAAAATTTTTACTTCATTTTTTTTCGATGACGTCATCATTGGCTCTAATGCGGTAGTTCCATTGGCTACAAATATTTAAAAAAATACATTCGTCAACAACAACAACTGTCAAAAGTGTCAATTAACTGAGAAAATAACCTTCGCAAACCATTTCGCATCAAATAAATATCCGATTAATACTAAACATTATCATCACTCGTTACAGGTCGCTTATTATACTAAATATATTTATACTGAATCATAAACACACAACTCTTGTTGACTTGACACTGACATTTTTTGTCGAACGTCAACATATTTTTATTTTTTAAAAGCATGAATGAATGCAATGAACTTAGTACATAATGCCAGTGGTGACGTCATACACAAAACTTTTAGAAACATTTAAATAATTATTAAAAAAATAGTTACATTAAAAATTAAGAAAATATTCAAATTCGTTTCTTATATTTGTCTATATTTTCGATTTATAGAATAAAAAATTGGATTTGACAATGCCCATTGCCGCTTTGTAAAATAATGTTGCCATATTTATATTTTTATAGTGATGAGTTCCTTTCGTTGTGATTCCGTTCAGTCACACAAAATTAAATAGGAACATCTCTACATACTCGTAGAATTTAAAAAAAGATTCCCATGCACGCTTAGATCTTTTAAACTATTCGCAACGCTGTTTTCACCAATAGTTAGCTATGTACCGCAATTAGGTATTATATTTATTGCACCTGTAAAAATATATCGAATGCGTTCTTATTTAATTTTATACTAAAATTCGCTTTTAGAAAGTCATCATCAGTCGGCCTTTAAAGGTATTACTTACTAATAATATTTTAATATCGATTAAACCAAAACTAGGCTGGAAGACTTCTTATTAATTTCTTCTTTGTGCATTAAAGAGTTACTTCCTTACTTATAAAAATAAATAAAATAATGTGATTTGATTCAGGACGTACCTAATGGAAATCCATGAGTCATTCTTATCATTACAATGTTTTTGTCACAACACTATATTTTCTTTCAACAGAAACTGGTCACACCGTAAATGTCAGTTAACTCCACTGAATTAATTATTAGACTTTAGGCTACATTTTATCACGCTTTTACACTTAGGAGCAACGCAGGCTTCTTTCGGTAGATCATTATTAACAGCCCACCTCTCCGCAAGGCTGGGTCTCTAGTAATGTGCAATTTTTTTTAACACGCTTTTATAAGCTTGGCCTGTATGTATGTATATATGTATGTATGTATGTATGTATGTATGTATGTATGTAACGGAATCATTGAGCATAATTTTTACCAATATCCAGAAGTCTGATTAATTTGAAACTTTGCATACGTATCAAGGACCAATGACAATGCAATAATTTGATAACAGTTTCCCATTATACCCCTACAGTGCCATTATACAGGGTGGATTTTTGAGACGGGGCAGTAAGGGCAGGTACCTTAACCGTTATAGTTACAGGAAAACGTTCTTAGGAGACCTTTCACAACTTTTTGAGATAATATGAACTGCATTCACAGATCTTGGAAAAAATGTACAGTCTGCAAAAAAATGCTAAAATACAAAAAAAAATATGTATGCCAATCGATTCTCTTTCATGTAGGGATTAAAAGACTCTAAGGAGCCAACTGAGGTTTAAGTACTAGAAATTTCAGAAATTTACAAAAAAATATAAAACGAACTAAAAAATTAAAAATTAATAACAGTTTAAAAAAAAATTAAAAATTATTTTCTATTTTTTAGTTCGGTTAGCTATAAAAGCGTGTTTTTTTAGTTTTTTAAAAGTGTGATTTATTTAGGTATATTTTTCGTATTTGGTTCGTTTGAGTGAGTGAAAATTCGCAGAATAGATACTTTTTCGTGTCGAATGTCGAATAAATGTTATACCAGGAATAAATAGCCACACTAATGGGCATTGATCAGTGAGGCATCGATTGCCGTAAATTGAAAACCATTTCGAGGAATAGGGATACTGATTACTATTAGGGGTTTAAATAAGTAAAATTAAAACGGATTATTAATATTTATCGCCAAAAATTTTTACTTAATTTTTCTTTCGATGACGTCATCATAGCCTCTAATGTGGTAGTTCCATTGCCTACAAATATTTAAAAAAACAACTGTCAAAAGTGTCAAATAACTGAGAAAATAACCTTGTTGACTTGACACTGACATTTGTCAAACGTCAACATATTTTTATTTTTTAAAAGCATGAATGAAGGCAATGAACTTAGTACATAATGCCAGTGGTGACGTCATACACAAAACTTTTAGAAATTTTAAATAATTAATAAAAAAATATTTACATAAAAAAATTAGAAAATATTCAAATTAGTTTCTTATATTTGTCTGTATTTTCGATTTATAAAATAAAAAATAAAAAATGACGATGCCCATTGCAAAGTAAGTTCGGTCATAAACTTTTCAGGTGTTTAAAAAAAAACTTACTATAAAGTACCGAGATATTAAGGCCTTTCATGTAAAATGTTAGGATACTTTTTACACCTTGTATAAAGGATTAGGTAATTTCACATTGCTTGCGTCCGTATGTTTCAGGATTATAGTAGGATTTGGGTAACGTAAATTTCACTCTAACTCTAAGTGGCATAATTTATATTCGTCCATAAAGCCCCGATTGCGGGTTTAGTCTTATGAATTTACCTTCATAGAGGCTTGAATCCCAGCAGAAACATAATATGGTAAAACAATACTCATTTATTGAACGAGCGAGCGAAGCAAGCGAAGTTCTCCGAGTCTACTGGAACAATCCGGCGTTTGTTTGTTTGTATGTATGTATGTATCTATGAATGTTCGTTTGACGATAACTTGAGTAAATGTAGTCGGATCGTCATGAAATTTGGTAGGCGGGTAAATGAGGCAAAGAGATTTTTTAAGTTTGAAAATGAGCCATATCGGTCGAGGGGTTGCTGAGATATAGGGTCGCGAGTTCAAAGTTCGGGGCGAACCACTAGTTAAAATAAGTAATATAATACATAAGCACCTTTAATTTGACACCGATCTATGCAATAAAGGTTCAATGATGGCGGTGTTTAGAGTTCGCCATTTACATTTGAAAAGCCTTCTTTTGACACCTCACTTATAAATCATTCAGCCGTTTTCCCTCTACACATCTAAGGTAAAACGTTAAATTCATTTGCTTGCACAGTTGGCTAAAAATAACTTAAGTCCCGCAACTTTTTCGTCCTAAAAGTCTTTGAGCCTCAATCGGGTCGGCCGAGAAGTTTTATTTAAACAAAGCAGAAAGTTTACTGTAAATAATCCTTTTGTAGGGAAGGCTCCGAGGGCGGTCCCTTTATAATATTATGCTTTTGCACATGTTTTGTAGCGACCCAGTCTTCCGGGAAATCTCAGTCCAGTGGATCAAATCCTCCAATAAGAGGTTTCGGGTCAGATTTATAAAGCTCTTTGGGCTTTTGCTGTCCCAAATAACCTCTACCAATAAATACACAAATGTCGTTTTTAACCTGTAAAGGATGCGTTTGACTAATATTTAGGTACAATAACTGACCCACAATAGGTACTACCATCCAATGGGTCCCGCCAGCTTTAAAAGTTCCTGTTTTTTTATCAGATTCCCATTCTTCTTATAAACAAAAAACTAAACTAACTGAGAACCTTTATGATAAGAAAAATATGTTATGTAGGCCATTGTGGGCTTCCGGAGAAAATGAAAAGCACGACGCGTCGTTACAAAGTTAGCTACTCTTGAGCTAGATCACTCTGTGTGCTCCCAGTATTGTAATGAAATTTTCTCGCAAGGGAAAACATAAATAACAATTAGCAAGTGGGTAAACAGCGTAATAATGTGTTGTGTAAAATGTTGTGTTTTCTTCGCCGAGGAAATGCCGAGGGCAAGTTTCTTCTTATTAAACGAGCGAGGGAAGCGAGCGAAGTTCTCCGAGTCTACTTGAACAATCCGGCGTTTGTATGTTTGTATGTATGTATGTATGTATGTATCTATGTATGTATGAATGTTCGTTCGACGATAACTTGACTAAATTTAGTCGGATCGTCATGAAATTTTGTAATAATTTCGAACATGAGCTAAATCTGTCGAGGGGTTGCTGAGATATGGGGTCGCGAGTTCGAAGTTCGGGGCGAACCACTAGTTAGGTAATGTCAGACTCTATTTAACTAGTGGTTCGCCTCGAACTACGAACTCGCGACCCCATATCTCAGCAACCCCTCGACCAATTTGACTCATGTTCGAACTTAAAAATTCTCTTTGTCTCATTTACCCACCTACCAAATTTCATCGTGATCCGACAAAATTTACTCAAGTTATCGTCGTCCGAACATTCATACATACAAACATACATAGATACATACATACATATATACAAACGCCGGATTGTTCAAGTAGACTCGGAGAACTTCGCTCGCTCGTTCAAATATTCCCATTTCCCGCAAACTTCAACACAATTCATTTCCTCCATTTTTTTTTATCTTGGGCACAAAATGGAGACGTCTTGGATTATAATCCAATTCCAGTTTCGTTTATGAAAGCCTTACTTAGCGACAGGCCAGGCCGCAGGAAATTCAATCAATATTTCAAATTGTTTTTTTGTGCTTCGTACCTATTTAAATTAAATTCTTATAAATATTTATTACAGATTAAGGATGATGAATTTTTTGGTAGATAAAGGTACCGTGGCTCATTATTGTTGTTAGGAATCGAACTTTTCAACAAAGTACATTGTAATTTTTCCCAGATGTGAATGTAAATGTAGGTAGCATCATTATTATGACTGTATCAACATAATAAAATTACTAAATTACCAATTTAAAATACCCCGGACATTTTAGATTTAAATTAGCATATCTCATAAACGGCTGATTTTGGTAAAACATAATCTAAGAACTATCGATAAAAAACCTGCATTCGAATGAAAAAAAACCGCATCCAAATAGGTTACAGAGCTAGCTGTCAAACTTATAACATACCCTCTTTTTTATATCGGGGGTTAAAATCTTACTTCAACGATCATACATAATATTATCTTCTCTACGACTCCATATCATCAATATTACCTACCTACTTATTAATGTTAAGCTAATTAATTAATAATGAGAACATAATTCGCGTGGCAAAAGAAAAAAATAAAATAAAATTCGCATGGCTGCAGATTTTCACAGAATTAAATCCGCGCAAGCAGTCCAGAAGTTGCAAATACCATAAATTAAGTACCTACGGAGTACTTGAGTTACCCGTTGAAAAGGTGACGTAAGTATTTACCTGAAACAGAAAAGAACGTTTCATTAATACATACTTGGACAGATTTTTTTATAGTACCTAATGAAACAAGTTTTTACCAATAAAAATATTTGCATTGAATTCAATTACATTTTAACGGTTTTAAGAGGAAACGCGGGTAGCCGCTCCTCCATACAAAAAGCGAGACCTGTTTCCTCCTTGGATATTTTTTTAGAAAAAATATGTTTATGCCATTCAATTTATATGTACCTCTGCCATGTCCCTATGTTTTCCTTTTTTTTCTTATTTTAATGTTTTTTTTAATTTAATTAATATAAAGTTTAAAATAAAGTCTTTAGAACCCTTATTGGTAACCAGTTGAAATTTTCCCATAATATGTGTCATAACAACAAATAATAAAAAATAGGGCGGTGCCCATACAAAAAACATGTTTTTATACTTTTTGCTCTATCGCAAAAATAGTGATACATACAAGCATCAAACTTGGTAGGATTATATGGCTTAGGTACTTTATAGTATAACAACAAATAATAAAGAAACGGCCAAGTGCAATTTGGACTCTCGCACCAAGGGTCCATATAATCAGATTTTTATTGGACCCTCAGTCCGCGAGTCGGACTCGCACTTGGCCGGTTTTACTTTTACATTTTGGCCAACTTTTCTCAGTCAGAAATTGACATACTTAATAATGTGGGAGGGAGATTCCTCTGTAAACCATAATATACTTTTTATGTAAAAAACTTAATTATAAGCTAAAATGCATGAATTCTCGTTGGTTTACAGACAGCTACGACGACGGTCCTTCCAAATAACCTAAATAGTAAATAACATGGAAATAAGGCTACCCGTGTCCACCAAAAGCGCTTTTAAAAGCTTTTTGTAATAAATAGAATTAATCTTGCTAGGTACTTCTTTTAAAATAACAATGTTTTTCGAAGTGTTAACTTGTCCGTATTTTAATCGGAGTCTGAGGACGAATCTGAGGTTCTTTTTTTGAAAGTCTTTTCTGTGTACATTCTACATTTCACTCTACATCCGTCATGGAACAGTATTAATCCCGAGTTTCAATTTTATTTACGTGATGTGAAAGTTCTGATTGAAGCACCATGCCTCAGGTTTCCTCACGATCCTTCACAGTAAGTTAGCGAGTGGTATTGCTAAATTCACAAATGTACGTAACCTTGAAATTAATTAAGGTCATACGACCGGGAATGGAAAGGTCTCGCTTCCGAGTCCACTGTTCTACTCGCTGGGCTACCTTCTTCTTTGTGACATTGTCTCGTCCTTCGAAGTTGCCAAACAAAACAATGAGCCGGTAGATACTTTGCTGGAACTATTCACGCAAGTTTAGTAGCCTACTCCATCTAAAACAATGTCCCAGGCACTGCAGCGCCGAGTGGTCTCTTCACCTATCTAGTGTGAGAGAAGGTGCCACTGGACGCTGTATAAATCATCTCATTACGTAGATGCAAAGGCCTTAGTAGCCATAATACAAGGTGTTACAAAAGTACCTAATTCTTTTTACAGGGTGTAACCTACTGGTCAACAGGATAACAAATCTGTAAAAAAAGTTGAAAAAAACAATTTTTATTTTATAACCTCAAATATGAAAAATTTTCATAACTTTTTTGTTTTTGTTAGTAGCTCAAATTTAAAAATATATTTGTGCGTGTAGGTGCATTTACATAGCTTTGAGTTGTTAAAACATTGTGAAAGTCAATGAAAACAATATTTAAAAATAATTAAACAATATTTAAAAAATTTATTAATTTAAAAATTAACGGAACGTCATAGAGCAAAAAAAATTATTTAGGTTGTGATCCCTATCACTGGGTGCTATTACCCTGTAAAAAGACTTAGGTACTTTTGTAACACCTTGTATATTGGAACTTCCAGTCCCCGTAGCATGACTTTTATCGAGGCGGATTTATCCAAGAAAATTGCGGTTTATCAGCATTTTTGACGTATAAAGTGGGTTATATATCGTAAAGAGCGATATATAACCCAGTATAGACGTCAAAAATGCTGATAAACCGCCATTTTGTTGGATAAATCCGCCTCGATAAAAGTCATGCTCCCCCCGCTGGTCTCCTGCGGCCTGGTATCTTACTTTGGATATAACTTGAAGAAGGCTGTGTAGTTGTTGTTATGCATTAAATGACCGAAAACTCTTTTCTCTTTTGGATAAAACGAAAATATTTTTCTATTTCGCAAAGCCACTTTGGGGTACTAGACAAATAGTATCCATCCCATTCATGAATTCTGAAAGATAAGCTAAGGAAGAAAATTGCCTTGAGGGAAAAACTAAAGTTACAGTCACATTATCCTGTTATTATTATGTTTTCTAGTACAATAAAGAATATTCTAATCTAATCTAATCTAATCTATCCTTTTATTTCAGTCTGTTATCTTTTCTGTGGTTATCTCTAACAATAAGAACAGTAGGTATTTCGTCACGTTATTTGTCTGTCACTATTTTTTACCCAACAGCGGAAGACCGAAAGAAGGGTTATAGGATTTCGGCAAGACTTTGATTCGATTAGAAAAGTTTCATCGGTGTAGTTTGATAACTGTGGGTCGTTGGGTGATTTTTTCTGGCCTTGTACCTCTAGATAAAACAAAATAGTAAATATTTAGTGCCGGTCGGCGGCGGCGGCGCTGGACGGGCGGCTCATATTCCTGCACAAAGGGCTTATGCATCAGAGCGGAAAATATTCGATTTCGGTCGCTTCAGTAAGGGCCAAGCGCCAGCAGCCAACTAGCTATATGACAGCACGTGTTATCAAGTTAAAACGAATCCTGTCTCGCCTCATTATGATCACGTTTGGTTTGACAATAATTCTAAGCGTCCGTTGGCTGAAGCTTGGTGACGATGGTTTCATTCCTGTTACAAAAATGCAGACAAAGGACTATACTACTATCGAAAGAAAAAAATACTATCACGTTTTCAGCTGTAAGACCGGTGTATGATACTGGATGTTTTTTTAATTGCTGAAAGTGGTAGAAGACCCTTTTAGTGATTCTGGCCATCTTTTGTTCAGACTTGATGAAGGAACTACCTCCTCGTAGTCATAAATATTCCGTATTTTAACATAATTAAATTACAGGGTACTTATAAAAGGTAGTATAAAAGAAACAGTAAAGTTTCCTTGCCGTCAAAACAAACAAGAGATTAAAGGACATTGACAGGGATTGGACCAAGTGCTGCCCAGACGTGGGAGTACTTCCAAGTGGTTGCTTATGTTACTAGTAAATAAAAAAAAAAAAAAATCGGTCCGAGGGTTACCGGTTAATTCAATATTTAGTTTTGAATATTTCTCATGTGATTAAGGCATTAGAAAACGATTATTTTATATTTTTTTATATTTACGCACAAAAATATGTCACGCCGTGCTTATCAGATTTTGTGTTTCCATCATGCTCTCTCGGTTGGCTTGAAAACCGGTTCTTTTGTTATCCTCGGTTTATCACGTGGCGAGAGTTGTTCTGTCTCGCTTCCACTCATTCCGATATCCATATATCTGTCTATCTCTCGCCAAGCGCGCCTGTTTTTTTTCTCATGATCCCTCGAATAGATTTTGTAGCGCTTAGTTTTACAGACTAAATGTGTTTACTCTGGGCAGCACTTGGTCCAACTCCCATACAAAGACTGTCAATGTCCTTTTTACTGAAATCTTTACCTACCCTACACTACAATGACCCAATTATGTTACACACAGTGTGGGCGTAGCGTAAAACAATACCTAAGTTTAGTTGAGCAAGTGGCTAAGTGTTAAGTTCTAGCATCGATCTTTCCTACTAAATTGTCGTAAATCATGTATAAAGTCGTATAAAGGACTTTATTATACCTACCTAATGTGAGATCCTTGGAGTTTCTTTACCATACTTCTTTTCCAAGAACGATCAGAGCTTGTGAAGCTGGACAAAAAAAATAGCTAGATACCTAGGTATACTTAGTAGCAGATAGTAATATTAATTTAATTGAAATCCTTACTTTCTGCGAGAATTAATTTTAATTTCACGTAGTGTAATAATAACAATAGTGGTTTTGTTATTTTTTTTACTATTATCTGTGATTTATGATTATTATCAATAGTAAAAAAAATATAATTAATTTAGATTTGACGTTAGATGTAAATATTTTTTGTTTATTGCATTTTGAATATATCTAAACATTTGACTTTGACTTTCCCTGACTATTTTGTTGCACTGGTGATTCTGGGCCAAACTCTTTCACTAAATAAAAAAACATTGTTCCATGCCTATCGCCAATCGACACCATATTTTGTACGGAGAAGTGTATTATTTTTTCGCTCATTTTGGAATTTGGCTCAGAATCACCAGTGCAACAAAATACCTTTGGTTTTAAACTACCTACTAAAAACTCAAAAATAACACAGTGTATTTAAACGAGGTTCCTGGCCTCCGCGAAGAGAGTCATTTGACAAAGCAAAAGCATCCTCTTGTGCCGAGGGCTCTCGCGACGACGCGTAAACGGATTACGAGGGTCCTGTGCGCCCTTGTTAAAATCAAAAGTGTTGACTGCGCCCTAATGGCTGTCAGACCCAATGAGGCTCTCCAATACCTAAAGACAATCGGAAAGAATTATTTTTAAGAGACCAAAAAATAAAATATTTCTTCGCTACATGATACAATATTTCTGTAATAGCATAGTATAATAATATTACTGTGAATGGGTACTGAATTAAGTATTTTATCCAAAAAGTATTAAGTACCTACCGAACTAAAATGTAGTTTTTAGCAGTATTATTTTTTTATGTTTGATTTCAGAACTTTTTTCTATGTGAACCGATTTTGATGATTCTTTTTTTGTTTCAAATGGTAAGTCTTGTATACTTCTTATGTGGCAAAAAAATTGGTGTAAAAACTTCGTAGATGGAGAACGGAACTAATCAACGGACAGCAGCAAATCACTCGGAATCAGTGCAACAGCCTACCTTTTCCCCATTGAAGTCGGTTGCCTAACAACGGGTTATTGATTTCATGATACTTCAAGAAGACACGATTTATTACATAATTATGTATAATCCGTGCGGGATCAGAATGGGATAATACCTTTTGGAACTGAGACGCTCGCGTTCCGCCTGTCAGCTGTAGCGTCAGCATTTCGGCAAACTCTAGTTGTCTATGGCAAACTCGCGTCAAAACTTGCTTGTGTTTCCTGTGCGCGTGGATGTCTGCTCGAGTTTTATTATGTTTTATTCAATGAATGCAATAATATGTATTTTCAATTTCATAACCCTATGATAGAACGTAGAACAAATAATTATTTTTTTTTTACTGACGCTACTCGAGAACTGTCATTTTCGGTTCAGTTTCAAAAGGTATTATCCCATTCTGATCCCGCACGCATTATAATAATCGAAATAACCGCGGAGCTAAATAAAATCAACAACCCGTTGCTAGGCAACGCCACAAGTCAAAGAAGTTCCTTTAGTTTGAAAATGTTTCTTCCTTCCCGAATATCGTCGCCTATGCAGTACTGTCTAGTTTCAGGCAACACTGGCAATATCCACAATAAAATTATATTGACAACGGTGAAGAGCTCTGGATTACACAACTTAGGGTGGTATTAATAGTCGTCTGAGATCATCTACTTGAGCTCGATTTCTACATAGTAGGTGAACTCAGAAAAGTCAAATGCTAATGTCAAACCTTGGCTAATGTCAAACTTGAGTAGCTGTCTATTAATGACATATTAATATACACTATCTTGAGATTGACATTGACATTAGCCAAGGCTTGACATTAGCATTTGACTTTTCTGAGATCACCTACTTGAGTTCGATCTTGAGTCGACGACTATTAATGCCACCCCTAGACCGCTAGGAGTCCAACGTTGGGTAAGTATTCACTTCTCTCTTATTGGCTCTGAGATGTCTTTCTTTGGGCGAAATATCTTTCTCTCAAAACGCGCCGTCAACTGCAGGTGGCGCGCGGGAGAGCAATCTTGTCCACTAGGTTCTGACTGCTGCTTCGCTTGCTTGGAAGGTTAGTAGATTCCAGGTAGGGAAGCACAACTTCAAGATAAAAGTTTTATCCCACTATCGGGTAGCGGCATCTCGTTTCTCGCGGTGAAATAAAGCAAGATGGCGATAGCCGATAATGGGATAAAACTTTTATCGTGACATTGTGCTTCCTTAAAAGGTTCCTATTAGTTATAGACTTGATACAGCAGACTTCGGGCACTGTGGACAATAATAGCTTCTAACTTTACCATGCTCAGCAGAGTCTAATTAAAGTAAGCAAGTACTGTCGGCCACACGCTAGGATATCCCTTTTGGTTCGATTGTCGAAAAGGAATATAACTGTTATCTTCTGCTCGCCGAACTAGGTAGGTACTAAATTAAATATTATTTTTTCTAGAATTTGCTATTGCTAAAAAGCGGCTTTCAAATTGAAAAAAAAAACCGAATCTTAATCGGTTCACCCGTTAAAGAGCTACGGCGCCCGCCACAGCAGACAGACACACACACACATAGCGGTCAAACTTATAACACCCCCATTTTGTGTCGGGGGTTAAAAAGAGGGACTGAGGTAAAGAGTGCCTTGACGATGGAATAACCCAGCAGAATAAAATATGTTTATAGGTTGACCTTCATCTTCCACAATATTTTATACTCGTAGTGCGCACGACAGCACGTCGGAGCGTACACTTTTGTTGTAAAGTCGCCCGTAGCGTAACCGAGTAGAGTGCTAGCGTGTAAGGGTCGACGTGCTGTCTTGTGTACAATAAAGAATATTCTATTCTAAGAGCATATTATCTAACTTTCCAAGCGAATGGTTGGAATAAATAGTTTAGCTGTGAGGACGCAACAAACAAACGACGCCGTGTGCGTTCGTAGAGAAAGACTCTGGATGTAACTTGGATTCAACTGGATAATGGAATTGTCTAACTAAATCAAAGGACTGCCTGGCTCGGAGAAATCTCGCTAAAGTATTTTTCGAGTGAAGCCGGGCTCCAGCAATAAAAGTAACAATAAGGCAGAGACGGTTCATAATGGTCGTCATTCCTGTTGTTAACTCGAAAAAACCAGCTAAGTGCGAGTCGGACTCACGAACTGAGGGTTACATAACACCATTTAATTTAAAAAGAAACTATTGGTACGGACCCTTGCTGCGTGACTCCAACTCGCACTTGGCCTTATTATGCTTGTATGAAGTTGTATGTATAACCGTTTTTGTGATAGGGCAAAAAGTATAAAAATTCGTTTTGTTGTCTGGGAACCCCCCTTATTTTTATTATTATGTTTCCTCCATAGCACATATTCTGTGAAAAATTCATCTGGCTAGCTATTACGGTTCCCAAGATACAGCCATTAAAGGTAGGACCGACAGGCAGAAATACAGCGGAGGCAGAGTAATAGGATCCCATTTGGCACCCTTCGGGTACGAAACCCTAAAAAGGAGACAATAAAAGCACTCTAGCCTTCGAGGCCTTGTTTACGGACTTATCACGGTCGAAGTCGATGTTTTGGTTCAGTCTCCAGGGCCCTTAGCCTGTAACGCAATGGTGCCATAATGGGCTCCCTGTTGACGGTTTCAATTACGATTTATTAATGCTGTCGGTTCAGTGTCGGTCCTTTTAATGTTTTTGTAGTACAGCAAAGAATATTATGAGTCTAATTCTAGAGGATTAGTTCGCTGGTTGTAGGAGAACAACAAGAAAATCTCGGTTTTTTTCCTTCTACCTGGGACGCCATTGATACGCCATTGTGTTACAGGCTAAGGCTCCTGAGTTCTACGGAAATAATTACCGTTGCGGACGTTTGTTTGCGATGCTCCTGGCTTCAATCAGACAGCCAGATTGCAGGTGTATTGGATTCAGGTCGACAAGCAAGACATCTATTTCCATAGCTGTTTTCAAGAGACCCTTTGAATACTCCTAACTACAGACGCAGAGATAGAGAGAGAGAGAGAGCGAGAGAGGAGATATAGAGGGAGTTTCGAAGCATTCGGAAAATGCAAGATTTGCGAATATCGAATTATTCATAATTATGAGTTCTAGCGAAGTTCATTCGTCGTAATTAAATAATATTATAATAAATAAAGTACAGTATTCAGCACGTCGACTCTTACACGAGTGCACTCTATTCAGTAAAGTTAAGGGCGACTATGCAAAAAAAAATCAAAGGTTTACGTGCTGTTGAAGGTTCAATACTTTGTTCGGGTAATTAGCTTACTTCACAATATTTATCGAAATTTACAAAAGTAGAATATTTAAGTGAAATGCAAATCATAGTGGTTTAGCAACAAAATTGTGAAAGCCGCAAGCCTCTTCCGTTATAGCACTTACGCCCAAATTGCCGATAAATGCACGTTCAGGGAGGGCTTTCAGTAGTTTTAGCGAAAATGGAGTCTGTGTTATGTTTGTGACGGCATGACACGGTGGCCTGGGGGATTACTTGCGCAGAGTAGGAGTGCAACGGTAGGATATTCTACTCAAAGATTTATGTGGTATTAATAGTCGTCTGAGATCACCTACTTGAGATCGATCTCAAGTAGGTGAACTAAGAAAAGTCAAATGCTAGTGTCAAGCCTTGGCTAATGTCATACTTGAGTAGCTGTCAGCATATTAATAGACACTATCTTGAGATTGACATTGACATTAGCCAAGGCTTGAGTTCGATCTTGAGTCGACGACTATTAATGCCACCCTTACATTACATTCCGTATGCGAGACGCTGAGATAAACCATGCATGGTAGATGTTTGGTTTGTGCCCGGCATAATGCGTCAATTGAACAAAAAGGGGTAGGTATCCTAACGTGTCACTGACTGTACAGCGTCTTACAAAATAGGACGTGGCTTATTTCTGTGTTCCTGCAAGCGTAGCTTAGGGCTGGGTTAGAGCGTATCTATAGATTTATAACTATGTGTATCTCACTCTTTTGTTTCATGAAGAGCGAGGTAGACATAGTTATAAACCCATAGATACGCTCTAACCCAGCCTTATGCTACGCTTGCTGAACACCTGACGAATTTGAGAGGGTTGAAGAACACTCATACAAAAAAAAATAGAAGTTAAAAACTAAAACCCGACTACTAAAAGGCTTAAAACAAGACCTGTTTATCCTTAAAATAGACTCATAGATAATTAATCGTAGTCGGAGGCCATCGGTTTATCAAATATGCGAATGTGGTGTCTTCCGACTACGATTAATTATCTATGAGTCTATTTTAAGGATAAACAGGTCTTGTTTAGAGCCTTTTAGTAGTCGGGTTTTAGTTTTTAACTTCTATTTTTTTTTTGAGCTTTTTAGTAAGTCAGTTTGGACGATCACCCAGAATAGAACCAAGAAGGGAAAAAAAAACACATTTCGGAATTTTTTGTTCTATTTGTTATGTTGACGCTACATGTGTTATACATTTTTGAAAAGGTCTTTTACAGCCCTTTCATTTGATACCCATGACGATGGTATCCGACAATTTTTATTTTTAGGTCCACCACTTTAGGGCGCAGCACAGCCGCCATCTTGGTTTTTTTCAAAATTAAACTATCCTATGTTACCTGGGTGATTAAGACAAATCCAACGACACCTCATTTGTTGAAATCGGCCGAGTAGTTTAGGCTCTGCGAGGGAACAGATGAACACACAAACATACATACATACATACATACATACATACATACATACATACATACATAAATACATACATACATACATACATACATACATACGCTGCTAAAATCATAACCCTCCTTTTTGCTTCGCGTAGTCGGGTAAAAATATCAGGATTAAAGGGTCCTCAGTGAATGAAAATTGAGAGTAGGCGACATCTCGGACAAAATATTTTCGGACATTTTGTCCGAAATGTCGCTTTATAATTTAATTTTTTTTGAGGCGACATCTCGGACACTAACAAATAAAGCTGTTTTGTACAGTCGGATAAAAAACTCCCTAAGATCTTATTTATGAGGAGACTAATAAAAATGTTACATACCCACATGCAAATAATATCTTGTGTACTCATGCAGTCTTCAACATTTGCTCTCCCCTTTTTGATGAAAAGTACTAGGCTTACAAAAGGTGTTAGGAGGATCACCACCTCAGTTCTCACATCATTACGCGAGGTTAGTTAGGAACGAAATGATGTCAAAACTGAGGTGATTATCCTCCTAGCACCTTATGTAAGCCTAGTACTTTTTCATCAAAAATGAGCCGAACGCGATCTGAGTGCTTAAATTCAGGCTTTAACTGTCAAGGAAAACGGCTCATTTAAGCTGCTTTAGCTATCCTAAAATAGGCAGCTGGGGTAACGCTCTTTCTCTGTGTATTATATTTGAATACTTTAGTATCTGACTGTACGATACAGGTTCAATATTTTAAGAGTGTCCGAGATGTCGCCTCAAAAATATTAAAAATACAAAGCGACATTTCGGACAAAGTGTCCGAAAATATTTTGTCCGAGATGTCGCCTACTCAAAATTGACGCCTTTTTCAATTACCTACCACCCTTGTTCGAGATTTCGTAGTTGCTTCATGAGTTCAGCGACTCTCTCACGCACTATGATACGACCTTTCTGGAACACCCGATTTGATTTTAATTAGCAACTTCATTCACGTAGTTGGAAATGTCACTTGAAGTCTTCGATCAAGGATCCCGAAGCACGATCAAAATAACTCATTTCTCGGCAACTGTATACGCTTCTAAAAGAAGATCCCAACAGATATCCTAAGTTTACCAGAGGCCCGATTAAAAAAATGTGTAAGGCACACGCTGTGCCAAAATATTATTTTTTAATATTAATATATTATTATCGCTGTATATTATTTTTTAAGCACGAGATCGTTGGAGTTTCTGTAACATGCTTCTTCTCCAAGAACGATCATAGCTAATGATGCTGGAGAAAAAAAGTAGATACTTAGTATTAGATAATAATAAGTATTTGATTTATATACTTTTTTTTACTTTTGATTATATGTATTTTGACGTTCAATGTAAATAATGTATTTATGGCATATTGAATAATAAACTTTTGAGTTTGAGTTTAACACTCAAAATATGTTGCGCTGTAGCGTGTCAGTTACGATTACGACAATCGCGGTAGAATTTCCCTCCCGTTTTTATTATTTTTATCCATTATTATTTTATTATTGTTCAAAACAAATCTACTTTATAAAGTAAAAGAAGGTATGATTGCTAAACGCTACATTTTCTTTTCATTGCTAAAGTTTAAATATAAAGGTCCAGTTCTCTCCATTTAAAAATTGATAATAGACGAAAAAAGGCACTGTATTAAAAATATATGGAGCAAATCTATCAAATCACGTTTCTGGAAACGTACGCTTACCGATAGTATGATTTTAATGTATACTAAAATTACACAATTGTAGAATAAGCAGTTGACTCAGAAAATGGTCTGTAATGGCTAGTACCTAAAAATCAAAGCCTCGTTCGTCGGTACGGTTAGCGAAACTACGCTTTTTGTTTTACTCACTCTACAGACTCATTTCTCGACACGACAAGAGCTTCCATGGGGTATTTTGGCCTATCGCAAGAAGTATAACTTCTATCTCGTAAAAGTCGGTGCCATTTGAGAATCGTATTTTTTTCGTTCAGATATTCACCATTCTATTTTAGTTTCTTCAATTTCTGTCGGCTAGATTGTAAGATTTTACTTAAGCGTATTTAGATTTTAAATATTATTATTAGGTGAGTCTTAGGTTGGGGGCCAGGACGAATGAGCCACATCGCTGCCGATGCGGTGGAGGCGTCGACCTCCATGCCGCCGCAGCGCTTGACGCATATCTCGTCATGCGGCAATCAATGACGTCATCCCTCGGGCCCTTGCCAGCGCGAGTGTACCAGCTGTGCTAGAGCCATCTGGCATAGCTAGAGACGATGGCAAGAGACCCGATGGCATGACGCTCATTCCCTGGCGGAACGGGCGGTCGCTGGTATGGGACGCAACGTGCGTCGACACAGTAGCACAGTCCCATACCGCAGCGACGGCGTGCTGCGCCGGCGCGGCTGCGGCCACAGCGGAGGGGAACAAGAGGCGCAAGTATGCAGGCGTGGACAGACCCTTGGGCCATGGGGACCAGGTGCGCGACAACTCTTTAAAGAGATCTCGTCGCGCCTGGTTGATGCCTCAGGTGACCAGAGGGCCGCCCAAGCAACAAAATTGTCCTATAGTGCACGCTTTATAGGCCTGAAGCACTTATAACGGTCTCTTAGTGGTTCTAGAATTTACTGACACTCTTATAATAGCATGTACAGAGTCTAGTTGGCCTTGTAGTACATCCTTTCCTATACGTTAACTTATTATCGTCTATAGACCTAAATTAACAGCACAGTATAAGCTAAGATGGCCTATACAAGTATTGCAAAGGTGTAAACGCGCTTGAGAATACGTGCTCTTGTTAGCTATCCTTATAATTGCCTACAAGAATAATTATACATCCATTATAAGTAAAGTAAGCTTATAAGAGTATCAAATAGAACTAAACGTAGTTGAAACCATTTGCACTTTTTACTTTAATTTATAAGGGTTTATAAGTTCATAATGTGAATCAATAATAAGAAAATTAGTTCTATAACCGCTTATTCCAAGAGTAAGTGTACTTGGTTCTCTTGTGGATTTGTCGAACGCAGTTATAATCTTAACACTTTTATAAGGGTTCCGTGTAATATAATTACTATCCCAGATTGTCTTCGTGAAGTCCCATAAAAGAGTATAATTGTTTTTAATGGTCTCGGATAGACTGTTATAGTCTCATAGCAGCCATTTTCTTTCCTCATAGCAGTCAAAGAAAGTAACATAGAAGTTGGCGAAGGTTCCGTACAAATTAGTCAATCTGAAAATTTTACAAAAAATGATAATATTGATGTTTTTGGACAAAACGAAGCTAATTTAGATTCAATCCACGAAGAGAACATTAGTGGGGAATCTTCGCACAAAGAAGAATGTGATGTTGAAGACGATTCCAGTTTAAAATATGAGGAACATTTTGAATTGCGTGGTGATGATGGATAATGGGCTGTAGAGTAAAATATATGACATGCGGCTTTAAATTCTTTATCAGAAATTTTTAATTAAAACATAAGAGATCCTGCCCAAGGACGCCGAAACACTTCTGGCCACAAATAAAGAAAGTTTGGATGTAAATTATAATGTAAATCTTCTTTTAATAAAAATCTTATAATTATGTTCTTCATTCATAACAAAGTAAATAGACTTTTCTCCAGATTTTTTTGAAACTCTACGGCCACAACCATGGCATTTGTGAGACAAAAAGAAGTGCGTTTCATTCCAAGGCCATCATAAGGTTTTTAAAGCTTGAAAATCCTTTTTTGTCATAAAGCGGTCGATGTCACTACCATGATAAATTCAAAGGTTGACTCATAAACCTGAAAATAAAAAAAATAAGACACCATAATGAAATGAAGGATTTCTGATAGCTCGAAATAGAAACAAATGGTTCTAAAAGACTGCAACAGATGGCGTTCATAAATAATGAAGTACCAAGTACATTTTTTTTTTAAATAAATATTCCATTGAGAAATGATCAATAAAAGTCCTTAATAACCATATATTTATCACGTTTTGAAGTAATTTCTGCTGCAATTTTAAGTTTAAACTTTATATTTTAAAAAAAACAACGCCTCTAATATTATATCTTTGGCCACTTTATTATTTGTTAACGCCACCTATTGATCATTTAGGAACTATTTTATTCTTAAATTATATGTTAAAGACACCCCATAACCCCCCATTAACAAAATCATTCGATCTTTGGAACAATAATTGTGGAACCCTAATTCCTAACAATATGGCGATATTTAAGTTGCAAAATATGGCGATATGGTTCTAATGCAAAGCATTTTAAAACCAAGTACGTCTATAACGGTTCTCTAACGAACTTAGGAAGCCTAACTAGAAAAAAATGGCTACTTTTCATTGTATGCCTTATTGAAACGATATTTTTTTTCAAATGCAACTTATTAAATACACAAATTTCGAGAGGCGAGTAACAATTTTGATCTAAAACATAATATACTTCATCGACAGTACTCGTTTGCCACACGAACACACGTAACACATTTATTTTTATGCCACACTGCAGATTATACATTATTAAAGAAAATAATTAACCAAGATAACTTACCCTTTTCTCATAATATGAAATATATATATTTTTTTATAAATCCTAGAGCAGCAACCACTTTCAATACAACTGTTTTTGAAAGAGCTTGTAACAGAAGCACGGAGTACGTTAGAGTCGTGTGTGGTTCTGTTAGGCGCTTATAGTTGACCTCGCGGGGTGCACTCAGTTCTGCGTAGTCCAACTATAAGGAATCTATTGGTGTAAGTGGTCGTCGCAAAGTCTACTATGGGTGTCTTAGAAGAAAAAGTATGCCTATAAAATGGGCCCTTTTCCGTGGTTATAAGCGCTTACTATCCCGTTATAGTCCTGATAAAAAGGTGGTTCCAGGTTAACTATAAAACCAATTTTTGCTGCTTGGGCGGTGCCTACCTCGGGCAAAGGCTGAGCCTCACCATCCAGCGGGGCAACGCCGCCAGCCTTCTGGGCACCCTACCGAGCGACGGCGGCGATCTGGACCAAATTTTTTATTTAAGTTGAATAGGATTAATTAATTAATTAGTATAGTTTTCTTTTTATTTCTTATTAGTTTAGTTACCTATGTACATATTTTAATAGTTGTTTAATTGTTGGAATTTTTCATGAGTCTAGATTTCAAACAAATTAGAATAAGGAATTAAAATCAGAATATTCTTTATTATGTAGAAACCATAACATAAGATTCCACAGGACTGTTATGTATATTCTTTGTTTCGTTCGATCCTCCTGAGGGAATGTCGCGCGTCGCTTTCACGCCTATGTAGTCGAAGCCAAATCTCTCACGTCGACACCGTGATAAATGGATGCCTGGGAGAGTTGAGTGATGGGCCCGTAGAGGAAAGTAGGTATTAATACTGGATGAGCCCGGCTGATGAGCGAGATGAGAGAAGGAAAACTGCTGAGTGGAAGCAGTTATGTTCACGATGCTTTATCTTATATTTTTAAAAGAGGAAAACGTATATATTCATGTCAACAATTTTGGCAAAAATTTTTGTTTACCGATTTTGGTTTCGAGACTAAACAATAAAAAATTTTTCATTATTCTACAAAACGGAACAGCAATAATTAAGCTGATTTGTTTTTTCTGGTTGACAAACCACTGTTCGAAGCCAGAACAAGTTCGAGTAAATCTCTCTTAGAAAGCAGCTGAATTGTGGAATATTGTGGTTTGGTTTTTTAGAGTAATGAAAATAATACTATTGTGTTCTCGTGATACAAAAATCGTTGAACAAAAATTGTTGTCTAGCTACAAAATAGATAAACTGTGAAAATTGTGCATTTCACGCCACGATACTTTCATTGACCCTTAACCATATTAGACCAATCTAAATACGTAGGTACTTCAGTCTGTGTAGGACGTCCACTCTACAATCAGGCTATGTTATTAGAGTACCTACCCTTAGCCACTTTCCATAAGATTAGAACTATTATTAGAGGTACTTAGTTTAGTTAAAGTAGTTGGGCCGGATTTGATAAAGGCCCTGATCTTTGACTATTCTACCGTTTACCGAACATCAGTTGGCGCCACTGTGGTGTAAGTAGAGCATGGAATACGGGAGCCTTTTCCCAATACCGGTTTTCATTCGGTATCAAGATTTTAAATACCGGTATACCGGTTTTTCGGTATTTTCCGGTATTACATTTTTGTTATAAAAAAAAAAATATTGTTATAAAATAGATAAATAGAAAATTTAAAATAAGTGAGTTTATTTAATTGAACGATAATATTAATTTATACTAGCTTTTGCCTGCGACTTCGTCCGCCTAGACTTTTTTTTCCGTTATCGACATTACTAGACGAATTTAGTTCGTAATTTATAGTCTGGTTTCTAAGCTATCTCCATTCCTTCAGGCAAATTCGTCCTGCAGTTCTATCGTGAAAACAAATACACACACTCACAAACTGTCCGCGCACTCGGAGAAAAAGTTGCAGAATCAGAATATTCTTTGCTGTACTAGAAAAACATTAAAAGGACCGTCCGCAATCCGCATTAATAAATCGTAATGGGCAATTTTCTGACAGCTCATGAGTTGTAGTTCCAAATTTGTAACTGGATGTCGCTGACGAGACATGTTTTTATAAGCCCGTTCGCGCTCGTTGAGCTTCGTAGATACGTCCAAACACAATATTTAGGTATTGGTGATGGAGCAAAATGTAGTGTTTCCGGTTCTACCATTCACTCACACGAGAACAATAACCAAGTGGTGCACTTTTTCATGTACTAAAATGGAATGAGGTGAAAGATGAAGTCACAGAGCAATGAAGTGAAAAAGTATTTTCGCTGTAGTAAGCACGAATTTACTCTGTGATGTCGGATCAACGCCATCTGTCACAGCTTTTATAACTTTTTTTTTATAGCTGTCAGAAAATCCCCCATTGAAGCCGTCAACTGGGAGCCTATTTTGGCACCATTGCGTTACAGGCTAAGTCCCCTGGACTGCAGTCCAAATTAAGAAAGTAATCGGTTTTAATAAACAAAAACCGGCGTTTATACTTATAGGTTTTTACAAAAAACGTTTTTTTTTAGGTTTCCAAAACAGGTTCACATCACTATTCCACACGGCGCACTCGCACGCATCGCATGCTTGCGAAATTTTGATATTCCACACTTGTTTCAGAGTTTTATCTGTAATACCGAAAATACCGAAATTCCGGTATTAAGATAATACAATACCGGTTTTTCAAATGTAGATATTTAGTCCGGGATCCCGGTTTTTCGGTATTACCGAAAACCGGTATCCATGCTCTAGGTGTAAGGTCCTGAAGTATACCTCTCAAAGTTAGATATTACGGGCATGGAAATAAAGTTCATAATATGAAATATGAATTCTTAAGTACCATAAAACTTTACCGACAAAACATATCAAGCATGCCGCAGTGTTGCGCAGTCCCGTATTTCGGAAAAAAATCTAAAAGTAGAGGTGTGTAGTTCGCGAATGAATGCTTCGATTGAATGCATTCGTTTTGTGAATCCATTCATTCATTCATTCACTACCAATCTTTACATATCACATTCACTATAGTCCACGTAGTTCATTCTTCAAGAAACATTCTTAAATCTACCACACTAAGAACGAAAATTCTGTAAATCTTTACATATCACATTCACTCTAGTCCACGTAGTTCATTCTTCAAGAAACATTCTTAAATCTACCACACTAAGAACCAAAATTCTGTAACTCATGTGTCTCGCCTTTGTCACCTTTGTCATTCGAGGACTACCGTGAGTCAAAAGATACGTGAAAGAACTACTGAGCTATGAACTATGAATGAGCTATGAACTATGAATGAACTGTGAATGAACTATGAATGAACTATGAACTATGAATGAACTGTGAATGAGCTGTGAACTATGAATGAACTATAAGTGAACTATGGACTAAAATAGTGAACTAGTTCAGTGAAGGAAATTAACTACCTATATCATTCTTTTCTTTTCACTGAAGCGTTTCGCGCACCTCTATCTAAAAGCAGTGGTTTGCTGCAGGTTGCTGCAAATGATCTCAGGTGTTCCAAACTATTCACGACATTATTCTAATTATAAATTATACGCGTAGCCCATACAAACAGTGACATTTCTGACCTCAAGCTACATTTCTGTTCCTATTTAAAACAGAATCCTCTATCAAGAAGGTTATGCGTAAAATCTATGTCAAAATCAGTATAGTTACTTCCATTTTTAACAACAGTATTCGGCATGAAAAACTGAAAACTAGTATAAACGCGCTCTTCGCTTGCATTTATACTACTATTTACAACGGGATTTTCCACCTTAGGTAAGGAGAAAATTGGTAAATTTTCGAACGCGCTGCGCGCGCATAATTTCGTTTTAATAACAGATACAGTTCTGGATTGAGAACTGAGGGCAGAATTGGTAAATATGCATGTGCACTGCGCAGTAATGTCTATTGAAAATGTCTTAAGTCTATTAAGAAGATAAAATCGGCGAATTTGCGGGCGCGCTGTGCGCGTCAGTACTCAGTACTCCTTAATACAAGAGATACGTCAAAAAAATGTGGCTCTTTAAAACCTGAGAAAGTTTGTGAAGTACAATGTTTGGCTCTACCGCCTTCAAAGGACCCCTGTCCTAGGAGAACGATGATGGTGTAAGGAACCTACTAACATAGTAAAAGTGATTATAAAATTATTGCCAAAAACACGTGAAACATATAAAATATATGCCGGCAGGTCAGTGGCTCTATCTGAAAATATCGGTCTATGATTACTTAGGGTGGTATTAATAGTCGTCTGAGATCACCTACTTGAGCTCGATCTCATGTAGGTGAACTCAGAAAAGTCAAATTCTAATGTCAAATTCGAGTGGCTGTCAGCACTCAGCATATTAATAGACACAATCTTGAGATTGACATTGACATTAGCCAAGGCTTGACATTAGCATTTGAATCACCTACTTGGGTTCTATTTCTATCTTGAGTCGACGACTATTAATGCCACCCTTAGTCCACATAATTTATTAGTACCTATTCGGTATTTTTACCAAACTTCACGTGCCGCTTAACGTAACTTATATTATAATTTATGCAAGCTTTCCGTACGAGTACAGTTTAAAGTTGGCCTTTTGTCGGAAAACTAATGCGAGCGAATTTGCATTGCTCCTGCCTGTGCAATGCCTACATACTAAGTCGTAGTTAATACATTAGGCGTCTAACTGTAAGTAGCTATACACTCGCTTTGCTCTGCATTTTACTTGAAAATTCTGCGATACTCAACGCAAATGTAAGGATGTCTTCTTGCTTTCTCAGATCGGGGCTTCTCCAAACAACACAGCAACTGCACAGTAACAGGGGTGTTATCAACATCTTTCCCAGACCAAAAACATACCTAAGTGGGCAATTTCTGATTTTAAAGATTCTTATGGTGGCATTAATAGTCGTCAGCTCAAGCTCGACCTCAAGTACCTAGGTGATCTCAGAAAACAAAATCACCGACTTGAGACCTTGGCTAATGTCAATGTCAAGCTCAAGCAAGCTAGTGTCTATTAATATGCTGACAGCTATTCAAGCTCGATTGATTTTGTTTTCTGAGATCACCTACTTGAGCTCGAGCTTGAGCTGACAACTATTAATGCCACACAGACTGTGGAAAATGGTTGGGAAATACAAAGGCAATCCATTCATCCCACAAAGGCTTCTCCGGTCGAGGCGCGTTTTAGCGATTTGCGTTCTAGCATCTACGGTAAAAGCGCCAGATCTAAAAACGAAACGCGCGTTTGTCCTCACCTTTTCACAAGAAGTAGCTCAGTGTGTCACATCGGGAAGCTTCCATCAAAAGGCCGCGGGCACCGTCACTCCGCCCCACAGACCCCACGGTGAATGGCACGGGGGGTTTTAATCTGCAACTCTGTTTGTCAACTGAATAGTTGACGAGCAAATGAACGCGCTGCTAACGACCCGTGACCATGATGTGGAGAGGACAGAATAACAGGGTCTCTGCTCGGCTCCATAAAAGAAGAAAAAGTCACACACCAAAGATTTTCTTTGGTAATTTACCGCCACGATTCAGCGAACAGAGGGCTTATTATCGGCCGGTCTTGCGATCCCTATGATGAATCTAGCGATGAATCTAGCGTTGAAGGAGTGCTGTGTTAAACAACCTAATAAAACCGCACCGTCAAAACCAACTTTGCTGGAAAATTGCTCTAAAAATACAGGGTGTTAAAAGACCGCCAACAGACCCGAAAGCTACGCATACTAGACACCAAAACAAAGTACTTTTTCGATAAATTATTGCTGGGAAATGGTTTTGGTTTTTTAGGTTATAATTTTGAAAAATATTTTATTGCGCAATGGACTTGTAACGCACAGAAGTCATATTGCGCAAGCGTAAGTATAAGTTTTTGTTACTTAAGCTTAAAGTGCCAATGTTTAGAATACATTGCGGGTTGCAATTTTAACGTCGTTTTTTGTAATAAATATTCATAATTTTGATATGCCTTCCTGAGAAGATATGTTAAGAACTAGATGCTGAATACATTTCTGCAAAAAAAAAGTTTTGAAAAGTCAGAATCAGAATCAGAATCAGAATCAGAATCAGAATCAGAATCAGAATCAGAATCAGAATCAGAATCAGAATCAATTTTTTTTATTCAATATTCCATAAATAAATTATTTACATTGAACGTCAAAATATTATCTAAAGTAAAAAAAAGGTATATAAATCAGATACTTATTACTATCTAATACTAAGTATCTAGCTACTTTTTTTTCTCCAGCTTCACTAGCTCTGATCGTTCTTGGAGAAGAAGCATGGTAAAGAAACTCCAAGGATCTCGTGCTTAAAAAATAATAATAAAGTCCGACTTTGAACCCCATTATCTCGGAAACCGTTGATTTCCCAGGCATAGTTCCTTGGGCAAAAATGTTCCTTATGATGAGGACAGTACGTGGTTTCCCGCTCTGTTGGCGGTCTTTTAACACCCTGTATAATATTATGGTACTTATTTCCGGGGCTTATTTTTTAGAGTATACAGGGAAAGGTCTATTCGATAAGATAAAAGAATAACAACGAATCTATCGAAAAATACTTTACTACTTTGAGTTATTGAATGTAACTTAACCTATTTTAGCCTTACAGAGCTGAAACCTACTCAAAACAGGAAATATAATTGCACTCCTTTCCTGAAAACATAATAATATGAAATGAACTCGCCCACAACTTTAATTACTTTATTAGTATCTGTTTGTAGGTATCTCATTTCCACAACAATACCACAAGCAATAGCATGCTACTTATTACCTACCTACACATTACCTACACATTTCTTACCCCATAATGTCAACACTACACAACGAACTTTTATCGAACCAACTAAGTACATTTCTTATTTACAAAAGTGCACCGATACCTACCGTTCTCTCAAAGACAAGTGCAACTGCTACCTACCAATCCATTTAAGTAATATGCTCTCGTCAATACAATATTTTTGCTTAAAATTTTTGCTAGGCAACATATTTAATTACCTAACAAGGACTCGCGAAAGGATCCTACACGGGCTGTAGGCCTAAGGATGCTATTCGCTCACTACCTACAGTACTGCAGCACCCTTGTCCACTTTTGTCACCTTTTTTTTCTACCGTCAATGCAGTATTGTAATAATGTAAGAATCGTCACTATTATGCCTAATAAAAACTTATAAACTTATAAAAAACTTAGCAGACCGATCCGACTATCCGTATGATACTATCATAGATTGATAGAACAGCTTCGTCACCCGCCAGTACAATCAGAACACCGATTCAGGAAAATACGATCGCGGCGAAAACAGAAATCCTACAAATAGCTACATTTACTTTGGGGATTAACTTTCATTTCAAAGCCGTTTGTATAAGGACTATTTGAAAAAACCTTAACGTGGTCGTGTATGAAATCATTTATGAAAACACGTCTCAAAGAACTGTCATTGTATCTGGTAATGTGCAAAGAAAGTAGGTTTCTTGGTACATAACCCGGTTTTGTACGAAGAATATTTTTTCTTTGTACACACGACAGCACGTCAGACTGTACATTTTTGTTGTAAAGTCGCCCGTAACGCAACCGAGTAGAGTGCTAGTGTCTAAAGGTCGACGTGCTGTCTTGTTTACATAGCTAGTTATGTAACTCAGTAATGTACGAAGAACAAGGGGAAAATTCTGGTACCTATTCACTTTAGTTTGATCGTAGGATCGTAGGTATTCGACATTACCACTAACGCTAATGGTTTTATGTTGATTGATACGTTCCAGCAATGCATGCAAATGTGAGGATCATTGAACTATTTGCTGTTTGATAATACTATTTTGATGTTTGTTTATTACCAGCTTAAACCACAGAAGATGTACTTGGAGCGCATGTGTGAAAACTTAGTGTAAAGGTGCACAAAAAATATTTACCCAGAAAATAAAGGTCGTCGACGTACGCTAGCTTGCAAACGGTCTTAGTTATCTATTTGAAAGCCGGAGTTAAATAACAAGGGGCTATAGTGATGGGAATAGCCACTGATTGTTAGCGGCTTGCCTGACCGCGAATGGTGCCCGGGCCATCTCGTAATGTTTGATGGCCATCCGAAGTCTAGGGTTTGAATTGCTACCTATAGCTTGCGCGCGCTTGGTTGGCCATCTCACCAAAGACCGTCGCCCGTTATAAGCTCGCGAGCTTTTGACGCACGCTTCGCTGGTGTGAATCGATTAAGTGATACTCAACAGTCACCCTAAATTGCCAAGTATTTTATAGACACAACAGTCAATATGTGCGCTTCGCCGTTCTTCTATGTAGAAATTCAAAATTCAAATTAAAAAAAGTTTATTGCTAAATAAGGTTACATTTTGTGTCCTGGCTCCCAAACTAGGATATCCTGTGCTATGGGTGGGTAGGAAATGCCATAAATAAAAGCTAACGTTTTTCAATTGATACAAATTAAAATTAGAAAATACTCGGCAGATGCTCACTTTATTCTTTCTTGAACTTGGCTGGCCGCCCCGCCCGCCGCCGTCCACTGCATTCCTAGATGAAAGGTTTCGAAAGCGGCAAATGAATCCCGCGTAGGCCTCAGTGCCGATCTGCGCACTATGTACTAAGTCGAAATTGTCGAATAGCCGGTCGGTAGTACCCCTTATTTGTGTTCCAGTCCGGAGTGCAGAACTGATTGGAGGCCGCGATAAACAATGTTCGGATGCGACAGATAGACACACAAAGACTAAACTAAACCAGAATGCTAGTCATTTAGGAATTCGTTTAACTTTATTGTTTGTTAAGACGGAACGCGGGTAGCCGGCTGCTCCATACAAAAAATACAAAAAGGGAGACCTGTTTCCTCCCTAGATAATGATTTTAGAAAAAATATGTTTATGCCATTCAATTTATAAGTACCTCTGCCATGTCCCTATGTTTTCCTTTTTTTTTTTATTTTAGTTATTTAAATAAATTTTATTAAAATAATTAAAAAAGGAAAACATAGGGACATGGCAGAGGTAAATATAGATTGAATGGCATAAACATATTTTTTCTAAAACAATTATCCAGGGAGGAAACAGGTCTCCCCTTTTGTATGGATTTGAGGTTACCGACGCTGACGGGACGATCTCGACATAATATCTTCTGGTTGGTGGTCTGAGGTGACCCAAGACAGACAAGTCTGCCTGGTCTGAAGTGTGGGAGGCCCTTGCCCAGCAGTGGGACACAAACTTCGAAGATAATAAGATGTTACTAACTAAATTGTCAGAGATTACAGGGACTACGCTAGTCTCTAGTGCGGACGAAAGTCAATTTGTCCATAAGCTGTTCTTTAATAAAAGGAATTTTCATAAAACCGCTCTCGACGAAGAAAATGAGAAAACATCCAACAAACTTTTGTTATCCTCGGCAGGGCTTCTAAAGTGGGGCAGGTACTTACCTAGGTACTTCAGGATGAGTCTGAATTCAAATTGAAACTGACCAAAGTTGCTTCTAGGGGTACAAAAGCCCAGCAGCTATTGATAACAACAAACAAAATACAGCAGAACGTCGTTTATCCGACCGTCGGTTAACCGAATAACTGGGGCCTTAGCCTGTAACACAATGGCGTATCAATGGCGTCCAAGGTAAAAGGACAAAACCGGGATTTTTTCGTTGTTCTCCTACAGCCAGCGAACTAATCCTCTAGAATTAGACTCATAATATTCTTTGCTGTACTACAATAACATTAAAAGGACCGACACTGGACTGAAAGCATTAATAAATCGTAATTGAAACCGTCAACCGGGAGCCCATTTTGGCACCATTGCGTTACGGGCTAAGGCCCCTGGTGGTTATCCGAACTGCGAGCCTCATAATACATAGCTCCGCATAAGCCGGTAGGCTTCATCGGAAAATATTAGGAACTTTGTAAGCGCTGGTTTGTTTTAAAAACTGTGTGTACTTTAAAACTTGCCATTCCAAGAGAAAAGATAATAAGTATTAGCACAAATTTGGTTTTTTTTCTGGTAAATTCGACCGGAAGACGAATAATATTGGTGAATTGGTAAATAAATGTATGGAGTTCGATTAACCTAACAAACCGGTTATCCGAACACCCCTGTCCCCCAATTAGTTCGGATAATCGACGCTCTTACTGTACTTCGTGTTTACTTATATAGAAAAAAAAAAACGCTTTTCAACTTGTTTTTCTTTTAATTTTACGAGGTTAGTTACTACTTATTCCAGAAAGTCTTTTAGTGAGTGAGTGTGTGTGTTTGTTCAGTGAAACGGCTGGACAGATTTGGATGAAAGGAATGACGATAGCTTACACACCAGAATAACACATAAACTCTTTTTAGGTTATAAATTATCTACTAGCTTTTTCTGCCGACTCTGTCCGCGCTGACATCTACAGGTGTTGTTTTTGGTCAGTGACACCCGACTCACACACAGGCAAAAAAATATAAAACTTTTTATTTAAGTTTGCGCGGACTAGTCCCAGACAAAAGCTATATTAGGGACAAATTATTAAGCTTATGATTAGGGATGAGATTGTAGCCATTCTTAGGTATGTATATGTAGTTTGAGGTGTGAACATGCACTCTAGGATGCCTCATGTTAAGCACGTTACAGCACTTAGTTCGTGATGGTACATACCTAACGCGTGTATACGATGCGGATGCCGACACCAACCGTACATTACATATTATGATAATACAGGCCTATAGTCCGTTTAAAATGGTCAGAATAACTACTTATAATAAAATTAAAATACCCCCGACCTGCCCCCGACATTTTAGCTTCAGATTAGCATACATATCTCACATCTCTGTTTTGTTTTAAATGTAATGAATAAAATCCATTTTTTTTTAATTAATTTTTTTATTTATAAACGGTTGAACCGATTTTGATAAAACATATCTAAGAAAACTCGCTAGAAAACTTGCTTTCAAAGTGCCACAGACAGACACACACACATAGCAGTCAAACTTATAACATCCCTCTTTTTCCCTCTTTTTTGTCGGGGGTTAAAAAATTAACATTTTCGAAATAAAAAGCAACGCCTTCATAACAACTAAAACATTCGAACGAGACCCAGATCAATAATGTTCCTTATATTGGGGTGTATTGCACATATAAGGATGTGAATATCTTCAAGTTTGTATGAGAATAATGTCCACGGGGACAAATTCGCGGCAGAAGACTAGTCAGTAATATATTCCGAGACAACTCAAACAGCCTCCCTAACTTGCAGAATAACATTCCTTTGGTATACCTCCCGGTAAATATCCATCCACAATGTTGAATCGGAGCTCCTTTCTGCTCACGTCAAGATTAAACAAACTTCAAAGAAGGCTTCTTTGGAATACTATTTGAATAAAACGAATGCTCCCTGTGGGGAGGAGTGGAAGGATCGCATTAGTTTAATTGACTCGGGATCGACTCGAGGGACTCTGATGGCCCGGTGGATCGGAGGCTTCATAATTGAGAAGCCGTAAGTTCAGTTCCTAGGCGGCATTGTATCTATTAAACTCACTCTCAACGCTTGTAATCTCCATGTTGAAATGGGCCACGATGTTTTTTTTTTCATGGCTTAATATTAATGCCCTGTTTCAAAACTATCCAAGTCTACATAATGGGAGTTTATATACTCTGTCTATGCTTGGCTTTTACATGCCAAATACATTGAGCACTTTTCTTGACATCAATGTATGAATTCGATTTTGGTATTGGGCTTTCAGTGCGCCTATAGAGCATCACCATCAATTTCTGTCCGTATTCAGCATTGGGCTCGTATAGGCTGATTGATTTATAGGTTTTGATGAGAAACGAGCTTGGCGACGGTTTGCGGAGACACCGCCGGCATAATATCTTGTTGCGGCATTGCGGTACGCCAGCTTGCCTGCTACCTCCCACGCATCACACCAGAGCGTCCAGAGATGTACACAAAGACGTCTCTTGGGCAGAACCTGTAGATTCTTTAGTTGCATCCTATCGGAAGTTGGCAGTCGTTTTGACTATCTCGCCTTTTGAATCTACCAAAAGAAGCAGGCGTGCTTTTTTCAAACCACTGGCCAAATCAGGCTCCGTCGCGCGGTGATGGTCGCTGCGCACCACAGACTTTTGTGAAGAAAACTAATGATTTAGTTATGTATAAAATTAAAATAAATAACAGTTTAAAAAAAACTAAAAAAACACGCTTTTATAGCTAACCGAACTAAAAAGTAGAAAATAATTGTTGATCACAATGAGTTTAAAATTATAATAAAATTTAAGTTATTAACAGAATAATACAATTCAGAGTAAAAAGCGTGGGGTGCTTGATATATTAAATGTTACAATAATTCAATTGGAAACTATCTATGAGATGCACCCCACGCTTTTTTTACTCTGAATTATATTATTCTGTTAATAACTTCAATTTTATTATAATTTTAAACTCTTTGTGATTAAAAATTATTTTCTACTTTTTAGTTCGGTTAGCTATAAAAGCGTGTTTTTTTAGTTTTTTTTTAAACTGTTATTTATTTTTAATTTTTTAGTTCGATTTATCATTTTTTTGTAAATTTTTAACATGTTTAGTACTCAAACCTCAGTTGGCTCCTTAGAGTCTTTTGATCCCTACATGAAAGAGAATCGATTGACATAAAAAAAATGTTATTGGTATTTTAGCATTTTTTTGCTGACCTTACATTTTTTTCCAAAATCTGTGAATGCAGTTCATAATATCTCAAAAAGTTATGAAAGGTCTCCTAAGAACGTTTTCCTGTAACTATAACGGTTAAGGTACCTGCCCTTACTGCCCCGTCTCAAAAATCCACCCTGTATAATGGTACTGTAGGGGTATAATGGGAAACTGTTATCAAATTATTGCATTGTCATTGGTCCTTGATACGTATGCAAAGTTTCAAATTAATCAGACTTCTGGAAATTGGCAAAAATTATGCTCAAAGATTCCGTTACATACATACATACATACATACATACATACATACATACATACATACATACATACATACATACATACATACATACAGGCCAAGCTTATAAAAGCGTGTTAAAAAAATGCTAGGAGTCTCCTAGCATCTGCCATCGTCATATCGAGCTACGTAGAGCGATCGATAGGTACAATGCGCTCTCCCCTTCCCACTCTTTTTACCCGACTACGCGAAGCAAAAAGGAGGGTTATGATTTTAGCAGCGTATGTATGTATGTATGTATGTATGTTTGTGTGTTCATCTGTTCCCTCGCAGAGCCTAAACTACTCGGCCGATTTCAACAAATGAGGTGTCGTTGGATTTGTCTTAATCACCCAGGTAACATAGGATAGTTTTATTTTGAGATAATTTTTAATTACAAACAGTTTATAATTATAATAAAATTTCACGCTTTTATACTCTGTATTGTATTATTCTGTTAATAACTTAAATTTTATTATAATTTTAAACTCTTTGTAATTAAATTTTTTTTTCAACTTTTTTGTTCGGTTAGCTATAAAATAGTGTTTTTTTTAGTTTTTTTAAACTGTTATTTATTTTTAATTTTTTAGTTCAATTTATCATTTTTTTGTAAATTTCTGACATTTCTAGGACTCAAACCTCAGTTGGCTCCTTAGAGTCTTTTGAGCCCTACATAAAAGAGAAGCGATTGGCATTTAAAAAATTTTTTTGGTATTTTTTTTTTGCTGACCGTACATTTTTTCCAAAATCTGTGAATGCAGTTCATAATATTTCAAAAAGTTATGGAAGGTCTCCTAAAGAAGTTTTCCTGTAACTATAACGGTTAAGGTACCTGCGCTTACTGCCCCGTCTCAAAAATCCACCCTGTATAATGGCACTGTAGGGGTATAATGGGAAACTGTTATCAAATTATTGCATTGTCATTGGTCCTTGATACGTATGCAAAGTTTCAAATTAATCAGACTTCTGGAAATTGGTGAAAAATATGCTCAAAGATTCCGTTACATACATACATACATACATACAGGCCAAGCTTATAAAAGCGTGTTAATCACATATTGTTTTATTTATTTTGATAATGCGAGTGCAATTATTGATTCGAAATAAAGTTCAGTAATTTCTAGAATAGGTAAAATTGTAGAAATGACTCCCTTTCTAATATAAAAAAATTATATTTGACAGCCAAAAGTATATTTTTTCCACTGTCCTTTGCTCGTTTTAATAGTGCAAACACATCTTTAAAGTTAACTCTACGCGTGTTTTTGACAAAACTTGCTGTGGTATTTTGGCTATTACTAAAAAAATATGAAAAAAGTTCTAAATGTACTTAGGTACTCTGATACATGTTTACTTATACAAAAGATTGAGCTATTTGAAGCAGTACTTCAATATCGCGAATTTATTTTGTTATTTTGTTTTGTCGCCCAAAATCGTCTAATTCAAGAGAATTTTGTGAAATGTTTTGGGTCTTTCCGGACTCCTGCCTGGTATAATTCCTATCATCATCATCATCATCATAATTCCTAACACAGATACAGTCTAGAGCTCGCAAAGTTATAGCTCAACATTAGCTTTAGCTCACTACTTACCTACAGCTAGTTTTTACCTGACTGCCGAAGGAGAGTGAGTAATGTCTTTCTAACGTATTTTCTATGCATGATTAATGATTAGGTATCACAAAACGGAAGCTCTTAAACCCACGCGATGAGCATGTCAACCAAAAAAAAGTATACTTCCCAATGTTGCTCGCTGGCTGTCAGTAGGCTGTCTATGCAGTAGAAGTACCTATACATTAAAATGCCCGTCAGGAGCGTCGGGCTTCGTGCTGGATCATTTAAATACTACGTACGCGGCCGCAATGAATGCCAATGTCTTCCTACACTTAAGATACAAAGCTCAGCGCCTTTTTGTAGGTACCTCTAGGTACTCTCTGCCTGCCTGCCTTCTTAGAATACCATTGGGACACGTAATGCTTGTCAAACGTGTGGCAAAATGGGAAGCCACGCCTAGGCATATGTATAGACAACGGAAATGATTCAATATCCATCTATCTATCCATCTCATATTGAAAATATTGGCATCGGGCAGTCAAAAGAGTACCTAGAGATCGAACACCAGCTCGAATACCACAGGAGGTCTGAAGTGGACCTGCGCGAATTACAGATGGTAGGCGACTGAAGGGAGACTAATTAGTGGTGACCAGAGATGGGCACGTACCCGGGTATATACCCACCTGTGGGTATTTACCCGATATGTACCCGGTAAATACCCGTATGCACCCATTTGCTGGGTACATTCAATTTGTGATTTCAAGTATAATGAAAAATATTAAAATGAAAAACAAAGTATGCCAATCAGTTCTAAACCATGTTCCCTACGCAAAGTACGTCTTAGTAATTTTTCGTTGAACGCATATTTACAAAGTTATGCATGTTTTTGTGATTTCTTTGTATGAAAAAGAATATTCATAAGGACATTTGTCTTATATTTTTATAGATTTAACAACCGGTATGTTTAAAAAGTACTTTGTCATACTTTGTATGACTATTAAAATATTTTTTAATATGAATTTAACAATAATTTATTATTGATTAGGAACCAAGTGTCAAAAAATTATATTTACATTGGAACGGTAGACAATAATTATACACTGATGAAGTCAGGTCATTTCGGTCTAATTAAAATGCGAAGATGGGTTAAGTATTGCAAATAACAAAAAAATATAATCATAAAGTATGGTTTTATGTTTGTTCTTCACGAACAAAGAATAACTAAAACTTATTAAATTCTTTTATTTTATTTTGCAAATGGCATTGTGTTCAAAATGCTATACGGTGAAATGTAAGTCGTCCAGCCACCTCATTACGTCCGAATCGGCCTCATCGACACCGCCGCCTTGGATAGCGAACAGCGGGTAGTCGTAGTTGATGTGGGACATCGTCTGAACCCGCCCGCACACGCAACACGGGTCCAACCCACAGTTTCATTTTGTGTATTTAGCTCCGCACACCTTCCCCGTAAAACCCGGAATCTATTTATTTGAGTCCAATGCTTTCTGGGAAGATGGAAACCTGGCACACGGATATCTGGCTCGGACTCGAGATGCTTGTTAGGCAGGTCCACAGATGTCCACTGATCCCGCCATTTCTCCATCAGCGTTCTGTCGTCCTGCAAGAGTTCATAGGCCTGCAAGGCATGGCAAAAGATCTCTCTGATGGTAGGCGAAGATCACTACGGGTTGCCTGAAGATAAGGTACTAGTGACAGGTGCGGCATATTGTTGATCTTATCATACTCCATTCTGATCATTAATTATCTCCACAGACGTGACGGGAATATGTAGGAAATGACGGGAAGCCAATTGGTGTTTGTGGGTCTGACGGTTCCGGATATGTTCCTAATGGCGCTGTTCAGTTCAATGTCAACCAGGTCAGTATGATGGACGGCCTACACTGGCTCGGGCCGCACTATGGACAAGGGCTAGTGTTGATATGCGCAGTATATCCGCTTTGCAGCCCCATGTTATCGCTGCCAGTTTTCGTATCAGGTTGCAGCTGTTTGAAAATGATATCAAACAGCTGCAACCTGATACGGAAACTTTACTTTCTTGAGGGGGCTTTAAAAGTGGTAGTTATGTCTAGAGTTACACCAAGATAGCCTGGGTTAGGGTCGTGCTTCATTGCAGAAACTGCGTTTAACACCTTCACTTACTAGCTTGCATTTTGTTGAGGTAAAAGGAACAGCTCACAGTTTTACATGGGTTAGGTTTAAGTCCCCAGTCGATGAAATAGCGCTGAAACTTTGCAACGGCTTCCTGAACCAGTGTGGTCGATTTGTCCAGTGTCGAAGCTTGTGCTGTGATGGCAATGTCGTCGCCTACATAAATGATCGCCCGGAGACTTATGATATGTAACTGACGTAGACGTTGATAAGCGTAGGCGCCAGGCCTAAGCTCTGCGTAACACTATTGTTCTGAGTTTGGCGTTTGAAAGGAGGGCGTCATAAAAACAATACGTGCGTTGCATTTAAAAAAACATATGGCTCCTAGGGTAGTCCCTGACTGTCCCTGTTTCCAGACATGTTCCAGAGAGTTTCAAATGCTGAGCTGAGATCCACGAATACCCCCACTGTTTTGAGTTTCTTTTGGAATCCTGCTTCGATGTTAGAAGTTACTACAAGCACTTGGTCAAAGCAACCCTCAATTGAGGCGTTGAGCGCAAAAGTGGTGTTACCCACAGTTTTGATGAACAGGAGTTCTGCCGTAGCTGTGTAGATAAAGTCAGTAAAAATCGAAGCAAAAATGGTGTAAGAGGGTTACACCAATACCAGATAGTATTAGGATAAGGTATCAATGTTACACCAATTTTGCTTCGATTTTTACTGACTTTATCTACACAGCTACGACGGAACTCCTGTTCATCAAAACTGTGGGTTACACCACTTTTGCGCTCAACGCCTCAATTTTGGTGGGATTTTGACCGAACCGGGGTTGCATCAGAGAATTGCAACCATCTTGCCATGCCATGCAGGCCCATGAACTCTTGCAGGACGACAGAACCCTGATGGAGAAATGGTGGGATCGGTGGACATCTGTGGACCTGCCTAACAAGCATCTCGAGTCCGAGCCAGATATCCGTGTGCCAGGTTTCCATCTTCCCAGAAAGCACTGGACTCAAATAAATAGATTCCGGGTCTTTCGGGGAAGGTGTGCGGAGCTAAATACACAAAATGTAACTGTGGGTCGGACCCGAGTTGCGTGTGAGGGCGGGTTCAGACGATGTTCCACATCAACAACGACTACCCGCTGTTCGCCATCCAAGGCGGCGGTGTAGATGAGGCCGACTCGGACGTAATGAGGTGGCTGGATGGCTTACATTTCACCGTATAGCATTTTGAGCACAATGCCATTTGCAAAATAAAATAAACGAATTTAATAAGTTTTAGTTAGGTATTCTTTGTTCGGGGAGAACAAACATAAAACCATACTTTATGATTATACTAGCTGTGCCCGCGACTTCGTATGCGTTTTTAGGGTTCCGTACCTCAAAAGGCAAAACGGAACCATTACAGGATCACTCGTGCCTCTACCTGTCCATCGGTCACAGCCAATTTACTCCGAAACTACTGAACCGATCGTCTTTAAATTTGGGACACATAAGTAAGTTGAAAGGGCTCGTTGTGAGGATCTCAAATATTTTTTCAATCATTTTTAAATAAACAGTTTTGAAGTTATTTAAGTAACTACTGAGCCTAAAATTTTGAAAAAAATACATGTAATAGTTATTTAAGAAGTCCACGGTGTATAAAATAATATAGGAAAATGATCATATAAGCCAACAGATGGCGCTCTACAGTCCTACATCGCGGATCGCTGTATGGTTTCTCAACATTTGTGCGTAAATGAACTTTGGATGTACGGAACCCTCTCCTCGCGAATATATCTCGCACTTGACCCGTTTTTTTAAGGTGTAGTCTCAGAGTGTCTAGAACGCAAAATTACTACATTACAAAGACATTTAATTTTAATCCGACTGTGGAGGAAAACTCAATAGAAAGGCTATTTTTACTTCATGACTTGCGGCAGCAAGGCTCAAAAGAGAACAATAAATAGAGTACGTAAAACGCTAGGAATCTAGGATACACCTTTTTGTTAAATAAATAATTAATTTTATTTTAGGCATTTTTTAAGCCTTAAAGTCCTTAATCTAAACAATACGACATATTTATAAATTTTCTAATAAAGCAGGAACTTTGCCACGTACGCGGCGGGTTTATAAATGTATTGTTTAGACGTGATAAAGCTTAGCATTAGAATGGCTTAAGAAGTTAAGGAGTTTATATGGATTTCACTCTTTTGATCGACGTAGAGTGGGACAGATAGAGTTATAAGTACGCCCATGACCCATAGATAAGGTCTAACCCATTCTTATGCTAAGCCAGTAGAGGGTATCCTTGCGGGTCACTTTAACTAATTAACTATCGTTCTGTCACGTTCTTTTGTGAGAAAACCGCAGAGGCAGAACGATATTTAAGTGCTTGCTTAGCGAATTTCTCAAATCAGAAACCGGCAGATAGAGAACCCATACCTATAGAATATTATGTCTATGTTAGTACCCCACATATCACAAACCTCCGATTTAAGTAAGTATTAGTATTTAGGGTTGCAAAATGCATTTAGCGTTTCAGCTAAGAAGACAAAGTTTCACGAACGAATGAAGACTTTAAATTAAAATGTGGTTAGTTTCTAGTTCTAAAAATGCTATACTTTAAGAAATTGGGAGGGTTTCACGAAAGATATTTTTTAATTGCGCTTAGTAAAGCTCGCACAGACTGAAAAACAGGGTTCGAATTGTTAATTATCAAGATAAATATAGGTTGATAATTATCTTGATAACTATAATCGAAAATATTTGCCACTTGTAATTTTTTGCATTCAACGACTGCGTGTATTGGAACGCGCCAATATTGTTCTGTGAACGCGCCACTTACCGTCAATAGCGGGGATTCCCCGCATCGTCGGGTTTTCTTTACGTTTTGTATTGTCTGTGTGTGGCCGAAACTAAAAAAACAAAGTTTTTTTTTATGTAACCTCTACGCTGTCCCACTGCTGGGCAAAGGCCTCACCACTTTGATATCAGTAAAAAAGGATATCAGGATATCTATCCGATATCAGTTAAAAAAGGATTGCTAGGTTTGTATCTGTTTGATAATTATCAAACAGATACAAACCTAGCAATCCTTTTCGGATTAATTATCGGATTAATTATTAATTTAATTATCGGATAATTATCATGATAATTATCAAAGGGCTATTTATCTTGATAATTTCAAACCCTGCTGAAAAAAGAATCATCACAAAAAATTACAGTTTTAACATATTGGAATTCTAAGTAACAAAATCTAAGTTTTTTCTTACCAATTAAAAAAACAAAAAATACAAAAAGAAAAATGCGCTTAACCGAACGAAAAAAAAAACACAATCATTCAGGCCTTGGTTCGAACCCAGAACCTATCGACCACGAAGTCAAAGCAGTACCGCCTGAGCTACGGTTACTTATTGGGGCCTGACGAAAAATGCAAACACTTCCTTGCAATACTTTTGGTAGGAAATCCAGTTGGTCATGGCTTTTTTCATTAATGCAAAACACAACCTTATTACATATTAGGTTAGTTCGTTTTTCCAAATATTGGAAAAATGAAATAATCGAGTTGGCCATGCGGGTCGCTTGTATGCAAAACACAACCTTATCATGTATAAAGTTTAGATCTGTTTTCCGAATAACAGTCATATTGTTTTTTTTTACTATGGCAAATGGGATGGTCCTGTATCGCCCGACAATGCTTATTAATTCAACTTTTATTATTTATCCCAAAAGTCGTAGCGTGATATAATATAGCCTAGATTGTGCCGGGAAACATGACTTATCACGGTACGACTGTTTGACTGAAGACTATTCAGCGGTATTCGCGTGATGAGGTAACACACAGACATAGGGACAGACAGTGTGACAGAGAGAGACAGGTAGAGTCAGACAGAGACAAAAATTTAGAGTTTTATTATAAGTATAGATAGATATAGAATAGATAGATATAGATATAGATTTTTTTGTTTTTTGCAACACTTAACCCATCTTCGCATTTTAATTAGACCGAAATGACCTGACTTCATCAGTGTATTGTCTACCGTTTCAATGTAAATAACAATTTTTGACACCTGGTTCCTAATGAATCATAATTATTGTTAAATTCATATTAAAAACTATTATATTAGTCATACAAAGTATGACAAAGTACTTTTTAAACATACCGGTTGTTAAATCTATAAAAATATAAGACAAATGTCCTTATGAATATTCGTTTTCATACAAAGAAATCACAAAAACCTGCATAACTTTGTAAATATGCGTTCAACGAAAAATCACTAAGACGTACTTTGCGTAGGGAACATGGTTTAGAACTGATTGGCATACTTTGTTGTTAACTTTAAGTCACAAATTGTATATACCCAGCAAATGGGTGCATACGGGTATTTACCGGGTATATACCCAATGTACCCGGTAAATACCCAAATGGGTAGATTGGGTATATACCCACCGCCCATCTCTGGTGGTGACCACTTCTTGTAGGTACAGTAGAACGTTTTTTGATGCTGGGAAAATGCCTCCGCACCTCTCTATCCCTTGCGGGTTTTACATCAGTAATATAATTGTTTGGTCACAATCAAGGTCAGAAAATAATACATAATGAATTTAAAAAAAAAGACTTTACTGGTGAAAATATACACTGCTATTGCACTGATTCCGAGTGATTTGCTGCGGTCCGTTAAGGAGTTCCGTTCTCCATCTCCGAAGTTCTTCGTCAGATCTTCACCATTTTTATGGGACCACATGGAAAGTATGAACTTTCAAACAAAAAAATAATCATTAAAAATCGGTTTACACAGAAAAAGTTCTAAAGTACCTAGCACAGATAAAAAAAATGTGGGCCGAATTGAGGACCTGCCTCCTCCTTTTTTGAATTCGGTTTAAGACATCATACCCGCAAAAACGTGCGGGTGCGCATAATAATTAGCGTATATCAGGAAATAAAATAAATAAAGCGTCAATTAAGGCAAAAAACAGCAAATATGGAAACGGAAGCCCAGGTGTTGTTATTGCAAGCTATTGCATTACAATATCTACCAGTTTGGTATTAGAGAACAACTCTGACATTCCGGTGGCATTCTTTAGTTGGTTACACACGCAAACCGGTCAACTGAGCGAAAATGATTCATACAATCAACTTCGCATTGAGAGCGAATATAGCCTCTACGAAGATTGGCGTAAGAGCAAATTATGCAAGCTCAACCATGGACGCCGTAGACTCAGCCTTTGTCTACCACCTTTGTCTAGATTTTCATAATATAGGATAAGGTGAGCGAGAGGTAAGCAGATTCTCCGGGTGCTATCGGCAAGTTTGTTAGGTCTTCAGGGGGCCCGGAATTATCGTTTTGTCCCAACTGACTTTTTACCCGACTACACGAAGCAAAAATGTATGATTTGTGAAAGGTTATGATTTTAGCAGCGTATGTACTATGTAGGTATGTGTATATGTATGTGGTTATGTATGTTTGTGTGTTCATCTGTTCCCTCGCAGAGCCTAAACTACTCAGGGGATTTCAACAAATGAGGTTTCGTTGGATTTGTTACAATCACCCAGGTGACAAGGGCGAGTTTAATTTTCGAAAAATCTAAGATCTTGACATAAAGACCTATGGGTATTTAGTTAGGTAATGGTATTCGGAGGCCAACTGTTTATCAAACGCAAATGTGGTCCTCCGACTACGATTATTTAATTCTAGATGAGTCTTTTTGGAAGTGGGGGTTTAATTGTTAACTTCTAGTTTTTTTATGAAAAAGGTCATTCCCGTATCTTTTGATTTTTGTCCGCTAGCGAGACAGGATATACCTCGGTACGTAAATACAAGGCACCTAAAAGACAGTAGTAATTTATTATGTAGAATCAAGGAAATAAAGATACAGATTGTTCATTCAATTCGCTGGTGGTTCATGCGAAGTGCGAACCGATCATTGGGATTAAGTTGGACCACGTGGATAGAGACTTTTATAGTCAGACAGCAGACTTAATACACAGGTCAGACAGGGTAAAGAAATATAAAGCGAGCAAAGCCGCTGCTCAGTCGATTCCTAAATCCACGTTCAAAGAAACATGTTACTCGTACAAAATGAAATCCTTTCTGAGTGTAATTCCTGAAATTCCTGCCATCGTAAATATATCTAAATGCTACATTAAAGCGATAGAAACACGGGCCCCGGAAATGAGGGTTGTAATAAATTCGCTACGGCCCAAATCTGAGAACGACTGTTCTATGATTTGTGATTTATGGAGGGGTATCTACCTTCCCACAAAGTCACTCGGGTCAGCGGGACTTACAAAATCACCTTCAAATAAAAATGTAATAAACTATTGTACAAAAACAGATATGACTACAAGGTGTTACAAAAGATCTTGACTCTTTTTACAGGGTAATAGTACCCGATGACCCGATGAATCACAAACATTGCTTTTTTTGCGCTGCGACGTTCCGTTTATTTTCGAATTAATAAAATGTGAATGCTGTGGCGGGAGAGTAGTATTTTTTAAACATTGCAAATGCACCTACACAAACAAACATATTTTTAAATCTGAGCTATACGAGTTATAAAAAAAAAATTTTTGTTATAAAGTAAAAATGGTTTATTAAATTTTTTCCAACAGACTTGATATCCTGTTGACCAGCAGGTAAAAAGAGTTAGGATGTTTTGTAACACGTTGTATACCATCGAGTAACCCCATAAAGTATGGCTGGCCTTTCTGTAACCCATGGTGTCTAGAACGCCGTGATGGCTGGGTGTATTGTCACGTTGGGGCATCGATCGTCGAGACTGCGAGGCTGTGAGGCTGCAGACGTCCGCGCCACCCGACTCTTGACTCTTGACAGGCCCTCCAGCCTGACAGATGAGCCAATCTGTCCGCAAAGCGACACGGCCCAACTAAGCTCGGTTTACACTACCACGCTTTCTGGTCCTGCGCCTCTATTCTTTATGAAATCCACTCAACCTTTCAGAGTCAATGACTCAAAAATAGCCGTTGTTGAAATGAACAATCTCTTTTTTTTGTCATTTAAAAACGGTTATGTTTACGGTTAATATTTTAGAGAATACAGGGGCTGGACTGTCGAAATAACAGAGGAGAGATGAAAAGACCCTGTTCTGTGGTCGGAACGAGCGAGCAAAGTCCTCCAAGTCTACTTGAACAAACCGACGTTTGTATGACGAGTAGTAATATTATGAACGTTCGAGATTATTAAGCAGTTTTCAAAGAACAAATTAAAAAAAGTTCATAGATGGCGTTTAAAGGCGAGATTATTTTTTACAGCCCTATTCCGTTTCTTCTATGGCCACGCCTGTAGTCGCCATCTATGAAATGCTTTGTGAATTTGTGATGAAAACAGCTCATTCGAGTTTCGTTGATCGGAACGTCTTGAAATTAGGAACCCGTATAATGAAATAAAAATATTTTTTTAAGTTCGAACATGAGCCAAATCCGTCTAGGGGTTGCCGAGATATGGGGTTGTAAAGTACATCGTGCACAGTTCACACAGTTCATGGCGTTACTTTTGCTAGTCTTATTAGAGTTAATTTAATTTTGCTCGAGGTCCACCGCCGTTTCCTTTGGCATTCAACGCTAATTTATTTTTCAACGAAACTTTTTGTAAAGATGTCAAGCTCAGGAGGTTATAATTTATTGTATGCTTGGACCCAAGACTGTGGGGTATTGGCGCTCTTCTTGCTCTCTGTGGCGTATGTCTTCAGATTACGAACGAAGCTAATATAATATTTAATTTTATCTCCTCTCTGCGTTCATTTGACTTGACTCTTTGTGAATATATTTTTCAGTGTTTGTAGCTATTGCACCGACTAAATGGCGTAATTTTACATCTTCTTCGTGTATTTTTCCAAAACAGAGTTGACAATGCCATCTAGTACATACTAAGTTTAAAGAAAGCTGTCGAATGGTAATTTTTTTTTTTTTTTAAGAATTCGCTGTCGACATGGGGCTGAGAAGAGTTTACTATGGCTATCTTATACGATGACTCGCCATTCCTCTCGATCAGAGGTTTTTAGGGTGCAGTGCATTCATACAGTATTCTCCCCACAGTGGTCACATTTTACTGTGATATCCTGGAGAATCACGACTATTCGCGACCTTCTGCATGGAGAACTTTGAAGAGGAGGAGAGATTTTTGACAAGGTCACAAAAATAAGTCCATCATGGCGAGAAAATGCGAGTGTAAACCACGCTTAAGGATGCCGACGAAAAAACAGCATTATTGGAAAGAGATTTCGCAGTGATGTTTGTGGGAAAGCGCGCGCGTGTCTCCTCGTGCCAACAATCGCGCGCTTTGTCGACCTGGGCCTGATTCTGTAACGCAATTGCGCCTCGCTAGGCTCCCAGTTGTAGGCTTCAATAAAATTCCTATTTACTAATGCTGGCTTTTAATGTTTTTACAGCACAGCAGTAGAGTTTTAGCAGCAGTACAGCAAAGAATATTCTGATTCAAATTCTAGAGGATTAGTTGGCTGGTTGTAGGAGAAAAACCAGGAGAAGCCGGTTTTGTCCTTCTACTGGGAACCTATCTACACGCCATTGCGTTACAGACTTAAGGTTGGACGATAGCAACGTGGCGGGAAATTCAAAATTTTCACAGTAATTTACATTTTGTAGCTAAACTGAGCAATTTTTTTTCAGCGATTCTTCGTTCGCGGCAATAACGTAGAATTATTTTCATTATTGTAATTGTTCTGTTGTTAACAATAATGAAAAGAATAGGTACTATGTTATTGCAGCGAACGAAAAATCGCTGAACAAAAATAGCTGTCAGGGTTCGTTATTGCCGAACGTCCGGGTTCGTCCAGCCATAGGTTAGGTAATAGTTAGAGAGCTGGTGACCAATCGAGATATTTTTTCGTACAAGGCTAGGAGTTGGTAGGCTGATAGAGTAGACTTCGCTGAGTCTGGGAAAAATATTTTTTTGGCACGATCGCGGTTGAAAGTTAGATTTTTTCGACTTTGAAAGTTTAAATGTATGGGTTCAGTATATTTTTTTTTGTCGTACAAGGCTGGAAACTTCTAGGTTAGTTGTTGAGACTCCGTTGAACAAGAAAATATTTGTTTTTTTGGCCGAGCGTGGTTGAAAGTTTGATTTTTATAACCCAAAAATTCACTCTTTCTAGGTTATAAAAAACAATATTTCTACCGCGTTTGGCTAGTAATAAATAGTGATTTCGTGATCAGCGGAGACTAAAAAGGCAGCCTAAAAACTCCCAGCCTTGTAGACAAAAAAGAAATGACTCAACCCATACATTTAAACTTTCAAAGTCGAAAAAATCTAACTTTCAACCGCGACCGGACAAAAAAAAATATTTTTCCCAGACTCAGCGAAGTCTACTCTATCAGCCTATTAACTCCCAGCCTTGTACGAAAAAATATTTCGATTGGTCACCAGCTCTCTAACTATAACTTTTGGACTGAGCCACCTTTTGAGCTTTGACAGGAGTTTTCGTTGGTCCGGACTCTGGAATTTAACATATTTTTTAAATCTACGGATAAAACGACGATGGGGATTTTTGCGGACTAAGTATGTTTTTTAACGACTGTTTTATTACTGTTTGACAAAGTAAGTACTTAGCAGAAGTAAGGCTGGGCTTCATGTTAAAGTGCAGCAAGATCTACAACTTTGCCTCCCCCTCAAACCTGTCTCGCCCAAAGAAATGTTCAAAATAATAATGAGTTTGCAACTAAAAAAGGCATCCGGTTTCGACCTCATCACCGCTGAAGTCCTTCGTGAACTGCCTAGAAAAGCTATAATATACCTACCTAACCTACATTGTAAATGGCATCCTCAGAACTGGCCACTTTTAACGTGGAAGGTAACACAGATAAAAATGATTCCCAAACCTGGAAAAGCAATTGAAGAAGTCACGTCGTATCGCCCTATTCTAAGGTATGCGAAAAGGTTATACAGAGAAGACTCGAGCCCAGCCTGGTGAAGGCAGAGGCCTGACCACCAATTTGGGTTCAGAAGACGATACTCAACCATTGAGCAAGTCCACCTCAAGAAAAACGCTCGGCAAGCGCTAGAGAAAAAAAGAGTATTGCTCAGCTGTATTTCTAGACATACAACAGGCGTTTGACAAGGTTTGGCACGATGTTCTCTTATGCAAAATTAAGTATTTTGCTCCCACACTCCATCTTCACTCTTCTCAAGTCGTACCTCGCAGATAGAGTGTTCAGAGTGAAGATGAGAGATGATTCATCGACGTTTTGTGAGATCCAAGCTGGAATACCACAAGGGTCCGTACTGGGTCCCATCCTGTACTGAATTTACACTGCAGCCCTGCCAAACACAGAAAATGTAGTAACAGCCACATTTGCCGATGACACGGCTCTTCTGGCAACTAGTAACAACAAAGCTGATACCTCCGCCAAACTACAAGAGCAACTTGATAAAACCGGCAAATGTTTGGCAAATGTGGAGGATTAGAGCAAGCGCAAGTAAATCTCTGCACATCACTTTCACCCTAAGGAAAGGCGACTGCCCGCCTGTAACACTTGGTGATGAAGTTCTTCCACACACTGAAACCGTGAAATATCTTGGAATGCACCTGGACCGCCGCATGACCTGGAAACCACACATCTCAGCTAAACGAAAAGAAGCTATGCTAAAATTCAATACTGATATACAAGGCTGTTATAAAACCTGTGGCATTGAGCTGTGGGGAACAGCGAGCCACTCCAATGTCGAGATACTACAAAGAGCTCAGAATAAAATACTAAGATCTATCTCTGGTGCAGCCTGGTTTACTAGAAACACTGAGATCCATGAATGCCTCAACATGCCCACAGTGGAGGGAGAAATAAAAAAATAGAACACAAAACTACAAGCAACGATTATCGAAGCATCCAAACCAACTGGCATCGATCCTGCTAGACACATCACTCAATGCACACAGGCTGAAGCGTCCACCACTGATGGAATGACACAAACTAAATAAATTAAATGACTTGAAGACACTGGGAAGACACTGCGTTGCTGAACGCAGCACCTACAATATTTAAATAATACATAAACAAATCTAATAAAAGTCTATGAATGACTGATCGTAGATATAAGAACAAAAAAAATAAGCGAGAAATGGGAGCTTTCAACAACGTTAAAAATGCGCGAAAAAATAAGTTGGTTCGTCGATAATTAAACATAATTATGGGGAGCCAAAAGTTGTTAGGTACTAATAGTTTACAAAACAACCAAAAAACCATAGAACTATGTCATGGTTTGTGCATGCTCAAGGATGAAAAATAAGGCGCATACATTTTTATCGGCTCTTTTCAATTTTCAAAACGGACATTGCGGATCGCCGTTGTACAAACAGTCTCGTCACAGTATTAATAATGTAGGTACTCTGTGTCACGTACTCTATCCCAGAAGAATTAAGGATCCCCAGTTATGTTCTCTTATTGTTTAGATTAATTAAAAGTTTAAGCAGCGGAATGTTGCGCCGGGTTCGATGGGATAATCAAACAGTGACGTTCCCCGTTACCAAAAACACCAACATGGCGTGAATAGATAGATGACGGCTGACATTCAAGTAGCTAGCTAACGATTCAAGTATTATGTATCAACAAAAATATTATGTAGTGTTGAATTATCGAGTGGAAACGCTTTGTTAAATAGAGGCTAAACTGACTAGCCATTACTCTACCGTTAACAGGATAAGAAGTGATAAGATAAATTAATACTGCCACTGCCACTGACCGTCGGCCAATGAGTCACTTCGAGGAATTCTTCACTTTTTCTCTTCTCTTCAAATTGCCTTTCCTTTGCCATGCCTTAAGATAGGAGACTTCAATACAAGAAATAAAACTTCCGAGTTAATTCCCTGCAACTCCTGCACGGCGTGATCAAAGGCTGCAATAATTTTGCAATGAGGATTGGAAGCATTGGAATATTGGACTTCCAAGTGTGAGAGCGGATGTAGAACAAAATTTTAGGGATATTTGCTCTTTGAATGACTCAAATCCATCAAAAAATTACAAAGTTAGAGAGGTTTAAAGTTACGCTGTTTCAAAACGCACCCGGCTGGCTTGAATTTTATTGTGACGTCATTTTTCCCTACCTTCATACAGTTTAGAGGTAGGTTATAAGGGCAGCACCATTAACACGCTCATTGCGGAGGCTCGAATTAGTTACTTGCAGTATGGTGCGGCGAGAGGTTCAATCTGCCTCGTTTGGGACTTTCAATTCGGTGCGGCGCGTGGTCAATTGTGCCTCGCGTGCCTTAGTGACTTCAAACACGTTTAAAATTATGAAATTAGTGCCAACTGTAAAATGGACTACATGTATCTATAGCTAATAGTACAGGCTTTTTGTACCTACCCTCGCCCAAGGATCATACGAAATTTGAATGAAATATTTGAAAAAAAACCACTAAGAGGCGCTTTGAACCTCGTGGTGTCCTGAGAGAAACCAAAATGCGAGGTAGTTTGCGCCTCGTTGACGCACTATGTTTACTCATATCGATAAAAACCTAGTGATGGGAAATGAAAAAGAAAAATTGCATCGATATTTTATTTTAAGAAATAGGTACATTAATGTTTTTCATTAAAACAATTTAAACAAAGAGCTTTGGCGCATTTTTCACAATAACTTTTAACTTTCTTCACTTTTTTGTCTGCTTCCTTGCTTGAAAGTCTGTCTTACTTTTTCGTAACAGCCGGTGCATCGTCGTTTTTTATCCAATATTTTATATTGATGCGCAGATGTGGATGCTGCAGAATCCAACGTGTTTTCTTTAACGATATAAGGCACTCCGGTAAATTTTTCAATTACAGCTTCAATCAATTCTTTTTTTGGCATCTTTGATTTAGTTTTCATATTAAAAAGAACCAAAGCGTTAACTATAGCAGTTCCAAAAACCTTTCGATACCATTTTAGTCCTCTTTTTAGAGAACTATAATATGAGGACATTTGGTCACTGTAGTCAACTCCTTTTTTGCTGTTGTTACATGAGTATCGAAATATCGAATATCGAACGACACTAAAACAAAATATCGATTAACCTCGGGCGAGGTCCTCACGAGGCTCAATGCGCCTCGTCTTGCACGGAACGCAAAATTTTACTACTCTGTCGCATCGAGGCATTATATGCCTCGTGATATTTGATTGGTCTTAACAGGTACTTAGGGATATAGTCAAAAGGTCTAGTTAGGTGGTCTCTTTTGTTTACAAAAAAAAGTCATAAAAACTCCAGTCGCAAGAAAGAGCAAGAACTGTTTTTTCGCCTCCGCACTGAGTGCAAACGGCTAACGAGGTATATAATGCCTCGCTTCGCGCTGAGCGTGTTAACCGTTATAGCTACCGAAAAAACGGTCACAAAAGAAAGACAAAACATTTTTTTCCTGCGGTTCGATTTTGTTTCTTGTAAGGATCAAAAGTCATGGTCAGGACACTAGAAATGAAAGAAAAAAAAAAAAAAACTATTTCCATTATACAGGGTGACCCGTTGAGGCAGCACCATTAACCGTTATAGCTACAGAAAAACTGCCAGAAAAGAAAGTCATTGGATTGCAAAAATATTACGAGTGGCGCTAACAGAATTTGAAAAATATATACAGGGTGCAGGGAAATTTGCTATTTTGACAAAACTTTTTTTTCGTGCCATTCGATTTTGTTTCTTGTAAGGATCAAAAGTCATGGTCAAATGGTCATGGAGCGCCACTCGTAATATTTTTGCAACCCGATGACTTTCTTTTCTGACAGTTCGTCTGTAGCTATAACGTTTAATGGTGCTGCCCTTGTAACCTACCTCTAAACTGTATGAAGGTAGGGAAAAATGACGTCACAATAAAATTCAACCCAGCCGGGCGCGTTTTTAGAACTTGTGCACGAAAACGGCCATAGCTTCGTAATTTCTTATCCGAATTCAATATTTTTTTCACAGAAAAAATTGTTTTTTATGTCTCTATAAAACTGCATACTTGGTTCAAAACGCGAATGATCCTCATTCTGCAATGTAGTACACACGACAGCACGTGAGACTGTACACTTTTGTTGTAAAATCGCCCGTAACGTAACCGAGTAAAGTGCTAGCGTGTAAGGGTCGACGTGCTGTCGTGTGTACCTATCAACAAGATCAGTAAGTATATCAATCATCAATGTTGACTAAGGCCCGGTTTCTGAGTTGAGAATTTTACTAAGCAAATCCTTACGTATCGCTCTGTCGCGCTCTTTTGTGAGAAATCTGCAGAGACAGGACGATACTTACAATTTTGCTTAGCGAATTTCTCAAATCAGAAACCGGCAGTAAATGTACCTACACAATCTAACAACTGTTTACGGTAAAACCGCAATTTTGGTGCAACCCTTTTTAGTTTTTCGTGGGATACATTCTATTGTAAATCTGAGTAGAAGCCTTGGTTTTCATGTTGTAACTGAAGGTGCCTCTTAGACTAAGCTCGTATTCCGGAGACGACATTTTTGGGAACGAAGTACTTCTAGTTGCCTCCTTTCGTCAAAGTTTCCAGTATCTTGGGGAGCTTACCGCCGAAGTAGAATTTTGTTAGTTGTCTTCCGCTTCCGATAAAATGCCGACAAAACAAAACTCGTATGGAACCATCAGGAAAGAAAACAATAGAACGTGGGCCCTGGAAATAGCATTGTTTTGTTCTAAAATTAACCGTTGCGATAGTTGGTACCTAACCTATTACATTTTTTTAAACTTATTTCCTGACCCAGTGAAAAAGTGTGCTGTATAGGTAAGCCGTGTCATTAAAGAAAAAAAAATAGGATGGACTTCAAAATTAGTTTTTAGTAGTTGACAGAGCTGGCGCTGTCTCGCTTTGATGGTATTAATTAGAGCGAGAGGGCGAGTGTTTTGAAGTTCATCGTTTTTTTTTTTTCATTAGTGACACGGTGGGTTAATTGTACTTGTGCCACTAGCTGGGTAAGACGCTTTCCTTCACTTTAGCCAGTGATATCTTTCTATAAAACAAAGTAGGGTTAGTTGAACCATTTATAACTCCAGAACGGATATACCGATTATTATGATCCTTAATTATTTATTAAAAATGGGAAATTATAAATTATTTGTGCGGACAAAGTGGCGGGCAAAAGCTAGAATATAATAAAAATAACTCAGGTCTGTACCTATGAAATCGGTTAATACCTACCTACCTAATTCGTTTTGGCTCTACGAATTGGGGTGTCTGGTGGGAGAGTGGCTTCGCAAATGAGTTCGAAATGATCGCATCAAAGAGAGGATTTTATTTATCGCGTTTGTAAGTTTATTAAATAATGAGTCAATCACCGTTTTGTAGCTTTATATAGTATAGCAGCCCGTTCCGGCTTCGCACGGGGTAGAAAAAGACATTTTAAGACTCATTTTTCTACACCTTCGGTTACATTGTTCAAATTTTACCAAGGATCCCTAATTTTTTTCAAAATGAAATGTAGCCTATGTCAAATTGGAAGAATGTAGCATTCTATTGGTGAAATATTTTTTTAAATCGGCCCAGTACTTTTTGAGCCTATTCATTACAAACATACAAACATACAAAAATAGGTACAAATCTTTCCTCTTTATAATATTAGTGTAGAAGTGTAGATAACTAGGTACGTTACAGCAGAAAATATTAATCCGCAAAGTTCACGTACTCCGATAATAATCAACTTTATAGGTTCCTAAATTGTAGATAACTGAATTTGAGGCTGGCATGTAAAATTTTGATATGGGTCGTTTTGGGATGACGGGAGCAGGCGGCAAATCGAGTTTTAAAATTAGTTTCATTTAAGCTATTGTTGAGCGTCTTTCGTTGTGCCATAAATAGATTTTCTAAGCACATAGTATGGTATGGTAATAAACTTTTTAATTAATTTTCTGTGGTAGGTACGGCCACAGTCACAGATAACCCATGGCAGCTCTTACCGCGCACGGCATAAGGGCGCCAATCGAACAAAAAGTGGTATCCTTGCGTGTGGCCGATTGTACTCTGTTATCAATCAGTTTAAAAGTTTAATTTTAAATAAGATCGTAATAATTTTTAGGTTTTTTTATTTTTAATTTATTTTCTACACGACTAGGGAATTTATAATTTAATCATTTAGGTATTTTATTATTGCATTAGACAGTGTCGCATAATTGGACGACCTGTAAGGACAGTGTAAACCTGCAATAAATAAATTTTAAAAAAAAGCTGTTCTCGCGACGTTGTATGAGTTTTTTACAATTTTAATTTTAATGCGACTGTAATTTTATGTTTGCCAAATGGGACTCTATTATTAAGATTCCGCTATCCGTCCGTCCGTCTGTCTGTCTGTCTGTCGGTCTGTCCGTCCGTCCGTTCGTCCGTCTGTCACCAAGCTGTATCTCATGAGCCGTGATAGTTAGTTGAAATGTTCACAGATGGACCCTACTATCAACTTAAATCTCGTGGAATATGGGCATTGGGGACAATGGGATACTCCGGGTTTTGCGAGAATGTGGCGGCTAGCCAACGTGGTCCGGTGATAAATAGATTCAGAATTAATCAATACATTCCAAGGGTTAGCCGCCAAGTGGTGTACCTAATTGTAATGGTCGGCAGAGGGTACGCTTCAGCGCCCCGCTCCGAAGCCTACAGTTGAGGCATTTTTATTATGACAATATAATCATAAGATGGAGCGTAAAGTGTATGAATGGGCTATTTTAGAGGGAGGTGAAATTTGCATTGTATGAGAGTAAGAAAAACAAAAAATATAGGTACTTAAATTGTAACGATAAACATTATTTTGTATCTAGAGTGTCTGCCTAAGTTGCGTTACTAATAGATGGCAAGGCAACAGTACTCGTAAAGTTGTTTGTTCCGTTATACAATGTAAGGATTTTCTTATAACACTGGCATCTCCGTTTTTTATCATCCTCGGTCTTTATCTAATTTTATTAAAGTTGCTCAGAATGTTTTTCTTTTTTTGTAGGAAGTTTGTGTTTAAAATACGGGGTGGAGAGATAACAATATGACAATAATTGAGTTTTTGTATCGAACGTTATTATCAAACCCAACAACCTCGATTATCGAATGAAATGTAGGCTCTGCTGCCGTAGTCTACAAAAGGATGTCACATATTTATCCCTCACATAGGCTATGGATGTCACATAGACATCGCGCGATACATTGTGTTATTAAAGGCATTGTTTATCATAAGTCATAACACCCAGATCAACTCACAAAAACGTATAAAAAATAAATATTTTATCCCCGTTTTTACAGTTATCAGTAAAAAAATATATACCTACATAATTGGATTCTACAGGGTGCACTCTAAGTCGATAGCGGAACTTTAAGTAGGCTGTCTACTGATCAATACAAACAACTTGTACTAGGTGGCGACAAAAATAAAGCGAAAAAAATATTAGCTGTTTCATACATTTGGCGCAGTACTGAGTCGACCTTTTGTATGGAGCAGCTGATATTTTATTCGCTCCATTTTTTTCGCCACCTAGTACAAGTTGTTTGTATTGATCAGTAGATAGCCAACTTAAAGTTCCGCTATTGACTAAGAGTGCACCCTGTATTAAATGTATTAGCATTTTTTTCATTTCAAGGTATTTGTAATTATCTCATTATCACTAGGTACTTATTGAACGACCCTAGTATGTACAACTTGCCGGTGTTGACGGACCACTTACCGGTGTGGACGGACCACTCCGGCAAGTTTTTATAGAATTTTATAGGGATCTTGATAACGTAGACTCGCGGCATAATATCATCTTCTCACAAATCCCTTTCTTTCCACTCCCTTTGACGGATTTTTAATTTGAGAGCGGACAATTACGAGGCCGTTTTAATGGGTGGAGGAAAGTATTAAGTATCTAACTTTTAATATTGTATTGAGTGTCGGGATGATCTTGATCACCTACTTTGATTTATCTTACAAATTTAAAACTTACGAGGTATTAACTTATTTAGGTATCTGAGAAAACAAAAAAAAGTTAAAAAGTACCATGCGTCAACTAGCAAATAAAGCTGCGGACTCTCATCCAACGTTAGGAAACAGAGGCCCGGTTTCTGAATTGAGAATTTTACTAAACTCAAATTTTTAAATCGAGTCCACGGAATGACAGTTGTTACAAAGGCTTTATCTGTCAGTACCATACTAGCCACTGTCATTCCGTGGACTCGAATTAAACTTAGAGTTTAAGTAAACACTTATCATTCAGTCGCGCTCTTTTGTGAAAATTCCGCAGAGACAGAAAGATACTTACGCATTAATTGCTTAGTGAATTTCTCAATTCAGAAATCGGCAGGGAGATAAAGAGTTCTAGGATACAAACATAGAACCGGGTAAAACTATAAACGTATGCTAAAATAAAAAGCTTTGGCCGGCAGGTATTTTCATAACGTAAATCATATAAAAGAGGGACCGAAAACGTTCTCCTATCTCTTCCCGGTTCGGTCTTGGTTTTTTATGTTGTTTTATTATGTAAAAAAATAGCTCCTGAAGTAACAAACTGAAGGATCTGTGTCTGTGTCTTCAAATGAAACGTCATTTTCAAATGAAACAAGTTGTTTTCTGAACACTATAGTCGACAAGGTCCGGAATCCGGATGCACGGAAAATGTCGATTTTATTTGAAACACCTTGTATTTCCGCTACGAATGATACCTAAGACCATAGTATAATGTGTAAGAGATGGGAGGAGGAGAAAAAATAAATCATCGGACACATGAAAGGAATCACGCAAAGTAAAAATATTAATCCCAATGCCGTTAAAGCTGTGCGAATCAATCGTGCAGAAATAATGGTAATTGAATTCAATACTGTCTGGGAAGCGTAGCCTTTTTTCCCGACCCGAAGGAAAAAAGGTAGTGTTTTTTGTGCATATTTATGTATGTACTTTCTTTGTGACCAAGCGAGCCGTTCACTACAAAAAACCGGCTAAGTGCGAGTGGGACTCGCGCACCAAGTGTTTCGTACACATTTGTCGAGGAGAGTAAGCTTTTTTTATTTTTCGTCATAAATCGAAAATTTCTTGTGTAGGATTCTTGTATACATATGTAGGTATATTCTCTCGTTTTGCTCGCTCGTTCAATAATTTCCTCGGTCTGTGAGATGAAAAAATTTGTGTTTCGCACGGATGCAATATTATTTGCGTCTCGTACCTACTTTTGAATACCTCGCTGCGCACATGTTTCTTTTTTTGAACCTCGGTATTCAATACAAGCACTCGCTGCAAACAATAGTTTTGTATCCTTGCAAATAAATAACTATTTCATGTTCCTGGCTCGGAAAGCATGCTGTTACTAGTAAAATACGATCGTGGAACAGTCCAGTTGAAACTATCTGCATTTTTGCGCGCTTCGAAATGAGAACGCGACGCCCTATAGCAGTGGTTCTTAACCTTTTTTGGACCACGGACCACTTTGATAATTTTTTTCTTAGTGCGGACCACCAGATCCAAGGTACATCGTGTTTCACATGAAATTGTTTCACCTGACCTAAAGTATAATGTATGTAAGTAAGTTGAATACAGGAAATTAATATGAGTCGGTTTTGGGACAATGGAACATACACGCGAAAATTCACCAATTTTACTAAAATTATGATGGAGATTTAAATGGCCGGATAATCTTCCGTCAATATCATCAAGATTTCATTTGTTTGTAAAAGCGCGCACAGCGCGCCCGAAAATTTTACGATTTAACTCTTAAAAATCAAGTTTTCCTTAGGACGTGTAGTAGGTGCGTGAAAAATGCGCGCGTAGCGCGCCCGAAAATTCACAGTTTTTTCCCTTTTTAACCCATTACAGCATAAAGTTTGTTGACGAACTAAATACAGATGTTATGTTAAATAATGGTCATTTGGGATCATTTATGAGAGATTATAAGCCTATCACAGGTCATTTACTTATAGTTATGATTTTATGATCCGTCCGATATATCGGACGCTATGCATAGCGGAGCTAACACAACACTATAGGGTGGCCTCGGTGGAGTAAATAAAAAGGGTGGTTATTTAGTAAAGTTTATTAAAAAAAGATAAGAAACGACAAAAACGAATCAGATACAGATGAAATGATGAATAACCAATCACTGATAGTCAATAAAGCACCTAGGGTTTAGGCCTACGTCACATTTCAGGCATTTGAATTTCGCTTTTCCTCCACATTTACTTGCACAGCGGCGTACTGTGCTTATGGGCAAAATACAATGCCCTTTCCCATCAAAGATGGACAAAGTCTTGGCTGGTTTTTGTCCTTGGTGCGGCGGAGTTCCACTTGTGACGAGCAAACTTCGAGCCACATACCTAACTTCTAAATGCAAACAGTGATTCAGTCTCTTTATTGAAACCATTTTTTCTCGAAAGTAGCTATCTGTTCACCATGGATACATCTAGAAAGGATTAAAAAATAGGCCACCACCATTTTTTGTTCACACTTGCCCACACCACCCATGTGCTTGTAAGGATGAAAGTGGCTCATTATCTTCTTCATCGCTCCTCACTTGATGAAGGTGATGATAAAGATAACTGCAATATCTCAGTACTCGATGATGGAATATTTGTCGTAGCATCATCTCTCCTTAGTTGTAAACGCTGCAACTCACATCTACTGTGAAATAACTTGCGTCCCAAGTTGTTTAGGTTGGCGCCATTTTCATCGTCAGACGCGTCACTATCCTCATCCTTAGCCTGTCTACTCCGTTCAACAGGTGGCTCGACATAAAAAAAGGTCTTTCCCGGTCTCACCATCATCTTCCAATTCTAATTCGGATAAAATTTCATAAGTCTTCAATCTATAAAAAGCAAAGAGAAAACCACACCTTAGAGTCCGCTATGCATAGCGTCCGATATATCGGACGGCATCAAAATCACACCCCCAGGAAGCAAAGTAGCAGTATTCATAAGAAAAATAAGTCTTTTTTGTGCTGGTAGATAATATGGCAACAAACAGAAAAAGTTTTGGTGAACAAGTTTGAAAAAGTTTACGAGAAAAATAAAATAATGCTTACTCTTTTTTCAAAATACTCCGACTTTGTTCCGCCATTATCAAAAAAGACATATGACAAGCGCTATTTGTCAATATCTCATTACAAACAGTGTTTTCAGTGTAAAATATATATTCAACTATCGTTATAAAACAAAAAACAGACAAATACTATATTTTTTATTATTGAAATTGTCAAATAACTTGCGTCCGATTTATCGGACGTTATGCTGTAATGGGTTAATTATATGATGAAGATTTATTTAGCTATTATTTGAACAAACGCACCCATCGCGGCTGAAAATTAACTAATTTAAGTCTTACATTTCATAATGGAGAATTCCTTTGTTTTGAATAGAAGACACGCACGCAGCGCATTTGAAAATTCACCGATTTTAACCTAAATATAGTCTACGTGCGGTTTGACATGGGCTAACGACATTATACTATGAGTGAGCACTGACTACTCGATTTTTAAGGGTTTTGATTCTAATACAATTTATATTTTTTTGCGTATTGAACTGAAGACAGCAACTTTACATCGAAGCCTGCCGCAGGTTACGTATAGGCTATTTATTGTATTATCCTGTCAAAATCTGGCGCATTCGGTAATTCCTTGGCGCGATCTGCAGTCACGCGGATCTTTGGAGGTTAAAAAAAAATCCTATACCTGGGGATTTATTGACAACTATCGCTATGTGCGCTGGACTGCAGGACCCTTCCGCGGACCACTAGAGAGGCCTTCGCGGACCACCAGTGGTCCGCGGACCATAGGTTAAGAACCACTGCCCTATAGGAAATCCTTTGACTCATCTGTCAAAACAAAGAAGAAGGAAATTCATTCCACTAACCTTTATATACCTAGTTGTCTATTGTTTTACTTGCATCTAACATTAGTACATTACTGCCGCGATCTGTAATGGGTGCGTTTCTGGCGCGCTTTTGATGGCCGACAGAGCGCAGCTCAAGGCCTTCACAGCGTGGTCAGCATTGCAGCCCTTGATGGACAAGCTGGAATGAAGGCCGAGACCGAAGGTCGAGGCCTTTATAGCGCGGACAGCAAGGGCTGCAATGATGACCAAGCTTGACGGCCGAGAGCGTAGCTAAGCTAAGCTCGAGGCCATTATAGCGTGGCCAGAAGCGCACTCATTGCAGACCAAGGCTTGTATAGTGCTTTACTCAAACAATGCGAGTAATTTAAATAGAACCAGCTTACCTTTTGTCTTAATTTACTTTCTGTTGATTTTTCATTCCGCAAACTTTTCGTAGATAAACTTGTATTTTTCCTTTGACTTCGGTGGCAATAGGTACCTTTAAATATCTTATTTCGCTTCCTTTTTATGTTCGGCGTTGTTAAACACAATGAATCGGAGGATTCGTTGCTTGAAGAGTTCACTTTTATTTACAACAAAAAGCACGCACAGAAAAAATCACTTCGAACAACGCGCGAAGCGGCGAAAACAATATGGCCGCGCTTTTTTTTTTCTATGCAATTTGTAGACTGCCAGCACCCAAACAGCCAAATTCTAAATAAATACTTTTAATGCCTGACTTTTGAGTTCTATTTTTGAAACAAAACTCGACATTAATGGATTTTCATACAGTTTTTCTGGCCGCAAAACACGACATTAATTAAATTCCATACAACTTTTCTGGCGCCTAATCAAAGTAGCCCGCAAGTCCTCCTTTGCTCAAAGAAGGTTGTCGAATTAATGACCACATTACGAGCTTTTTTGAGTAAAATAATTTTCGCGCCCTGTGAGATGAAAAAATGTGTGTTCTGCACGGATGCAATATATTATTTGCGTCTTGTGCTTCTGAATACAAGCACTCACTGCAAACAATAGTTTTGGATCCTTGCATAACAAATAACTATTTTGTTATTTCCTCAGGAGTCCCTTACCTCGTTGATCCAAATAACGCTTCGCTCAGCTGTCTATCCTGGTGTCAATCACACACAGTTCAGAGTTCCGCTGTACAAGTATACAACATTTCCTTTTTCAGACCCTCTCACTGTCAGATGCATATTATTTCATTTTCGAGAGGAGTAAAAGTGTTCTTTTTCTGTATTGTGAAAGGGTCGCTTTGTGAAAAACAGTGACAAGGGCAGTGAGAATGGCGGCCAAGGGTTCCAAGCATAGTATAAGATTAGGTTAGAGCGAATCCATCCATGGATTGAACAGCAATAATTATTTGTTGAACCTACGTACGAGCCTACGAACGAAGTCTGTCTGTTGTTGTGTTGTTCATGCCCTGAGTGCCCTAACACACGTGCACACAGAAGGATCTAATGGCGGCTGATGATAACGCATTTATCGTTGCCGAATTCTGGCTAAAACAGTTTAGACTAGTCGTTCGACCCGAACTGTGAACTCGCGACTCTACAACTCGGCAACATCTCGACTGATTTGGTTAAATAAATATTTATGACTAATTTTCCCGCCTACCAAATTTCATGACGATTCGATCAACGATGCTCAAGTTATCGTCGAACAAACATTCATACTCAGAGAACTTATCTCGCTTCGCTCATTCGTTAAACAAACGCTGAATTGTTCTGACTACTGACTTAGAGAACTTCTCGTGCTGCGTTCAACTAAACTATTGTCTGCTATCGCTAAGACGCTAAGAAGTGTCTATTCAAGAAGCAGTTATGGCGTAACGGCAAGATATGCCAATTTAGTAGTTTCGGAATCGACGCTTGAAAACGCACGTAAAATTGTTGAAACAGGGAACTCCTTGGTTCATCGTAAAGAACGAGAAAAAACTTATGTACCTTGGCGGTGAAGGTTATCAAATAGTGGAACGCCTTATTGGGATATAGCGGTATCCTGGTCTCGTACTCGTCATTGGTGACGAGCTTGTACTGTTTCTTACTGCCCGACTTGAGCAATGTCATACGAACACACAAACAAAAACTCTGTTCTGTGTGTTAGACGTACACCCGTTTATGGTAAGGCTTTTGCATCTGAGTAATATCTTTTGATCTTTTGCATCTGAGCGTGCAGTGGCACCTTCACTAACACTAAATGGGCGAAGTGACCACTCGGATGCTGCAGTGCCTGGGACATTGGCTTACCCAACCCAGCTAGAGCAAAGTAGAGAACGTGGAAAAACGTACCTTGGCGGCAAAGGTGATCCCATAGTGGAACGCCTCGTCAGGATGCAGCGGTATCCTGGTGTCGTACTCGTCATTGGTGACGAGGTTGTACTGCTTGCTGGACGGCATCTTACTGCCCCACTTGAGCAGCCGCATGGGGGCGCGCCGCCAGGCCCTCGCTCGCAGCACGCCGGCGATGTAGCGAGCCTTATAGCTCGGCTTAAACATTGGGGCTCATGCCTCCGACAGCCCGGAAAGCCCACCTAACGCTGCACCTGGAAGAGGATTAATGATTTTACTTAAATAAAACTTTACATTTCCAGCTCGCGAATACTACACCCGCGAGTCGCTCTCTTAGCTTGTTTTAGCAGCGTTAGTTTGCAGCTGGCATAACAAATGTATGCTTTCTTTTTCAGAGGAGTAGATATATCAAAAGGGTCACTAAGCCCAAATTTAATTCTCTCTCTGAGAGAAGGTCCAGCTAATGGGACATGTAATTACATCTCACTTATTTATATCAAAAGAAAGGAGCTTTTTGGATCTCATGGGACCTGAATTGCAAACAGCCAGTAAAAGCCCCGAATATATTTCATTACAAGTTGGTGGCTATATTTAGGTTTACCTTTGTCGCTTTTACATAACAGACTTAACGGACCAAAAAAAAGACTGGAATAACGTTGAAGCATCAGAAATGAACCATGCTTTAAGCCAGTTAGGATCACAATCAGGAGGAACCTAATTTTCCGCCATTCTCCCGCAAATAATAATATGTCAGTTCTGCAAAGAAAAAGTCGTACGAACCCACCACAAAAGAACGATGGAAACAGGGGTAAGTAAGTAGGTCAGCGTTTCATAATATAATTTACCCGGCACTGGGCACTTGGTGATTTGGAGAATTATGTTATTCGTAATTTGCGCACGCTGCTTCTTTCTACCCTTTCGTCAATCCACCCGGTCTAAAGTCAACAAATTGATTTCCATTATCCGTCATTTTGTACCAAGGTCCAGTCAGTGTGCACTTCAAAGCCAAGCCAAGATTGGCTACATTAGTCACCTGAGGGCACACCAGCAATGCCCCTTATTTGTACAATAACCGCATGAGTCCGAATGCAGTTCGGTAATGCCAAATAGAGGATATACCTACCTAAATTGTATAGGTACGCTTCTCATGGTATATTGCATTTCATATATGTAACTTTACTTACAATACAGTCTACTTTTTGTTGTATTATGGGTTTTTGTGTGATATTTTGTGCTTGTATGCTTAAACCTACCGACCACATACTAAGAGACCTGGTGTATTAGTTTGTTAAAATTTATAACGCATTAAAACCATCTTGCCAAAATACTCGTATTATGCAGATACGCAGACCACGATGAGTAAACTAAAGTTAATTCACTATGTGTGTCAATCGAAGTGCCGTCTTCATGAGGACGCGTTTGACGCTAATGGTCCCTATTAGGGTCAATGGGCCCTCCCGACACAGGGAGCTTTAGTGTTAATTTACGAACGACGACGTGGCGTATTTCCGTACATTATGCAAGAGTGTTAAATTAAACTCATATAGTTCGGAACATAGTTGACAAACGTCTGTCTAATTATACCGAGTTATACATAATATAACCTATCAATAAAGAAAATATCTGACATTGACATGAACTTGACGCGAGTGTCCTCTAGCTATTATTTAATTTATAGCGATGACGCGGGTTTAGCGTTTTAGATCAGTTGGTTTCCTATTCATCACTATGTATGTATACATATGTATACATTTTAGACCCTTTTTACACCAACCCTCTCGGTCAATAGCAAATTTTACCCATTTCAATGTTTTATCACAATTTTATAACATCAACACAACCCAACGAGCCTTTGATCCCACCGTCCGTGGACTTATTCTTGGCCACCACTCCAAGGCTGGTCGAGTCTAGTACCTAGTACCGCGGTATCCATCACGGCTGGCTCTAAAATATACTCTGTAAGAATAAAACGGACTACAATATTATGGATGCAGTCTGGCACTGTGCAGTAAGATTATGATTACGTAACATAATGACTAGGCCGATCTAATGAAACTGTGTAATGTAATGGGCTGCAACACAGCATGGATTTTCTGATAACTTTTAGTCAAACAACGAAAAATGCTATTTTCATAGCGTAAAAAAGCACTTCGCCCTCTCCTGTAGCATGCATGGTCTCGCGACGAGTAAACGTGCCTCGCTTTTCGTGTCCATGCAATGAAATCAGAAATTTTCTTACATCAAAACATCTTTAAAAACAAAAAAAGACTAAAAACAGCAACCAAGCATCATAATAATTTGTATGCATCGCAAAATTATGTAAAGGCCTTCTACCTTTTACCTTCTTACAAGAAGGAACTTTATTGTAATAGCTTTATTGAAATACGAGTACATTGAAAATACTACAAGGTTTGGTTTGAAGGTCTTTATATAGTGTGGTACAATTAATAAGGGCGTCCAATATTTTTTTTGGTAGGTACCAACTGGCACCTTGTTCAGCGATTTTTCATTGTTTAGAAGTGAGATGTGGTAAGTAGTAATATTAAGTATTAGCGTAGTTACCGCGTTATAGCGACAAATAGTGTTAAGTTAGCAATAAGTTTTATTTAAAAGAAGTTGTTTAATGTAAATGAGTGCAACTAGACGAGAATAAAGAAGTAAATCTGATCCTGCATTTTAACATCAAGAACCCAGAACCTCATCATACTTCAGAAGTAATTATTTTTTCAATGTGAATTTACGAATTTCCTTCCGGAATGTCTACAAAAAAACTAACTTTGTCACAACTGGACATACATTTGGTATTTGTATGGGATAAACCACGTGCGTAGCTAGGAGATAGTTTTCAACTCAACAGGCCTTTCCTTCATGGTATCAAATTAGTAATATGCTCTTGCCGAGCCTACGCGATGAAAAAGACGTTTTAATAAGAGCTTTAATAAGAGCCAGGCTTGCCAAGTTGCTTGCCTCTTCGTTCAAGCAAACTTGCAAAGTATAACGTTTAGTTACGAGCGGAAGTTCCTGGTTTCAGTTACAAAATTGTATTTCGCGGCTAAGGGAAGTTTTGACACAAACACACCCTCTCATTTCCCGAGTTGTATTTTCTCCTTTTACGTTGAATTAAACATGTATCGCAAATTCCTTTCAAGGGTATCGTGTTGAGAGTTTCAGACGTTACAATGGAATTGAAATGTTTTTTTTTTATCACATACGTAAACTTGACAATTATATCAAAATTATAATCATACCTATTGTTTGGAAGAATTTGCAAGTAAGTATATGTATGTACACCAATGCTTCAATACCTCTTCAAAAACTAGTCGCGATAACGATCTTGATCACAATAAAATTGCTATAATTGACAGCCCTGCAATAAACTGCAGTACCTAATTAGTCTATCAACATCTTTTAACTGTCTAATAAAGTCTAATTGAAAGATCGTTATAGTTACATAATAGAACCCAGGCACGGCAGGGTGGCACGCTTCTCTGCCTCTGCCTTGTTTGTGCCGTGACATCGATCATTTTGGCGGCTTCGTCGTTATTTCCTTCCAAAATTATCGACAAGCAATTAATTTTAGTCGGTTTGTTTGCCTCGATCAAATCCTGCACAGAGAAGGGATTATAGCTTTTTGTGGATAAGTTGCCTTGGCGGCACCATTTTGCTGGAGGTGGAAGTCCCATTGCCTAAGTACAATCAGCGACACGATAGGATACCCTATGGTAGCTCTCATTGTGAGCGGCTTATGTGCGACAATCCAACAATAATGGGTAACCTACCGGGTAAGTGACGTTCCAAGGGCGGGCTGGGTGTAGCCGTTTTGGCCAATGTTGAATTCAGCAGTGGTAGAGTGAAGTCTTTTTTTCTAAAGCACACCCGAGAAAGGACACATAAAATATGTGTCGATATTCAAATAACTCGCATGGGTCGGGACTTGAATGGGTATTCGATTCGATGTAGCGGTCATGCTAGGCATGCTTGTGTGTTCGTTTAGTAAAATAAAGCAGGTTCGATTCCTGGCGCAGGCATGTACCCATGACTTTGTTTCTTTTCAAAGTTACGTACATTTGTGAATTTAAAGTAGCAAAAAAACCACTCTCTAACGATGAAAAAAAACATCGCGGCTTAGTTGGGTCCATATATATCGACTTGTATTTCCTGTTGACAAGGCTGACTGTCAGGATGGTATAGGTGTCGGGCAAGCCTAATCCATCTTAAACAATGTCCCAGGCACTGCAGCGCCGAGTGGTCTCTTCATCCATCTAGTGTGTGTGAGTGAAGATGCCACTGGACGCTGCAAACTCCATCTCATTACGTAGATGCAAAGGCCTTAGTTTTAGTAAAAGGAAGATAAATAAGTAGGTGGAGCCGCTACATGGTGCTACATTACTCGAACTAAGATCTATGCAACGTTAATTAAATTGTGGCGAAGGGCTTTTGGAAGTTATAGTATAGGTACAATACTTACATTGTGCCAATGAGTTTACTTAGCTAACATTTCTTAAATAGGTTAACTCTTGAGTTCTGATGACTTTAGCGACTTTTCGAATGTTTCGTTTCGTTTTCTTTCTCTTTTGCATGCATTGCAAATTATGTCCGAGAAGTAAAAGCAAAAATGCGTTTTTTTTTTAAATGGCGGACATTTGACTATACCATTAAGGTTGGATGGCTTTTATTGAAAAGCAATAAAACAAAATTATACTCATGCAGTTTCCTTAAAAAACTATCACTTTTGAAAAGGTCGGAGACGCAGCAAAAAAGCTGTTTTTCAGTCTACGCCGAGTACTAAAGCAATAAAAATTGTTTTATCGCATTGTAGAACTATTTTATTTTATTAATAATAGTTATTTGCTATGCAAAGATGCAAAAACATTGTTTGCAGCTAGTGCTTGTGTTTAGAAGCAGGAGACGAAAATAATATTGCATTCGTGTGAAACACACAACTTTTCATCTCACAGAGCGAGGAAATAATGTTAGACGAACCAAAATACAATAGACAACTAGGTACCTACATAACATAAAGGATAGTGAAATGAGTTTCCTTCTTCTTTGCTTTGACAGATGAGGCAAAGGAGTTCCTTCTTATGAGTAACAGCATACTTTCCGAGCCTGGGAGATGAAAAATACAAATATCCGTTTATTATTTTTTGAGGAAAGCACATACCTAGGTACTACTCGTAAGGTTGGTAAGTTCTCGAACCATAAGTGTGGGATTAAGTTTTTAGGTGCGACATCTTATGTAAACGTATCGTGTACGCTCTAGCTATTACCACGAAAATGGGTCCTGAAATTTCCGGGACACTGTTAAAAAAAATTAAAGTTTAAGGTTAACACTTTACGAGATCTCAAATAATAACGGCGTTCGTGTCTCACAAAAATGCAAAATATCTGGCCCAACAACCGGTCCCATAATTTTATTTATGAGGTGCACTTTATCTTTATGTCCATGGTTTACGCATGGTTTACGGTCCCTGGCGTGAACTCAATAAGGAGGCCCAAAATAGGCCTTTGTATTAATCTCTATGTAATAACCTCAATACACGGGGATTTAATAGCACAAAGGGCATTGTCTGCCTAGCTAGCCAAGTGTGCTCTTCACAGGCTCTTCACAATTCTGAGCAAAGTGAAATAGAACGCGTTTTGAAGGAAAGTGAACCTTGCATTGTTTGTTAGCAGTCTGTCGTAAAGAATCCTTTCCTTGTAGGTATTAAGATTCTACATTTGTTGAGGGAAATTGAGAGAAATTTAAATTGAGGGAATACAGCCGATCTATGAAGTCTGGGAAGCTCTTTTATGACCTCATAAATAAATAACGTCAAATTATGGGTAAAATTGGATCACCAAATCAGCGTTCAGAAAAATCAAAGAATATCTGGGGGCACGGCAGTGCCCCCGCCAGGTCGAGCGCGAAGCAAACACTGCCGTACCATCCTTTACTGGAACCATTTCGCCGCATTTTCAGGCCCCTATTTGAGAACCTCTGGATAAGACCAGAACGCAGATATTTTCGTCATCTAGTAAGCTATAATCACATACTTAAAATCCTAAATTTCAAGTCTGTAGGTCATTTAGTTCCGAAGTTAAGCGAAAGCAAAGTTTCGCATTTATGACACACACTCACTCACTCACTCACTCACTCACTCACTCACTCATGATCATCATAATAGAACTAGTACTTCCCATAAACTCAGAGAGCTGAAATTTGGTACAGAGTTAGGGTTGAATGGCCACATAAAGGGAAAACTATAAAAACTAGGATAATCGAAGATCTGGAGTACCTGGTGACCCTGATTAGAAAACACAAGAGCCATAATAGAACTAGTACTTCCCATAAACTCAGAGAGCTGAAATTTGGTACAGAGTTAGGGTTTAATGAGCACATAAAGGGAAAACTATAAAAACTAGGATAATCGAAGATCTGGAGTACCTGGTGACCCTGATAAGAAAACAAAAGAGCCCTAATAGAACTAGTACTTCCCATAAACTCAGAGAGCTGAAATTTGGTACAGAGTTAGGGTTTAATGGCCACATAAAGGGAAAACTATAAAAACTGGGATAATCGAAGATCTGGAGTACCTGGTGACCCTGATTAGAAAACACAAGAGCCCAACCAAACTATTATAGATCGACATATACCGCCCTTACAAAAAATATTCAACTTGGTGGGCCGCTTCATTTGATGTCAAAAATCTAAGGTCTGAAGTATCTGATGAAGAACCCTCAGCTGGTATCAGCTTTATTAGAGATATTATGGTAATGCCCCTTCTACTATTGGTACATAAAAAAATCGACTGTCATTGCAAAAATCCAGCGTAGTGGGACACATCTTCATTTAATCTAGCCTATAGCGTCCCACTAGTGGTTCGCTCCGAACTATGAACTCGCGACCTCAGTTACAGATGTATAACTTTGCTTACGCCATTCGTGCAGGCGCGCGCGCGCTTTGTATTTAAACTATACAACCCCATATCTCGGCAACCCATCGACCGATTTGGCTCATGTTCGAATTTAAAAATTCTTTTAATTTAGTTTACCCGCCTATAAAATTCCATAACGATCCGACCAAATTTACTCAAGTTATCGTCGAACAAACAGTCATACATACAAACATACATACATACAAACGCCGGATTGTTCCAGCAGACTCGGAGGACTTCGCTCGCTTCACTCGCTCGTTCAACAAGAAATAGTTGGACGATTAACTTTATTCTACTCGAACATTACACAAATTTAAAAATTGTGTCAAATAAGAAAATCTAATAAAATTAATCAATATGCCCTCGTTTCTACAAAAAGAAGTGAAATCCCACCAAAAACATTCTGTAAAAACTAGCCAGGTCTCGATGGATCTGCTTGTTTATCTCTAAAAAAGTAATGAAATCTAGACAAAGTCGTGCCAAGTCTAAGGTTCCTTACTGCGATTTCTTTATTATTATAGTTAATGTTGTGAGACTTGGCTGTTGAAGGGTACACAAGGGTACAAAACCAGGTGCTCCATGACACCATTGCACCAATCTGTCGCCAGAACCGCTTGTGTACCCTTCAACGGCCAAGTCTCATAACATTAACTATAATCATAAAGAAATCGCAGTAAGGAACCTTAGACTTGGCACGACTTTGTCTAGATTTCATTACTTTTTTAGAGATAAACAAGCAGATCCATCGAGACCTGGCTAGTTTTTACAGAATGTTTTTGGTGGGATTAATCTTACTATGAACCAAAAAAACTTTGTAGTTTCTGGATATTAGGGAAGCTCGTCCCTCCCGAGATCCCGACAGTAATAAAGATAAAGATAAAGACAATTAATCAGAATTTGTTCAGAACACAAAAAAAATTGACAAGCATTTCAAAAATACTTGATGGCTAGAGGTAAAAAGTGGCATGCTCGGCAAAAGCCTAAAAGTAAGTAAAACCCTAAAAGCAATATAATCAGTGCTTACGAAAGTTTAAGTTGTAAAATTAGATAAGCTTTATAATAAATGCGTCTAAAACTACAAATACAAAACAACAGCTTTCTTGACTAGGCACAGGGAAACCTAAAGTTGAAAGGGTTTTCCTCTACGCTACTTAGATAGTAGATAGTAGTAGATAGATACGAATGGATGGATGACTTTTGTCGCGGATATGTCTCAGGGATATTGTCAAACCAGTGATATTATAATTTAACTATAGAAATTACAATTACCCGGATTATTGTCAACCGCCACCATTTCTCACAATATCAAGGGCTTATTTCAGTGACATTATAATTTCACTAGACTCACGCAGTGATATTGCAAGGCAGCAATAAGTTGACAATTTCACCTCCGTTAGATTGTCAGACGGTCAATGATTGGTCCGTTTTCGAAGTGACAATTTTAAAATCATAGAGTTACAAAATAATAGACAGGTTTCTGGAAATCACAAGCTTTATTGCCAGGATGTCTAATATTGCGGTTTTATCTTAATGTAACTCACAATAAATTAGATTGGTTTTTAGGGTTCTGTACCCGAACTCTCTGTCTGTATTTCCTACCCTTATCTTTGGTACAGTCATAGGTGGCCAGTTGACATTTTGACAGAATATTTATCATGGGGGTCACTACAAAAATAAGGGGTGTCCCCATAGAACAAACGTGATTTTATACTTTATGCTCTATCACAAAAACGGTAATACTACAAGCGTCACACTTGGTGTAGATCTAGAGCTTTATAGTATAACAACAAATAATAAAAAACAGCCAAGTGCGAGTCGGACTTATGCATGAGAGTACACACAACCATATATTTTTAATTGTATGGCGGTACGGAACCCTCAGTGCGCGAGTCCGACTAGCATTCGGCCGATTTTTTGTTTTATCAGTCTGGTTACTGTAATATTTTCTTAGCTCTATGTTGAAATCCTAAGCAAATGGCGGTTAAGGCTGGAAGATAGCAGCGTGGCGGGAAATTCATAATTATTACAGTTTTTTTCATTTTGTAGCTAAACTGAGCTATTTTTGTTCAGCGATGTTTCGTTCGCGGCAATAACATAGTATTCTTTTCATTATTGTAAACAAAAGAACACTTCCCTCTCCAGACTACCTTTTTTATTATAGTGGCCCTTTTACCGACAGCTTAGGTCATGAAAAGGGCACACTAAGTCCAACAAACGATCGAAACCGAGTGCCGGGACCAGTGTTGCCAGACCAAAATTTCAAAATCCAGGAAATATTTAAAAAAAAAACAGGAGATTGATCGGGAAAATCAGGAGATCAATAAAAACCTACGTTTACTTGTTTAATCTTAATTAATAATTGTACATCTTACTGTTTAATTTGGACGTCATTTTTTCGCTGACATTAAAATCAAAACAGTTGCTGTTCTTGATAATATTTTTTGTTCTCAACACGCCGGCTATAACTTTGGTGCATAATTTATTCCTCAGTTTAGTTTTCGTAAGATTTATTTGAGAAATCTTTCCACTGTGGCGCTCGAGTGTGGTAAACACATCAGATTTAGAACGAATTCACTCAGGTTTGGGAACATCTTGCCATCGCCGTTTTCCATGTTGGAAACGATTTTCCAGAAGTTCTCAGCTGATTCGTTACGGTTTCGTTACGGCGGCGGATTCATTGCAAAAACGCTCTTAATATACGGTATTAGGCTTTATTATGAAGCGTTCCTTCCCAACACTTATTACTGTTAGGAATAAACACAACTCGCATACGTTCCTTTTTATGCATGCATACTTTTTGTATTGAAAATATTCCTAAATGTTAAAAATCAGGAGATTTAATGATAAAATCAGTAGATCAGGAAAACATAGGAAAAATCAGGAAATCTCCTGGAAAATCAGGAGATCTGGCAACGCTGGCCGGGACCTATGTGCGGTAGGTCTTGCCGCCTTAGCTTGTGCTTCGGTACTCTGCGGGTGGCTCGTGGATGCAATTTTCCACTTTCCACTACCTTCTGTCCAGGAAGGTGCCGGAGCAGCGACAAAAGAAACAAAACAAAACAAAAGAACAAAAATAATTCAGTCGATTATGTGTTCTGGTCTACGAAGCAGTAGCACTGCCCAAAAAACTTGTCGTAGACCAGAACACATAATCGGCTGAATTATTGTTGTTCTTTTGTTTACAATAATGAAAAGAATACTATGTTATTGCCGCGAACGAAAAATCGCTGAACAAAAATAGCTCAATTTAGCTACAACATGTTAAAAACTGTAAAAATTTTTAATTTCCCGCCACGTTGCTATCGTCTACCCTTAAAGAAGAGTTGACCAATCAAAACGCACGAAGTCCCCCACTACAAACTTGACTCATAATATACCTAGGGTTATTATAAAACCACTACAGCATTCCCGTGAAATTACAATAACACTAAAATAAGTCCGTGAAATTGTAAGAAATGGAGGCAATTGACAATAATCCGGGTAATTGTAATTTCACTAGGGTAATTATAATATCACTGGTTTTACAATATCCCTGCGACATATCTACATATTCTGAATTGTTTTTTTTTTTTATTAATTTCGGTATTCTAGTGGAGCCTAATATTCTAGCCCACTGTACTTTATGGATAGCTGACGGCCAACCTCCATTAGTGGTGAGACACACTTAGAAGAAGAACCATTGAAAAGGTGCAATGCTCCGGAAACCGACATATTTACGATTTATAATCATTGATCTATCTTTCAAAATGTTCTTTGCAACCAAAAGACGATATCGGTCCTCGATTCCATTATCTGCTTAAGTATTATCTGTCTACCTATTTATATATTTAAAAGGTTATGATTGCTATCATCTAGTTTCTCCTATTCCTAAATCAGGCAAGAAAGAAATAAGTAATAAAATAAAAACGACTTTTTTTCTGCCGCGAAAAGGGGCTAGAGACAGAGCTTGGCTGACATTTTCGGCGACATATCTTTGCGATGAATAATTTACAAGCTGAAACTATTATTCTCGGGTTGTGCTTGTACCGCAAAGGAACATGTAATATTTAATTGTGTCGTTGAGATGTGTAACTTAGGTTTGACGAAAAACGATTTTATTGAAGTAAAATTTTTATTTTGGTTATCATTTTTGTTTTGGTTCTAGTGTAATTGAAGGTGCCACTGGACGCTGTATAAAATAATCATCTCATTACGTAGGTAGATGCAAAAGCCTTATCATTTTCCTAGTGTTTATTATAATAAAATTATGGGTGAAATAGTAAATTACGATCTGTCAGTGGAAAGCATAGCAACAGTTTCTAACAAAAACTAAACAAAAAAACGATATCACTGGTGAAAACGTACACCACTGATTCTGAGAGATCTGCTGAGATGCCCGTTGAGGAGTTCCGTTCTCCATCTCCGAAGGTCTTCATCAGATCTTCAGCATTTTTTATGGGACTACACGGGAAGTATGACCGTACAAACAAAAAAAAACATCAAAATGGGTCCTACAAAAAAGTTCTGAGGTAACAAACATAAGAAAAGCTAATAAGCTATTGAGTACCTCCTCCTCTTTTGAAGTCGGTTAATGAGTAACTCTCCTTGTTATGACTTTGAAAAACACCTTGCGAGGTGACGATTGTGTGAAAGTTTGTAGAAAACGCCGCGATGCCTACTAAGTTCGAAGTTACGAAGTTGTTTATTTTAAAGCTTTTCTCTAAACAATACGTCTTTTAATTGCCTGGCTGTGGAACATAGATTATTTCTTGAATAAACAGAAAGGGAAATAGTTTTTGGATTGTTTTAAATACTTCGGTATTTCGGATTTAAAAAAAAAATAACCATATTAAAAATATTTACCCATAGTCACAACATATAGGGCGTCCCACGGCTATGCCACATGGATGGAAAGTACCTTAAATATTGTAGATGGAACATTTTACTGAAAGAAGACATTATTTTAATTTAAAAAACAATTTAAACTGCATTCATAGATATTGAAATAATTACATGGTTGAACCGGGAATCGAACCCGTTACATGAGAAAAATTATTACCCTGTAGTTTTATCATACCGATCGAAAGGCTTCATGATAAGGATTATTTTTTGCTAAATAACATAGTGTCAGAAATAAAAGGAAGACCATGAATTTTAACATTTACCTGGTAGTATGCAACAAATCGAGCCGTATCCTGAGCCGAAAGACGCGTAAAATTTTGTCCATCGCAATGCGTCTGGCTGATTATAAAGAAATAATTCAAAAATGTGTTTCATTTTTATACTTTTAATCTTTTGTTACTGTGATTTTCATTGATAAATTGATTAATGTTGTATTAAAAATGTTAAAATTCATGGTCTTCCTTTTATTTCCGATACTATGTTATTTAGCAAAAAAATATCCTTATGATGAAGCCTTTCGATCGGTATGATAAAACTACAGGGTAATATTTTTTCTCATGTAACGGGTTCGATTCCCGGTTCAACCATGTAATTATTTCAATATCTATGAATGCAGTTTAAATTGTTTTTTAAATTAAAATAATGTCTTCTTTCACTAAAATGTTCCATCTAAAATATTCAAGGTACTTTCCCTCCATGTGGCATAGCCGTGGGACGCCCTGTATATTTTTCAAATATCTTTATTCGTTTAGACGTGACAGGAAAAATAAGAAAAAAACTTTTGGCGCGTTTTTCTCGAAACTTGCCGCCATGCAACTGCGTTGTTTATGGTTAGTGCGGCACTATTGGTACCCACTGCAGTAGTTTCTGTAGGATGAACAGACTATGTACATTTGAAAACTACCCAATAATATTATCTTCACAAAATCCTATATTTTGGTGCATAAACATACATTACTGTCAGCTATCGGCAGACTCTCCATATTATGTCTACTAAATAAAAAAATAAAAAGACATGACTACGTAGAGGGGCAGAGGGCTAATCGGCTTGAGGGATTTAGTGTCACTGGGCATACGATGACCCGATGGAAAGAACACTCGCTAGAAAACATGCTTTTAAATAAAATCGCATACAAATCGTTTAACGATGCCACAGAGAGGCACACAGACATAAACACAGACAGACGGACACACATAGCGGTCAAACTTATAACATCAGCTTTTTATGTCGGGGGTTAAAAAACCAACACCGAATCCTCGTTCAGGAAGGAGTTACCTTCGTTCAAACTAATAGTTGGAGAGCTGGTGACCAATCGAGATATTTTTTCGTACAAGGCTGGGAGTTAGTAGGCTGATAGGGTAGACTTCGCTGAGTCTGGGAAAAATATTTTTTTGGTCCGGTCGCGGTTGAAACTCGTAGCATAGTCAAGAATTTTCTGCAATGAAACGAATACATCTTTTTACCACTTACAACCTCTCCACCTATCCAACAAAAAGTTCCTTTGAGGTCCATGAACCTACAATTGATTAATTTGGCCTCTTCACTGTTCCCTTCACCAGAAAAAAACCACAACCTTGTGGGCTGAGGCGAGAAATTATAGTTTTTAGAACCATGTGAGTATAGCTTCGACTGCTCGATATAATATCGCTCTCGGTTTATATGTAGAGATACCCAATTTCACCGTGAGGAAAGCCGCGGCTTAGTTGACTACGGAGACCGCACGAATTGACTCTTTCCTTCATGATATCGACTCGAGATTGGATTCCCTACTTGCGACATAGTTTATTTAGATGAAGTAGGCTTGTCGCTTGGCCAGCACCTACACCATTGAGACCAATCGGCCTAGCCCACAGGAAAGCCGGTAGATGCCACTAGGCGCTGCATGCCTAGATGCAAAAGCCAAAATGTTCTCTTTGTAAAAACAATGCAAATATCTCATTCCATGGTTACAATAAAATATGACCACAGCTGCGGAGCCCACTAAGTCGCGGGTTTCCTCACGATGTTTTCCTTCATAGACACAGAAGCGTGCTAGTAAATAAATGTCGAAAGCCCATCCTTGGTAGAGTCGCAGAGCCACAGAGGGCCGTGTTAGGGCTCCCGGGCGCTCCGACGGCGGCCTCGGCCGGGGTCACTGACCCGTGGCGCGATACACCTGTCCCTCCGTAGAAGCCTCCAGTTTTAACCTACTTCCGACAAAAGGTTTTTTGGTCCTAGTATTGTTGAGGGCATAAGTCCAAAATATACAGGGCGTCCCACGGCTATGCCACTTGGAGGAAAAGTACCTTAAATATTGTAGATGGAACATTTTACTGAAAGAAGACATTATTTGAATTTAAAAAACAATTTAAATTGCATGCATAGATATCTAAATAATTACATGGTTGAACCGGGAATCGGACCCGTTACATGAGAAAAATAATTACCCTGTAGTTTTGTCATACCGATCGAAAGGCTTCATCATAAGGATTATTTTTTGCTAAATAACATAGTGTCAGAAATAAAAGGAAGACCATGGATCTGAGAGTGTATGTTTGTGTGCGCGATGACAGATTTTGAAAATGGATATGTCGCAGGGATATTGACAAACTAGTGATATTATAATTTCACTAGTGAAATCACCATTACCCGAATTATTGTCAACCGCCACCATTTCTCACAATATCACGGGCTCATTTCAGTGACATTATAATTTCACTAGACTCACGCAAAGATATTGCAAGGCAGCAATAAGTTGACAATTTCACTGCCGTTAGATTGTCAGACGGTCAATGATTGGTCCGTTTTCGAAGTGACAATTTTAAAATCATAGAGTTGCAAAATAATAGACAGGTTTCTGGAAATCACAAGCTTTATTGCAAGGATATCTAATATCGCAGTTTGATCTTAATGTTACTCACAATAAGTTAGATTGGTTTTTAGGGTTCCGTACACGAACTCTCTGTCTGTATTTCCTACCCCTATCTTTGTTACTGTAATAGGTAGCCAGTTGAAATTTTGACAGAATATTTACCATGGGGGACACTACAAATTAGATATTAATAACAAAATAAGGGGTGTCCCCATAGAATAAACGTGATTTCATACTTTATGCTTTATCACAAAAACGGTAAAGAGCTTTATAGTATAAAAACAAATAATAAAAAACAGCCAAGTGCGAGTCGGACTTATGCATAAGCGTACACACAACCATATATTTTTAATTGTATGGTGGTACGGAACCCTCAACACGACTCGCATTCGGCCGATTTTTTGTTTTATCAGTCTGGTCACTTTAATATTTTCTTAGCTCTATGTTGAAATCCTAAGCAAATGGCGGATAAAGAAGAGTTGACCAATCAAAACGCACGAAGTCCCCCACTAGAAACTTGACTCATAATATACCTAGGTTTATTATAAAACCACTACAGCGTACCCGTGAAATTACAATAACACTAAAATAAGGCCGAGAAATTGTAAGAAATGGTGGCGGTTGACAATAATCCGGGTAATTGTAATTTCACTAGTGAAATTATAATATCACTGGTTTGACAATATCCCTGCGACAGATATATTAATATCCAATCCTTAGCAAGAATTGCTTTACCTAACTCTGATCATGACTCACTCGCAAAAATAGATAAGAGCTCGATGAGCCCACAGACGCAATGCGAAATAATAGAACGGCCGGTGAAAGTTGACACTTAACTGCAATTTTGTAGGCGATTCCTTCCTTCTTGCGCAGTCCTTCAGGCAATCCGTCAATATGCAACTCAAACTCCTAGAGGTAATGCAAGCTTTTGAATTATGTACAGGGTGTTGTTTTGTAAAGTTACACCCGGCTCAGGGGTGATTATTTACACGACACTGAAGGTAGTAAGTAAGTAAGATGTAGCCTGTACAATTGTACTTGTCCCACTTGCTGGGCAAAGGCCTTCTCTCAGAGAGAGAGTTCGAGCTTAATCACCACGCGTGCTCAATGCGGGTTGGCAATTTTTGCGTTGAGGGTATAATGCCTCATACGCTCAGGTTTCCTCACGATGTTTTCCTTCACCGTCAGCGAGTGGTATTGCTACTACAAATTCACAAATGTACGTAACTTTGAAATTAAACAAAGTCATAGATACATGCCAGCACCGGGAATCGAACCTTTCGCTTCAGAGTACACTGTTCGGTGATGGTCTAGAACTGAAGCCAGAAAAAAATAAAAAAATAATAAAAATATGTCAGTGAAAAATACCCAAAAATAATTAAATTGTGGCCGCCCGTACTATTACTAACGCTAGCGGCGAGACGGGCGCAACATCGCGCGCGCGCTTTGAGAAAGCGGGGGTGTCCGCACGTCGCGGTTGTTATAGAACAACTTGAACAAGGTGATTTACCTATCCATCAAAAAAAATTTAGAAAGAAAAATAACTTGTTTTTAGTTTCAAGCGTTACTCAAACTATCGTCCCTGACTCGGGTGTTACTGACCAAAACAACACCCTTCCCTTCCCCGATCCCTCAAGGCGTTGAACTTGGTATTATTAGGTATATGGCTTATTTTTATAGAATAACAGCAGATTTAAAAAAACGGCCAAGTGCGAGTTGGACCCACGCTCCGAAAGGAGTAGGCGACATCTCGGACAAAATATTTTCGGACACTTTGTCCGAAATGTCGCTTTATTATTTTAATATTTTTGAGGCGACATCTCGGACACTAACAAATAAAGTTGTTTTGTACAGTCGGATAAAAGACTCCCTAAGATCTTATTTATGAGGAGACTAATAAAAATGTTACATACCCACATGCAAATAATATCTTGTGTACTCATGCAGTCTTCAACATTTGCTCTACCTTTTTTGTTGAAAAGTACTAGGCTTACATAAGGTGTTAGGAGGATCACCACCTCAGTTCTCACATCATTACGCGCGGTTAGGTAGGAACAAAATGATGTCAGAACTGAGGTGATAATCCTCCTAGCACCTTATGTAAGCCTAGTACTTTTTCATCAAAAATGAGCCGAACGCGATCTGAGTGCTTAAATTCAGGCTTAAACTGTCAAGGAAAACGGCTCATTTAAGCTGCTATAGCTATCCTAAAATAGGCAGCTGGGGGTAACGCTCTTTCTCTGTGTATTATATTTGAATACTTTAGTATCTGACTGTACGATACAGGTTCAATATTTTGAGAATATCCGAGATGTCGCCTCAAAAATATTTAAAATACAAAGGGACATTTCGGACAAAGTGTCCGAAAATATTTTGTCCGAGATGTCGCCTAAGAGGGTCGATAGAACAAGATTTTTTAAAATGTTATGGTGGGCCTTCAGTGCCCGAGCCCAACTCGCACCTGGCCGGGTTTTTTCATATCTGTGGGTACAAATCAGACCAATTAGGCGTCGTTTGATAGCAGAGCGTTATAATTCTTGAGTAAGGACTTTGGGAAAAGACCCAGCTAATAAAAAAAGAAACAAAACCGCGAAACCCCTTTCCTCGTAAGTACCACGTCATAAGTATCATAACTATTTACCACTTTTTCTATGAAAGTTCAAACGCCAAGCGTGGCGTGAATGCACTCTTTGTGCTTACCTATGCATTTAGTGGATGCGTGAAATGTATGCCTCCGCCTAATTAGAGTGTGGAGTGTGGTACAGGCACGTAAAGAGAGTTTAATACTAGCTGGCTCGTGTTTGTAACACACATACTAATGTAAATAGAAGAATCCGTTTCACTAGCTAGACGTTTTGGCGATATATTTATGGGTCAAAATAAGGGCGTTTTGTAACTAAATAATCACACACGAAAACAAATTGATTGCAATTTAAGTGATATTGTTTTTTTTTGTTTTTCGTAGACTCTCTCTCTCTCTCACTCCGCTATTTGTACATTACAGTTGTTGAGAAACTGTATGAAAAATTGTTCCATGGCAGTATAATTGCGGCGAGAGGTCTCTTATCCAAATTATTACTTGATAGCTCATATTAATGTTCTTATACTGAATAGTCCTATGTACCCATTCCTATTCCTAGGTAGTTATTAGATGTAAATTAAAACTTATTAGGTACCTACATTTTTTTTTTGTTTTAACGCCATTGCTACTCGTGAAAGCTTTCAATGACTGGCTATTGCTATTTATACGTATTAAGTTATAATTATGTTATAATCACTAGTTTTCCTAAATATTAAATAAATAAATGGAAATTAATTTAAAATGTTATACAGGCCGGCTGGTCTTGCCTGCCCCTCTACCCTTGACGCATTTTTTTCAATATGGCGGAATTTTCAAAATTCAATAGGTAGGTATTTCACGAAGTAAGACTCATTTTATATTGGTATTGTACAAATACCAATATAATTACCTTTGAATAAACATTACGAAGTATATAAAATCAAAGGATGACTATGCGATGTAAAAGAGAAATAAAATTTCAAACTTTGTAAATATGAACGCAATGGCGTCAAGGGTAACCCCCCTGATATTTTAAGACCGTTTGTCTGGCTAGATAATAGATGTAGGTGGGGGAGCTAAAAATACAAAAGGTATAATATGGAGACAGCGACGCGGCGGAGCCTCCAACACGGTTTTAGTTCCTATATCCAAATTGAAGGTCAACCGCTTAAACTTGACTCGTGGGCCTTGGCATCCGATTTGGATTATTTTATGACTTAAATTATATTACCTACTCCATCTAAAACAGGCCTAGGTTCCGAGTGGGTCACTGCAACTAAGTAGTGTATCTTTGAATTCAGTAGCTAAACATTACTATCAATACAAACTGTAACTACAGGGTGTTTCAGAAAGGTCCTGTGACACTGAAAGGGGTAGCTTAACTCATTGATGAGATAGGCGACCCCCTTAACACCCTGTATACTTTCACTATAGGTTCCACATTGCGGGGCTCCAATAAATCAACCAAACACTTGAAATTGAAATTGAAATTGAAAAAATATTTATTTCGGGAATATCACAAAATAAAAACAAGCACAATAAGATTAAAATTAAAAATATTTACAAATTATCTTCCCGAAAATGGACCTAGCTCAGCTGTATGCCGTCTGAAATAGTCTTCAGACAGCGCTGATTTTCAGCTAGCCCCATGCCACTGATTTATTGATACACATATTAATTAACTAGGTACATACACACATTTTTACAAACAGATATTAACCCAGGTGACGCATTCACGATTCTTCAATGGTTCAATTAATTAAGTAAATAAGATTAGCAATTACATTGACAATTCAACAAAAAACTTACTTTTGTAGAACTGCAATAACATCATTTCATGATTAGGTATCTGTGCTATGATTTGGATAGGTAGAGCATCGACAACGCCCGCACAAACAGCACAAATGCAAAGTTCTACAGCAGAGTGCCGTGGCCGTCTCAACAGAAATGGAGTCACGTAGTAAATGTACAAGACAACGTCGTGCCAATAAATAAATGCAATGTTCGCGGGAACGCTTTAGAATTCAGCAGCAGATAAACGGAAGCGGCTGATATGACGAAAAGGGCGCGGAGAATACGGCAGGACCGATTTTTTTACAAGTGGTTTGGAAAAACAGTAATATACTGTCGTAGCAAACGGGACTAAAATAAGGAATTTCAGTTTTTACTGACACAAAGAAAAAGCGCACTTCTTATTGCTTTCCAAGAGAATGGTCAGCTAGAAACAGTGAGTCGAATTTCTCCGGTAAAATGAAGCGGGGTTTGGCGATGATAAAATACAACGTGTCAAATAAAATATCGTCGAATATCCGAAGGGGTAAGTGAAATTAAAAAATATGTGTAAGACTTTTGTTATTGCCAAACCGATAACAAAACTACAATGATGCCATAGATATCGATTCTGAACAATATTCATCGACAGATACGTATAAGAATACTATAAAATTAATAAACATCAAACAGATAAGTAGGAACTGAGCATTTGCAAAAGCTCACAATAAACAGATAATTACGCTTATAGGTACATTTCACAATTTCATATTTTTTGTTTCGCCTTATTTTACTTACACGTTGTATAATGCATTTGGTTGCGAAGCACGTGCGCCGCGTAGCTTCAGCCAAGTCTAACAAAGGCAAAGTGGAAGTTAATTATTTCGTTAGAGACATCTTTTTCACTTCATGTTTTCACAATACAAGGTGTTACAAAAGTACCTAACTCTTTTTACAGGGTAATAGCACTCGGTGATAGGGATCACAACCTAATTTTTTTTTTGCTCTATCACGTTCCATTAATTTTTAAATTTTTAATTTTTAAATTAAATATTGTTTTTATTGACTTTCACAATGTTTTAACAACTCAATGCTATGTAAATGCACCTACACCCACAAACATAATTTTAAATTTGAGCTGATAACAAAAACAAAAAAGTTATGTTTTTTTTTCAATTTTGAGGTTATAAAAAAAATAAAAAATAACATTTTTTTTTACAGATTTGACATCCGGTTGACCAGTAGGTTACACCCTGTAAAAAGAGTTAGGTACTTTTGTAACACCTTGTATAACGCTAAGGACGCTAAGGGCGGCGGCGGCGGCTAAAATTGGATGATTAAAAAAACGTTCAACAAAATCCAGGCTTTCAAAAACTTGAAAGTTTCAATAGTTATCGCAACTTTCAAATTAGCAGTCTTTCGAAATAGGGAACACAAAAGCCACGAGGCGGCAGTAAGAAAATTCCCTACCAATTGAGTCATATCTAAGAAAAAGCTTGTCGTCAAACAGTTAGCGGTTCGTTGTTAGTGGATATAATTGAACGAGCGAGCGAAGCGAGCGAAGTTCTCCGAGTCTACTGGAACAATCCGGCGTTTGTATGTATGTATGTATGTATGTATGTATGTTTGTATGTTTGTATGTTTGTATGTATGAATGTTCGTTCGACGATAACTTGAGTAAATTTGGTCGGATTGTTATCAAATTTGGTAAACGGGTAAATGAAATTAAAAGAATTTTTAAGTTCGAACATGAGCCAAATCGGTCGAGGGGTTACCGAGATATCGGGTTGTTAAGTTTATATGGGGTCGCGAGTTCACAGTTCGGGGCGAACCACTAGTAATTGAACGAGCGAGCGAAGCGAGCGAAGTTCTCCGAGTCTACTGGAACAATCCGGCGTTTGTATGTATGTATGTATGTATGTATGTATGTATGTATGCATGTATGTATGTATGTATGTATGTATGAATGTATGTATGTATGTATGAATGTTCGTTCGACGATAACTTGAGTAAATTTGGTCGGATCGTTATGAAATTTGGTAGGTGGGTAAATGAAATTAAAATAATTTTAAGTTCGAACATGAGCCAAATCGGTCGAGGGATTGCCGAGATATGGGGTTGTTAAGTTTATATGAAGTCGCGAGTTCACAGTTCGGGGCGAACCACTAGTATTTAAGTATTTCAACATCTTTACAAATCCCGAAAAAATCCAATTCTATCGAAACAGCCAGTAGGCATAAAATTGTCCACGGGAACAATGATCTCGGACAAAGGCTGTACAAACCAAGACCAAATCGTTTTTTCCATGCAGTTTTCCAACTGCAACATTAATTACGGCTTAAAATACCTACATGCTATGCTAGATACGTTGGCATCCAGACATTAATTATTAGGTATTCTAGGAACGATGCAAGCAAATATGAAAACTATTGAAATGAATGTTGGTATTTTGGAACTAGTTTCATCGATACGCTGAATAATTGAAAATTGTTTTTAAATAACACTAAAGGTTGAAAACTACATACTTGACTTGACCGAGCTATTGAATAGAGCAACGATACTGCGATATAACTTGCGAGCTTAAGAGCGAGACAGAGCTTGATATGTCACTATTAATGCCACCCTGTGGCACCATCGTCCCTGACTCTATTGTCACTGACCAAAACAACACCCTGTATAGTACAAAATAATAATTATAAAAAAAATTGTTCTTTTAGTTTATTACTCGTTAATAAAATTAGAAACAAAGGCCAGCAGGACTACCATGAGCACTACGTACAGATAACGTACAATGATTTTTATCACAATAATGGCTATTTCACGTGAGGGCCCTATCATTTCTCTAGTTATTCAGAGTCATGGAGAAAAACTGGGGGATACGTTTGTAGAGTGAAAACACCGCATCGTTGGAATGTACCGAACAATAACAATGTCCAATGTCCATGCAATATAACGGCAGGAATTTTAACAGTGCAATTTGCGCTTTATTGTAAATACTTTAATCATGCCCCGCATAGCAAATGAGTTTTATTCATTAATCATATTCGAAAATCTCATTGCATTATATCCTAAATTATAACGTTATTAGTGGAAAGGGGCTTTATTTTAACGTTGATTTATTCATCAGCTTTATTAACGTTTATATTCGGGCCAGAAAATGTGCTCCCGACAACAGCGGGCTGACTACCGGCATATCACAAAATAAATGCGCTAACGTAACGTATTTGTAATTAGGGCGTATTGAGATTCAGTCCTTACGGACCGGAGGGTACATACCTACCTAATGAAAACTGCATGGTTTGCGGGAAAATATACATAAATATATTTTTACGAAAAAAATTGTCATTGTTGTATTATTTGACGAAAAAAAAAAAGTTTGTTTATTTCGATAAGAGCTATTTTTCAATTTTCCCGGAAATAAACCGGATTTTAGGACTACCTACTACGGTTTTTTTTTACATAATTAGTTTAGTAGGTACACAGTAGGCCTAGCGCAAATGGGATAGCGAATTTATTACTATATCTATCGATAATAATATGGCCTATCCCATTATTTTGCTACGCCAGCAGAAAGTATTTTTCTGAGAAAGTCTTCAAGACTCCAAGACTTCAAGACTAAGTAAGTAGACAATTACTACAAAATTAAAAATTTCAAAACCCCTGAAATTTACGGCTGAACCGATTTTGATAAAGCATATCTAAGAACACTCTAGCGAGCCAGGTTTAAAATTACAAATACCGCATCCAAATCGAGCTACGTGTCACAGACAGACACACACACACATAGCTGTCAAACTTACGAACCCCTCTTTTGGGTTGGGGGTTAAAAAATATAATAGCAAATCCCATTTTTTTTAACATGCCAAATGACATCTTTTGTAGTAGAGACTTTCACATAAGTTTCTACGACACCGAGGTAGAATGTTCGTGAAGTCAAGACTTCAAAACAAAACATAAATTAACTGCAGGTGAGGGCTTGCTGAGGCACGTGATGAAACCAGTGATGCAATTAAAGTTTCATCTTCAAGAGGCGACACCGGCACAGCTTGCTGGCGCAAATGGGAAATTTATCGCTTCATATTGCGCCCTGCAATTCCCTGCATACCTTCTATCCTCGACTAAGGGTGGCATTAATAGTCGTCTGAGATCACCTACTCGAGATCGATCTCAAGTAGGTCAAGAAGGAAACTACCCGCCTTGTAGACAAAATAGAAATGACTCAATCCATACATTTATCTATCAGCCTATCAACTCCCAGCCTTGTACGAAAAAATATCTCGATTGGTCACCAGCTCTCCAACTATTTATAATTCTATGGCTCAGGCACGTTGCATCGAGAAAAGCATTATGGAGTAAAAGCTGACAAGCTTAATAGCGGTGTCGGAAACAACAAAGCGTAGCGCAGTAAACTATATCAATGCTACAAGCTCCATTCAAAGGAACAACACAACAGAAATACAAAAAGCGCTGGTTTTTTAAGGTTCCGTAAAAGGTGCTAAACGGGACCCTATTACTCTGTCTACGCTGTATGTCTGTCTGTCCGTCTGTCTGCCCTAACTTTAAACGGCTGTATCTTTGGAACCGTAATAGGTAGCCAGTTTAAATTTTCACAGATTATGTAACTATTATTACTAACCCAACAAATAATAATAAAAAAATAATAATATATAAGGGGTCCCCATACAACCAACGTGTTTTTAAACTTTTTGCTCTATCCCAAAAACGGTAAAACATAAAAGCATAAAAGTTGGTATGATTATAGGGCTTACTTTTAAACACTATAACGGTCAAGCACGAGTCGGACTCATGCACCGAGGACCGTACATCCAGTTTTTTTTCAATTGCATGACGGTACGGAACCCTTAGTAGGCGAGTCCGACTCGCACTTGGTCGGTTTTTTTTATACTACGTTGACGTAGGAGAGTTTGACCTATCCCGAGTGGTTTACCAACTCACCTCAAGCAGAGCACGCGCGACCATTTGATCGACTGTAGAGTCTGTAGAGAGAATTGACTCCTAATGAAAGTCGCCAGTGTGACCGTTTTTGGTATTTTCAGTACTAAATTGGTATATTCGAGGCACTGCAGCATGATATTAGTATAATTTTAGTACATTGACAAATTTTAGTATTATTTTGGTAGAACTATAACAATTTTGGTAGTTTTTTGGGATTTCCACCTGACAACAATGAAAAGTAACCTTATTTTCGTAACAATCCTTCTCATAAATACTTTTGCTAGAACTGGTTCGGTTCGGAGTTTCGGAGCAGTTATTTTTAAAGATGAAGCGCAAATTTGGTCAATTTTGTCAAATGTTGCGTGTGTGTACCTATTTCTAATGCTCACTGTGAACGAATTGAATACAGACACAGATTTTTTACAGATCATATTTCTTGCATTTTACATGTAAAAGAAGTTTTGACTGAGGGCTGTCTTAGTAGTGACTGATCATTTCAACCCTCGAGATGCTACAATTTAATCAATTAATTAATAACGATTACACCATCGATTTATTATTGTATTAAGTGTGTATTTTATTTAGATTAATCCTCAAAAGTTCAATAAGAATCTTAGTAAAATTTTGGTATAATTGAATTTTCCTTTTAGTATTTTTTAGTACCGGCAGCACAATTTTTTGGTATTTTTCTAGATTTCAAAACGGTCACACTGAATGTCGCTTTACTGCGGGGGGAGCATGACTTTTATCGAGGCGAATTTATCCAACAAAATGGCGGTTTATCAGCATTTTTGACGCCTATAGTGGGTTATATATCGCTTTCGACGATATATAACCCACTATAGACGTCAAAAATGCTGATAAAACGCCATTTTGTTGGATAAATTCGCCTCGATAAAAGTCATGCTACGGGGACTGGTTGCCAATGGGCATCGTCAAATAATATTTTTTATTCTATAAATCGAAAATATAGACAAATATAAGAAACTAATTTGAATATTTTCTTAATTGTTCATGTAAATATTTTTTTATTAATTATTTTAAAATTTTAAAAGTTTTGTGTATGACGTCACCACAGGCATTATGTACTAAGTTCATTGCATTCATTCATGCTTTTAAAAAATATAAATATGTAGACGTTTGACAAATGTCAGTGTCAAGTCAACAAGAAGGTTATTTTCTCAGTTATTTGACACTTTTGACAGTTGTTGTTGACGAATGTATTTTTTAAATATTTGTAGGCAAAGGAACTACCGCATTAGAGGCTATGATGACGTCATCGAAAGAAAAATGAAGTAAACATTTTTGGCGGAAATATTAATAATCCGTTTTAATTTTACTTATTTAAACCCCTAATAGAAATCAGTATGCCTATTCCTCGAAATAGGCATACTGATTTCTATTAGGGGTTTAAATAAGTAAAATTAAAACGGATTATTAATATTTATCGCCAAACATTTTTACTTCATTTTTCTTTCGATGACGTCATCATAGCCTCTAATGCGGTAGTTCCTTATAGTGGGTTATATATCGCTTTCGACGATATATAACCCACTATAGACGTCAAAAATGCTGATAAAACGCCATTTTGTTGGATAAATTCGCCTCGATAAAAGTCATGCTACGGGGACTGGTTGCCAATGGGCATCGTCAAATAATATTTTTTATTCTATAAATCGAAAATATAGACAAATATAAGAAACTAATTTGAATATTTTCTTAATTGTTCATGTAAATATTTTTTTATTAATTATTTTAAAATTTTAAAAGTTTTGTGTATGACGTCACCACAGGCATTATGTACTAAGTTCATTGCATTCATTCATGCTTTTAAAAAATATAAATATGTAGACGTTTGACAAATGTCAGTGTCAAGTCAACAAGAAGGTTATTTTCTCAGTTATTTGACACTTTTGACAGTTCGAGGAATAGGCATACTGATTTCTATTAGGGGTTTAAATAAGTAAAATTAAAACGGATTATTAATATTTCCGCCAAAAATGTTTACTTCATTTTTCTTTCGATGACGTCATCATAGCCTCTAATGCGGTAGTTCCATTGCCTACAAATATTTAAAAAATACATTCGTCAACAACAACTGTCAAAAGTGTCAAATAACTGAGAAAATAACCTTGTTGACTTGACACTGACATTTGTCAAACGTCAACATACCGTAATCCGGGGTGTTTTGCAACTACAGGGGTGTTTAACAACACTTTCAAGAATAAAGTAAAGAAAGACTTTTAAGCAAAATCTATGCCTACCTAATATTCAATAAAAAAAAGTAACGTGTCTATGGTCAATACCATTTTTATTTATTCTGACAACACTACTTGATGACAGCCGTCAAAGTAGGTAAGTAAAAAAAAAACGGCCATTTTGAAACGGACAGTTTGCTAACAAAATTTTGTAGAAAAAACTTTATTGTTTTCGGCAGGAAAAAGCGCAACAAGTTCAGTTTTTCTGTGGTATTCTATGGCTTTTGTTCATCGTTAACAGGATACGACAAAGAGATAAGCTTTACATTGAGTATTTTAGGAGTTTCTGTACACTTAAAATTAGAGGTTTGAATTTTATTGCCAAAAGGGGGGATTAACAACGCGCTATGGGGTCACTAACAAGTAATAACGACATGTGGGGTCACTAACAACGCACAGTGGTCGATTTGTACGATTTAGGCGGCCAAAAGTCCATTTCTCAAAGTTAACTTATAACAAAACAAATTGATTCCCGGAAAAATAGACACCCCGACTGCCCAAACCCCACCCCTCCCCAGTTCCTAGAACTGCGTGCGCGCCCCCACAGGTAGTCGGAACTTGATCGTCGCGCAAGCTGTACGCGTTCGTTCTCGACATTCTTAGCGCAACCGATATTCTAAAGTGAATATTTCATTGGATATCATTCAGTTACAAGTGAAAGTGATGGAAGTCGAAAATTCAGGTAAGCTCCTTCAAATATAATTTAAATTAAGATAAGGAATATCAATATTTAGTGCAGTTACAACGTATCAAAGATCGCCCTTTTTCATAGAAAATATTATCATTTTTTTATTTTCAATAGTAAAAATGTTGTACTTCCGAGACCGTCCGAGTTAAATTCCTTATGGTTTCTAATAGTATAGCTCTTTGAGCAGATAACCACAAAAAAAATAGCCACCACCTTTGACCACTTCGCGAGAAAAATAATAATTCATTAACTTAGGCAGTAAGTGAGAAAAATTCCTTTTTTGTTTCTTTTGCGTTAAAATTCCTTTTCGTTGTTCTAGGTTCATCAAGTTACTCGGGCATGGAGGTAGTAACTCGCAGATATCTTTTTGATAAGATGATTGAGGAAAACTCTCCATCAATAAACGACAAATTGGAATACTTACAAAATTATTTGTTAATGTCTTACGGGGACTCCGACGAAGACAAAAAGTATATAAATCATAAATTTTCATATTTTAAAACAGAAATAAAAAAGAGATGGTCCAAAGCACGCAACACGCTAGAAAAATTTCTTATAAGCAATGATGCATGGTTAGCAGGAACGTTCGAGATGCCCATAAAAACGCATAATAAGTCAGGACGACCTAGCAAAACATTCAGTGAATGTAGTGAAAGAACTAAAAGGAGGAAAACAGAAGAAGTTCGCTCCTCTGTAGGCAAAGAAGTGATAGTTCACGCAGCGCAAGTAATTTTACAAAAAGAAGGAAAAAGAAACGCCTCGCAAGTCCTAAAAGATATTACAAATTCGCCTGTAGCCGCAAACGAATGTAAAAAAAGACATTCCAAATCAAAGGCACAAGATCCCCTTACGCCTCGGGAGGCACTGCGAATGTGCGTGGACGCTGATTTGACACGAAGTCAATATGAAATTGTGCGAGCAACCAACAGAAGCTTTTACCCGTGCTACGAATTAGTGTTGAAGGCTAAACAGGAATGTTACCCACCCAAAGAGACGCTACGAGTGACCGCTTCCTGTGCTGAAAGTGATCTTCAATCTTTGTTAGATCACACCGTCACGCGATTATCAATTTTCCTCGAAGAAGTACTAATGACTCTTACAGAAACTGAGAGAAATTCCTTGCAGATTATCTGCAAATGGGGTTGTGATGGTTCACAACAAGCTCAATACAAACAAAAGTTAATGAATGACGCCGACTCGGATGCAAATATATTTTTGAGCTCATTCGTGCCTCTACAAATTGTTTGCGGCGAAGACAAAACAAAAATGGTTTGGCAAAACCCGACTCCTTCTTCACCACGATATTGCCGCCCGATACGATTCAGATTTATAAAAGAGTGTACAGACATTACAAAAGATGAAATAAATTACGTTCGGGACAGTGTGAAGTCCCTAAAAGCCACGGAATTGGAACTGAATGGGCAAAAATTCTTGGTTAGCCACAGTCTTAAAATGACCATGGTGGACGGCAAAGTTTGCAATGCGGCGACTGACACCAAATCAACGAGTAGATGCTACATATGCGGAGCCACTTCAAAAAACTTTAATGACTTAAGTAAAAAAAACGAAATTCACCCAGAATCGCTTGAATTTGGCCTATCAACTTTACATGCCAGAATTCGATTATTCGAGAGTATTTTACATTTAGCTTATAAATTGCCCGTTGGGAAATACCGTGAAAAAAGAACCAAAGCAGAAAAGATGCTAGAACAACAAAAAAAAAAAAGAGATTCAGCAAAGATTCAGAGAAGAAGTAGGTATCTTGGTAGATATGCCAAAATGTAATTTTGGTAACACAAATGACGGCAATACTAGTAGAAGATTTTTTGAAAACCCACATCTGGCTGCTGAAATAACGGGAATAGACTTTAATTTTATTTATAGAATTAAAGTTATTTTGGAAGCCATATCAAGCGGTCACAAAATAGATGTCCCGAAATTTGATGAATACGCCATGGAGACAGCAAAACTGTATGTAGAGTTATATGGTTGGCATTCTATGACTCCTACCATGCATAAAATTTTGGTACATGGTGGAAAAGTTATAGAAAATTCTCTAGTGCCTATTGGTCAACTTTCGGAGGAAGCTGCAGAAGCTCGTAATAAGCACTTTCGCTCATACCGTCTAAACTTTGCTCGAAAGTTTTCACGCGAAGACTGTAACCTTGATATTTATCACAGGTTACTCTTGACATCAGATCCGCTCATCAGTTCAATGAGAAAAAAAAAGAAGATCCGATCAAAATCATTTTTGCAGGAAACTTTGGAGCTTTTGCTTCCTGCAGAGCCAAATACAAAAGGCACTTGTGATAAATGCATGGAAAGTGACGGTGAGGAAGAATTGTCTTTTAAAGAGTAACATAACAATTTGTATATTAAACTTTCATAAAATATTGTCTTATTGTTTATGATTCGGTACCTAACATTGTAAGTAACATTTAGTATAATAATGTGGTAATAACTGTTGACCATTTAATTTTAGTGTATACTGTATTTTTTTGTCATCCATATTTTATTTTCAATTTAAATAGGCATGCAGACTGTAGAGAATAAACATTTTTTTTTATGTACGGCCGTCTTTTACTTAACAAATTGTGATAATTCTTAACCCAAATATCAAAAACTACTAAGCCGATTTCGATAATTCAAATGAACTCAAAATATATATTTTACACCAAAGGGAGATTTAAAGAAAATTTAAAAACATTGGCGCTATTTACAAAAATATTTTCACAGAAATGTTTTTTTGTATAGAAAAATACGCTTTCAATGAAACAAATAGGGATAAACATATATATTCACTCTAAAATACCAGATTAGCATTTGTTGTCGTATTTATTACTGAAATAAAGCATAAAATAGTTTTGGCCGCCTAAATCGTACAAATCGACCACTGTGCAACGACATGTGGGGTGAATGCCAACGACTTATGGGGTCAATAACAACACATCTTATACTTTTTGAAACTGTTGCTAATGACCCCATATCTCGTTTTTAGTGACCCCAGTCAAAGTCTGAATTGCAACACGCAATCTTTTAATGGACAATTTATTCAAACACATAGTTTAACGTATTGGGGTCACTAAAAACGAAAAAACTATCCAAGACTAGCATCTATAAGTTATTACTTGAAGGATTCAGCTCGGGTTTTCAAAAATGTATGGCATTAAACCTTGAAAAATGTTGTTATTCACCCCAGTTTACGGTATTTTTATTTTTTTAAAGCATGAATTAATGCAATGAACAATGTACATAATGCCAGTGGTGACGTCATACACAAATTTGTAGAAAATTCAAATAATTAATAAAAAAATATTTACATAAAAAATTAAGAAAATATTCAAATTAGTTTCTTATATTTGTCTATATTTTCGATTTATAGAATAAAAAATAGGATTTGACGATGCCCATTGCCCAGAGAGGCAATTTTGACATTTTGGCTTTTCAACGCAGTATGATTTTCAACCCGATTTCAGCATTTTGTCTGAGAATTGGCCCCCGCACGCTACACGAGCCCTTATTAGAAATTAAAACCCTGTCCCAAAACTGTTTGTTCATCCGTTTCATCCGATAATCCGGTGTAACATGCCTAATGGCGTCATTGCTCGACAAACAGACCACTCTCCGACGACACACGAAGCGAGTGCGATCCTACAGGGATTCAAGTTAAGCTCGACGGATTTACATTGTATGGCACCTAATAGGCCAGTCAATACCAACATCCAAGATTGCAAACGCGACATAAAAAGAGGGGTGTTGTATGTTTTACAGCTATGTGTCTGTCTGTCTGTGTGTCTGTCTGTGGCACCGTAGCTCTGAAACGGGTGAACCGATTTGGCTGCGGTATTTTTTATTTAAAAGCAAGTTTTTTACCGAGTGCTCTTAGATATGTTTTATCAAAATCGGTTCAGCCGTTTATGAGTTACCGTCCGTTGCCGTTTACGAATTTGAAGCTTAAATGTCGGATATATTTTTAATTGAGTAGTAATTGTATACCTAATTATGTTGTTATGACCCCTACAAGATCAGGGAAATTTCAATAGAAATAAAACTAGCCTAATAATCGTAATCTAATAACTTACCTACTATTCACAAGTTAAACTCCTGCCCCAGGTCAGTCCCCGCGGTAGGGAGCCCAGAATGCTGGCGACGTTCCCCGCCCCTGTATGGCCAGACGTCTCTGGCTGAGGTACGCGCCAGCCCTCCGGTCTCCCGCCGAGTCGATGAGGCGCGCTGCGAGCTCCTTGAATAGAAAGCGCGCCTCCGTACCCCATGGACCCAGCGTTTCAACAGCAAACGGTGCAAATATGTATTGTTGACCTAATGAGGCGTATTTGCGCCGTGGCTTTCCGCTGCACCGGCTGCTGAGCCTGAGCCCTTCCGCTCTGTGAAACATGGGAGGCTGCCAGTGTGTCGACACAATGTAGGCGATGTAGCGTCCCACCGTGCTTCCACGGGATTAACGTCATCCCTAAGAGTAATTTATTTATACCGAAATTTGAAACTCCGAAAACACTGTTTGCAACTCCGAAAACACTGTGCTACTCACTACTACTTTAAATTCTGGCACTTGTTCCAGTTATTGAAAAAAAATCTACACTAAGCAAGCGTTTCGTTGTTTGACTGAATTCGATTAGCTTTTATCTAGCCTGAACAAGAATCAAGCGAGAATACTTAATTTTTTCACCTTTGTACACACGACAGCACATCACTTTTGTTGTAAAGTCGCCCGTAACGTATCTGAGTAGAGTGCCAGCGTGTTAAGGTCGACGTGCTGTCGTGAGTACTAATACTTTGTACCTTACAAAATATTAAAGAATAAGGGCGAGTTTAGGTAATCTGAAAGGTATATTCAGTGGACAGTCGGACACCAGAAAGTTATATTCAGCTGGAGTACATAATTTATGCAATGTTTATGAATAGAAATAGTTCCATCCTCTCCGCTAATTGGGAAGTTCAAGGTTAGAAGCTCAATAGTTAGCCACGACAAAGTAAGTTTAATTGATAAAGTTTTTCCAATTTAGGAGGAAAATTGGAAAAATAAAATGGTAAGGCTGTGAAACAAATCTGAAAATGCACTTACAAGACTGTTACAAGCCAATAAAAAAATGTGGTTGTACGGACCCTCGGTGTGTGAGTCCTACTCATACTTGGCCGTTTTTTAAAAGATCAAAGCAAGTTCCTATCTTGTTAGTAAACTTCCTCTTTGCCCGGGCACGATGGGATGCGTGCTAGATGGATCCCCTCCTGCCTCTGACCGGTACATTGCGGTGTGCTTTCCTACAGGCCCAAAATTATCTGTTTTTCTAGACTATGACGTGGTGACCGCATAATATACCCAAAAAGCTGAGTGCCCTCTGGCGACAGGTTGTTGACAGATGACTTTCAGCATTCAAGCATTCGTTACAACGTGTACGTTTCTGCACATCTCATACACGAAAACTCATACTGCCCATTCCTCACTTAGTCGAGTAAAAAGTCTTTACAATTTAATTCTTATAATAATAGGTCTTGGAAAAAAAATAGAAGTTAAAAACTAAAACCCGACTACTAAAAAAGGCTTAAAACAACACCTGCTTATCCTTAAAATAGACTCATAGATAATTAATCGTAGTCGGAGGCCATCGGTTTATCAAATGCGAATGTGGTGTCCTCCGACTACGATTAATTATCTATGAGTCTATTTTAAGGATAAGCAGGTGTTGTTTTAAGCCTTTTAGTAGTAGGGTTTTAGTTTTAAACTTCTATTTTTTTTTTGAGCTTTTTAGTTAGTTATTTTGGATGATCACCTAAAATAGAACCAAGAAGGGCAAAAAAAACATATTTTGGAATTTTTTGTTCTATTTGTTATGTTGACTCTACATGTGTTATACATTTTTGAAAAGTTCTTTTAAAGTCCTTTCATTTGATACCCATGACGATGGTATCCGATAATTTTTATTTTTAGGTCCACCACTTTAGGGCGCAGCACAGCCGCCATCTTGGTTTTTTTCACAATAAAACTATCCTATGTTACCTGGATGATTAAGACGAATCCAACGACACCTCATTTGTTGAAATCGGCCGAGTAGTTTAGGCTCTGCGAGGGAACAGATGAACATACATACATACATACGCTGCTAAAATCATAACCCTCCTTTTTGCTTCGCGTAGTCGGGTAAAAAATGGTTTCTATACGTCAAGCTCAAGACATGCATGTCTGAGGCCGCCGCCGCGCCGCCTCCGTAGGTTTGACATAAAACAGATTCATACCTACATAAGCATAATCGGCCATCGGTGATTTTTAATCAAACATGAGGGATTCCATACTGGGGGCAATTCTTGGAGATGCAAAATAAAAACGTCGAAAAAAACTATAATAAAAGCATTCGACTTATAGGTTACATGTTTCCGAGATACGAGTATTGACGATTATTTATTGTTTACTGCTGCTCGAACGAAATAACAGTTTGGTAGCTGTAAATATTATATCCATTTTAATTGATTTTGGTGTCAGATTTTAATTTACATAATGGCTGCATTTTTTCGGAAAAAGTACAAGCAAATATTAAAATCTATGAAACGAAATCGGATAGTATTTAGCTGTTGGAAAACTGCGTTTTCTCCGTTCGCATCGGGGCGTGAGCACCGTAGAGTATTTTATCTTCTTCCAGCTTTCAAAAGCTTCGCACGCGACTTCAACAAGATTGTAACTTTTAATGATTCGCGATATTCACACATAATTTTGGTTTGAAACGGGTCGAATCGCGGTACTTTTAGTAGGTAAATTAATAACCTTTATTATGCCGACGTTTCGGCTGATTTTTTTTATTGGTTTCAACAAGATTTCCTATAAAAACTAAGTAAATAAATACATAAATACCCCTTCAGAATGTATTAATTGTAAGAAAAGGATTTATTCTGAACCTACTTAGGTTGTTTGACAGTAGAACTTACATTGCATTACCATGGTCTAATAAAAATATTTCTTTAATTAGTCTAAAATGATTAAAGTGCTGAAGGCCGGAGTTTGGACGACAGGCGCAACCCTAAAAAGCTCCCAGAAGAAAGAAAACGGTATCAGCCCCCCAACCAACTAAGCATATTTATGAGCCATGAATCTCATACATGTCGTTTCCATCCCAATATTGGGGCCTTTCCGATACGTAAATATCTACAGCCCCGGTTCTACGATTTTTTCGAACCGGGGCAGAGACTTGATAGTGGCGCCCCCTCTCTAATTTTTCGTGAATCGTCGGCAGTTTTCATAATTTTTTCTCGATACGTATTGTTTTACGGGCGTGATCGTGCCACATTGATACACATACACATCTGGACGACCACAGTTTTTTAATTATTTTAGCGCCCCCTAAAACTGCCGCCCGGGGCGGGTTTTACCGATTTAAAAAAATATATTATTAGTGATATCACAAGACATTAATTTTATTGACACCAAAATCAATTAAAACGCATAATATTTAGGGGTAGCAATAGCAAAACGTTTTCACCGTACAGCCTGAATATCTATAAATTATTCTGAATATTAGCGTATGGGCAAAGGCCAAACCTCCCCCATATTGTCCTATGTTGCGGTTGTTTGCTACTTGCGAAATCATTTATTTTGTCTTTACCTTGTGCTGAAAATAAACGGGGAAGAACAGAGCATTGCACGATGTCGCATAACTTTGAGGTAAGTAATTATAACTCTTTACTTTTGGAAGAAAAGCAAAAGAAAATAAAATAAAAAACTGACTTCAAGTTCCGTTTAAACATCTTCGAAGTTCTTCATAAGACTGGTTAGGATTTGCAATCATTGGTGAAAAGGTACACTGTTTTTAAGATACTGCACTGATCTGCTGCTGTCCATTGAGGAGTTGCGTTCTCCATCTCCGAATTTCTTCATCAGATCTCCACCATTTTTTATGGGAAGAAAAAGGCTCAGGTTCAAAAGAAGAAACCTGAGCCTAGCAAGCTAGGCACGAGACGCAAATAATATTGCATCCGTGCGAAACACAAAACTTTCACGTTACTTTCCTATATTACTACAGGGTGCACTCTAAGTCGATAGCGGAACTTTAAGTGGGCTATCTACTGATCAATACAAACAACTTGTACTGGTAGCGAAAAAATATGAGTGAAAAAATATCAGCTGTTCCATACAAAAGTTCGACTCAGTACTGCGTCAAATGTATGAAATAGCAGATATTTTTTTCGCTCCATTTTTGTCGCCACCTAGTCCAAGTTGTTTGTATTGATCAGTAGACAGCCTACTTAAAGTTCCGCTATCGACTTAGAGTGCACCCTGTAGTAGAGACTTTTGCCTCTTCGTATGATTCTACAGGGTGCACTCTAAGTCGATAGCGAAACGTTAAGTAGGATATCTACTGATCAATACAAACAACTTGTACTAGGTGGCGACAAAAATGGAGCGAAAAAAATATCAGCTGTTTCATACATTTGGCGCAGTACTGAGGCGACCTTTTGTATGGAACAGCTGATATTTTTTTCACTCCATTTTTTTCGCCACCTAGTACAAGTTGTTTGTTTTGAGCAGTAGATTGCCTACTTAAAGTTCTGCTATTGACTTAGAGTGCACCCTGTATATAACAGCATACTCTCTTAGCCTGGGAGATGAAAATAATTATTAAAAGTACAAATGCTATTTCTTGCACTTCATGTTGTTGTGTGTGTAGTCCGCTGCAACTGCCAAAGTCGAATTACTTCCGCGCTTTGTATTTCTACTTCCCTCTCTTGTATTAAAACCTTTATTTGTTTTACGATCGCATTGTAAGCACGTGCCCCGACGCAAAATACTGAATAAACGAGTTCATTTGCTATCGTTACTTATATTGAACGTACTTTTAGCCACTTTAACTGTTTCTTTCTTCTTCTTTTAGTGCCCATTCAATTCATATTTAACCGACTTCAAAAGAGGAGGAGGTACTCCTTTTGTATGTTTGTTACCTCAGAACTTTTTCTTTTTATATTATTTTTTTACCAATTTTGTTTTTCTCTCTATATCTTACAAAGTCAAAAATAACTTCAAACCAGTTAAGTTCTTTACCAAGCAAATCAAATTGACTATTTACCTACGAGTATTTTGATGATTATGTTTTTGTTTGAAAGGGTATAATCTACTTCCCGTAAGATCCCATAAAAAATGGTAAAGATCCGATGAAGAACTTCGGAGATAGAGAACAGAACTCCTCAACGTACCGCAGCAGATCACTCAGAAGCATAACAGTATACCTTTTCATCAGTGAAGTCTTTTTTTTAATTTTTGTTTTAATGGCAATTTCACCGTTACGCGACCGGCAATCAAACGCCGATCTCACTTGTAAAATTCATACGATTGACGTTTGAGATGGAATATTGGCACTTAGTCGGCTTAGCTGACAGAGGAGAGACCATGTCAATACGCGTGGTTATCTCACTATAACCCGTAATACCAATCACAATTCCACGTAAAGTTGCAGTCAATGGTGAACTAAATTCCCAAAGGGGAGAAGAGAAGGGAACGGGTGGTGCGTGTTGCTCCCAACAGTGATTGACGCTTAGGATTCCGCGTTTACATTACTTCTACTGCACTAGGGCGCATACTTATTCGTAAAAAAATCACTCGCGATATCAACTGCCAAAACATTAATGTTTTTTGCTGGGAAATGGCTCTTATTAAAAGCAACAAATCATCAGTGAATGAAATCATCTATTGATAATGGGTGGAAGGAAGTACTCAATCAATGAATTTATAGCAAATACAAGAGCTGGTGTGGACAGGAAAATGTGAGGCCTCTGCTATTGTCATCTGGCTTTTATCGGTCTTACGTCCTTCTATACCTTCTGTTCAACAGGATGACTAGAATTAAGACTAAAAAGGTACACTCTGATTAGGAACAGACGTTTACCAGACAGGTGTGACGCTGTAGTTAGGCTCGCTACCGGTACGTAAATCGTAAAGAGAGGCGTGCGCATTACAACAAAAAAGTTGCCGCCTTTATAACATTCAAAATACTGACATCCGTAAACAAGAATGCGTTTTGGAAAGTGTTAGAAAAAAGTGGTTTCATGTCTCCCATTTCCACCTTTTCAGTGACAAGAAAACACCCGGTAGAAGTCATGACACGCGAGGGCGAAAAGTGCAAAAGGGCGAGGGGCTGAGGGTAAACGGGGCACAAGAGCCGAGATCACGTAGCGTCGGATAATTCGCCATCCATCCGCGCGCGGTAACGATCAGTTGCTCTTCGCATTGCAATCAAACACAGTAGGGTTGCCAAGGATGCCAAAATGCCCGACTTTCCAAAAAATACGCCTGTCTAAAACTTACTAGTGGTTCGCCCCGAACTATGAACTCGCGATCCTATATCTCAGCAAACCCTCGACCGGTTTGGTTCATGTTCCTGCCTGCCTCATTTACCTGCCTACCAAATTTCATGACGATTCGACTAAATTTACTCAAGTTATCGTCAAACGAACATTCATACATACAAAATACAACATACAAACACCGGATTATTCCTGTAGACTCGGAGAATTTCGCTCGCTTCGCTCGCTCGTTCAATAAAAAAGCTGTTTACATGGGTTGTTTAAAAAAAAACCTGATTCAGATAACACATTCTAAATAATTTTGAATGTGTTACAATGTACCTACCTATATTGTATTATGTCTTTTGTGTCTGTTAATTTGTGTTCTGTTGGTGTGCTACATAAACTAAAATAAACAGTTGAATGGTTTTCTTGAGCTACTCGTGCAAATGTTGCTTGTAAAATGCCTGTTACAGATCAGCAGGCGTAGCACAAGAATGCGATATTAACTAAGATAGGTGTAAAACTATATCTATCCCATTCTATGTATGTGCATTAAAATAGATAGATTTGGTTATAAACCCATAGTTATGGCTTATCTATACCAATCTTGTGCTAGGACTGCCGACTGCCGGCCGCACGCCTCTTATTTCAGTCAAATAATGGCAAACGCCTGTCCTATGGTAACCCTCAACTATACAAATGAGTGAACCAAGCCATTTGAAAGTTAAATTGAACATTAATGGTAATACTGATTGTTCACTGTCACGACACGACTAGTGTCCTGGGTATAGGAGACATTACTGTTTCGTAATTTTATTGTCTGGAAGAGATCGTTTTTAACCCCCGACCCAAAAATGTGTGTAAATGTGTTAATGTGTGACCGCAGACAAACCCTCACACTAATAATTTGAAACAAAATACACGCTGGTGGAACAAAGCCGAAATAAAAAAATCTTACAAAAATATATTATACGTATACTCCGTGCAATTTTAGTGGTTTTAAAGCCGAAGGTATTTTGTTGCACTGGTGATTCTGAGCCAAATTACAAAATTTCATTCCAAATCACGCGAAAAAAAAATTCACTTCTCCATACAAATGGTGTCGATTGGCGATAGCCGTTTGTATTGGGGAGTGTTTTTTTTTCGCTCGTTTTGAAGTAAAATTTTGGAAATTGGCTCAGAATCACGAGTGCAACTAAATACCTTCGGCTTTAAAACCACTAAAACTCCACGGTGTATGTATTAAAAGAAAAAGCAGCGTCATTAATTAAAATAATTTTACATACTAGATTTTAGAGACGCTCCTCCATTGTGTTTTGCTAAGGAGATTGTAACGGCCGTTATAGCGATACATTTCGGAAATCACATTTAGAAGTTGAGGTGTTTCAGAAATAAAGCTATTTAATAACTAATTTTTTTTTTTAAATACCGCTGACATTTTAGCTTTAAATAAGCATACTCGTATCTCATAAACAGCTGAACCGATTTTGATAAAACATATCTGAGAACACTCGCTAGCTACGGGGCACCGTGATCGCGCCCACACCTCAAGGCTATAGCTGAAAATCAGCGATTTGCCTCTGCCTGTCTGGCTGTAGCAAATATTGTACGCTGAGCTATGGCCTTTTTGCGATACTGCAGCACACATATTTATAATATTGTTCCTACCTACCAAAATTTTTCTTTCGTGTATTTGTGTCTTATCTAAAGATTGTATGTATTATGTATAACAAATATGTGGTAACAAATAAATGCTTTTACTACTACTACTACTCGCTAGAAAATCTGCTTTCAAATAAAATAAACCGCATCCAAATCGTTTCACCCATTTAAGAGTTACTTACGGTGCCACAGACATACATACACACAGCTAGACAGACGCACACACTCATAGCTGTCAAACTTATAACACCCCTCTTTTTGGGTCGGGGGCTTGGGACTTTGCATCTGGATGATTTATACAATATGGTTTATGCGTGGAAACTCTGCAAGTGTTTTGGGAACCTTTGGGTCGGAGGTGGCCCGGGGTGGTTTATTTGAGTAGGAATTTACTTCTATAACTCACACTAGATGGGTAAAGTGACCACTCCGACGCTGCAGTGCCTGTCACATTGTTTGGATGGAAAAAGGCCACCTATACCATCTATGAGCCTAATGCACAGGAAATACCTACAATGGGGGCTACCGTTTTAGTGCTCACTTTAAGGCCACGAAGTACTCGTATAACTCAAAGTTAGATATTTCTTAAAGTTAGTACGTAAAAAAAAAGTTAACTGACATTACTATCAAATTTCATGCCTACTAATAAAACACATCGAGCAAGCCCCGTTTTGTTTGAGAAAATTTTAGAACATATATTTCCGAAAGATAATAATTCTGTTTCAAAGCAGTAAGCAGATATTAGCTGTACAGCAACTATATGCCACAATTAATCTCAGGTATTGCAAAATACTCACAACATTAATCTAATTCGATCGGTGAAAAATATAAGTCTCCAAGATTATTTTTCCCATACTCAGGGACGTCTGCTATCAGCCCACCAACTCCTAGCCTTGTACGTTATAATAAGTCGAATGGTCACCAGCTCTACAGCTATAAGCCGCGGGTTTGCTCAAGGTGTAGGAATTGTAGGATAAAGTATAACAAACAACAAGTCCAATTCTAAAACAGTTTTCGTCAAGGGAACCTCGGGGCGTTTAATTAATTGGCGGGCAAAGTCAATTGATTGACCTTTTTAGAAAGTTCGGGAGACGGGGTTAAGGTTCAACAATAGCAGCAAGGCGGGAAAGCCCATTTTTTCACAGGTTTTTTATTTCGAGCTAAACTGAGCTATTTTTGTTCAGCCATTTTTGATTCACGGCAATAATATCATAATTTTAAACAACAGAACAACAATAATTTGAGCTGATTTTCATTTGTGGTCAACAAACCAGTGGCATTGCCAAAAAAAACTAGTTTTATGACCAGAACCATACACTTATAGAACAGTATATCCAATAAAATTTTATTATTTTTTGCATTGGCGGCTTTAGTGTGCCTACACCCTGTTTAGTTTGTGGGCGCTGCGTCTTCGACCGTTAAAACTTTACCGAAATCGAATTGGGTTTTAGAACCCACCAGGCGAAGCATAAGGCTGGGTTAGCATAAGGGTTATAAGACCATTTTCTTCTCACTCTTTTGTTTGTCGTGGAATAGATAGAGTTATAAATCCATGGCTAACCCAACCTTATGCTAACCCAGCAGGTAAAGAAAGAAACAGCAGGTAAAGAAGGTATTTATTTTTTTATACGCCGTTGGTTCATAAATCATAAGATAAGATACAATACAGTTCTTACTTTTTATATTCCATTCTCCAGATGCCATAATACCAATCATGTTTTTTTCCCCTTTCTATAGCAACATATCGCACGTTTCCAGCGATTTCTTGTAGTCTTCATGCTGCAGGAAAAACCAAGATGTATGTCCCACTACAAACTACAATAAGCCTCTGGTGACAATACCTCTAGAACAGTTCATTCTACAGGGTGCACTCTAAATCGATAGCGGAACTTTAAGTGGGCTATCTACTGATCAATACAAACAACTTGTACTAGGTGTCGAAAAAAATGGAGTGAAAAAAATATCAGCTATTTCATACAAAAGGTCGACTCAGTACTGCGCCAAATGTATGAAACAGCAGATTTTTTTTTCGCTTCTTTTTTTTCGCCATTTTCTACAAGTTGTTTGTAGTGATCAGTAGACAGCCTACTTAAAGTTCCGCTATCGACTTAGAGTGCACCCTGTAGAAACCCAAATCAGGTCTAATCATCCGTGGCACATCGACATAGATTCTCAATTGAGTCTTTCAGAAACTCAAATGCATTTAACTGAATAAGCTTATTACCCATATTTTGTCATCGGCTGGCTGTTGCGTATTTATGTGGAAACTACGAAAAAGCAATAGGCATATTGGACATCCCTCGCGTCCATGTTATTGCGTGGATATAGTTCAACTTCAATATCCCAAGGTGGCGCATGCACAGTGCCGTCAAGTAGGTAGGCTCAACGAACAGTCATTGCACTGAATCTACGTAAAGCTTGTGTTGGGCTTGTGTTGGGATTTGTCTGTGTGCGATTGTAATATAAGGGTTCGGGGCTTTCTTGTGCTGCGAGAGAAGTTCTCTGAATCTAGGTTCTTAAAGAATCCGGCGTTTGTATGAATGTTCGTTCGACGATAACTTGAGTACCGTTTATCGGATCGTCAATAAAAAGACAAAAATCAATTTTAAAATAGAACAAAGATAGAACATGAGCCAAATCGGTAGAGGGATTGCCGATATACTGGGTCGGGAGTTCACAGTTCGGGGCGAACTACTAGCCTTTTTCTGTATTGTGTGAATTTATTAGAATATACCTGCACCAATGTACAAAAAACAAAAGGGTAAATCCTGGATTGTGCGGTCGGCTACTCGCTAGGATAGATAGTTACCCTGATCAGGTGCGTGCGGCATAGGTATGTGCGTCAACCGAATGAAAAGGTGTATTCTTGCGTGTCGCTGACTTGAGGCAGCCATATTTAGGACCCAAAAGATATATCTATCTAGTTTTTCGCGGAAATCAGGAAACGGTATTTTCTTGACCTAGACCTACTGGTCTACGTAAAGGCTATCTCTACTCACTTACACCGTGAACTTGATGCGGCTCGACTCCCGTGATCAGGCGCGAAAGAATCCACGTGAATGTTCACGCCCTTTCACGGGCTTTACGGCGTGAATGTGTAAATGGATGAATCTCTCGATTGGGGCACAGAGGCGCAGAAGCGGTTTCTCGGGATCAGGCGGCAGGCGACTCAAACCCGCCCCCGCCTGCCGGACCGGTTTGTTGCGCGCGCGCACGTGTGGCCCGCCGTCACCACACAGCTCTTGTGGCTCGGCGACTGTTTGCTACGGGTTAAGGCCCAAGTACACATTGACCCTAGCACGACCAAGCCAATCATCACCATTGCGCACCACTATGGCCGATTGCCCACCAACATACACATATCCCCCCTTGTCCTGTAGTAGGCCAACATAGGCCAATGTGTACTGGTGCCCTTACGGGGACCGAGACTGCATCAATGACCGCGACGCTTTTACGCTCATATGAGCGTAAAAGCGTCGCGGTCATTACAATTATTATTTACTAGCTCTTGCCCGAGACTTTATCCGCTCAAACTTAGATAAAAAGTTTCCTACATCTTTCCCCGTTATTATGTAGAGTCAGAGTAGCATTTTTTAACGGATACATATTTCCAAAATCTGTTAATGCAGTTCATAATATAATATCAAAAAGTTATGGATGGTCTCCTAGGAACGATAACGGTTAAGGTGCCCTTGCTGCCCCGTCTCAAAATCCACCCTGTATATTTCTATGAATATCTATGCCATGGGGTAGCTTCAGTTGCCCACAGATACTGTACGTATGTACCTATACTGTACCTACTCTACCAAGTCCAGCTATGAAAGCACAATTTTATTTGCGTGGATTTAGAGAACTCTTTATTGCACAACAGAAAGAATATTACAGATAACTTTTCAACAAAATTTTGTACAAATGGCGGCCTTATAGCTAAAAGCTATCTCTTCCAGACAACCTTGGGATGGACAGGACTGGATGCGGAAATAAAGTAGCAAGTAGATGCACAATAAGACAGAGATATGGTAGGATTAAAATACTTAGATATCAATAACAGAGTTTACGTAAACTTACGTAAGTAAAGGTAATATTATACATAATTTATGACTATATACATACGAATACAAATTACATATATATTGGGCTAAAATATATATCGTATGATAGATATTAAATAACTACATAAATAAATTATAATATATACATACACAATATTATAGCAACAACAGTATCACAGTTCACCAGTGAGGTAGTACTTTTTTACGAGTTCTTTAAAAGTCGGCAGCGACTTGGCCCTTCGCACCTCCTCTGGGAGGGCGTTCCATAACTGGACTGCCGTCACAGTGAATGAGGACCCATAAACTTTGGTGTGGTGGGAAGGGATCTTGAGGCGCAGGTTATGGGACGAACGGAGATTAAGGGTGTTGGAGGAGTGGAGATATGCAAAACGCTCTTTAAGGTAGGAGGGGCTAGCTGGATTGAACAGAATACAGTATAAGAGAGAAAGAATGTGTGCATTCCGGCGGAGACGAATGGGGAGCCACTTGAGCTGAGAACGGAAGTTAGAAACATGATCATATTTGCGTAAACCAAATATGAATCTAATGCAGAAGTTTTGGAGACGCTCAAGTTTATTAAGTTGCTCCTCAGTAAGGTCAAGATAGCAGATGTCAGCGTAGTCAAGAATTGGTAGGAGGAGCGATTGTGCTAACGCAACTTTAGTAGCTGTGGGGAGAAAGTTTCGCAGTCGTCTCAATGAGCCTGCAGACGCAAACATCTTACGGCTTACTGACTCCATTTGTGGCTCCCAAGAAAGGGTGGAGTCTATCATGACGCCCAGATTTCTCACTGCAGGACTGAAAGGTATTATTATTCCGTCGAACAGTACCGGAGAGAGTGAGTCCATGTCAAGCCTAGAAACATTCCAGCGGCTACCTATCAGGATGACTTGTGTTTTTTTCGGATTTATGCTGAGTCCGTATGACCCACTCCAGTCAGCAATACGCTCTAAGTCACTATTCGTATTCGGATTTACAAGCCTTGTTGAGTTTAAAATGTGACCCGTTGAGTTTTAAGAGAAAACGTACACACGACAGCACGTCAGAGTGTACACTTTTGTTGTAAAGTCGCCCGTAACGTAACCGAGTAGAGTGCTAGCGTGTAAGGGCGACGTGCTGTCGTGTGTATCTACCTAAGTATAAAGTAGGTACACAAGACAGCGCTTCGTGGGCGCTTCTTACACTCTAGCACTCTACTTGGTTAGGTATATTACGTGCGACTTTACAACAAAAGTGTACCTACACTCTCTAACGTGCTGTCTTGTGTACCTACATGATTTATAAAACATTCTAGAGAATCTAGAGTAAACGTAGGTACATAAATCTTGAACACATTCTACAGGGTGCGTTCTAAGTCGATAGCGGAACTTTAAGGTCCACTTGCGTCAACCAGGGTTAGCCAGTTAACTCTGAGTTAACGTCAAAATTTGAATGGAAATGTCAAGTTAACTCGGAGTTAGTTTGCTAACCCTGAGTGACGCAAGTCCGCCTAAGGTCCACTTGCGTCACCCAGAGTTAACGAGTTAACTCTGAGTTAATGTCAAAATTTGTATGGAAATGTCAAGTTAACTCGGAGTTACTTTGCTAACCCTGAGTGACGCAAGTCCGCCTAAGGTCCACTTGCGTCAACCAGGGTTAGCCAGTTAACTCCGAGTTAACGTCAACATTTGTATGGAAATGTCAAGTTAACTCGGAGTTAGTTTGCTAACCCCGAGTGACGCAAGTCCGCCTGAGTAGGCTATCTACTGATCAATACAAACAACTTGTACTAGGTGGTGTCAAAAATGAAGCGAAAAAAATATCAGCTGTTTCACACATTTGGCGCAGTACTGAGTCGACCTTTTGTATGGAACAGCTGATATTTTTTTCACTCCATTTTTTTCGCCACCTCGTACAAATTGTTTGTATTGATCTGTAGATAGCCTACTTAAAGTTCCGCTATCGACTTAGAATGCACCCTTTAGAGATAATGGTACTCAAACTCAGGACTACGAAAGCAACCAAGTGAAAACGATTTATTTACTAGGTAGGTACATCTTTATTTACACGTGTTATTGGATTTGGAGCGCAGTTCCGAAAAAAAGCCATCGCCCATCGAACACACTTAAAATAAACTGAATATGTAATCAAAAGCAAAATCGCCGCAGTGTGCCGCAAAGTCGTCGAAACGAAACGTATGAATGAATCCGAGTGACTTAGCACATTTACCGATCCTTACATGCCATTTACATGCCGATGACCGTACAATCCCAGCATGGCGCACCACTGGGAATATTCAGGGGTCTCATTGTCTAATTTAAAAATATCACCCTCAAAATACGCAGTAATGCAAACAGTGTATAAATTAATACTTTCTAGACTACCTGTATGTAAAGCCTATAATATTATTGTTTTAATTTTGCTTATATTTTCGTGCTGTAAGTATTAAAAGGTGTTCCAGCCTCACAATATGTTCCCTAACCTACTGTGCTATGTTTACGACTATGTCGTAAGCAGATGATTGTAAATAACTTTATGTCAATAAACGAACATTTAAAACAAACAAACAAACCCTCAAACTTGACACTGGACAATGTTGACAACTTCAGATGGCGTTTCATCTGATACCTACGCTGTCAAACTTAAATATTTCGTAGAGTGTTTTGATAGATTTTGATCCATTCGTCCTGTTAGTGATTGTGATTAAATACTTAGATCCTTCTAAATTTACGATCATACACAAGGTAAGGAAGGAATCGCGATGGAAGTTAATGTTAGGCAATTAAGCCCAAGAGTCATTCTACAAGATGAGGTTTTTAAAAATATAGATTAAGTTTACGTAAATGGGTTTTATGACGGTCTGAATCCAAGTGCTCATGAAAATCGAATTCATGAATGTTTTGCAGACGTCCGACTATGTAACCCGAGCAATTGAGACGAATCCACGAGACGATGCTTCGAATTAAACACTAAAACTTCTGAGATAAAACCCCTTGAAGCTCACCTAATTCTAATGAAACGTAAATATTTCAACTAAGTTTTGAATGCTAAGTTAAAGTTGTAACCTTCACAATGCGGGTTTAGATTCTAACCCTAATGGAACTATCTCCGGTACCCTTTGTATGTAGATGTACTGTGGTGCATTTAAGAAGGGACAAGAAGTAGAACTCATTACATTGTCCACTTGGTTACACTAAAGACCCATCAGAGGGTTCTGCCTCTGATGAATAAACCATGACGATGTTGGTGCCACTGAATGGGTATTAATTCTCAACTACGTACAGGCGGCCACAGTCTCAGATACCCCTTTTTTTTCGATTGGCGCCCTTCTGCCGCGCGCGATAGGAGCTGCCATGGGGTATCTGAGATTGTGGCCGACCGTACAACTTTTATTATTGAGCCAAACTCGTAAACTAAGGCCTTTGCATCTACGTAATGAGATGATTTAAACAGAGTCCAGTGGCACCTTCACTCACACTAGATGGGTGAAGACACCACTCGGCGACATGGTTTTAGATGGAGTAGGCTTGTCTAATACCTATATCATCCTGAATCCTAGCGTAGTCGGCCTAGCTCAAAGGAAAAAAGACAAGCTCGTAAACGCTGAGCAAAATATCGGCCGATCTCTACCGGGTAGTTGCGTACTAAACATCCAATAGTTATTTGTTATGCAAGAATGCAAAATTATTGTTTACGGCGAGTGCTTGTATTGAAAAGCGAGCTAGCGAAGGTTTCTAAAATTGAGCCACGAGCGTAGCGAATGGTTCAAAAAAAGAAACCTGAGCGTAGCGAGGTATTCAGAAGCACGAGACGCAAATAATATTGCATTCGTGCGAAACACAAAACTTTTCATCTCACAGAAGCGAGGAAATGATTTTTTAATACAGTTGCTCAAAAAGTGGCCTATTGCAGGGACGTATAGCGTTCGGGAAGTGGGCTATTACACACGCGTGCTTTTTTTTTACCTTTCCCGCACTCGTGCGTTCTCTTTCCCAACTGTCAAAATAATGTCTATTAAAAAGTAAAACCAACCATGAAGTTTTTACTAAAAAAGTTTTTATGATTCATGCAAATATATTTGTGCAAGTATATTTCTAAAAAGAAGCTACTAATTTGTTTCAATATCAGATTTAATGATTTGATTGAATGAGTTTGTTTAGGTTTCATTTCATTTCATCTCATTAAATTTCATTTTCATTTCATATCAATAAAAAACTTCTACTGAAGACTTGGCTGTATGGGCATAGTTGCCTTTGCCTACCAGAATGGGTGAAGAAAAAAAAAACTCTGCTTATATTCTACGGTTGGCGCCATTTTGATTTTTCAGAAATTTTCTTCGCGAGTTTAGTTGTTTTTTGCACAAAATGAGTAATTTCGACCCTAGTTTTTTTAAATTAACACCACCGGAACTCAGTATAATTGCACAAAATGCTTCGGAGAACATTTTACCGGAAAAGTCAAAAATGTCAAGTTAGTTGAGTTTATTGTGTTTTTATTATTTTATTAAATTGCTTCATTTTTTCGCAACTGTATTAAAAATAGTCGTTCAGTACACGTGCGGAACCGTCATTGCAACTTGTTCCGACTGTCAACCCTCGCCTTCGGCTGCGCCTCGGCTCGGGTAGCCATTTGTCGGAACTCGTTGCAATGACAGCCTTTCCACACTTGTAATGAAATATACTATTGAAAAACTCTATAGACAACTACTTACAGGCAAAACAGGTAAGTCAAATAAGTTCCTTTAAAAAGCATATTTTACCGTAGTTACGGCTGCCGCACTAAAGTTTTGAGCTTCGTGGGTATTAAAACCATTCGTTTTATTAATAATTTCCTGGAGTTTATTTATCCAGACACAAAAATAATGTAAATAAAAGAATGTTTTTTTTCCGGGTGCATTCCGAACTTTTATCATATAAATTAAAAATTTCTAGGAGATAATTTTTTTTATTAGTAATGTCGTTTGAAAAAATGTATTTAACAAACCAAAACATAATTAATCTATTTGATAAAACTGAATCGAGCATTTTTTTTATTTGCTGGTATTATAAAATAAATAAAGTGTACAAAATATTGAAAAGTCTATAAGAAGAAACCGCGTTTCTGAATGTTCTATTCCGTGACTTTATCTTTTTAAAAGTTGCTTATGCCCCATTTACATTCACAGTTTTGTATAGAGAATGGGCACGAACTATCACTTTCGCTGAAATACACGTGTAAACGAACTATGAATGAGTCTCTTTTTTCCGTCGGGATTTGGCATCTACTTAAACGGCCAGTGTTTTTTTCTTTTTCAACACCATAGGGCGCGGGAAAGACTGTCCCGGCGTCGCGTTCAAATTTCGAAGCGCACAAAAATGCAGATAGTTTAAATCCGGCCTTTACACGATCGTAAGTTACTAGTAACATCAAACTTTCCGAGCGTGGGAGATGAAAAAGTATAATTAAACCGACTTCAAAAAGGAGAAGGTACTCATTTGACCCGTGTGTTTTTTCTACGTGAACCGATTTTGATGATTTTTTTTTTGTTTGTAAGGGTATACTTCCCGTATGGTGCCATACACTTGTGAAGATCTGATGAAGTACTTCGGAGATGAAGAAAGGAACTCCTCAACGGACAGCGGCAAATCACTCGGAATCAGTGCAATAGCATAATAACAGTGTACCTTTTTACGAGTGACGTCGGTTTTTTTTATTATTTTGTATTACCTATTATAGTCGGGGACAATGAAAGTGTAATGTATTTTGTCGAGAGGGCGTAAAGTGCCTTTTCGGGAAACTTTCATCCTATCGGACCACAGCTCTGCCAACAGGCAGAATAGAGGCCCTCATCCATGATTTAATAATTTATTATTTTGTTATTATATTTATTAAATTGTGCAAATACTGCAATTAGTATTTGCACAATATTAATAAATTATTCGACCTATTTGTTTCATGGCTATTTCGAATTAATTAAAGTGGGGCTATTTCGAAATTGTAGGGCTAATTGGAACTCAGATTATGGTAGAAAGTCATAGCAATGGTAGAACAAAATCTTATGCCAGGTGTATCAAATTTTTTTCTACCATTGCTAGGAGAAAGAATACAGGCAGCCAAATATTTTATATCTATGGGTACCTATTAACCCCTCATTTCTAAATAGCCCCACTTTACCGGTATCATTGTTTCCCAACTTTTCGGCAACTTTACAATATCGCGAATCATTCAATTTTCTTCCTCAAAGTATGGATATACAAATAATACAATTCTGAGAAAAATAAAATATCATAATGTTTTAAACCCGGCAAGACCTATCTGTATAATCAGCAAAGTCCTATAATAATATGTTCCTCTTTGTTCGGAACCGCGATTCATAGATAGGATGACCATGTGTTCTGTGTGCAACGCTGAATGATGTTAGTTTGATGAGCAATGCCCCCGCGCATACGCCATTGCAAACACTATGCGCAACAACCATAGAATTATACCAATTAGATGCGGGCTATCGACCCCAGCTCTTAACTCCGACGAGTTGGTTTAGCACCCAAGTTCTCCAACTATCTATCGAAAACGAATTCGTGTTTTTATTGTCGGGTTTTATTAGTTCAAATTCACAAAGTGTTCTTTGTGAAAAAGCTATAAACTCAACGAGCGCCAAAGGTGCAATTCCAAGGAAAATTAAACTGTTGCCGATTTAAAGTCTCCCTCGAAATGCAACCAACTCTCATAGTGCGCGGGAAAATCGATCTAAAAGTCGACAAAAGACTTTGCTATGATCAGCGGTGAAAAGCTCCTGAAACCTGCAAACCATTTCCGGATAATAAATAACTTGGACTTTTACTAGCTAACGAAAAGGGCGAAGAGGAAAAATATGCAAATCAGGGAGGATTCCAACAGTTTGGCCGCTTTATGCCAGCGAAGGAATAAAATATTAAACTATTGAAGAGCAAGTGGCGCGACTTGACCTAGCACTTTTTATGCAATAAATTTCCATTCCCAAACCAAAATTGCAAGAATTTGACTATACTTTCTTAGACATATTTTAACCTTTTACAGCTGTGATGTCTAAGGTGATGATAAAAGACGACAGTTTTCAAGTAATGGCACAATGTACTTAAAAGAGCAATTTAAAGTCGTCTGTTTTTTATCCCCTAAATAATGTGAAAGAGCTTTCTTTACTTAGCAAAGCTTTGTTGGAAAATCTTGTGTTCTTTCGATACAAACTAGCTGGATAATATCACAGGACTGTTTAATAGGTAAAACGACGAGGGAAGCTATCTGCCTCCCGAAGATTCTCAAGAGCTTTTAATTACAGCTATTTTGTTAGGACCTTGCTGTAATCTTTAGACTTATTTTTGTTAACTGCTGCGAGTACTTATCTTGTTTTCATAACAAACAAGGTGTTCAACAGGAGGGCCCACATGATTGGGGCATTTTGGGATCCCATGACAATATTATTTTTTTGGTTTCCGTAAAAATATTCTCTTTGCTTCTCTTACTCCTTTTTGTAACTCCGTGCCTAGAATTTAGCAAAAAAAAAATTGTAAGTACCTAGTTATGGAAAAAAATAATTGCGCTTTCACCAAAGTCATAGAACAAAAGATGTTGGAAATCACATTTAGACGATGACTGGTTTAGGAATAAAGCTATTAGAAAATTACCCTGTATACTTGATTTCCTGGGCACCTGCATGGATTTGGAACTGCAGTGAGTACAAAATAATGCCGTCAAAGCAGAATATGAAATGATGTAACGGGACGTACGAGTTTTAAGGTGAAACTGAATGAAAAAGCCGGTCAGTCTGACCCGGGGGTTCCGTATACCACACAACAACGCAAAAACCTACAAAGTTAAGTCGTGTAGGTACTGAATTTGCCTTCGACAAACATACACAGCAACTGCCTTACTAGGTACTAACAATGGCAATAAGCGACCATTTTACTTTGTTAAGGCAATACTTAATAGACTTCGTAGGTAGGTACTTACGTTTCACCCCTGACCCAAATGTCTTAACAAAATTCGTACCATAAGCTTCTTCGCCTATTATTTATATCTTACAATATTTTAGATATTTTTTGACCGTACTTAAAAGCAAAGTATTTTTATAATAATGTATGGTAGCATGAATCCGGAAAAGCTCGCGAGATGAAATGTAAAAATAAATAAAATAATTTCCATAGCATTAACACGGAAGTCATGTATAATGAATAATGAAAAAATATTTGCTGCATGAAACTCTTAGCATGAATACGGAACAACCCCAAAAAGAGGGATGTTATAAGTTTGATTTTTGCGGTTTTAACCTAAGTCAACAGTCCTCATTATGCGGTCGGATATGTGTGTCTGTCTGTCTGTGCACCGTAGCTCTTTAACGGGTGAACCGATATGGATGCTGTTTTTTTATTTATTTGAAAGCAGGTTTTCTAGCGAGTGTTCTTAGATATATTTTATCCAAATCGGTTTAGTCGTTTATGAGATATGCTGATTTGAAGCTAAAAGGAGCACATTACATTTGCACATCAAGGGTCTTAACAACGTAACGTTTTGGCCTTGCGAGTTTCGGAATTCTAAAAACTGTCATTATTATCCCACCAAAAACATTCTGTAAAAAACTAACCAGGTCTCGATGGAGCTACTTGTTTATCTCTAAAAAGTAATGAAATCTAGACAAAGTCGTGCCAAGTCTAAGGTTCCTTACTGCGATTTATTTATTATTATAGTTAATGTTGTGAGACTTGGCCGTTGAAGGGTACACACAAGCGGTTCTGGCGACAGATTGGTGCAATGGTGTCATGGAGCACCTGCGTCATGGTGCGGTTTTGTACCCTTGGGTACCCTTCAACTGCCAAGTCTCACAACATTAACTATAATAATAAATAAATCGCAGTAAGGAACCTTAGACTTGGCACGACTTTGTCTAGATTTCATTACTTTTTAGAGATAAACAAGTAGCTCCATCGAGACCTGGTTAGTTTTTACAGAATGTTTTTGGTGGGATTTCACTTCTTTTTGTAGAAACGTGGGCATATAGATTTATTTTATTAGATTTTCTGATTTGACACAGTTTTTTAATTTGTGTAATGTTCGAGTAGAAAACAGTTAATCGTTCGACTATTTCTTCTTGTTTACTTGTAAGTACTAGTGGTTCGCCCCGAACTGTGAACTCGCGACCCCATATAAACTTAACAACCCCATATCTCGGCAACCCCTCGACCGATTTGGCTCATGTTTGAACTTAAAAATTCTTTTAATTTTATTTATCCGCCTACCAAATTTCATAACGATCCGACCAAATTTACTAAAGTTATCGTCGAACTTTCATACATACAACCATACATACATACAAACATACAAACGCCGGATCGTTCCAGTAGACTCGGAGAACTTCGCTCGCTCGTTCAACTAGTGGTTCGCCCCTGAAAATTTTTATTAACATTATGAATGTTCGTTCGACGATAACTTGAGTAAATTTAGTCGGATCGTTATGAAATTTGGCAAGCGGGTAAATGAAATTAAAAGAATTTTTAAATTCGAACATGAGCCAAATCGGTTGAGGGGTTACCGAGATATGGGGTTTATATGGGGTCGTGAGTTCACAGTTCTAGGCGAACCACTAGTATAGTTTTCCCTTTATGTGGCCATTAAACCCTAACTCTGTACCAAATTTCAGCTCTCTGTGTTTATGGGAAGTACTAGTTCTATTTTGATGATCATGAGTGAGTGTGTGTCATAAATGCGAAACTTTGCTTTCGCTTAACTTCGGAACTAAATGACCTACAGACTTGAAATTTTGGATTTTGAGTATGTGAATATAACTTACTAGATGACGAAAATTTCTGCGTTCTCGTCTTATCCAGAGGTTCTCAAATAGGGGGCTGAAAATGCGGCGAAATGGTTCCAGTAAAGGATGGTACGGCAGTGTTTGCTTCGCGCTCGACCTGGCGGGGGCACTGCCGTGCCCCCAGATACTGGCAATTCCACGCCACGGGGTGAACGGAACGGGTGCCAGCCAACAAGGTCTACCGCAACGCAATGCATGCAATGCAAAATACAAAACTGCACTGATGATGTGTATTTCTTGGTGCTACAATGACCGATATACTACAAATTCTAATATACCAATAAGTAATTATTGCAATATCTTAACCGGTAATCCAATATAAACCAACGTGGGTGAAAAGAGTTTTATTGCCCCAACCATAAATCCAGTGTCTAACTTCAGTTTAAATGTCACGAAGAGATTTATCGCCGCGAGAACTCCTCAAGAGAACATTGCAACTTGTAGCAATTATACTTACACATAATATGTAGGTATTTACCCACTCCGCTTACAAGACAATGACGTGCAACTGGAAGCCGCGAAGAAGATAACACGCACGACGCACTGAACTGATCCAATACTCCGACTCCGACTGGAATCCTTTGTGCAGCGATTAAAGTTATTAAACAACAGCACGCTTCTTAGAATCCTGGGCGAACAAACTGGCTCTGTCGATCGTTGATCGCCACACCTTTGAACAACACCGACGAGGGTCCGCATCGAGTGCAGCCAACCAACCACCAACAACACATTCATTCTGTCCGACTACAATAAAATATGGCACCCACGCGTCCAAGCTGGAAACCGATTAGCATTTAGCATTTTCTAGGTAAAGTACAAGACACTTTCGAAACCACGAAACACCAAAAAGCTCTGGCCTGCACTGACAACTTTTAAAACGAGAACAATACGACATTGAAAACTTGCATTTCCAGTAAATTGATTTCGACTTACCGGTTCAGTGTGAACTTTGGTCACTCGTAAAAAAATTAACCATAAAGTTTAACACTTAAAAGCGCACAATAGAGACACAACACACTCGAGTGGGGAAAACAAACGTGAAAAAGTTCAAAGTTATCACTTAGATGGTTTGTAAAAGTTCGGTCCGGGACCGTGTTCGGGTGTTATTGTTCGGCGGTTGATACGGGGTGGATAGTTGGGGAGTTTTTAGTTGTTGTGTGGGCTGCGGAAAGTGAGTTTGTAAGTAAGTTGGAGCGGCGCGCGAGCGAGCGACAACACACAGGCGCTCGCTGTCACGGACCGCGCGCGATAGGATAGGATAGAGTCGGCCGAGCGGCACGCGGCGAGCGCGGCGGACGGAGCGGCAACGCCGCGCAGCCGGCCGCTGCCGCGCTGATGCCTCCATCCACCACCGAGCCCACCAGCCGACCAACCGACACCGTAGCTTCATTGTTTCATAATGTTATCTCATCTAAGCTCCGCCGGCGACGCACAAACTGATAGCAGCACCGCACCTGATGTGCTTCGTACGTATCAGCTTTGTTGTTTGAAGTCAAGTGAGCTTCCTTCGTTGCACTTACCCAGCTTTTACTTAATGTGTTTGTGCCTAGATCAAGTACACCTAATACCAGTAAGTAAAGACTTTCCCTTTGAAATGCGCGCAAGGGTTCAAGCTCAAGGTTCCGATTTCTTGGAGCCATATATTTTTTTAGGATTCTCGGCGCATACATGACTCACGTTGAGGAATTCAGACGGGCACTGAGCGTTACTTTGCAGTTGAATCGTAGCACTTGTTGCGAACATAATAAGATCCAAAAGGTGCCACAGGTTGTCGAGTGTAGAGCGGAATAAAACACGCGACTCGACGTGTCCGGTCCACAGAGCTTTTTAAAATTACTGCATATTTCCGGTATGCAGGGTACCTTAGTAGTTGCAAAATAAATGTACTCTTACTGTCTTTGGTAGTACGATCCATTTTACACTCAAAATATCCCACTCTATCTTGAGAAAAATGACGGACTTTCTATTTTCACAATAAAATAGGATAAAATAATGACTTACCGACTTGCCGATATATAAATTCCCGATAAGACTGTAAAGATCTTCTATAGTTTTTAATTGAGTAATTAGACTACATAATAATATTATTTCTCTGCTCTCATATTCCCTCACGTAACCGCTTGTACACACGACAGCACGTCAGAGTGTACACTTTTGTTGTAAAGTCGCCCGTAACCTAACCGAGTAGAGTGCTAGCGTGTAAGGGTCGACGTGCTGTCGTGTGTACAGTCAGACACACGCTAGCCACCCCTCTTTGCTCGATTGGCGCCGTAAGCTACGCCGCGCGGGGTAAGAGATGCCATGGGGTATCCTAGACTGTGGCCGACCGTACGTACACACGACAGCACGTCAGACTGTACACTTTTGTTATAAAGTCGCCCGTAACGTAACCGAGTAGAGTGCTAGCGTGTAAGGGTCGACGTGCTGTCGTGTGTACCTACTAATACATTAGCGCAGTTTTTGTCTAGTTCAGATGATCTCTACATACCTAATATCTACAATAATCATCTTCAACTTGAACCTAATTAGGGTAAAACTATTATGCTGGCTATACCTGGTTCCCTCGCCCCGCTAGATAGCAGAATAAGTGGATTAAAACATGGAAAAAAATTCTGAGAAAAGTCTGCCAAAGTGGCGGACAAAAGCTAGTTATAAATAAAGAGGCCAAATTCGCATTATAAAATCGTGCTTTCGGTCAATGTAGCTTGATTTCGCACATTCATTAGCGTGAAATTATTATTATTTCAGTGCACTCGAGCAACAAAGTAAAGTTCTCATTACTACGAAACATTTTCGTATTTGTGCCAATGAGGACCGTATATGTATACATAGGTACATCCACGCCAAGAAGTGAAGTGACTGATTTCTCTATATTTTGTTTGTGTATTAGTTACGAACGGACCTAGACACTTAAGCTTAATTGGTCGGTGTAAAAGAGTGGTGTTGCAACGCAGCTACCTAAACCACAACATACAACTTGCAGCTAGCCCGACAACTCAACATTTCAGTATTTTCAGTAAAGCAGAAAATTTCTCAGAAAGAAAATAAGGCGATGGGTAAAATTGTATATTTTTCGAAATTCCTTAATTTATTTCAGGCAGGTAAATAATAACTTTACTTTTGTTTTTTTGCTACTCTTTATAGTACGAGTATATAATATACCTAGATAGACCTAGGTATTCTATGTAATACCGCGTTATACACAAGCCGATTAGGTACATATTTTGTATACTGAAGTAGGTAGTCACTTATATTTTCCGTTGCCTCTCTGTATCAGTCGATGTAAAGTATTGTAGAGTCGATTTACTTTGCCGTCCACTGTACGAAATAATTATAGTACCTAGGTACTTACTAATATTCCCCTTCTTTTCTTCATCCCATAGTTTATAGATGGGGATAAGGGACCGCCAATAAATTATGAAGGACGGTCAACCTCAGTCCATTGGGGTCGTTATTGTTAGCGTCACACAATCATCACGTTCGCGGCCCAAAAGCTAAGTGCCGCTGGAATGCCCTCCTATCCGTGCCCCTTTTAGTGCCGTGCCGCTTCCATGCCTATTTATACTTAAGTGCTAAGTGTCAATGCCAGTATTATAACGAAGAAAAGGACAAACATTCGATACTTGAGTGATCAGCATTTCTGCGAATTACTGTTCCCAATACACAGGGCAATTTTTAAATAGCTTTTTTCCTCACACACCCCAACTTCTAAATCGATACCTTAGTTCGCAAACCTGCCAACTCCCGAGAACAAGAAATTGAAAATCCCGTTGGTGGATAACAAAAATACTTATATGCGCGATGAGAATGGGATGGAACCTTGTCAAAGTCAATCGAAAACATACTTTATTTTACTTTGACAAGGTTGCATCCATGCGAGTTTGCTTGCCGCACGTCTCAGTTCCAAAAGGTCGCATCCCATTCTCATCCCGCGCGCATTATACGTATATAGCTACGGGATTTTCAATTTCTTGTTCTCGTGAAAAAATATTAATTTAATCACTTTTTTGTGTCCGTAACAAATAGCGGGAGGATAGGTTGGAAAGGTGGAAGAGACTGGTGGGGCACGAAAGCGCGCCGCGCAGGCAGCGCTGAAATGGTAGAAATGCACACTTTTAAAAGAATAAGAAACGTATACTACATTTTCGAAAAGTCGTAGAACAAAAGTTGTTAGAAATCACATAAAAGTTGACGTGTTTCAGGAAAAAAGCTATTGCCCTGACAGTAAGACTTTGGGCCAAGAGTAAAACAGAGTAAACCTATTTCGAATAGAATTAAAATAAGTTCAGCCTGACAGAGATACCTAGATATAGCATAGCGCGAACGATGAGGTATAATATCAGCATCGTACCTACTGTTATATGCAAAGTCGATATAGCATTGTTATGTGCCTCTTTCTTTCCTACGTGCCAACCATTTCTAAATCAAATCCAAACAGTCTACTTAATATTAAAAAGGATATTAGTATTGTTGTACCTAAAGGCTAGAGCTAAGGGCGTAGCTGCTAGGCTAGATGATATCTCTCACTATACAAAGGCGAAGTTACCTACCATCCGAGCGATGTACATACGCAGGATGAAAATCACTGGTTCCTAGCATAGATCCTATCTCTCCATAAAATTGTACGGTTAGCAACACGCTGAAATACCCCACGGTAACTCTTATCGCGCGTTTAGTGGCGTATAGCTAGGTAACTAGGGGCCCTGGGGCAAAAAACAAAATGGTTATAAACTGGGCTATAAAGTCAACTTTACTGTTTAGGTTTTATGAAGTCAAAATATACATAGATATATAAAAGTGCTATTGAATACTTAGGGTGGCATTAATAGTCGTCAGCTCAAGATTAAGCTCAAGTAGGTGATCTCAGAAAACAAAATCAATCGGGCTTGAGTACCTAGCTGTCAGCATATAAATAGACACTAGCTTGAGCTTGTCATTAGCCAAGGTCTCAAGTCGGCTAATGTCAATGTCAAGCTCAAGCTAGTGTCTATTATATGCTGACAGCTACTCAAGCTCGATTGATTTTGTTTTCTGTGATCACCTGCTTGAGCCTGAACTTGAGATGACGACTATTACGTGCCACTCTAAAAGGGCCTGAAAACTTCAGTCTAAAACGGAGAAATTAACTCTTGAATGTTTCCTTAAATAATAATAAGGTACATAAGACTTCATTAAAATTAGTTCTAAGTAAAAAACCGCCCGCAGCACGCCCGAATATTCACCGAATTTACCTCTTTTCTAAGCCACGGCGAGAAGGATATTATCATCCCTGGCAGAGGTTTTATTTAAAGACACGTGGGCAGCGTCCCTTAAAATTTACCGATTTCTTCCGTAAATAGCTCGGTTCGAGGGGACCCCCCGAGCTTGGGGGCCCCGGGACTTTGCCCGCTTTGTCTCTATTTAGCTACGCCACTGCGAGCGTGGCATAAGTGCGTCAATCGAATAAGTGGCAGCGTCTCGTTGACTGTACGAGCAAAAGCTTTTTCAACCAAAAACGAAGCTTGACAATAAATTAAAGCTAACTCTCAATAAAGGTGTAGTTTGTTCAGAATATATAGGAAAGTGAAGCATAAGTTTTGATAGGTTTATTTTGTGAATAAATATTCACAATTGTTGTTATCCAATTTGCAAATCAAGACTAGTAAAGTGATCACTTCAATCATCGAGCAGTACTGTGTGTGGAAGTCGAACAGGCAACTATCACTCTTTTTTAACCCTCAACAAAAAAAAGGGGTGTTATGAGTTTTTACCGCTATGTGTGTTCTTGTGTGTCTGTCTGTCTGTGGCACCGTAGCTCTTAAATGGATGAACCGATTCGGACACGGTTTAAAAAAAATGCAAGCAGCTTTTCTAGCGATGGTTCAGATATCGTTTTATCAAAATCGAATCAGCCGTTTATGAAATATTCTAATTTAAAATTATAATGTCGGGGGTTTTTTACTACTTCCTAATTCTTAATTTTGCAAGTATGAATTTCTGCGGACTATCATCGGGACGAATTCTTCTTTTTGAAAATTCTTAATTTTACCAATTCTTAATTTTCCGAATGCCTTATTTTTCTAACTCTACATAGTGCGAATTCGGTTGCTTTTACAAAAGAAAGTACAGTTAGATACATCTATGCATTGTATATTTTTTGTATGAGTGCCGTTATAGAGACGAACAAAAACAATTTATTTTCTTCATATATACAGGTTGTCCTAAAAAAATGTGTTAAGCTGAAGTCTAATGATAGAGCACCCTTATTACCCCAATTACCCCCAAGTATGTTCAGCGATTTTTTGACGTTTAGAAGTTATGAGGCTTTTAAGTTTTTTTTGGGAAGAATTACCTAGCGTTGGTTTTTGTTATTTAACTTTTTAAATATTTTTTTCTTTATTGGAGTCTTAGATAACTAGTCGATCACCATAAAAAATAATGATCAGCTTTAAACTTGTAAATGATACCGTAATTTTGATCCAAAGTTCACAAATGCCGTTTTAGAGAAAACATCATCGAATAAGTTAGTATGGGGAGAAAGAAAAAGTAGGGGTCTGAAGGATTTTTTATTGTTTTCAAAAACTTTCCTACAACTTGAACCTTCAGAATAGCACCAAAAATCTGTCACTTTATGGGCCTTTTATTCGAGTAATTAGCGATCAAAGTTGAAAACCCGGAATTGGGAGAAATGTAATTTCGGTCCGTTTTCTTTTATTTTTGTTGATTCGGACAAAAAACATTGAACAACCTTCTAGAGCGTTTGTTGTCCTGTGACGCTCATAGGAACATATATCATATAAAAAAACTAATCATAAATTATGTATCTTACAGTACAAACCTACTTTCTTTTGTGAAAAATCCGAATTCGCACTATGTAGAGTTAGGAAAATAAGGCATTCGGAAAATTATGAATTGGTAAAATAAAGAATTTTCAAAAAGAAGAATTCGTTTCGATGATAATCCGCAGAAATACATACTTGCAAAATTAAGAATTAGGAACTAGTCGCCGACACGTTTTTCAAATTCATCGTTCGATGTGGCGTGTTTCCAGCCCTCGATAATTCTTAAAATTATAATAAAATATAATAAATTATAATAAATATTATGTATCGATCTGTAAGGCTTTCTGGTGTAAAATAAAGAGTTACTTACATTATGAATTCACAAAATCCCTAGGTAAGTACCTACTGCGATTTCACATACTATGTACCTAATAGATAAGCACCTACACTCAAGATCTAAGCTGTAGGTATATCGAACGAGTGTGATGTGATGTGATTGTGCCTTATTGAAAAAAAAAATGCGTCTAGACTAGAATAGAGGGGCTGGTCGTTGTATAAAATAGCTGTATGTAAAGCCCTAAGTTATTTTGTTATCCACGTCTAAGAACAGGCAAGGAAGAACAAGTAGCAACCTGAAAGTTGGCCGCAGCCTGGTTTAATTTCGCCTCAAGTGAAGTAGACTGCAGGGTACACGAGTTTCCTCTTATCCTCTCGACCCCACCTTGCCTTGGATAGAAAAAAATATATTTATGAGCCGCATTGTGATTCCATTTTGTAAAAAAAACAAAAGTTGATCTTTTTGTCACTAATTATTATGATTATGTAAGTAAGCGAATCAACAAACTCAACTAAATGTTTGACTGCGTACCCAATTAATATTTTTTAATGTAAAGTAGTTACGGTCGGCGATAGTCACAGATGCACAGATACATGGCAGCTCTTACCGTGCGCGACGTAAGGGCGCCAATCGAACAAAAAGGGATAGTGTGTGGCCGACTGTACCAGTTTAAACGAAACTCCCTTGAGCTAACATATTATGTTGCGGTACAGTCTCTACGATACTAAATAATACTAGTGGTTCGCCCCGAACTATGAACTCGCGACCCCATATAAACATAATAATAATAACCCCCGTGTTGTTCCCGGTAGGTACAGAATTGGACCAACCCCTACAGTCTTTGCTCTTGATTTTCCACTCGTTTTTCAAGATTTTCAGATTTTTCTTCTAGCATTTTTAGTTTTTCTCCAAACATTCTTTGAATGTTTTCTGTAACTTGTTCGCCGCTTTTTCTTATTTCAAGTTTTTGTGCCTCTAGATCATTTTGGATTTTTGTAGTTTATCTAGTATTTCTTCCATTTTAAGTTTTGTATAGGACTCTCTTGTAGTTTTGAAGTAAAGCGACCTCTATTGTTGAGCATAAGGGTTTATAATTTTGAACACTAGATGGCTCTGATAAAAAATGTTTTGTCACGCCCTCTGTTAGGAAGTAGAATAACAATTTTTTTAATAGATGGCGCTGTTTTGTATTTTCTAATCTGGTGTACGAGTATTTTGGACCTTAGCAATTAGCATTTTTTTTTTGGATTTATTGGATTAAAATAGAGTTCTTGTTACGGATTATTTCGCGACCCTTAAAAGTTTATTTTTATTGTTTCCACTGAGTTTTACGTCCGATATCCACAATATTGTTTCCAAACAGAATTTGTATATAAAGTTCACTTTTGTTAGTTTTTATCACTGCTTTCACTGTTTACTGATTAGATTTACGTTTTTATCACTTTTAAAATAACTTTTTAGCACTATTTTATTGTTACTGAGAGGCAGCAGAGGCGCCCTCTCTCATCCCATATAAACTTAAAAACCCCATATCTCGGCAACCCCTCGACCGATTTGGCTCATGTTAAAAATTATTTTAATTTCATTTACCTGCCTACCAAATTTCATGACAATCCGACAAAAAATACTCAAGTTATCGTCGAACGAACATTCATACATACAAACATACAAACATACATACATACATACATACATACATACATACATACATACAAACGCCGGATTGTTCCAGTAGACTCGGAGAACTTCGCTCGCTTCGCTCGCTCGTTCAATTACAAACATTGTGCCAAAACCAAAGAATCTGGTATGTACTCGTAGCCGGGGCGGAAATTAATATGAAAACGCATGATTTCATTCACACGAGCGCCTTTTCGACGACAGCGACAAGCGAGGTACCTACGTTCGTCTATTGACGTTTTGTTGGGGTTTGAGTGTAGTTACTTTACTTCCGAAAAGTTTTGTAGGTACTTCCCTCAACTATTTTAAATACCCCTTGACCTATTTATTGTAACAGGTATCTCAAATCAGAACGAATAGCGCACTCTTCCAAGCTCGCGCGTCAGGGGACCGCACCACAACCTATTTTCCATTTTCCCTCCATCTAAAAGTTGTTTCTTCTTTGTCTGCATTGTCTTGCGGGTAATTTCAAACTGCGATCTTTTCTCGTTGGAGACGTAATGAAGTCGGCCGCCAGTCCGTAGAGTCGAAATTCCTTTGTTTGGAAATACCTCCTTTTCTTCACGTCGTGCAATTCTCCTGGAAACGTCCCCGGTTCCCAAAACAAGTACACAACAAGTTTAACTCAGTACTTAGTGCGTGTACAACGTACACACTCACTCCTTTATTTTACTATAGTTTAAAAACGCGGCTATATATCGCATAATCTGAAGGCAAGACCGCGCAGGACAGAAACACGGGGGGTTACCCTGGACGCTATTGCGATCAAATTGAAAAAGTTTTAAAATTTATTTCTCTTTGAATTCGCATAGTAATGCTTTGAATTTAAATACTTTGTAATGTTTATTCAAAGGTAAGGCTGTTTTATTCAATAAAAACACAAAATGCGTCTTAATTAGTAAAATATTAAATTTTGTAAATTGCGCCATATTGCGGCCGCAGGGGTAGAGGGGCAGTGGCGACTTCTTGTGACTGAGGCCAAGTCGGGTCGCTGAGCTAGCGGATTAAGTACCTAAGGGCCTGGGGCCTGCTTTTACCATCCTTGTAGAGATGAGATCACAGAATAGAATAAAATTATTTATTTACAAGAAACATGGTTTACAATCTTCTTTTTTTACAGAACAATTTTTTATAACTTTATTCCTGAAACACGGTACTTAACTTCTAAACGTGAGTTCCAACAACTTTTGTTCCACAACTTTGATGAAAGCGCAATTTTAAGAAAGTTAAAGTCGCGTCGATCCCGATCTTCAGACATGAAGGACCGACTACAAAGAAGAAGAAAAAAGAAAGTCCACTTGCGTAAACCAGGGTTAGCCATTAAAGTCTAGGCAAATTTCAAGTTAACTCAGAGTTAGTTGGCTAACCCTGGCTGACGCAAGTCCGCCGTTCACTTTAAACGGTGGGTTAATCTTCTGTACAGGCAATTTTGTCCCCAAGTAGCAAATTTATGCGCAAACTTCAGCCTGCTCTGGGGTCGCTCCATACGTTACGTACTTACCTACCTAGCTTCCTACTTAATTATGAACAAAGAACAAACGCTCAATTTTGTTCATGACGCTTGTTGAAGCGTATACAATATATGTATTATTAAGCTTTCTATTAGGCGATATTCACACATGTACTTGTATTCGAAACGGGTCGAATCGTGGTTGGTTCTATAAATTCCCTTGTAGGTTCCTTGAGTTGTGATGTCTTGGTATCTTGTGGATTCAACATTTTTACGCTTTGTTGCGTATATCATGGACTGGGATCTCGAGTGCTGCCCAGCTAATAAATTTCGCCTTGCTAGAAACGAAGAGAGAAATATGAGGGGCTGACCGCCAACCTTCGCTGACTAGGAGAGGCACCTCATGTTTTGCTGACTAGAAGACAGGGAACCAACTAAACCGTATTGTGTTGTGCAGTCAGCCACACGCTAGGATACCCCTTTTTGTACGATTGGCGCCCTTACCTATACCGCGCGCGGTAAGAGCTACTATGGGGTATCCCAGACTGTGGCCGACCGTAGCTATACCCTTCTAACTTTCCTATGGCTCACCTTTCATCATGCCCTTCGTGCCCTAGTCTTGCAGCCTTTTCATCTACGTAATGAGATGGTTTATACTGCGTCCAGTGGCACCTTTACTCACACTAGATGGGTGAAGAGACCACACGGCGCTGCAGTGCCTGGGCCGCAGCCAGGACGGTCTTATTGCGGCAAGTGATAACTTTAGCTGTAAGTTGAAAACGGGTCAGACATTCCCTTGACATGTATTTTGTGTCAACACAGGAGCACGAGCAACGCCGGCGGGGTGTTAGTGCGAAGCGCAGTCAGTTACAGAATGAATTCGGGAAATGAAAAGGAAATTACCACCTCCCCGAGGCGCCAATATTATTATTACCTACATTCGAAAATATCTTACCATAGAGAATGTGTATTTTAGGTGGAAATACAACACAACCGTGGTGGGTACGTAACTTGACCGAAGTAAATCTAAATAGGTACAGTCAGCCACACGCTAGATACCAACAGTGGCCTACCGTACATAATCTGAACAATCAAAGTACTAACGTATCTTCAGAAACATGACAAAAATTTTGAGGATTGAAAGTCGTGTTTCAAGTTACTTTCGCGCGTTCCGATCAAAAAAAAAAGTATAATTTTAAGCTTTAAGAGTTTGGAATTTTGGATCTTTTGTAACATCTTGTAGATCGAAGTCGGGGTAGGTCGCGAAGACGCTCTGGTGGGACGATCGCGACAAAAATACCTGTCGGAGTGGTCTGATGTGGTCCAGGACAGAAAAGTCTAGACTGAAGTAAAATGGTTTTAAGATAATAGGTATTTATTTTTTACGTGGGCTCGATGTCTGTCTGTTACTACTGGCTTTTGTTTTGGCTCGTACTAGCACTATTTGGATTGGGTAAACTAGGTTAGAATTAGAACTCCTTCCAATGTTAAATAGGTTAAATTCTCTATTTCTGATTCCAGTCAACTTCCCCATTCTATTTCCTTCAAACCGAGTCAGCTGAATTGAATCCCACAGCTTATACTTACCTATGAAAACGTTGGGTGGCTTCGGCGGCAGAGGTGCAATCGAATGAGAGCTTCATTTATATGCTAATACATCTTGTCCCTGACACATACGTGCCGTATTACTAAAGGAAAATGTGATGGTTTTACACATTTAGAATTTTAGATCCCTCGGGGGTGGAAGGTAACTCGACCGCTTTACTCGGGATATTTTAACTAAGTTACTAAGCGTTTGACGCCCACTCTTGCTTATAATATACACGAAAGAATGTACACAAGAAATATTCATTTATTTGGTCAATTTTTAAACTTAAACTTTCGTGAGCACTGCACATATTTTCTATTAAATCACGGTTTTACTCACTAGTAATTTGTCGGTGTAGCCGACTAGTTTCGGTTCTCATTCGGAGACCTTCTTCATGGAGAACGAGACGGCCCTCGCGACGCCGACGCCTACACCGACAAATTACTAGTGAGTAAAACCGTGATTTAATAGAAAATATTTGGTCAAGTATAAATTACACTTTCAACTGCATATTACATGTCTTACATTCATTCATACTGCATTCTTACATTGACTTTGATTAATTTGACTTTGATTTTGTTCTCAGCCATGAGCCATGAGGAATCGATAAAGAAGAAAGGGAAGCGGGCGCCATTAGACACCGGGCAGTCGGGCGTACCTGCCGGGCGTACAGGGGCCTTAGCCTGTAACGCAATGGTGCCAAAATGGGCTCCCGGTTGTAGGTTTTAATACTCGCGACATACTCGCGAAAGGACACGAACACACGTAGACTCATACAGCCGCATTGCCTCTCACTTTTCCCTCGCCCCTTCTCGCTCTGGGTGAAACAGCTATAGAAAAAAGTGTTTCACGCGCTTGGCCATCGCCGAGTTCCCACGCTTGTACAGGAAATTCGGAACCCAAAGTTTTTTGTTCGAAAGTCCGTTATTGGCTTAATCTTATCTTTAGACAATATTGAGAAACTAATTTTAATATTTTTTTTATTTTGGTTAAGTAGTTTGGATTTTACAACGTTTCAAAGATACGGTTTTATGACGTCACGCGACGGTCTGCATACTGTTGGCGGTCATAGGAACAAAACATTTTAGCGCATAAAAACAAAACTACTAGACCAAAATAAAAAATATTTAACCCTCCCGCTCGAGAAACGTACACATGTGTACGTTGGCGCTAGGGTCATCACGCGCTTTCGCGCGCTTTTACTTTCTGCCGGTTACTGAAAAAGGCATAAACCGTAGAGCGTGATCGTCTATAGACGAAATACAGAGCATAAAATTATCTCTTTATTGATACCAAACACTGGTCACACTGTAAGAAAAAAACAAAAGGTTTTTTTTATTCTAAAACATTCAGAAATCATAAAAAGCCGTCGCGCGGAGCTGACACACAAAGTGTATTGTTTTGAAAATTCTACGAGAGGTAAGTAAATTTACGTTGATTTACGTTATTCTTTGGTTCTTTAGGTCCTTACTTCATAAGAAAAACTTGCATTTTACAGTATAAATTCATCATGCTATAGAAGTCTGTAACGATTTCTGAATGTTCGCCCGCTCTATGGTTTCTACCGGATATTGCGTCACGTCGTGAACTGAATGTCTGATCGTGTATAGATGAATCACAGAGTATAAAATTGTCTGTGATTTGATACCAAATATCGAAGAAAAAAACAAAAGATTTTGACACTGACAGTCACTCGTCAACTTCGTTCGGCCGCTGGAATTTGCATCGATTGTTGTGTGATGTTTTCTAAGGATTTGGATGTTGTAGGATGAAAGAAACCACTTATGTGTACTAGGCATTTATTCAACATTGGCTTAGAAACAATTTCAGTTCCTAAAGGTTTGTATTTTTACCTCAATAGACAATTTATTCCACAAATCTGGAATGTATGCCTACATTTTCATTTTGCACAGAGAATTAAGACTTTTTTAACGTAGAACCATATATTTCCGTACCTACCTCAAATGATGTCGTTTCTAAAGAAAAGATTACTCCTTATTTCACAACATTTGGTTGAGTAGGTGCGGAGATATAAGAGATTTTGTCAACGGTGGAAACTCCATTTTCCGCGTTTTCCGCGTCGCGTTAAAGCCTCCCCGAGCGGGAGGGTTAAATTAGTTTCTTTTTATTTTTTCTAAAGCACTAACCCGTGCTAGGGAATAATTTAAACATTTAAAATAAGTTGAAAAAATTCACTCGGGACAGGACTTGAACCCACAACCTCTCGCATACCGTGCAGGCGCTCTACCAATTGAGCTACCGAGTCAAGTAACTGTCGATGCGAATTTCTTCAACTAGTCTCCGTCAACTGGACGGGGGGCGCCACCTGGTGTGATTAGTTTGCACTAATCTACACCACCCAATGCGTTCATCTTTGCAGATTATTTAGCTTTTTATTTTGGTCTAGTAGTTTTGTTTTTATGCGCTAAAATGTTTTGTTCCTATGACCGCCAACAGTATGCAGACCGTCGCGTGACGTCATAAAACCGTATCTTTGAAACGTTGTAAAATCCAAACTACTGAAACAAAATAAAAAAAATTGAAATTAGTTTCTCAATATTGTCTAAAGATAAGATTAAGCCAATAACGGACTTTCGAACAAAAAACTTTGGGTTCCGAATTTCCTGTACAATCGGCCACAGTCTCAGATACCCCTTTTTGTTCGATTGGCGCCCTTATGCCGCGCGCGTTAAGAGCTGCCATGGGGTATCTGAGATTGTGGCCGACCCTACAAGCGTGGGAACTCGGTGATGGCCAAGCGCGTGAAACACTGTTTTCTATAGCTGTTTCACCCAGAGCGAGAAGGGGCGAGGGAAAAGTGAGAGGCAATGCGGCTGTATGAGTCTACGTGTGTTCGTGTCCTTTCGCAAGTATGTACCTAGGTGTAGTTGTAATGTACCTAATAGATTTATTTTTCCAAAATGTTTCGTAGTTCAGCTACCATTTCTACATTTTATTAGCTATATCAAAAATCTTTTTTTTTTCTGTTAAGTACAATACATTATTGATGTTCCCAAGGTAGTTAGACTCCAAAAGACAGTGTAATAATGTAAGTAAATAACAGCTGAAAGTAACCCCTTTTTCGGCGCGAAAAACGCATCGCTCTAATTTCTTTCAGGCTATTTTTTTATTATAAAAACTATTTGCAAACTTCCGTATTGGTCATCTACTGATATAAACCAAGTTTCAGCACAATCCAGCCTGTAGTTTAGAAATTAAACCAGAACTACGTGTGTATGGGAAAATGGTGCTCTAGCACCCTCTTAAATGAAATAAATACCTAGTTAATGAGTATGTTAATTATATTTTATTTTAAAAAATACACTAGCTAGTACTTCAAGTATTGTTTTACCAGATTCAACAATCAACGTTTATTCATCTTGTTCCAATCCTTAGTCGTCGGTCTCAATCTCCCCCTCTATGTCTTCCTCCACTTCGCTCTCAGCGCCATCAACTTGAACAAACTCAAAATCGTCATCATAATAATTATTTTCCTCTCCTGTTGATTCCTGTTCCGAGTCGTCCAAATATTTTAAATTCTGTCTCACTGTGATGAGCTTGTGCACATGCTCTTTTTGAAGTCTATTTCTTGATTTTGTATCTATGTTTCCAAACAAGCTCCTGTTTTTTGCAGCCGCCGCTGAACTCGGTGGAACGCTTAAGAGTCGGTATGCGATGGGGAATAGTTCTTGCTTTGAAGCAAAACTTTGCCACCACAAATGCGGGGCCACAGTTTCAGTAGTGATCCAAGCCGAGTGACATTTGGCAAAAAAAGCAGTTTTCGTGCGGAATTCAACTACATTTGTCATAACTGCCACAGCATCTTTTCCAAGAAGACGAGCTTGATCATGAATAAAGTTGTTTGCATCAGCTTCTTGGTCGCTTGTTAAAGCTGAGCCCATGTACCTTGGATCCAGAAAATTTGCAGCAAGGTGTATAGGCTGGACACAAAAATCCATCATTTTTAATATAGCTTGTTGAATGATTTCCTTTTCATGATCCTGGAAGCAACTTGATGCAGCTAGTTCAGCTTCGACTAATGCTCCTAAATTTATAAATGCAATAGGAACCTCCGAGATTCTTACTTTATCCGACTCAAACTTGGTAATTGCTATTGAAATTGGCTTCAATACTTTAATTATGTCTTTGACGGTAGCCCAAATTGAATCATTTAACAAAGCCGTTAAAATATCGTGTTCAATATCTATTTCTGCAGCAACTGCGAGAGCCTGCAGAGCTTTTTTGCTATGATCAAAGGACTCTAGACAATGAACTACATGGTTCAATTTTGTTCTATATGGAAATTTAAGTGACTCTTTAAGTTTTCCGTAAAGAGTAGTTACATTTTTTTCGATATAAGCCACAGCTCTGTGTTTATTTCTTATTACACACTTAATAATATTGGTAACAGTATCAACTGCTTTATTCAGCGTAGGTAGTTTACCAATATCATTGTAGATTAAGTTTAAAGAATGTGCCACACATTCAATGAAAGCTATGTATGGATATTTGTTTTGTACAAGTCGCCATGCCGCTTTCATATTTTTCGCATTGTCTGTGATAAAAGCCACAATTTTAGAAGGGCTAATCTCTTCTATTACTCTGTTGATTTCTGAACTCAAATGTTCAGCTGTTCCTTTTTTATAGTTTGGGTATACGGATTTGTAGAATATGGGCTCCGGTGTGGTTATAAAAAAATTTACAACCCCTGCAAAGGTAAAAAGGGTCCAAATTACAACATGTAATTATAGTCCGCGCGGGATGAGAATGGGATGCGATCATGCTACCTTTTGGAACTAAGACACGCGCGTTAAGCAAACTCGCGTCGAAGCAACCTTGTCAAAGTAAAATAACGTATATTTTCGACTGATTTTTACGAGGTTCCATCCCATTCTCATCCCGCACGGATTATAGTTGGATTACACTGCCAGAAAGCTCTTCTCGTGCGAGGCATAAGTCAAATTCCCTGTCAATAGTTATACATGGTGTTTCAGAAAGGTCCTGGCACTGTGAAACTGAAAGCGGTCGCTTAACTCATCAACATAAGTAACTTTTACCATGGGGCCAAGTAAGAAAAATTTTAAACATTATCATGTATTGCTCCATACATTTGGTACAGAGTAGGTACCTAGGTATTGAATTTTAGTAATTAACAGCTGATTATTTTTATTCAGATTTCGCACTTGGTCCCTTAGTAAATAGTGCTTGTATTAATGAGAGAAGCGACCCCCTTCAGTATCACAGGACCTTTCTGTATCACCCTGTATAAGTTTAATGATGAAAGTAATTTTACATTTCAATCAGTTGCAAAATTAATGTATGTACCGATCAAAAGTTACCTTTTCCATGAATATTCGTCCAGCCATCTGTAATTATTGCCACGGCAAGAGATGAGTGTATTTTGTTATTAGTATCAATTTTCACTCTGGAATATTCTGCGTCCAATAATCTGTTGCTCAAACAATGTCTTGTAGGTGGTTCGTAACTAGGATTCAAGGACATCAATGCCATTTTCCAGTACGTTGACTCCAGTAAAGATAGCGGTGTCCCAGATGCGTATACAGCTCTTGCAAGATTGGCGTCGATCTCGTCTTTTTTCATTAAGTCACTGTCTGCTTCTTCTGTCTGGTTTCTGTGGCCGGATAACTGCGAAGTTTGGTCGAGTGACAGTTGTTGTGAACTATCATCTTCACATTTGACGGAAAAAGATGTGCTTGCATTTGGATCGCTAAACTCGACGTTATTCGGCATGCTATTTCTATTCTTTTCTGATGGTGTTTCATTTTTCGGTGCTTTGTGTGGCACTTTGTCCGAAAATTTATTTTTGATATCGATAGGACACTTTTTGCACTTAATTATGTGAAGCACCATACGTGTTGCATGTGAATGTCGATATTCCTTGTCACAGTGTAAGCAAATCACATGTTTTTTATTTGCGGAATCTCCTACAACTTGATATTGGTCCCATATTTCGCTTGCTCGTTTAGGCATTTTGAAAACAAATCTGACACACGTGTGCACTGTCTAACATTACTGAACGCAATGAGCGACTGAGCGTGAGTGAGGTGAGGGGGAACGGTTTTTTCCGAGCACAGACAGAGCCGCGGGGCGCGGGCGGGGGTGAGGCGGTGCCAGCGTCACATAGTTACACACACACACTCCCTCACACATAGCCAATGATGGCTGGCGCGGTTCGGCAAGGCGAGATAAAAGCGTCGAGCGAGACACTTCTCAAAGCACCTCGAAGTCCTAACCCTATAAATGTCAATTGTGAGTCACAATCACAATTGACATTTATAGGGTTGTGACCGGACATTTATTATTTAATACGTATATAATAAATGACAGACGGCTATATTATAGATTTATAGCATAACGTGTTTTTATACTTTTTGCTCTACATCTAGGAAAAGCGATAAAACATACAAGCATCAAACTTGGTATGATTAAATGGCTTACTGCCATTAATTAAGACTTGATAATTATAGCTTGCTATAGTATTGTATAGTATAGCAACCAATACTAAAAAACAGAATAAAATTTATATTTAAGGGGGCTCCCATACAACAAACGTGATTTTTTGCTCGTTTTTGCTCGAGAAGTCGAGATTGATAACAGCAACACAGGTAGAACAAATATTTAAGGGTGGCCATACAACACGGAATGGTAAGGAACCCTTCGTTCGTGCGCGAGTCCGACTCGCACTTGGCTGGTTAAAATTTCAACTGTCTAACTATTCATGAGATACAGCCGGGTGGCAGACAGACAGAAGGACAGACAGACGGACAGCGGAGTCTTAGTAATAGGGTCCGGTTGGTCACCCTTCGGGTACGGAACCCTAAAAAAGAACAAAAAGTGGGTACTTAATAGTCCTCGTGTTCTTTAATCTTCTTTTTTATTCCTCGTGTACTCTAGTGCCTTGTCAGCAAAGATCCGTGCGACGCAGTATCCGTTGCACTCTTTGGCTGTGGGGAAGCGGTTGGGGTTGCCGCCGCACCCGCTGTATGAGAAACCCACGCAAGTGCGCTGCGTCACGTCAAAGTACCATCTACAACAAACACGCACCAAACTCGGAATCAAAATTACTGTAGCTAAGCTAAACAATACCTAATTACTTTTTGTTTCAGCACTTATCATAAGAATAACACTTTTCCTTTTTTAGGGGCCTATGAACTGCCCAAACGGAAGTCATAGGTACCTAGGTACTACACACAAAATGTGCTGAAATAAATCCGTTACATCTAAGCAGAATTTAGGTATAATCCGCGCGGGATGAGAATGGGATGCGACCTTTTGGAAGTGAGACGCGCGCAGTAAGCAAACTTGCGTCGAAGCAACCTTGTCAAAGTAAAATTAAGTAGGTAATTGTTCGATTGGCTTTGACAAGGTTCCATCCTATTCTCATCCCGCGTGCACTATATGGTAGACGACACGCTAGGATGCCCCATGTCAGCTCTATCGCACGCGAATTGAGTATATAGAACAAAAAAACCGCACAAGTGCGAGTTTAACTCGCGTTGGGAGGGTTCCGTCCGTACAATGTAAGTAGTATATTCGCAGCAGATTTTAATCCTCACAGCGAGCCCATTTATTTGATGTCACACGATAATGAATTAATTTTTTTTTTTGTTTTATTATTTTAGTTTTAATTATAGTTACATAATAACTTTGTTATTTTATTTTTCGATTTACCCCCCAAAAGCGGTTTAAAATTTATTGATTTACGTGACACGTCCGTGTTCCTATCACAGACTTACACACGTTGTGTACTAAAAACTCAATCTGTCCAGTAGTTCAGGGTCAAATTGTCTGTGTGTGACAGACGGACAGACAGACACACGAGTGATCCTATAATGGTTCCGTTTTACCCTTTTGAGGTACGGAACCCTAAAAAGGGGTATCCCAGCGTGTCGCTGACTGTACATAGTAAATGTCCAGCTATGTAGTTTCAAGACTCACGAAGGTTGATATTCCTGACAGTCGCCAAATTCAGGTTGTAACACGCAGACTATCTTGCTACTCAAATTGACATACTCTTGTTGGGAAATAGGACCTGCAACAAAAAGTGAAATTAAAACAAAATTAACTAGTTCAAAGTTAGGGGCGAACCCCTAACTTTGAACTCGCGACCCTATATCTCAGCAAGCCCTCGACCGATTTTGCTCATGTTCGAACTTAAATATTCTCTTTGCCTCATTTACCCGCCTACCAAATTTCATGACGATCTGACTACATTTACTCAAGTTATCGTCGAACGAACATTCATACATACATACAAAAATACATACATACAAACGCCGGATTGTTCCAGTAGACTCGGAGAACTTCGCTCGCTTCGCTCGCTCGTTCAAATACTATACAGACTTTTCTCGTTTCCTCGGCACCGGCCTCGCTGCCGTCCCCTAAGTAACAGCACAGTTGCTAGTCCTCAAAACCGGTTTATTTGCAGAAAAATTGCTCTTATCGAAATAAATTTATTTATAATATACCTATTTTCCCGTTATTTGAGTACTGGCAGATTTTTAGGGTTCCCTACCCAAAGGGCGTAGGCAGAGTAATAAGGCCCTATTACTGTGCCTACGCCGTCCAGTCCGTCTGTTTGTCTGTCTGTCCGAACTTAGGCCAGTGAAATTGTCACAGATTATGTGTTTTACTTATGGCGGATTAACAAACTAGTCTGACTCGCACATGCCCGGTTTTTTAGAGAATAGACGCGCGCTGTCCCCTTTTCTTTAAATCTGGTCTATCATTTTAAGTATACCTATAGATACCACACGATAGCTGCATAACTTTCGTTACGGACGACTTTGCAAACGAAAGTGTACGTCTACGTGCTGCCATGATTGTGTATGTACAAACGTTGTTATGGTGTGAGTTCCAAGAAAAGGAAATTTTATTATAAACAATTTTAAATAGTACTTACGGACATTTTGGCATGATTGTTTGCAGTCACTCATCGAATCGTAAAAATTTAGGTTATGCGAATGGCATTTACCATACAGAAACTGTTTACAGCCTTGCCATTTGATGTCGTAATAGTATTTGATCCTGAAAAAAATATCGTTGTTGCACACAAAAACATGATAAACTTTTAGGTGCACATGATATAAATACAGGATGTTGTTTTGGTTAGTGACACCCGACTCAGGGAACATAGTTTTAGTAACGCTTGAAACTAAGAATAACTCTTTTTATTCACAAACTAAATAAAACTAAAGTTGTTAATTTTTTTCTATAATAACCGCGACTGCGGACACCCCGGCCTTCTCAAAGCGCGCGCGCGATGTGGCGCCCGATATTGCGAGTGCGGCCGCAAGCGATAGTAGGGAGGCCACAATTAAATTATTTTTGGGTATTTATCACAGATTTTTTTTTTATTCAGTATCGTGCAAATGATCGATCACCCCTGAGTCGGGTATCACTTTACAAAACAACTTTACATAACTTTCATTAATTTGTCTGCATGTGACACACTATTTAAATAATTTCTGTTGCTTTAGTGTGATCTGTGACTACCAGCGAATGCTGGTGACTACTTAATCAATTTCGACGCAGGTAATACCTAAACCTGAATGCCAGCTCCCAATCAATATGCCCATTGAAATCTGAAAAGTTTAACTCCGTGAACAGAGTGAACCCAGTTCATGGCTCACTCTGTTCACGGAGATAAACGTTATGGAAGAAATGATAATATGGAAATGATGACAAACCTGTAAGTCAAATGAGAGCTACACATGAAACCATTGTGCTGCATCCTGCAGGTGAAATCCGGATCGAAGTCATCCAAATCCACTGAGCCACGTCTTGCTAAAAACACAAATGATTAGGTACATTACATAGGACCTACTAACCATATTGCTTAATTACCAGTAGTTATATCGGTCTGTTCGGGTCTTGCCCAGTGTGATCATCGGTCATGGGTATGCTCAGGAGTTACACTAGTGTGACAAAACCACAGAAAAACAGTGTGAAAAACCACGGGTCTGAACCTAAAAACTCTGATACCAGCGGTGGCCGCTACCTCAACTACTACTACCGCAAAAATGTATTGACGTCCTTATTTGGACCACTCTATTACATATACGTATAGATAGATAGTTTAATGGGGAATGGGGCTGAAGCAAATATATAACAGGACCTTACATTTTAAGTTTCGACCTGCATTACGATGTCTTCTAGCGAGCGAATCATTTCCAAATAACAACAGAAAAATTACTAAATACAACATAGGCCTCAAGGACAGCACGGTTCGCTTCATCGCTACGAAATACGACACAAAGTCCAGAACCATCTATAATAAAAACAGTAAGAAGTGCAACCAATCAAAGTCATTTCAAGCTTGGACATTAATTTAATTGGGAGAGATAAAAGTGGCGAGCTAGCAACACGTGCCAATTCATTTTGCCTTGCTAGCTAAACTGGCCAGCTCGGCTATAGCGTTTCCCAGGGCCCGCTTCTGGAAATCAGGTGTGATGGCCTTATGGACGCTCTGCAGGATCCACCCGATCATCCATTTCTGTTGAATGCGCGCCTCGGTGGCGTACCGCTTCACATGGTAGTCCATGCGGCCGACGACTGTGCTGTAGGCAAGCATGGTACGCTCTCGGTACGCGGCCTCAAGCTGCATGATGATGTTCTCCTTCTTCGCATCCATCAGGAGTTTCTGCCCCTCCGCCCTCCACTGCGAGTCTTTTGCGTCGTTAACCGCGCCGGTATAAAAGTTCTTCTCCTGAGTCCTGCTGGCCTCCCACTGATTGCTTACGGCGTCCACCTGCTTGTCGAGCTCCGAGCCAATAGTGTTGCCGAACTTATTGTAGACGACAGCGAATATTACGAACCAGGAGAGGCCCGAGTAGTACTCGTGCTCGAGGACGTAGATCTCCTTGCTGAGGCAGTAATTGGCGAACACGAAGGCAAGCACGTAGGGTCCGGAGACGCCGGTCTTTTGCTGCATGAAGGTGAACCATCCCTCGGGGAGGAAAGCCATTCTCACCTTGGGCGGATCGCCTCGTACCAGCTTGCTTTTGGGGCCTCCTCCGTCATCCTTTTCTATTTTCTCACCACTGATAGGACACATGCCTTTGGCGCCCGCACCGCCACTCTTTTCTACCTTCTCAGCACCGGTAGGACACACTGGTCCTTTTTTAGGGCACGTGTCAAAACCAGTCGTGCACACAGGTTTTGGAAAGCTTTGTGACCACAAAGCTTTAAGCACGGGCTGGCGTATGAACGAAATGGTTTTCAACATCACGGTCGTTTTGTCCAATTGATTCAATCGATCATTTAGCCGACCAAAGCGCCCATTTAATTGGGATTAAAATTGTTGCGTTGTTATTGTGATATGTCAATATTTTCTGCGATTGGTGACAGATGGAATAGAATAGGCAAGAATAAGTAGGTCATGGTTATTCAAGGAAGGCTAAGCGGCGTTAATAAAACGAGGTCGAAATAGTCGAAATATTAGGCTTTGATCAACAATACAAGAACAATGCCCAAATAAAACAATGCATAAATTATTATCACTGCTTAACGCTTTTTATTAGAAGATGATCTGCTTACAAGTATTTTGAGTATAGGTAGAACATAACATTTAATTAAACAACATAGAGAAAAGATCATAGCATACAAAAAGGAGAACTTAAAACCTTAAAACCTCTTCCCCAAAGTGGGGGCGATATCCATCAGTGTTTTTCAGCGGCGCTCGGCCACACTTCCAGTTTTCGATGGCTTGTATCACTTCAAGTGGATTCTTAAATCTAGACTGCCAGTAAAAGAACAGTGAAGCGAGAAACATACTATAATTGAGTTTAGGTACGTGACTTCATGACAGTTGGGAACTCTACCAACTCAACGAAAAAATGTAGAGCGTTACATAGATAAACCGGTACGGCCAGCCATGCTAGGCCAACTAGCAGGTCCATCGGAAATGGAACGGTTTGCTTCGTCAGATGTGGTCGCGGGCCAATGGTATGTTTCTGCTTCAGTAAGCAACTGCCATGGACCTTTAGGTCCATGGTGACTGGTAAATCTGTTGTTTGTCTAAAGGCGGTATTTAGCGGCGCGCAGGATGGGGTACTTGTTGTTGGTGCAGAGCTCGCGGAAGTCGTCCATCGACAGGTCCGAGATCGAGATGCCGCCCAGTTGCTTCGTCCTGTAATCATGACAAAAGGCACACCATGTTTTAGAAGCTCTTAGGCCTTCGTCGGAAAACGCATAACGTCTTCGAAGTGGAAGTGTGCTGGACTTCAGGCTAGACGCACTGATGGCAGATGGTCAAAATCCATTGAGAGAGGGGAGGAGATCGGTCATCAGCCGAAAAGCAGTGGTTGCGTCTGACACAGGATCGTGAGAAGGGCGTGAGTATGAAGAGGTCTTTACTCAGCAGTGAGTGTTACGCCTTTGCATCCACGCGTCCACGTTCGCGGACAAAATACCGAATAAGGAATTAAGTTGTAGGGTTGCTCATAGTTAGCTTATTTCAGCGTCAGCCGCAGCACACCGGTAAACGTTTTTATTCTGCTAACAGCTGCTTCATTTATACGTTTTATTCTACTAACAACTGCTTCATTTATTCCAGTACGTAAAGCAAGATGACAGGATAATCTCGTAAATCGATGCATTGTGTGCGTGACAAAAGAACCATTTCAATGCGGGCGAAGTCACCAACTAGGGCTGCTAATTGAAGAATAAAGGGGCACACTCACTTGACGTAGTTGGCCTTCTGCGCGGCGGTGTCGGGGTCCTCGTAGCTCACCCACAGACCGCCCTCACCGTTGTCGTCAGGCAGACGGAAGGCATAAGTTCCTGAAACAGCCAAGGCGCATGTTACGGCCTGGGTACCTGTTAAAGTCAGCGACAAGCTAGGATAAACATTTATGTTCGATTGACGCACTTATGTCGCGCGCGATAAGAGCTACCATAGCGTATCTCTAACCTACAACGGGTGTAAAACATGACTGATAGGTAAGCCGATTGCGATCGCGCAGAGGCGACGTGGACGTAGTGGCACTGTATGATGGCAGTCAGGACAGGTCTAAGAAAATCTCTTTGAATGCCAGCATCAGGTTTATTTATGCGCGTTCATAAGACAGGATTACTCAATACTACTTACTAGTGCAAATAAAAATCTATATTTTTTGCGGACAATTCCTACAATACCTAAATGTGCTATCAAAAATGCCATCATACAATGCCCAATGCGTAAGTAAAATCATACTGGAAGCAACAAAAATTGCACTATTGTTACGAAAGTAGAGCATTAGTGAAATTGTAAAAGTTAGCCTCCACCGTATTTTAAAAGCTAAAAACCATTACCAACCAAATACATGGGTTACATCAGCATCCTTTGTAAAGACCCTCTTCTCTGAAATATTAAATTCTAAATGACGTGTTTGACGTTGAAACTACGAGGTACTCGATAGATATAATTTATTTATAACTGCGCTTTCTTTCTGCGCGCAGGAACTTATGCGCTTGCGAAAACTCGGAAAGTTCGAATAAAAAGTAGGGTTTTTCAAATAGGGGGCAAATCTCTACAATAAATGGCAAGAACCGAACCTCGATCTATCTTAAGCACGCAATTTTAGAATTATAAGGTAACTACAGGGTGCACTCTAAGTCAATAGCGGAACTTTAAGTAGGCTGTCTAATGATCACTACAAACAACTTGTACCAGGTGGCGAAAAAAAGGGAGCGAAAAAAATATCAGCTGTTCCATACAAAAGGTCGACTCAGTACTGCGCCAAATGTATGAAACAGCTGATATTTTTTTCGCTCCATTTTTTTCGCCACCTAGTACAAGTTGTTTGTAGTGATCAGTAGACAGCCTACTTAAAGTTTCGCTATCGACTTAGAGTGCACCCTGTAGTAGGTACCTAAAAAAAGATAGATCGGACAACATGCTTTTGCCATAATGATCACAACAAATCTACAATCTGTTTGGGTGTGATGATAGCGGATGGGATATGATGAAGGAAGAAAACGCCACGCGTTCCTTGGAAAGGTATCCGTTTCTCGATAGGTTCACATATAAGATTAATTTTCTTCAACTTAGAACCTATACCATGCTTTTCAAACTAAAAGCCCTCGCGGCGAATGCGTGCCGTTCGGAAGGCAAAGTTTTTTGTTCGAAAGTCCGTTATTGGCTTAATCTTATCTTTAGACAATATTGAGAAACTAATTTAAATATTTTTTATTTTGGTCCAGTACTTTTGTTTTTATGCGCTAAAATGTTTTGTTCCTATGACCGCCAACAGTATGCAGACCGTCGCGTGACGTCATAAAACCGTATCTTTGAAACGTTGTAAAATCCAAACTACTGAACATAAATAAAAAATATTGAAATTAGTTTCTCAATATTGTCTAAAGATAAGATTAAGCCAATAACGGACTTTCGAACAAAAAACTTTGCCTTCCGAATTCACACACAAATAATAATATTGATAGTTCGGGTACATAGGTAGCCTAGGACACTCACCGAATCTCTTGCTGGGGTCAGTGACCTTCCTGAGGTGGGGACGCATTCCCTTCTGGTGCTCGGGGTTGATCAGCTTCTTGCAGACCTCAGGGTAGCTGAGGATGCCCTCGGTCTTGGTGTAAGGTCCTGCGGGAAAGTTTAAATTAGTAAACAACAAAACTGTTTATTACTTGCTGGGGAAACGTTATGTCGGTTTTAATTTTCAGCGGCTTATTCTCCAAACCTTGAAAACTTTACCTACGAGCACCTACCGATCGATACTAAACTTCGTTATTTCCTCCTCCTCTTTACATATTTATAATACTCATGTTTATAGCCACCAAGGCCCCCTATTTTTAAGACACTCTGTATGGGTGTGAGAAAAAAACCATCATAGGGATCTCTCAAAAGATGTCAGCCTACATACGTCCCGAGCTGACCTTTCAGACAATATCCTCATCACCATGAATCCATGGATGCGGATGGCCGTGGGAGGTAGCACGAGGGGGAAAGGCCTATGGTGTGCTGATGATGATGCGGATAGTATCTAAAAGGTCAGAGAGAGAGATAGAGAGGGAGAGAGAGAAAACTTTATTGTACACCATCCATTAATTTACAAGAATTAGTATTAGGGACATAGGGCTCGAAGAAAGTACGAGTATCTCCATTTTTCTCGGACTTGCGCGGCAGCCTCTAGCTCCTTCCAGTCTAGTTCAGTTGATGCAGCCTCTTTTTTTATCCATCGCCATTTTCTTTCGAGGTGATTTTGTGTCCAAAAGGTCCGTACGGTATGTGAGAACCACACCAAGGTGTACAAACTTACCAGCTTCACCAGGTCCGTCGGCGTGTAGGGGAGGCACTCCAGCGATCTCGCTCTCTGAGTCCAGCTTCCAGGTGCGGGCCTTGGTCGAGATGCCGAGCACGATCTTGTTGGCGGGAGCTCCCGCGTGCAGCCTGCGGAATTAAATATAAAGGGTACGAATTGTGAAGAGTGTATTTTTACGCTACCTAAGCGTTGGTAGCCAAGAGGTCCCGAGTTCGTATCCCGGTGAAGGCATAGTACCTTAGACTTTAGTTTATTTTTCAAGTTTGTGATTTTGTAGTAGCAAAACTAAAGAAAAATATTGTGAGGAAGCAGCTTAGTTGGCTCCACACTGTCTTTCCTGTGGACTAGATTGACAAAACTGAGAAGATGATCAAGGTGCTGGGCAAACCTACTCCACCTTAGGTACCTACACAAGCAATTCTACTGAGTTCCTTCTTCTTCTACATGTGCAGTCTCCTATCGGAGATCAGCTATCATTGTGGCCACTTGGGCCTCTGACGTTGTGGCGGCTCGGAATTCTGTTAGGCTCGGCTAGAGATACTCAGCGCCCCTGTGTTTGTGAAATTGAAGTCGGTTTCTCCTCCGTTCCTTACCAGTAGTTGACGGCGGCATCGACGTTCAGCTCGGGGCTGCGGTTCTGCGGAGTATAGATGGGCGCGGTGTAGTCGGCCTCCTTGGTGTTTCGCTCCGGGGTGTAGTAGTCGTAAGCGTTCAGGTTCACGAAGTCCACCAGGTTGATGATGGAAGGCACGTCGTGGTATACTGCGGGGGGAGTGATGGTTAGAAAGATGGTCGGTGAAAACAGCTTCTAGAAAGTCTGATTTACGATAAATAGCAAGAAATGCTTTCTGTGGATTTATTAATTCGGCTATAAATCCGGTATTCAGCAGAGTTCTATTTGCAGACATCGAAAATTACCAGCCTATTTTGCTTCTATTGTGAACATAAAATGAGCTTCGAATCAAGTATCAAGAACGCGAAATCTGTTCTCGATACAGCAGGAAAACCTCCAGAGAACACTACACCCAGGTAAAGCCTGGAACTACACCACGAACTCATATAACCTAGCCACAGTGACTTGTTCGCAGACATTCAATATTTCTAGCTAGATAAATAGGTAATACATTGTACCAATAGGTACTTATTATCCTATTATACCAGCGCCGTGAACCCGTCGAACAGCGGTTGTATGCAGCGAGATAGTTTATGTTTCTAGTAGCTAGCAGTACGTACCAGTAGCGTTGACATTGGGCAGCACGGTGACGGACAGCTGCATGTTGGGCTTGAGGTTGAGGGCCGCCTTCATCTCGCGGACCAGCGCGGTGAACCCTTCGCGGTGCTCGGCCTCCTTCTCGTCGACGGGGGTGGTGCCGAAGGTCTTCTTCACGCCGTGCCAGAATGAACCTTGAGGGAAGAGGGGCTGGGTTTAGATTGGCAGCGATTGCTTCAATGCTTGTAGTAAGTCTGATAGATGGAATACCTTAACAAACGAGATAATTGAACGAGCGAGCGAAGCGAGCGAAGTTCTCCGAGTCTACTAGAACAATCCGGCGTTTGTATGTATGTATGTATGTATGTATGTATGTATGTATGTATGTATGTATGTATGTATGTATGTATGTATGAATGTTCGTTCGACGATAACTTGAGTAAATTAAGTCGGATCGTGATGAAATTCGGTAGGCAGGTAAATGAGGCAAAGAGAATTTTTAAGTTCGAACATGAGCCAAATCGGTCGAGGGGTTGCCGAGATATGGGGTTGTTAAGGTTATATGGGATGAGAGAGGGCGCCACTGCTGCCTCTCAGTAACATTAAAATAGTGCTAAAAAGTGATTTTAAAAGTGATAAAAACGCAAATCTAATCAGTAAACAGTGAAACCAGTGATAAAAACTAACAAAAGTGAACTATAAATACAAATTCTGTTTGGAAACAATATTGTGGATATCGGACGTAAAACTCAGTGGAAACAATAAAAATAAACTTTTACGGGTCACGAAATAATCCGTAACAAGAACTCTATTTTAATCCAATAAATCCAAAAATAACCAAAAATTTTGCTAATTGCTAAGGTCAAAAGTACACCAGATTAGAAAATTCAAAACAGCGCCATCTATTTAAAAAAATATACATATATTGTTATTCTACTTCCTAACAGAGGGCGTGACAAAAGTTTGTTTATCAGAGCCATCTAGTGTTCAAAATTATAAACCAAAAAGTCCTTCTATGCAACAATAGAGGTCGCTTTACTTCAAAACTACAAGAGAATCCTATACATATCCTATATTAAAATGGAAGAAATACTAGATAAACTACAAAAATATCCAAAATGATCTAGAGGCACAAAAACTTGAAATAAGATAAAGCGGCGAACAAGTTACATTAACAAGAAAACATTCAATGTGAAATGAAACAAAATGAAAAAATAATTTAATTCGGAAGGCAAAGTTTTTTGTTCGAAAGTCCGTTATTGGCTTAATCTTATCTTTAGACAATATTGAGAAACTAATTTTAATATTTTTTATTTTGCTTCAGTAGTTTTGTTTTTATGCGCTAAAATGTTTTGTTCCTATGACCGCCAACAGTATGCAGACCGTCGCGTGAAGGTCATAAAACCGTATCTTTGAAACGTTGTAAAATCCAAACTACTGAACCAAAATAAAAAATATTGAAATTAGTTTCTCAATATTGTCTAAAGATAAGATTAAGCCAATAACGGACTTTCGAACAAAAAACTTTGCCTTCCGAATTGAACGAGCGAGCGAAGCGAGCGAAGTTCTCCGAGTCTACTTGAACAATCCGGTGTTTGTATGTTTGTATGTATGTATGTACTTATGTATGTTTGTATGTATGTATGAATGTTCGTTCGACGATAACTTGAGTAATTTTGGTCGGATCGTTTTGAAATTTGGAAGGCGGGTAAATGTAATTAAAAAAAATTTTAAGTTCGAACATGAGCCAAATCGGTCGAAGGGTTGCCGAGATATGGGGTTGTTAAGTTTATATGGGGTCGCGAGTTCATAGTTCGGGGCGAACCACTAGTTATTATGTTACGCGTGACCATGCGCTGTGTTTTGCTTTATTGCGCTCGGCGATTTGACAAGAAGATCCTTTGCTTCGGGGCTAGTGTCGACTGATCTCATTCTTCCAATTAAATTTTTATTATTATAGTTTATTGGTACCTACTGGGCGTTTACTATCACAAAGTGGCTAAACCCATCGATGCATCAAATAAAAAAATAATAGGTTATTGGCAGACTGACTTTTTTACCGGTAGGTAACAAGAAGAAAGTCGTGGTAGAAGAAAGTCGTGGCTCAGAAACATCAGGGAATGGACGGAGATAGCCAGCGTTGAACAACTGTTTCGCTTGGCGAGAAATAGAAAAGAATATGAAGAGCTGACGGCCAACCTCCATTAGTGGAGAGGCACGCCAAGAAGAAGAAGAAGAACAAAGTTAGAAGTGTCCCAACTATATGGGCACAATATTTACAAATAAAGAACATTCCATGTGACTTGCTGGTCATGGTCGTAAAAGGAGAGTAGATTAGATGGCTACGGTCTATTACGCACATATCAAGAGTGCTGTGATGTCTACTTACCCCATCCAGAGCGGATCTTCTTGGGCTTGATCCTGGGGAACTGCCAGGCGAGGTCGATGCCGTCGAAGCCGTGCTGCTCAGCAAGCAGGACTCCGGAGTTCACGAACGCGGTGCGCGCTTGCGGGGATTCCAACTGTCGAACAAGGAAGCAAATAAGTAAAGAATAAAGAACAATCTCTATCGACCTATATGTGAGCTCTTACGTGCTTCGGGAGGCTGGTGCTGGTTGTTCTTGATCAATGTCAAAGGCCCTAAGTAAGCGTGGGCGGCCTAAAAACTCTTACATCATCGGCCTTTTGGTGTAGACAGACAGACGCTATAAAATACGAGATACACGTTGGCAGGGTAGGATTGGCAAGCCGTTTCCACCTAAAGGTTATGGTGCCTTTAAGTATACAGGGTGCACTCTAAGTCGAAAGCGTAATTTTAAGTAGGCTGTCTGCTGGTCAATACAAGCAACTTGTGCTAGGTGGCGAAAAAAATGGAGCGAAAAAATTATCAGCTGTTTCATTCATACATTTGGCGCAGTTCTTAGTCGACCTTTTGTATGGGGCGGCAGAAATTTTTTTTGCTCCATTTTTTTAGCCACCTAGTACTAGTTGTTTGAATTGATCAGTAGACAGTCTACATAAAGTTCCGCTATCGACTTAGAGAGCACCCTGTAGTATGAGTGGAGGGAGGCACAATAGGTGAAGCCTTTTTGTGCCTTTATCCTCATTTTCACTGTCTAAAACTCTACACGGCTCATAAGCCCACATGCAAAAATAACAATAGAAGAGGGGGAGTCAGTCTGTCATCGGAGTCGAAAAGCGGGTTTTTAGTTCTTACTAGTTGTGCCCGCGACTTCGTATGCGTTTTTACACATTTGACATTTAATTTAAATTCGACTGTGGAGGAAAACTCAAAAGGAAGGTTTTTTTTAACCCCCGACCAACAAAGAGGGGTGTCAAAAGTTTGATAGTTTTGTGTGTGTGTCTGTTTATGTGTTTATGAGGGTATGCCTGTCTGTGTGTCTGTCTGTGTGTGTGTGCCCTAATCTAAACAATACATTTATGATAAAATATGTTTTGTTTAGATTAGGTATCGCCCGTGTAAGATACCAGGAAGCTTAGCATAAGAATTGCCTGGGAAGTAAGGGGGTTTATATGTATCTCCCTCGACGTAGAGTGGGATAGATACGCTCTAACCCGGCCTTATGCTACGCTTGTAGAACTAACATTTTCAGCAAAAAAATTTTTTTTTATTTTTTATTTAGAAATGTGATCATTATCACGTTCTTAACATACCTTCTCAAGAAGCCATATCAAAATTATGGATATTTCTTACAAAAAATCAAGTTAAAATTGCAACCCGCAATGTAGGTTTTCGAGAGAATGTGGTTCAAAGCCGGAATTAATTTTTTTTTTGAAGAAATATGTTCAGTATCACGTTCTTAACATACCTTCTCAAGAAGCCATATCCAAATTATGAATATTTCTTACAAAAAACAAAGTTAAAATTGCAACCCGCAATTGCAAATAATGTATTCTAAACATCGGATAGCCTAAGTTACTCCCAGAAACGTGAGTTACGACCATGTTAAGTTTGGTTGAAAACTATTCAGCGGTGTTCGCGTTTATCGTGTTCATACAGACAGACAGACAGACAGACAGACAGACAGACAGACAGACAGACAGACATAAACCGTTTTTTTTTGCATTTTTGGATTTAGTATAGTTTACTTAGTAACCCCTGCTAGTTTTTTTCTAAAAATATTCAATGTACAGAATTGACTTCGCTAGAGTTTTATTATAAGTATAGATAAACGCAAAAAGCACGAGGATTAAGTTCTCACCAGCAGATTGTACTTGGCGACCTCTTCGTTGTCGGCGTCACCACCAACCGAGAGCAGCACCTTCAGCTGCGGGTACTTGTTCTTGAAGTTGGTAATGGTGCGGTAGTTGGCGTGGGCGCTGTCCACGTCCAGGTTCTCGTTCAGGGAGACCATCTTGAAGGTGTCGGGCTGCACGCCGGCATAGCCGTACACCAGGTGGGTGCAGAACGTGAGCGCTGGCTCCAAGTCCGGAGGCAGCATGCGGGCTTGCGCTGTTGAAATGGTTCGTCGTCAGATTTGTTGAACGAGCGAGCGAAGCGGGATATTGTATGTATTATGTATGATTGTTCGTTCGACGATAACTTGAGTAAACATAGTTGTATCGTCGCGAAATTTGGTAGGCGGGTAAATGAAATTAAAATAATTTTTAAGTTCGAACATGAGCCAAATCGGTTGAGGGGTTGCGGAGATATGGGGTTGTAAAGTTTGTTTTGCAATGCGCGCTCGCCTGCATGAATGGTGTTAGCAAAAAGTACACTCGCGTGTTCATAGTTTGAGGGGTACCGAGACTTCTCTAACCCTAGAGTTTAAAGGTGTTGTGGAAAGTGTCTGTTTGATTTTGGTTTGATTAGTTGCTTGAGGTAGGTAAACAGTTAAACACTGTGCCTATTGGCTATTGGTTGCCTACCTATGTAAAAGTGTAGGTGCTTTCACAAGGACCTTTAAGAGGGTGCTAGAGCACCATTTTCCCATACAAACGTAGTTCAGGTTTAATTTATAAACTACAGGCTGGATTTTGCTGAAACTTGGTTTATATCAGTAGATAACCAATACAGAGGTTTGCAAATAGTGTTTATAATAAAAAATAGCCTGAAAGAAATTAGAGCGATGCGTCTTTCGCGCCGAAAAAGGGGTTACTTTCAGCTGTTATTTACTTACATTATTACACTGTCGCGAAGCGCTCACAGCCTAGTTGTACTAGCCGTTCTTAATCGATTGGCAAAGTTAAGCAACAACGGCCGCGGACTGTCCATGGATGGGTGACCGCTAGTGGCAATAATATCTGAGCGCTTCCGTGCTTCGGAAGGCACGTTAAACCGTTGGTCCCGGTTGTTGTTGATTGATAACAATCGTTAAGCCATGTCAGAGACCCTTTGGGTGGCCTAAAAACTCTGACACCAGGGGTGGCCACTACCTCATACGATTACCTACCATTACACTGTCTATTGGAGTCTTCTACCTTGGGAACATCAATAATGTGTTGTACTTATCAGAAAAAAAAATCTAATAAAATGTAGAAATGGCAGCTATAAAATCCTGGGAAAAATTAAAACAATTGGGAAAATATGATCTATTACATTACAACTACAACTAGATACTCGCGAAAGGACACGAACACACGTAGACTCATACAGCCGCATTGCCTCTCTTTCCCGCGCCCCGTCTTGCTCTGGGTGAAACAGCTATAGAAAACAGTGTTTCACGCGCTTGGCCGTCACTGAGTTCCCACGGTCCTGGAGGGGCCTCTTAAGGGACGGATCGATAAGTTGCCAAATCTTGTAGGTACTTGGTCAATAAATGTAGAGAATTAGATATTGTTCAACGTTTTTTTCTTCTCCGTTCTTAGAATATACTTACCTAGCTAAGCACTAGGCAATCTCGTAAGGGGGAGATCAATTGGTCAGTGTTGTTGGCACCGAGGTGGTACGAGTAGGTACAGTCGGCCACACGCTAGGATACCCCTTTTTGTTCGATTGGCGCCCTTATGCCGCGCGTGGTAAGAGCTGCCATGGGGTATCTGTGACTGTGGCCGACGGTACCTACGCTACATTGATTTAACTAGTGGTTCGCCCCGAACTATGAACTCGCGACCCCATATAAACTTAACAACCCCATATCTCGGCAACCCTTCGACCGATTTGGCTCATGTTCGAACTTAAAATTTTTTTTAATTACATTTACCCGCCTTCCAAATTTCAAAACGATCCGACCAAAATTACTCAAGTTATCGTCGAACGAACATTCATACATACATACAAACATACATAAGTACATACATACATACAAACATACAAACACCGGATTGTTCAAGTAGACTCGGAGAACTTCGCTCGCTTCGCTCGCTCGTTCAATTCGGAAGGCAAAGTTTTTTGTTCGAAAGTCCGTTATTGGCTTAATCTTATCTTTAGACAATATTGAGAAACTAATTTCAATATTTTTTATTTTGGTTCAGTAGTTTGGATTTTACAACGTTTCAAAGATACGGTTTTATGACCTTCACGCGACGGTCTGCATACTGTTGGCGGTCATAGGAACAAAACATTTTAGCGCATAAAAACAAAACTACTGAAGCAAAATAAAAAATACTAGTGGTTCGCCCCGAACTATGAACTCGCGACCCCATATCTCAGTAACCCCTCGACCGATTTGGCTCATGTTCGAACTTAAAAATTCTCTTGGCCTCATTTACCTGCCTACCAAATTTCATGACGATCCGACTAAATTTACTCAAGTTATCGTCGAACGAACATTCATACATACATACATACATACATACATACATACATACATACATACATACATACATACATACAAACGCCGGATTGTTCCAGTAGACTCGGAGAACTTCGCTCGCTTCGCTCGCTCGTTCAATAATTAAAATTAGTTTCTCAATATTGTCTAAAGATAAGATTAAGCCAATAACGGACTTTCGAACAAAAAACTTTGCCTTCCGAATTAAATTATTTTTTCATTTTGTTTCATTTCACATTGAATGTTTTCTTGTTAATGTAACTTGTTCGCCGCTTTATCTTATTTCAAGTTTTTGTGCCTCTAGATCATTTTGGATATTTTTGTAGTTTATCTAGTATTTCTTCCATTTTAATATAGGATATGTATAGGATTCTCTTGTAGTTTTGAAGTAAAGCGACCTCTATTGTTGCATAGAAGGACTTTTTGGTTTATAATTTTGAACACTAGATGGCTCTGATAAACAAACTTTAGTCACGCCCTCTGTTAGGAAGTAGAATAACAATATATGTATATTTTTTTAAATAGATGGCGCTGTTTTGAATTTTCTAATCTGGTGTACTTTTGACCTTAGCAATTAGCAAAATTTTTGGTTATTTTTGGATTTATTGGATTAAAATAGAGTTCTTGTTACGGATTATTTCGTGACCCGTAAAAGTTTATTTTTATTGTTTCCACTGAGTTTTACGTCCGATATCCACAATATTGTTTCCAAACAGAATTTGTATTTATAGTTCACTTTTGTTAGTTTTTATCACTGGTTTCACTGTTTACTGATTAGATTTGCGTTTTTATCACTTTTAAAATCACTTTTTAGCACTATTTTAATGTTACTGAGAGGCAGCAGTGGCGCCCTCTCTCATCCCATATAACCTTAACAACCCCATATCTCGGCAACCCCTCGACCGATTTGGCTCATGTTCGAACTTAAAAATTCTCTTTGCCTCATTTACCTGCCTACCGAATTTCATCACGATCCGACTTAATTTACTCAAGTTATCGTCGAACGAACATTCATACATACATACATACATACATACATACATACATACATACATACATACATACATACATACATACATACAAACGCCGGATTGTTCTAGTAGACTCGGAGAACTTCGCTCGCTTCGCTCGCTCGTTCAATTATTCAGTTGCCGGTAAATGTAGATGGGATATTGTCAAACCAGTGATATTATAATGTAACTAGTGAAATCACAATTACCCGGATTATTGTCAATCGCCTCCATTTCTTACAATTTCACGGACTTATTTTAGTGTTATTATAATTTCACGGTAACGCTGTAGTGGTTTTATAATAACCCTAGGTATATTATGAGTCAAGTTTGTAGTGGGGGACTTTGTGCGTTTTGATTGGTCATCTCTTCTTTACTTAGGATTTCAACATAGAGCTAAGAAAATATTACAGAGACCAGACTGATAAAACAAAAAATCAGCCGAATGCGAGTCGGACTCGCGCACTGAGGGTCGGACTTATGCTCATGCATAAGTCCGACTCGCATTTGGCTGATTTTTATTATTTTTTTATAAAGCTCTAGATCTACACCAAGTTTGACGCTTATAGTATTACCGTTTTTGTGATAGAGCATAAAGTATAAAATCACGTTTGTCCTATGGGGACACTCCTTATTTTGTTATTAATATCTAATTTGTAGTGTCCCCCATGATAAATATTCTGTCAAAATTTTAACTGGCTACCTATTACGGTACCAAAGATAAGGGTAGGAAATACAGACAGAGAGATCGGGTACGGAACCCTAAAAACCAATTTAACTTATTGTGAGACATTAAGATCAAACTGCGATAAACTTAGATATCCTTGCAATAAAGCCTGTGATTTCCAGAAACCTGTCTATTATTTTGTAACTCTATGATTTCAAAATTGACAATTTGAAAACGGACCAATCATTGACCGTCTGACAATCTAACGGCAGTGAAATTGTCAACTTATTGCTGCCTTGCAGTGTCACTGCGTGAGTCTAGTGAAATTATAATGTCACTGCAATTAATGAGCCCGTGATATTGTGAGAAATTGTGGCGGTTGACATTAATCCGGGTAATTGTAATTTCACTAGTTAAATTATAATATCACTGGTTTGACAATATCCCTGCGACAGATACACGGTACTGACTATTTCTCGAGTTAAAGTTTCCTTCAATTTAGCCACTTGAGGCTGCAAATGACGTAATGCCCGGCGATACAACAGCAAGATCTCAGCCACCTTGAAACGTAGGAACTACCTCAAGAGCATCATGTTTCACATATGAGGCTAGTTACAAACCTTCGTGGTTTACCTGCTAACGTACCTATAATACTACTTTTTGTTATTTCCTCCACCGTGAGGAGGATTTTTTTTTCGGGTGAGAAATACTGTAAAGGTATTCAAAATGTAGAGTTTCGTTATTTCATCTTGATCCAGTAGACATGTCACCCCATGATAGCTCTTACCGCAAGCGGCCTAAGGTTGCCAATCGAACAAAAAGGGGTTTTCTAACATGTGACCGACTGTACTGACACGTAAAGATTTACTGTGCTCATTAACACAATCCCATGAATAAAACTATGTAAAGTACTTTCCTTCTAGGTACAGTCAGCCACACGCTAGGATACCCTCTTTTTGATCGAGTGGCGCCCTTAAGCCGCGCGCGATAGGACCTACCATGAGGTATCATCATAGACGACTATAATGGGCGACCGTACATCATTTCCTTAGCAGTACCTACCTGAAGTTAAAACCTGGGGCCTGAGTCGGTAACGGAATGGTGCCTCGATAGGCTCCCAGTTAATGCTGTCTGTCCTTATAATGTTTTTCAATTGAGGAAAACCCGTTTTTGTCCTTCTACTGGGAACCTATTGACACGCCATACTGTTAGTTTTGGACTAGATGCGCTACGGATTTACCTACCACCCAGTAACTGTAATGTTGTACTCGCTAGTTTGAGTTCATCAGTCACACATGAAATGGCCTACTTATATTATGTCTAGGTACTCTGTTAGTCCAACTAGTATAGTAGGTATATTAAAAATTCGGGTATAGAACCCTAAAAATAACCGAAATTATCCAATGCCTGCCTGCCCACCTTGGGCAGGCTCCGCGAGTTATGTTATCCTTGTCAAATGACTTCATTTGCATTAAAAAACACCAAATAAGCTATAACATTAACTTTAGGCCGCGTTCGGCACGATTTTCGTCCACTCACACTAGGTAGAATATTTACCCGGGACATGATTAAGTTTGCTTTGCTACACTACCAGGGTTACTACATAGGTACAAACAACTTGTAGGTACTAGGTGGCAAAAATAATGGAACTAAAAAAATATCAGCTGTTCGATACATAAGGTAGAGTAAGGCCCGTAAGATCAAACTAGTTTAAACCCTATCTGTCGATTAATTTTCATACAAAATGCGAGGTTAAATCTAAGGTCTGAGTTTAAACTGTGATTGATCTTACGGCACTTAGTACTGCACCAAATTTTAATGTATGAAACAGCAGTTTTTTTTCCAATTTTAACTAGCACAAGTTGTTTGTAGTGAGTGATGTTCCGCTATCGAATTCGATTGCACCCTGTAGAAATACAAGTCTTCAAATACAAGTCCATTGTGATTATTTGTGATGATTGTTTATCTACTTATTATGGACAGTTCCAAGAATAAGTTAGTTCTAGAACATTTTGTTTTGTTAGTGAGCTCTATTATCTCTTGCCCCGCGCTACCGGGTCACGTACCTAACTACCCAAGCTACGGTCAGATCCTCCACTGGGTTCGTAATCACAAACCTTCGTTATAACGTTTTTCGTCACTGTAACTTTCGTTGACATGACTGTTACTTATTCGAATTTTCGAGTTTTAGGGTGAAATCAGCGAAATACATATAGGGCGTCCTACGGCTATGCCACATGGAGGGAAAGTACCTTGAATATTGTAGATAGAACATTTTACTGAAAGAAGACATTATTTGAATTTTAAAAACAATTTAAACTGCATTCATAGACATCTAAATAATTACATGGTTGAACCGGAAATCGAAACCGTTACATGAGAAAAATAATTACCCTGTAGTTTTATCATACCGATCGAAAGGCTTCATGATAAGGATTATTTTTGCTAAATAACATAGTGTTAGCAGAAACAAAAGGAAGAAGGTACCTACTATAAACTCTGAACTATTAATAATTATATAATAATTGCTCTAATGAGCATGAGTAATGATTGGCATAAGTAACTACGGTAGGTACCTAGTTTTGCATAATAAATTCTGTAAATTATGAGAACGTTAAATTCCCATTTTCTTATCGCTCCGCCAGAGATTAGTCACCAACTCGCCACCATCTAAGTAAAATGAAGTAGGTTGGTAGGTATCTACAATAAAATAATGTAAGGACCTATACAAATTAATTATAGGTACGTACCGACCAGACCTGTGACTCTGGAAGGCAGAGCAAGTAGACTCACTTTCTATGCGTACCAGCTAGCACAAGGTCACGATAAAAGTTTTATCCCACTATCGGCTAGCGCTATCTTGCTTCATTTCACTGCGTAAAGCGAGATGCCCCTACTCGATAGCGGGATAAAACTTTTATCGTGACATTGTGCTCCCCCTGCAGATCTAGTTTGTAAAGTTAAAAATCTTTCTCTACCGGGTTTTCTACATCGATTTTTATTGCAATGGTACAAATTCTACAAACCCATGACAATAATAATTGAACGAGCGAGCGAAGCGAGCGAAGTTCTCCGAGTCTACTAGAACAATCCGGCGTTTGTATGTATGTATGTATGTATGTATGTATGTATGTATGTATGTATGTATGTATGTATGTATGTATGTATGAATGTTCGTTCGACGATAACTTGAGTAAATTAAGTCGGATCGTGATGAAATTCGGTAGGCAGGTAAATGAGGCAAAGAGAATTTTTAAGTTCGAACATGAGCCAAATCGGTCGAGGGGTTGCCGAGATATGGGGTTGTTAAGGTTATATGGGATGAGAGAGGGCGCCACTGCTGCCTCTCAGTAACATTAAAATAGTGCTAAAAAGTGATTTTAAAAGTGATAAAAACGCAAATCTAATCAGTAAACAGTGAAACCAGTGATAAAAACTAACAAAAGTGAACTATAAATACAAATTCTGTTTGGAAACAATATTGTGGATATCGGACGTAAAACTCAGTGGAAACAATAAAAATAAACTTTTACGGGTCACGAAATAATCCGTAACAAGAACTCTATTTTAATCCAATAAATCCAAAAATAACCAAAAATTTTGCTAATTGCTAAGGTCAAAAGTACACCAGATTAGAAAATTCAAAACAGCGCCATCTATTTAAAAAAATATACATATATTGTTATTCTACTTCCTAACAGAGGGCGTGACTAAAGTTTGTTTATCAGAGCCATCTAGTGTTCAAAATTATAAACCAAAAAGTCCTTCTATGCAACAATAGAGGTCGCTTTACTTCAAAACTACAAGAGAATCCTATACATATCCTATATTAAAATGGAAGAAATACTAGATAAACTACAAAAATATCCAAAATGATCTAGAGGCACAAAAACTTGAAATAAGATAAAGCGGCGAACAAGTTACATTAACAAGAAAACATTCAATGTGAAATGAAACAAAATGAAAAAATAATTTAATTCGGAAGGCAAAGTTTTTTGTTCGAAAGTCCGTTATTGGCTTAATCTTATCTTTAGACAATATTGAGAAACTAATTTTAATATTTTTTATTTTGCTTCAGTAGTTTTGTTTTTATGCGCTAAAATGTTTTGTTCCTATGACCGCCAACAGTATGCAGACCGTCGCGTGAAGGTCATAAAACCGTATCTTTGAAACGTTGTAAAATCCAAACTACTGAACCAAAATAAAAAATATTGAAATTAGTTTCTCAATATTGTCTAAAGATAAGATTAAGCCAATAACGGACTTTCGAACAAAAAACTTTGCCTTCCGAATTGAACGAGCGAGCGAAGCGAGCGAAGTTCTCCGAGTCTACTTGAACAATCCGGTGTTTGTATGTTTGTATGTATGTATGTACTTATGTATGTTTGTATGTATGTATGAATGTTCGTTCGACGATAACTTGAGTAATTTTGGTCGGATCGTTTTGAAATTTGGAAGGCGGGTAAATGTAATTAAAAAAAATTTTAAGTTCGAACATGAGCCAAATCGGTCGAAGGGTTGCCGAGATATGGGGTTGTTAAGTTTATATGGGGTCGCGAGTTCATAGTTCGGGGCGAACCACTAGTTATTATAACTACTAAATAAAAAAATACCTTACCCCGTCATTTTACCTTCAAATAAGCATTATCTCATAAGTAATCGCCTGAACTGATTTAAATAAAGCTTAATCTAAGAATAAACGCTAGAAAAACTTCTTTCAAATTAAAAAAAAAACGCATTTTAATCGGTTCACCCGTTTAAAGCTACTACGGTGCCACATACAGACACACAGACACTCGCACACACATGGCGGTCAAACTTTTAACATCCCTCTTTTTTGGTCGGAGGTTTAAAAATAAGCATTAATGTGATTTTTTTTTGTTTCCTGTAAAGTTAATAAAATGGTACTTTGGTCGTTTTCAAAAGTAGAGATTCAATTGTGAAGGATATAAATAATTAGGAGATATACTTAGGTAGGTATGTAGATAGAGCCATTCACACTAAAGTAGGTAGGTTGGTAATAATTAGGTATAAGCAGGTAAATGAAAAATAATTTTCACGAACACTAAGGCCATTCGCCAATGTCAAGAACGAATCTCAATATTTGGCGCTAGTCACTTTGCGAGTTTTGAGACGACGAGGTCAATATCCTAGTTATTTCACAAGTTCTTGTTTTCTGCTAATAAAAAATCTACCTCCGCAACTGTATGTAAAATAAGAATAGCTAGCCGGCTAAGTTCAGGCCTGATCAAACAGGGAGGGTTCCGTCCGTATGAATTTTTCACGTTGCCGTAACTTAGGTATTTCATTACAACATTATTAGGTACACCTTGGTATGCACCCTACCACCTTCGGGCAGTATTTTTGGGACACCCTCTAAGTTCATTGGAGGTATTTTGTTGTTCAAAATCATCCTTCGGGTTTGTTAGTCCCATCGAGTTATCCCGGAAAGTAACAGTAGTCTACTAATTACTTACGAATTGAAACGTGGCCATCTAGTACATACCTAATTGCTGCCGAAAAAAGAGGGTAGCAAAAAACATACCTAGTAGGAAACAAAAACTTGGCCTCTTTAAATTAATACCTTCAGGGAAGTACAAAATATGTACCTAAGCAGCTAAACGCGGAAGACGAGACGTAAATCGAATAAACTTTACAACACCCGAATCCTCCGCGCTGCAAATCCGAGACTCATGCATAATTCATACAAAGTCAAATCCAAAGTTCGGTAGAAGAGTTACGTTACGAAACAAAATTCGCGAGGTAGGGTATTTATTAGTTGGTAATTAAATCGCTCAGCTTTGTAATACTTACATTCTCTGACATAGCTCTTGCTGTCGTAGTAGCAGACGACTTTGGCGGTGGACTGGACTTGGTTGGCGGCGGCGACGGCCAGGGCCGCAGCGAGGGCAAGGAGGAGCTTCATGATGAGACGTCTGTCACCAACTGCGGCTGGTCAACGAATGATAGTTCGCCTGGCTGGCTTGAGCGCCCCGCCGCTGGCCGGTCGCTCGCCGAACGAAGGTCAAAGACTATGTAGCGATGACCACACACACTATCTTGTTGTTGTTGATTTTTCGTTAGCCGTGACAACAGCATCGATAGCCTGACCCTAAAAGCGCTGGCTGGGTGTTCGAATTGATAAGGCTAAGGACCGTTATGGCGCCGTTGAAATTGAGACTGGCTGGCTGTTGAAATGTGAAATACTCCGTGCAATTTTAGTGGTTTTAAAGCCGAAGGTATTTTGTTGCACTGGTGATTCTGAGCCAAATTACAAAATTTCATTCCAAAACGCGCGAAAAAAATTCACTTCTCCATACAAATGGTGTCGATTGGCAATAGCCGTTTGTATTGGGAGGTGTTTTTTTTTTCGCTCGTTTTGAAGTAAAATTTTGGAATTTGACTCAGAATCACGAGTGCAACTAAATACCTACGGCTTTAAAACCACTAAAATTCCACGGTGTATAGTACACACGACACTACTCCGTGTACCAACGTAAAAAAAAGTAATTTTTAAAAAATCCACAAAACTAGCAAAATGTAGTAAGCCTGTACCTAGTAGGTAGGTACGCTAGCTGGGCGAAGGCCTTCTCTCAGAGAGAGAGAGAGAGTTCGGGCCTACCTACGCAAGGAAATTACTAGCAAATAGCCAAATAGCTTACCAAATTATGAGGTTCAATTTAAGTTTGAAAACATTCATTCAACAACATTCAGATATGAAATATCCGCTGTACATTGCGCAGCCGATTAGTAGGTAGGTATATTAATCTTTCTGGCTAATCGGCTACGCAATGTGCATCGAATTGGCAAAATACAAATACAAGGTAGGGTACTAGGTTAATTTACGGCAGAGTTGATGAGGTATCTATGTTTGCGCTTTATAATATTCTTTGACACTCTACAGGGTGCATTCTAAGTCGATAGCTTTAGATGAGATTAGATGAGTCTTCTCGGGGTAGCATATCCTAGACCGGAAGAATATAAGTTCCTCAACCTCGGTGACGTTCTAAAGCTTATGACCTCGGTCTTTGCACGTCCTGAGCAGGAATAAGGACGGGGTGACACAAAAGATCCCACTGGGTCGAAGTGTCCCGGGCTCTCAGCCTGGCCCCATACAGATAAGATAAGAAGTCGATAGCGGAACTTTAAGTAGGCATTGTACTGATCAATACAAACAACTTGTACTAAATGGCGAAAAAAATGGAGTGAAAAAAATATCAGCTGTTCCATACAAAAGGTCGACTCAGTACTGCGCCAAATGTATGAAACAGCAGATTTTTTTTTTGCTCCGTTTTTGTCGCCACCTAGTACAAGTTGTTTGTAGTGTTCAGTAGACAGCCTACTAAAGTTCCGCTATCGACTTAGAGTGCACCCTGTAGACTAAGTTTAAGTAGATCACATTTTTGATAAGTTAGGTACATATCCTATCTACTTTGTATCTACTGAGTGAATGAACCATTTACATTACAGTCAGTCTTCTAAGGTGGTGACATACTGGGAACAAAGGTTCTTACCTACCTATACATAAGGTACATTTACGTTTAATGTTATGAGAAACCTAGCTATTACAGTTATCATGAAGTAGGTAGTTTGGTTAGCACTAGGTACTTAGGTTAGGTAGCAATATCTGATCAATACATTTTGTGATCATTCACTGATTAGGTGGAAAATATACTCGGATGGGCAAATAGCCACATTTTTATTTTATATTCGTACCTCTATGTATAGAACCCACGGGAAATGCAATTTTTCCCAGTTTTTGAGCTATTTTTGTCCAGCGTTTTTTCGTTCACGGCAATAAAATAGTATTATTTTCTTTATTGTTAACAACAGAACAACAATTATTAGGCCGATTATGTATTCTGGTCATAAACTAATTTTTTGGGCAGTGACCTTCCCAAAAAAAGTTATGAAATGAAAAGAATACCTACAATGAAAAGAATACAATTTTATTGCCGTGAACGGAAAATTTCTGAACAAAAATAGCTTCAAAAATTAAAAAACTGTGAAAGAATAGTTTTTTTTTTTCATTGCCGGCGGTAGAATCTCTACGAATATGAAAAAATAATAATGATTCACAAAGATAATAATCTACTTACTCGAATGACAAAAGCAAACTTAGGTAATAAAAATACTTTTGTGCGTCATCTAGTTTCGTGGACCCACCGCAACGCACAACCAATATTAGTTCACTACAAAACAAAGCAAATAGATTTAGCAGGTACAGTCGGCCACAGTCTCAGATACCCCCTTTTGTTCGATTGGCGCCCTTATGCCGCGCGCGCTAAAAGCTGCTATGGGGTATCTGAGATTGTGGCCGACCGTACCTAGCCATATTGTGTCTGTGGACAAAGGGTACTCTGTGTAGGCGGTTTTCTAGTTCTGCTTCCTATATTTTTGAGTGGTTTAGCTGTAGTCAACAGTGATCAGTTACATTGAAAATCCCATCACATCTCCACCGCCCAAGAATAACAAGTGTTCTTATGTACACGTACATAAACAATACAATATAACAAAGTGATACATACTGGTGGCATACAAATCGGACCAAATGACGAATGCTCTGAGAAATGACTCAAGAAACATGATGTAAACCTCTTATCGCTGACTTGGTATTCAATACAATAGCAAGCAGCATTGTTCTCATTTAACGCCTACCTACCTACCTACCACCCCGGAGCCATATCCAGGCAACTCTTGCTACACGAGACTTAAGTGCTAGAATCGAAAAACAAGGATAACTTCCTGATTACGGCGAACGTATCGCAAACAATAAGAATCTTACACACAAACATGACTGCAGTCAACAGGAAAATGCGGTATTTAACCCAAGAAAGTTTCAGACCACTACTTACCGACTACATTTTTTTTTTGTAAATATTCTTTATGCAAAATTTTTAAACAAATAAGGAATCTTCAATTTCGGATAGATTGAAATTGAAAGAAATGGAAAAGTCAGCAAATAAAAAAAGTGTTCTGAAATAGATACGAGCATTTATTTACTTGTTAATAATCTCCATAATTTTATGAACATAAAAAAGCATTATAAACAAAAATGTTTGGCACATCTTTACAAGTTTGTGACAAAGTTTGATTAAACACACGTGCTGTTACAGGCAAAATCTCCCGAGAATTTAGTTTTAAATCCATACGAATCTTTGTTGAAATATGTACTTTGAGCTCAATTGATGATAAAATAAAAACAGATGCATTTACAATTTACATACTTAAATTGCAGATTTGAACAGAGGTGTACAATTGTACATACAGGGTGTTAAAAGACCGCCAACAGACCGGAAAGCCACGCATACTAGACACCAAAACAAAGTACTTTTTTGATAAATTATTGCTGGGAAATGATTTTGGTTTTTTAGGTTATAATTTTGAAAAATATTTTATAACTCAATGGACTTGTAACGCACAGAAGTCATATTACGCAAGCGTAGGTATAAGTTTATGTTACTTAAGTTTGAAGTGCCGATGTTTAGAATACATTGCGGGTTGAAATTTTAACGTCGTTTTTTGTAAGAAATATTCATAATTTTGATATGGCTTCTTGAGAAGATATGTTAAGAACTAGATACTGAATACATTTCTGCAAAAAAAAAGTTTTGAAAAGTCCGACTTTGAACCTCATTATCTCGGAAACCGTTGATTTCCCAGGCATAGTTCCTTGGGCAAAAATGTTCCTTATGATGAGGACAATACGTGGTTTCCCGCTCTGTTGGCGGTCTTTTAACACCCTGTATATCTGGATTAACTAGCGAGCGGATAATGTTCGCAATACTTTTTGTATGCATGTTGTATGCATAAGGACGACAAAAGCATGGATTATAAAATTATAAAACGCAATACCGACAGCACAAAGGTTGGCTTTGCCGGATTATCGAGGTTCCGCGCTCTACTGTGTATCTATGTGTAGTACAGTCGCCCGTAACGGTTTAATTCACTAAGAAGGTTACCGGTTCCTATTTGATATGTTACAAAGAACGTAATTCTGGATATAAAACACATTGTTGCAGTAAAGTTCCTAACCCGCCGCTTCCAAAAACTTTGTAATTTCAAATGATCTTACACGAGTGTACTTACTGCCACATTTCATGGCATTTTCTCGTTTTATTGGCAATGAGGCAGTGAATGAGGCTGAAGACTAATATGATAACAAAATTTATAAAAAAATGTAAGTAGGTGAGATTTTTTTCATGAAGTGGCGGGTTAGGAACTTTGTTTTATTCCCGGAATAACGTACTTTATAACATACTAGCTTTTGGCCGCGACTTCGTCCGCGTGGACTACAGAAAAAGGATACATGTTTTAGTTTGCTCCTAAGTGTAAAGGCGTGATAATATGTAGCCTATGTGTTATTCTGGTATTTAAGCTGCCTCTATTCCAAATTTCGTCCAGCCGTTTCAGCGTGAAAGCGTAACAAACACACTCACTCATAAACTTTCGCATTTATAATATTAGTGGGAAGGGATTAAAAGGGGAACCGGTAACCTTTTAAGTGAATTAAACCCTTACGGGCGACTGTACTACTTACTAGATATCACTTTATTCCACTCAAAGTGGGAGAGAGAAGTGAATAGACGTGGCAAATCGAAATGTAAAAACGAAGGACTAAGTAAGTATAAGTAGGTACTTTGGAGATGAAAGCACTAGACGACGACGTATTACAGTTATGAATGGTTATTCAGATCTGCCACCGTAACAAATACAAATATGAAGGTACCTACATATACATATAGCGTGACCAACAGTAATATTGAGTACAATATGTAATCCACGACTGTGAAAAGGACATTTTGCATTTACAATGCGCGTTGTCAATATTTTCGAACCTAAGGTCTAGTGGTGGTCAGAGCTAGCCACTTGCACTGGCGGGACTTGTGCCTGCGGTGGGGCCTGTTGAGGGACTTGTCCTTGTCCTTGTGGCGGGGCCTGTCCTTGCGACGGGACTTGGCCGCCCTGCGCCGCTTGCTGCGGGACTTGGCCTTGCGAGATTACTCCTCCTTGCTGAGGCACTTGCTGGTTAGATGGAGGCTGCTGCTGCACTGGGGCCTCCCCGGGGACCTTTTGACCCTGGGGCGCTCCCTGGTAGTTTTGTTGCGCCTGCGCTTGTTGGGGCTGACCCTGGTAACCTTGTTGCGGTTGTCCCTGGAATCCTTGTTGAGGCTGTCCTTGGTATCCCTGTTGGGGTTGCCCTTGGTATCCCTGTTGGGGTTGTCCCTGGAATCCTTGTTGAGGCTGTCCCTGGAATCCTTGTTGAGGTTGACCCTGGAATCCTTGTTGAGGCTGTCCCTGGAATCCTTGTTGAGGCTGTCCCTGGAATCCTTGTTGAGGCTGTCCTTGGTATCCCTGTTGAGGCTGTCCTTGGTATACCTGTTGGGGTTGTCCCTGGTACCCTTGTTGTCCCTGGTATCCTTGTTGCGGTTGTCCCTGGTACCCTGGCTGGCCCGGGTAACCCTGGGGCGGCACCTGGCCCTGCGGACCACCCTGGTAGGGACCGTGGTGCTGTTGGTACACGAGGAGTGCCTGGTGAATCTGATGCTCCGCGCCAGGCAGCGGGCGGCCGTGCGCGTCGACCTGAATCGAACGACTAGGTTATTTTTATCCTATCACTCCTGCTGACACACTTGTCTTTCCTGTGGTCTAGGCCGCCTAAGCGGTCAGGATGCTATAGGTGCTGGGCAAGCCTACTCCAAAACAATATCCCAGACACTGCAGAGTCCGAGTGATCACTTCACATTTCAGATCATTTAGTGTGAGTGAAGGTGCCACTGGATGCTGTATAAATCTCCTCATTTCGGGGACGCAAAAACCTTTTGTTACTCCCTGAGAGTTTGTGATGTCTTCGTCACTCCTTCAAACTGAAATGGCTGGACGGATTCTGATGTAATTTGGAACGGAGATAGCTTATACTTGTCCTTAATTAATTAATACATAGACTACCTTCAGAAAAATAAAGTTATTTAAAATGATCAACTTTTAAACCAAGTGCTCCGATAGCATCGTCAAGAAAAAATTGTTCTATGACAAAGTAGGGATGGGGTAGATAATCAGCTTTTTTTAATAACGTGTCTTATATCACAAAGTTAATAAGTAATCCGACGGCGTAAATGGCGCTTTGACGAGTTTCATAAAATCGTAATTAGTGATTATGAGTCGGGATTGCGCCACGCACGCCAACGCTATCTGACAGCACTATGCATATTTTCATAATTTTTTCCATAACTTGATTTACTAGCAAGGGAAACACTAATAAAATTATCCATAATATACTGGCTGTAAAATGAGGCAAGTCGACCTAAGTAGTTGAAAACTCTAGGAAAAAAGGCAAACAAGTCAAGAAATGAACTTTTTGAGATATTGCACACTAAAGTTCCCCCCTACAAACAGATCTTTCGTGTATAAGACTTTTGAATACTTACCAATATCTCGTTAACTATTAGGTTTTTTCTGTCTTTTTTTCTATCGCATAGTACCAAACTTTTACTACAAAACATGCAGTTTTATGTTTTAAAGTACGAAAAAGAAAAGTTTGATCTTTTCCCTGGAGTCTTCAGTTAATACATACCAGTCCACGCTGCTGCAAGTATCTCATCTCGTCTTGTCTTCTCTTTTCATACTCGTGGTACTCATCTTGGGTGTAGACCTGATTCTCGTCGATTGGCTGCCAACCTGCCAAAGGAAAAAAATAAAAAAAATAAAGGGTTTACAGGTTTACAGTGTAGAATTCAGTGTGTTTACTGCAATAGGAGAACCGCCAGTGCGTAGGTAGCGTGAACCTTAAAGAAAATAATGATAGATAATCCTTTATAAAATAAATAGGAGTTCGTTTAAATAAATTATGACATAAGGAGTAAATCATCATGGCAATAGAAAGGGTTCCGAACTCAGCATAATGCCACGGGTGGTTCACCATCTAAATCCGCGGCGATGGTTTTCACTCCCGTCTGAATGTGAAAGGATGCCGGACCGACTGCAGCCGAACTCAGCATAATGCCACAGATGTTGCAAAATTTAAATCCGCTCTGATTTGCAGTCGTAGCCTGCGTGAATGCGAAATTACGTGCCTTGGGCCTGGTTGTAGTCGGACTTCTGCATCCGAACTCAGCATATGCTACAGATGTTGCAAAATCAATATCCGCGCTGATTTTTTTTCGCAGCCTGTGTGAATGTGAATGGACGTACCTTGGTCCTCGTTGAAGTCGGACTTCTCCGTCCGAACTCAGCATAATGCTACGGATGTTGCAAAATTAAAATCCGCTCCGATTTTCACAGCATAATGCTACGGATGTTACTTACAAAATTTCCGTTCTGGTTTTGCAGTCGGAGCCTGTGTGAACGTGAAAGGACGTACCTTGGTCCTGGTTAAAGTCGGACTTCTGCGTCTCGAGCATGAACTCGTGGAAGTCGATGAGTCCATCGTGATTCTTGTCGGCCTCCTTGAACACGTGCTCGCGCATGCGCTCCATCTCCTCGGCGCGCTCGTGCAGGTCCTTGTTGGGGCCGCCGGGCCCGTACATCTTGTCCAACTCCTTGATGAAGAGGGCCTTCACCTCGTCGGCGTCCCAGACGCCGTTTCCGTCAACGTCTGCGGGTTTTTAGGTGCTTAGAGGCGGTCGATGAAAGGTCTGCGCGCCTATTCCCAAAAAAAACCACTCACGCGTCAACCGTCCAAACCGGTATATTTGCGGGAAAATAACTCTTATTTAAATAAACTTTTTCTTTGACAATTCATATTGGGAATATTCACGGTGCTTTTTAGAAAATACCGGGGCTGGTAGGCAACGCGTTCGGCCAGAATCCACCAGAGCGAAGGCGAGTTTAACCCTTAATCGGGCAGATGTAACTACTATAAAAATTCATTGGTTTTGGACTGTATTCCGAAGCAATAGAGTTCAATTTAAAGTGGTATCTATACTACCACAGTAGTGGTCTAAATACAGTTAATTTTGGAGACATGGTTAAAAAGAAAGAAAGGGAGATCTTTGGTGGCGATAATTTGTAACTAGGTATATTTTAGGTTAGTAAAGGCATTTGTCTGAAAACCGGCAACTGATTGCACCTAAGGGTGCACGTTTGTTATAAGCAGAGACATATTATGCCCTATTATGTAAACTTCAAATGTTATTGTTCATACCAACATTTGGGACCTATTATTGTTATATAATCTCGTATTCGCTTTGGTGCATAATGGGCGTTCGATTTTATTTGATCGCAGCAGCGTTGTGTGGGTTAATCAGACTTCAATTCAAACAGCACTTATTATTGTAGAAGCTACATAAAATAGGCGTAAAAAAATATAGACACAACAAAAAAATATAAAATCACACTGAAAACTATAATATTTTGTCTTTTGCACAGGCATTATAGAGGTACACAGTAGGAACAACTTTTAACCTGATTTTAAAGTTCTTTATCTTTTATTTATATTAATTAAACGGTTTCACTTATTTTTATTTAAATTAATAGATAAATATAAAAACGTGCAGTGCTTACGAAAGTTTAAGTAAACTTGTTTTTAGGGTTCCGTATGTCACTTTAGTATGCCTTGAAAAGGACTAGAAACGTTGACTCAGTGTAAAATAAAATAGAAACAAGTGCCGCTTCGCACTTGTTTCTATTTCCGATCCGGTTAAAAGTTGTTGCAAAATAAGAAACTGAACACTACATGCCGTAAAAACACAATCTTAACTCAGAAATACGCTAAAACGTAATTCAGCGCTAGGCAAAACCAATATCGAAAGCAATAACTGTAAAATCCAAACTAGCGTGCGAGCAACTGTACTATAAATCAATGCATTAATTTAATGACAATTTGACAAACCAGCCACTACTCTACTTGCACGCTATGGATCTTACCATGCATCATGAAAAACACCTTTGGGTTGAAATCTTTCGTATCCAAGTTGTCTGCCTTTTTCCATATCTCTAACAAATGGTCTCTTGTAACTGGGTGGTGGAGCTGTCACAACATATAATTGGCATTAATAATAGGTCCATAGAGGTAGCAACTCACCATGCATCATGAAGAAAACTTTAGGGTCAAATCGCTGGTCCATATGGTCTTGCTTCTCCCAGACCTCCTCTAGTTGTTGTTTAGAACCAGGGTGATGGAGCTGCCATTTAAAATGTCTTTTTGAAATTTAAGGGCACAGGGGATATGGTATCTTCAAAAACAAATAGGAAAAACATGAATTAGGTATTAAAAAAAAAACTTAAGACAGATGTAATATGTAAGATGATTTGTACGCGTCTCTTCCGTCTCTAGTCTCTGGGACATTTTTTTTTTCAAGGATAAGAATGTAGACGGGCCATTACTTTTCCCATAATCTCAGCAAAGTGGGCCTAGTCCCAGGAAAGAAATGTTAAGCCGAAGGTAGCGACTACAAGTTTACAAATGCATGAGCCAAAGGATTTTACAGCGTCCAGTGGCACCTTCACTCACACTAGTGTCTGGGACAAAAACAAAAAGTTTTAAGCACATGTCACCACCGGGAATCGAACCTAAAACCTGACTTTGGCGTGGCAAGTTCTTTTCTATGCGATTTGCCCAGTGGTTTTCGCATCTCATAATCGCATAAATAAATATGTTCTTACTTTCCCTGTACCCTTCGATTGTCAGGGTCATTTTTTATAATAATAGTATGAGTAACGAACGATGCTTAGCTCAATGCAAAAAACATGGTCCAAAACAATAAACATTTTTCTTTCTTTGCTGTGAATGATTCAATCGAGATTACCTTTGTAATAAAAACGCATAGAAACACATAATTTCAAATCAAATGCTGATGCTTTTTGATGGGATATCTCAATGAACGCACTCTCAAATGCACATTTTATAAGTCGGGGGCAATGTCAGTTTAATGTCAGGGAATCATACTAGCAAACAATAGCAGACCAACACTGTTTACAGGAATATCTGTATGAAAGCTATGATATATTTGGCAATAAGTACAAATTACAACGAACACGCGATTTTTCAAAAATTTAAGAGTGTCCTTAAAACAACAATCATGGTCAACATGATACAGTATGTACCTACATTATTATTTACAACATTCAACGTCTACCTAAAAAGTTGATGAAGCATTCCAATTGGTAATTACTAATCATGTTTTTGATAAGAGTCGAACGTGATTAAAAGCGTTAAGCCTTCATGTTTAAATTCTTCTGACCCGTTATCATCACGACACTCAAATAACTGTGTGTCCAATGTGGTTAAAATACAATTCGCAAGTTGATGTAGGTAAAAGTAGAAATCGTAAGCCTTGGCCACGTGATGCGAATATAATCCGCGCGCGATGGAATCTTGTTGAAGTCAATCGAAAATATACTTTATCTACACTCATGTCGTAAGATTCTAATTATCATCTTAAAAGTTGACACATAAGACTGAGTATTATTTCACAGACAACTATAAAAATTAAAAAATTAAATTACGATACAAGTTTTGTATGAGAATTTCTGCCAACCTGTATCGTAAAATAACTTTTTTTGTTATTACGATACACTTCCGGTGTAAATTCTCCTTGCTGATACACTTCCGGTTAAAATTCTCCTTGCAGTAAACTATTCTGTGAATCGAGCACTGGCTGTACGTAAGTATGACTTCTTTGCCTCTATACCAAATGGAACAAATATAAAAAAAACGTCCGCTTTCTTTTTCTTTATTTTTGACATTTGTGTTTAGTTTGGATTTTTTTTGCCGCCATTATAAGGTTAAATTTTTTTCTGCGCGGTTCCGTGACAAATAAACTAAAAAAAATGGAAAATGATAAATGAGTGAAGATAAAGTAGTGTATGCAACTGCATATAAGACGATATTAGAATAATCGTGTGATACTATTATCATACTCGGCTTCGCCTCGTATGATAAACCCACACTCGTATTCTAAGAATCTCTCTTATATGACAGTTGCATAAACTACTATTATTTTACTGAGACAAGGAGAACAAGGAATAACAACCGCTCAACTCTCGACGAATCAATTATTGTACTGATTAGGGTCATTTCATTCCTTCACATTTTTCATATTTAACACAAATATTAAATTACAATGCTACATCACAAGAACTTACCGATCAAGCTTGCCTAATCATGAATTTAACGCATTTACCATTAAATCATTGAATTCGAATAGTCATTCTTTGATTTTTCTGAATAACGAGAGATAACTGGGTTAAAGACTTGAGACTCAGGCTGATGTGTCAGCCAAACCTAATTTAAGTAATATTGCTATACCCGTCTAGGCATCATGTATGATCCTTAAGAATGTATTTTATTACCCCTATGAATAGTTCGCCCCGAACCGGAGCTCGCGACCCCATATCTTGACAAAATTTTGACCTTGAGAAAGTCGTGGCTCAGAAACATCAGGGAATGGACGGAGATAGCCAGCGTTGAACGACTATTTCGCTTGGCAAGGAATATAAAAGAATATGAGGAGCTGACGGCCACCCTCCCTTAGTGGAGAGGCACGCCAAAATGCCAAGAAGAAGAAGATTACCGGTTGGTGGTGTTTCTTCGCCTCCTCTTCGTCGTGGATCTTTTTCTCATACTCTTTCTTCTGAGTCTCGTCCAGAGTCTCCAGCTTCTGATGTTTATCGAACTCCTTCTGCATCTCATATTCCTGTAACACATTTTTTCTGAAATTAATTTACTGCCTATAATAAAAAATAAGGGACTGTTCGAAAAGGATGGAACGCTTAAAGATTTTCCTTAAAAATCCTTTCTTGTTTTAGAGGTAAAACAACGCTGTTGGCCAAATAAAATGACAGCAGAGACAAAACTGGAGAAAAAATCCGCGTCTACGACTACCATAATATCCGAGTTGGTCCCCCAAACCTTTCACCTTGAACTTTTGATTTCTTTGGAATAGAGTCCAAAACCAAAATTTGTTTTGGTGTCCTCGTCTACGGTCCCTCAATTCAATTCTGAGGATTGAGACCAGATTCAATGGTTCAATGGGATGCGTGCTGGAGGGATCCACCAGCTACCCTCTTTAGGGCATCTGGCCAGCGCATTGGTGCTCTTCCAAATAAAGTGTTATATCCGCTCCTGCCATCTGCATCTCACCTTGAAATCCTCTTTGCGCTGCTTGTCGGCGGCCTCTAGATCGGCCGTGGTCTTGTGGATGAGCCGTTTCAAGTCCTCTATCTCAAACGTGTGAGGGTTCCCGTGGTCCAAGTGCTCGTTGGTCGGCACCTTGTGCACTTCCGAATCAATGTTGTTGTTGAGCTCATATTGCTGAAACAGAAAAGTACGTCAGGCTTTTGAGGGTCCTGTGCCTGAAAGGTGCCATAGGCCATAGGGTACCCCAGTACCCTACCTACGCTGTTTGTCTGTCTGGATTGTATCTTGGAACGGTAATAGGAGCCAGTTGAAAGTTACACACTTATTATGAGGAATACAATATAATCTATGGCACTAGGCCGGGGTTTGTTTCTGTTGGGACTCTTCTCTACACTTCTAAATAAATACGTAGAAAAAAAGGCTGTCTGTTTGGTAAGCCTCATCACGTTTGGTTTTGGCAAATATCCCCTTTTTTTATTACTGTCCCGGTGAATATTTCTCATAAAAACTTACGGAGCCCGTTTCACTGCCTTATAGGGGTGATTTACAGAAAATCATAACTTAGTGCACCTCTAAACTCTGAAAGCCCGAAAGACAAATTATATTCCCAATTTCGCTTGTCGGTCAGTCAGCGTGACACGGTACTGTTTTATGTATTGGCATGGATATTTCCTGTTTTGTGAAATATTCGTCACACCCAATAGTGGAGAATATGACTTTCTCCTTATTTGCATTTCTGAGCCGAGTTACGACCTAATCGGCAATCGTGGTTTTGGTAAAATCGACGCATACAAAGTCTCCGTCATGAGTAGGCCCTTTGTAGACCTCTCTTAAAACGGTGGAGTCTTGGTGGAGTCCTATGATTGAAATCCTAATCAAAAAGGAGTCCCAAATAGGAGTCTTACGCAAAAATGCGAAGCGCCTGTACGAAAATTAATTCGTCTAAATGCGGGTCTTTCGCATTAATTCTAAAGCTTAGACATAGAGGAAATTCTACAAAACGATTGACACCAAAATCAAAGAAAACAGATAATACTTAGAGGTAGTAAAACGACTTCTTCGTTTACTCAGTTTGTATGGGCGAGAGCGCGGCAGGGCGCTGCCTTCACACTTGTCTTATGTAAGTAGAGTCTGACGCGAAAATCCGTAATCGTTCTAAGGCGTAAATGTGCCAGTGTGTGGGGAGCCTTAAATAATAGGAAGGTTCAAACGTACTTTGGTCGCCAAATGGCGCAGTCTCTCCAATTCGCGACGTTTTATCTCGTCGAGTTTAGTCCGCACGTTGTGATTGACAAAGTCCAATTGCTCGGCAATCTTCCCCGACTGGAATCAAATTAATAATGGCATTCTAGATAACAAGCCGAATATCCTTTAAGTTCGACATTTTGAAAACATTCGGTGCCTGCATCAAGATGAAGAATTCATGAGAACAAATATCACATTGCATTGGTGAAAATTAAGTTTCGCAAATAGACAAATTATTTATCAATAAAACATTAGTTTTATGTACGTACAGTCTTCAACACGCAACCGCAACTCTTATACGCATTATGGGCGACGGGCGACTTAACAACGTAAATGTAAGAATTTACGTGCTGTTGACTGTACTTAAGTGTACTTATGTTATGTTTGTCCTCGTTTTTCTATGGTTAATGTTTTATTAAAAAAAAAAAAAAAACTATTCTTAAAGTACTTTCGCTGCTGCACTAAGGTTTAATTTATTATACAGATATATAAATATATGTAGAACACAGTGCTGTTTGGCGTACGAGCTGTTCTCAGGCCTTTAGTAGTACCTACACTTGACAGCACGTCGAGGCTTACACGCTAGCACTCTACTCGGTTGCGTTACGGGCGACTTTACAAGAAAAGTGTACACTCTGACGTGCTGTCGTGTGTACTAAAGCTTGGCAAAGAACAGACGCTGACGGCCAACCTGGCTGAGGCACGCCGAGAAAAAGAAGAAAGCTTCAACACCCAATTAGGGACTCACCCGGACGTCGTCATCGTTGGCTTTCTCCAGGCGCTCCCTAAAGTCCGGGTCGCTCTCTAGGGCCTGCACCACCTCCTTCAGATACCTGTGGTACTCCATATACTCCTCCTGAACAACAAATCGGTTAATCAATCAATACATGAAACAATTATTTCGGCTTTGCATAGTGACTGCTGCCTCACCAAAAGCAAACATGTGAAGTTCTAAAGACTTAAAACTCTGTGAGATTTCTAGTCGGAATGAGTTATTTATCAACGAACTAAAAGCTGATATGCACAGGGTAAGAAACTGACTAAGGTTCTACGAAAGTAGCGTGGTTGGAGAGTCCAAAATTTCAGTTTTATTCAATTTTGTAGCTAAACTGAGATTTTTCTATAATATTTTCTTAGGTTTGCACGAGCACTATACATAATTTTAAAACGTTTACTTAATAAAACGAGTGTTAAATCCGTTAAAAATTGTGTTTAAATTATGAGATTGTTTTATTCGGCAATTTTTATTTCATGAAAATGAATAGTATTAAATTAGTTTCATTATTCTAAACAGCAGAAAAACAATAATTGATCTGATTTGATTTTTTCCTCGAAAAACCAGTGGTACCTACTGAAACCTAAAAAACTAGTAGGTAGTTTGAGCAAATCTCATGATCAGCTGAATTATTGTTTTTTTATGTTACTGGTTCATAGTGGTAAAACAGAAATCACTAAACTAAAATAGTTCATTCTTATTTGCGCGAAATTACCTTTCCTTGAAAAAAAAACAGTAGAATAATAGCAAAAATTTGATCAATATGTTTGTATGGTCAAATTTTCACCATCATTTAATCTAGGTACTGCTTTTTTTCATGCAGTCAGCTATAATTTTAGTATAAGTAAAAAATTTATGAAAAATTTCAACACATTTGTGTAAATTAATTTGTATGTCGACCCACCTTAAGAGGCCCCTGGACAAATGCAGCCCTCATGCTCGCACTTTTCAAACTTTTAATTAATTGGACCTAGTTCTGCAGAAAACAGCCACCTCGCATTTTTTTCAAAAATGAGTTATGAATGCAGCCATACTATTTTTGACATGGCGAATTTTTTGCAAAGACAGCCATGTCGATATCTCACTTAACGGCGGAGATACAAGTTGCAAAATCACGCCAAAGACAGCCATTCGCACTAACAAATTAAGTAAAAAACAGCCATCATGGTGTAAAATGCAGCCAATTTCGACATTATGCGAAAAACCTATTTTGCAGAACTCAGCCATCTTACATGGCTGTTTTTTACAAAATTCAGAATGATCGGAGATTGGAAGCTCGAATTACGTAAAAAGCAGCCAGCTTAGGATGGCTGTTTCTTACGAAATTAATTATGTGTTTATAATGATATTTGGCTGTTTTCAGGAAAAAAAATCATATACAATTTTAGATGAAGAACTCCAAAACTATAGGTTGCAACCTTTACTACATGACCGAAAAAAAGGGCAAAAAAAATTGGTAGGTGCCATATCTTTCAGAGGTTGTTTGTATTGATGAAAAAGCCTGCTTAAAGTTCCGCTGTCAAATACAGGCACCCTGTATTGTTAGGTTTATTGCAGAGCAGATTAGTCTGGCTGGGTCCATGGGAACCATTTGGGGAGCGCGCTACCTTGATAGTGCTTTGTGATGGTCACATCCTGCTAACTGCGTTTCGGTTTCAGCATGTGCAGGTGTGAAGGCAGATCAGGTACTTGCATATGAGTAGGTCCACATGAGACCTATGTGAATTTACACAAGACTACAAAAAAAATGTGTTTTTGCGCAGACTTGTGTAATTTCAGGAATGGAAATAGGGACGTTTTTTCCAAGATTTTTGGATATAATTATTTGCATACTGGTGAAAAGTTCCAGAAGCCATTTTCTAGCGGCTGGATCACCTGATTTTCAGATCTTGTTACGCCAGCGAGTCTTGTTTAGCCTTCTTCTCCCGAAAACGGTTCTTGGAAGGGTTAACCTCAGATTTTAGACATATTCCAATTTAAGGTTCATATTCCATTGCATAGGTGCTTTTCCATCACCAAAAGCGGGCTGACTTTCTGTGTTATTTGGATGATATTTAAAAACTACAAAAAAATATGATGTAGCCTGTACTACGGGTACGTGTTCCATAGCAGGGCAAAGTCATTCTCTCAGAGAGAGCTCACCGCGGATTGGCGCTTTTCGCGTCGAGAGTTTCATGTCCTAGATACTCAGGTATCCTCACGATGTTTTCCTTCACTGTTTGTAGCAATACCACTGCTACTACATTTTCACAAATTAACTTTGAAATAAATTAAAGTGAGCACATGCTCGTAACGGAAATCAAACCTGGGTTTTTCGCTTCCAAGTTTATATTTTTACCCCATGTTTTAATAAAATACCTTCTTGTTTAAAATATTAATAGATTTTTAAAAATAGATTTCTGATTATACTAAAAAAACCTCGTGTAAGATTTGAAAATATCTAAAATCTCTATAAATATCTATTTATTGTAAACAAAACAAATCTATCCATGTGGCACCCTTAGGGTGCGGAACCCTAAAAACAAAAATACACGTGTAAAAAACAGTGTTAATCTGTAAATTTTAAAACATTTTGTTTTTTTTGGCCCTTTAAAGGTCGGTTCTAGTTTGGCACCCTTCGGATACGGAACCCTAAAAATTAAAAGTATATGTACAAAAAACAGTAAGAATTTGTTCATTTTATTACAATTTTTAGTTTTTTCTAGCACATTAAAGGTAGGACAGAGTAAAAGGGTCCCGTTTGGCACCCTTATGCCCGTTTTCACCAACCACCCCTAATTTTAAAAGACCTTTTAACGAAAATTATCTGCGCCTCTGCAAGTCTAGGGGTCATGGATGAAGGACCATACGAATTCCACTCACAAGCGTTATGAGTTGAGTGTGTATGATCCTTCATCCATGCCCCATAGACTTGCAGAGGTGCAAATAACTTTCGTTAAAAGGCCTTTTAAAATTAGGGGTCGTTGGTGAAAACGGGCATTAGGGTTCAGAACCCTAAAATAAAAAATACAGCAAGTAGGAATCTGTAAATTTTATAACAATTTTAGTTCTTTTTAGCCCTTTAAAGGTCGGACAGAGTAATCGGTTCCAGTTTGGTACCCTTCGGGTACGGAACCCTAAAATTTAAAAGTACATGTACAAAAAACAGTAAGAATTTGTGCATAAGTTTTTGTTTTTTTCTAGCCCTTTAAAGGTACGACAGAGTAATAGAGTCCCGTTTGGCACCCTTAGGGTACGGAACCCTCAAATAAACAATACATGCATAAAAAACAGTAATCACCTGTACATTTTCCAACTTTTTTTTTGTTTTTTTTATTAGTTTTCATACTATCCTTGGCTGTTTTTATTAACATCCCGATTTTATTTTTGTCATAGTTAAGAAAACAGCCAACTCATGTGGTTTCTACAGAAAAGGTATTTTTGTAAAAAACAGACACCTCAAAAAACGTAATTATTACTATTTAACGCAACGATTCGCAGGATAGAGTGAAATAAAAAAATAAAATAAAAAATTACCTATAAGTATAAACTATTAAATAACTAAAAAGTTCATAAATAACCGAAGTACAACCTTCGATAGAAAAATGCTCATTTCTCGGTTTGTACTTTTTGGGAGATGGCTGCTTTCTGCAGAACTACGTCCAATTGTAAGAGAATGATTCAACTTTGGGCGACAAAATATAGTTGCAAACATAGATAATAAAGCTATCCACATGTGGACCCACTTTTATTTCCACATTTCTAGTTTAAAAAAAAAAATAGTGAAGTACTGCTCTAAATATCACTGGAAGTTCTGTGTTATTTTTTTTTTTTACTAGGAATATGAAACCAAAAGTGTGTCCATATGACAATAGCTTTATTGAACGGGCGAGCGAAGCGAGCGAAGTTCTCCGAGTCTACTGGAACAATCCGGCGTTTGTATGTATGTAAGTATGTATGTATGAATGTTCGTTCGACGATAACTTGAGTAAATGTAGTCGGATCGTCATGAAATTTGGTAGGCGGGTAAATGAGGCAAAGATAATTTTTAAGTTCGAACATGAGCCAAATCGGTCGAGGGGTTACTGAGATAGAGGGTCGCGATTTTAAGTGCATAGTTCATAGTTCGGGGCGAACCACTAGTTATATGTCTGCAACTATATTTTATCGTCCAAAGTTGAATCATTCTATTACAATCAATAAAAATGTTGAAAAATGTGAGTGAGAGGGCTGCAGAGGTCCAGGGGATTCTAAAGAGGATACTATGAAAACCAATACAGTAAGGTACTCTACCAAGTTATCTTTGACCTCGCTGTCCGGCTCTGTGGCTTTGTCTGGTGTCACAGGCGGAGCGTATGAACAGTGTAGTATCACTATGAAACACAGCAAACCCGGTAGAAGCTTCATTTTGTTCTGGAACAAAGAATTTTCAAATCAATTATACATTCCATATTCATTATTTGATGGTTAATTTGTATGCTAAAAATCTATTCGACTTTTTAAGAGGGCGCTAGAGCACCATTTCCCCATACAAACGTAGTTCAGGTTAAATTTCTAAACTACTGGCTGGATTTTGCTGAAACTTGGTTTATTAGGCGAAGCAAATAAAATAAAATAAAAGCGTTTTGAGGAATTAATTTCCAGAAAGCTGGATATCATTTTAATACCTTCATTTGGTCCTAAATGCGTGTAATCCGAGTTTGCACCGTCCCAGGAGGTGAGCTCAACTTTTGGGGGCCAAAAAACCGCGAAAGGGTATAGGCTAAGGGAACAAGATTGGCCCACGAAAGCGATCTGGCTGATTTTTCAACGCCATCCTCCAGCGTACATATATTCCAAAACAATGGAAAGTTGCACAAATCATTATGATACTGAAACCAGGCAAACCAGCTCTAGAAGTAAAATCATACCGACCGATAAGCTTGCTTCCAATCGCCTCTAAACTACTCGAAGCATTGTTCATGAAGAGACTTATGCCTGTCATACACGAAAGAAACCTTATACCAACTCACCAGTTTGGATTTAGACAAAAGCACAGCACCATTGAACAAGTCCACAGGCTGGTAGAGAAGATACACGAAACCTTCGAAAAAAAGGAGTACTGTTCTGCAGTATTCCTGGATATTTCACAAGCCTTCGATCGAGTATGGCATCAAGGTCTTCTGCATAAGATTAAATCCTGGCTTCCCATCAATTATTACCTATTCCTCAAATCCTACTTGAGTGACAGACACTTTATGGTGAAACATGGTGAAGATACGACAAATCTGCATCCAATCAAAGCAGGAGTACCACAAGGTAGCGTACTTGGACCTGTGCTGTACATCCTCTACACTGCAGACCTGCCGATCAGTGAAGAAGTGGTCACTGGAACTTTCGCCGACGACACGGCAGTACTCTCGACGGACGCAAATCCTAAAACTGCCTCTGATAAACTTCAATCCAGCTTAAACTCTATAGCCAGCTGGCTCAAAGACTGGAGAATGAAGGCTAACGAAACAAAATCAGTGCAAGTAACTTTCACTACCAGGAGAGAAACATGCCCTCCAGTTACAATGAATGCAAATCAAATACCACAAGAGGAGAACATCAGATACCTTGGAATATACCTAGATAGACGCCTCACATGGAACAAGCACATTATCACAAAGCGACTAGCCTTAGGGCTAAAGCTCCGAAACCTGAACTGGCTTATCAGCAGAAAGTCACAAATGTCGTTGAAAAGCAAACTACTGGTCTATAAATGTATCATAAAACCAATTTGGAGCTATGGCATACAACTGTGGGGAACTGCCGCAAATTCAAACATTGAGATCCTACAAAGATTCCAGTCCAAAACGCTAAGACAAATAGTAGATGCCCCGTGGTACGTCTCAAATGAGCGTATCCACCAAGATCTCAAAGTGCCTACCATTAAGGAAGAAATAAAGACCAACATCACTAGATACAAATTAAGACTACTGGAGCACCCAAATCAACTGGCGTCAAATCTAATGTCATGCCAAAAAACTTTTACAAGATTAAAAAGAAGAGCACCCCAAGACCTACTAGGCAAAAACTAGTGGGAATCTATTTTTGAGGATGGGACACTGGTCTCATACCTAACAAGCCTAATATCAGAATGTCATTTAAACAGAAAAAAAAACAAACACAACTACTGATAAATGTCCTAGATGACAGATCGCAGTAAAAACCTGGATGTTAAAAAAAAAAAAAAAAAAAAAATCTTAGTGCCAATGTCACATGTCATGTTGGCGATAAAACACAGATTCCACCTATCAAATGCATATGTTGACGTTTGAGGTCCAGATTCCACCTATCAAATGCATATGTTTGATGTTTGCAGTCAGGATTCCACCGATCAAATGCATATATGCATACATTAGACGTTTGAGGTCCGGATTCTCAGGCGTTAAATCTCCAATCCCGAAGCTGTGAAATTTGCACTTAGTCGGATCAATGTTCACTAATCACTACATTGATATGATATGATATGAAAAAGACGAGTTTTAAAGTATCACAAGTCTTTTATTTATGGTGGAAGTAATAGGTTTCTGCTTTAAGCAAAAGGAGATACCTACATAAAATGAATGTAGCCTATAGATTTTAACAAAGGATGTTCCGATGGTTTTTGTGGATTGAATAAATGCTGCCATATAATAGATTAAAGTACTCTTCAATAGCTTTCATTTGACAAGTGTCTCATCACTGTCCAAATGTGATTTTTTTATGTTTTAGGATTTGTTATGTATGAATCATCAATAAATTGATGAACTATACAAAATTTTATTGAAATATATTCGAAATTGTGGGATTTTATAAGTGCAATTATAATTATGCAATTATAATTATTACACAAGGTCTCACATAAATATACATACCTTACATATTGATCTGTTGGGCTGATGCAATAATATATGATTAAAGATAAGTTGCGGTGTCCAATGGACACTGTCCATGCTGTTACTTATTTTATAAATGGTTTTGGGTTGTTGAAAAAGATAAACTATATTATTACAAGCATATAGAAACGGGGAACTAAATTTTGCACAACGAAAACATCGTTTATAACTCAAAAACCGAATCCAGATTCTATTCAGATGATAGATATTACATACTTAGTTTACTTACATTACAATGTGACACAAGTGTTCAACTAAAGGGCGTTATTGGCGTTGTTGGTCTCTCTCGGAAAATATATTACTTGAAAATTTTCATGGAATTACCCAGGAAGGATGTTGAGGATAAACCTGTAGTTTTCTCATAAAATCCACAATAACTTACCATATTGATGTTACTGCATTCGTACGTTGCGTTAAAAAATCGACGCACACTGATTTACTGAATGTTTAGCCTCTTCAGTTTATCAATTCTTTTATTTTTTTCATTAAGCTTGACCACCACCGCCAACACAACGCCCGTCGTTCACCTTTTTTTGGGTTTTTTGTTTGACAGGTCACGACACACACACACACACACAACAACACAAATTTGACAGATGAGACTGACGTGTCGCCACAGAGTAGAATTTATATGGTGCTTCCCCATCAAGTCAACACCACCAACCATACCGGGCACAATCCACACACACACACACACCACACTACCACTGGCAGTGCCTTTTACAAGTTACTGTTTAGGGTTCCTTAAGGTTGGACGATAGCAACGTGGCGAGAAATTCAAACTTTTCACATTTTTTTACATTTTGTAGGTAGCTAAACTTATTGAAAGGTTTTGTTTCTTTCTGGGCCATTTTTTTTAAAATTGTGCAATCGATTTAAAGTTTTCCATGACCCGTTTATATATCAAAGAAAAATATCCCCTGAACAGTATCTGCTGCCTAAAAGATTCAATTTCTGTGTTATTTTCATGTACGAACAGTTTTTGTTTTCATGAAAGTTCCATTATAGGCGTTCAGATACTGCTTTACACGAGCGAGGTAAATGCTTTTATTTTGAAACATAATATTTTTACTCAAAATAGGGTAAAGGAACCAGTAGTCGGCCACTTAGTGAAATGTGCAACTTCAAAGTCCATTATTTCTGTTGTTGGAGGTTCTAGAAGGACGTAACCAATATTAATTAAAGCTCCAGTTACTTAGGTTTCAGTAAATAAAACGATTATTCTTCCAATTCATACTGCGATAGAGAAAATTAGCGTTAAACAAAATAATACCCATTTCTCTAGTACTCGGCCGCCTATCACCTAAAGTCAGCCATGAAGTAGCCAGTACCCGGCCGCACCATTTAGGGTATGAAAAAGCAATTGCTTGAGGCTGACTTCTGGGTTGACAAAATTTCTTCGAGACTAAGTCCAAAAGTCGGCCGCCTAATAGGCATTTTTTTGGTGGTAGAGTATTGGGTTGTTGCCAAAATAATATTCTCAATGCTTTGTGAACTCTATACAGAAGAAAAAGATATGTGCAACCTGTCAATTTAGGCTGCTTACGTGAAATTTACTGAAATTCCTTAAGTCGGCCGGGGGACCGACTTCTGGCATTCGTATGAAATTACTGGGCCCTTAGCCTGTAACACAATGGTGCCAAAATGGGCTGTCAGGTGATGACTTCAATTACGATTTGCTTACGCTGTCTGTCCTTTTAATGTTTTTTTTGTAGTACAGCAAAGAATATTTTGATTCTAATTCTAGAGGATTAGTTCTCTGGTTGCAGGAGAAAAACGAGGAGAGCCCGGTTTTGTCCTTCTGCCGGGACGCCATTGACCCGCCATTGCGTTACAGGCTAAGGGCCCTGATCCCAATAGTCGGCCCCCTGGTATTTTAATTGATATCACAACTATAGGTTTATTTAAGTTATCTAGAGGTCGATAATTTATTAAATAATCAGAATAAAATAAAACATACCATACCACAGTACAAAAGACAGCTAAAATCTTAAAGATTTGAGACCCCCTTCAACTAGCAAAAAAAGATGGCGGACCGTGATTCTGAATCGCAAGTTATTAAAACGTGTTTTATTAATAAACACAAATAAGTAAAAACATAACAAAATATTACAGGTATCGTTAATTAATCAATGAACCATAGAAAAATACAGAAAAAGCTATATGTTAAAAACTAAACTAGTTATTGAACTTTAAACCCTTAATGGCCGACTACTGGGGGGTGGCTGACTTTAGGCGCAAACATTACAATATTCAAATAAAACGTAAAAATTGCCATTCGAGCTAGAGACCCTCATTATTTATGGAAGTAAATTTTTTATTATCATTATTTAAGCAAACATTTTAAATGCGATAATTTCTTATCCGTTCAGGCGCTGGCGTTCGCGGCCGCACGGCTCTTGAGCGCTGGTGCATTTGGGCAAAATCGCAACTGCAAAAACGCAGCGCGTGGTTTTCAGAAAAACTGTCATATCTCTCTCATTAGACTTTATTGATTTAATGCCATGATTAATTCCAATACACAGATAGCGTAGGTACCTATTACTATTAAGATTGTATCAATTTGTGTAGTTAAACAAATTGCAGGAGGTCATGAAAATGCATTATTGAAAATTTCTGTGCAGTTGCATATTTTTCTCATTATTTTCTAATCTAATGATAAAAGGGTATACGTTTGTAGGAATAAATTCAAGCTAGGAAACATATAAACACATTGTAATAAAAATAATGGTTACACTTAGTAATAAATACATGAAATACATACCATTGAAAAGTCAGGTTACATTTTGATTTTACGCATAGTTGTAGCGCCGCGCCGCTGAGATTTAACTATTTTTTTCACTGGTTAGGAGATATAATGCGCTCAAAATATTTACACTGATAAAAAGGTACACAAATCACGTTTTCTAGTAAATTATATCAACAACCATTGTTATAAAAACACTTCACAAAAACGATTTTTATAGGCCGATACCCAAACACAAGTACGGAAATCTCGGTGTTCTCTTAACACTAAGAGTATACTTAGTACGTTACATGAAACCAAGCGATATTTTATTTACAAGAGAGCTTATTAAATTATCTTTGCAACACCGTAACACATGATAACTAGTAACTGATAAAAGGTAATGAAATAAGTTCCCAAAAACACGATAATATGATGCTACACCTGTTTCAATAAGCGCTTAAGGATCAATGGAGAACTAAGGGCCCCGTTCAGACGCAGAATTTCATACGTTGTAAAACAATATAGCTGAGACAATTACTTACCTACGTCGAATGTTTAATGGTTTCACATGCTTCTTCGTATGTGTGGTATTAAATTTCAATAATAAATTCTAGATAGATAGATAGAGAACACTTTATTGTACACCAGAAAAAAATATTTACAAGATTAAAGAAATACGAATTAAGAATATTTATTAGGTATATTCTTCAGGAAACAATAGTAACATCTGTTGCTAACTTAGGCGTAGGTAAACCTGTATTTCAGCTCCGGTCCGGAAAATTTATACAAGTAGATCTACATAGCTACAAAAAAATGTGTTCCGTATAAAACATATTTTTAGATAAATATGCGTAACTTACAATGAGCAATTTTACAATATACCTACGTACAGTGTATTAAATTTATAAATCTATGAAACAAAATAGAAAAATGTGTAGTACAGTCGGCCACAGTCTCAGATACCCCTTTTTGTTCGATTGGCGCCCTTATGCCGCGCGCGGTAAGAGCTGCCATGGGGTATCTGAGATTGTGGCCGACCGTACACGTTTAGGGTCCTCTCAGTGTGTAGCAATGTAAATGTGTGAGTGTGTGTGGGTGCGTGTGTTTGTGTGTGAGAATTAATAAATATGTGTTAGGATAATAGCAATGGATACATAGATAATACCCTGGAATATCATATAGGATAAGTTGTATTCGAATCCCTCACGAACGAAGTCGCGGGCATGGCTAGGGTTTTCTATTTTCTCCTACAGTAAGCAACAGATTGAACCATTGCGAAGTCAAACTTCAAACGTCAAATGAATAGAGTTGTAGGCAGGGTAGGTTGATCTGTTGGCTACTGTAACTATTGTGTGGGGAAAGATAAATTAAACGATACAAGTGAAGTAAAAAATATATTTAATAATTTTATTTACTTACGAAATAAAATAAAAACTTAAAAATTCATGTTGCTGAACATGCAAGTAAAATTTTTGCAACAGGTGTGCTCAGCTAAAATTATTACTTAGGTGTGCTTAAAAAAAGTTGTTTTTATTAACATTAGTCCATAAATAACATTTGTTACATGTCACATGAAACAAACTTGTTTTTGGGCATTTTCGCTTAAACTTGTACCCGGTTTCAAGAAGTTGGAATTGGAGCCATAAATTACTTAAAAAATTGTATTTACATGTTTAATTTTACGATTATTGCAATTATTGGTACGGAATACTTACCTACAAAAATTGTAACAAACAATGAAGCACAAAAATATTGAAACCTAACGATATAATGGTCACATACCTAAATCTAGTAAGATGACAGGCTAAATTTGACGATTGGTGGCGTGGAAAATTTACCTAGTTTAATATGTTTTATTTTAAACATTTATAATAACAACAACATAACATTTATTTAACACATAACACATTTTTTTAACATTTATTTATTTTAATTTATTTATTTCATTTATTTTTTTTATTTTATGTTTTATTTTCTTTACAATGTAATGTGCAGCTAATTTAAAAAAAAAATACAAAATGACGTGGTAAAAATTTAAACTAAAATGCCCTTTTATTATAAAAATATTGCCTGTGTGAACTTAACATAGATAATATAAAAAAAAGTATCCACTTCAAAATAATTATTTGTCAAAATTACATATTACCTACATGCAAAAATATATAGTTTTTGCAATATTAACAAGCAGTTATGATCTTCAGTCGTTTGTTTTAAAAACTGACGGCTTCTCTGTTTTCCGCTTCGCTCTCGATCTTGACAATTGGAACTACTGGAATAAACATAATAATGTTAGTTATTGTAATTGAATGATTAGAACTGTATTTTTCTGACAATGGTGGTGAAATAATAACATGGCTATTATTAAAGGGTGTGCGGACATCGCGGTTATTTTAGAATAAAATACTGAACAAGGTAATTTGAAAATCAAAGAATCTTTAGAAAAAAAATATTTTTTTTAAGGCCTCATAACATAACTCATAAATAAAATTGTGCGTTTCTCGTTACCAAGTTACGTAATCTTTTTTGCGCTTCAAAACCAACTCAATCCTATCCCATCAAAAAAAAAGTTCAAGGATGTTGAAAATTTAATATTTTTTTTACAAAAACTTTTTTTGGTAAATATTTTATTTGTGGAAATTTTAAGGATAGGCCTTTCTTATTGCCCCCATGCATATGCCCAAACGTTAACTCCCCACCCCCAACTTGACCCACGAATAAAAAAGTAGGCTTACGGAAAGTATTTTTTTTGTAAAATAATTAAACTATATTATTATGTTTATCACTTCACCCGATCACCCAATCATATCAGTTCAAAACTTAAGGCATAATAGTATTGTTATTTTATTATGTTAACAAAACTCAATACAAAATTAGTGCCATGGTAAGCCCGTGCGCAAAGACCCTTAATTTCCAGTAATGGCGTCGAAATGTTACTCTTGTTACCTACAGCACTTTAGGGAAATTCCTACAAATCTCACCATGTTCGGTATTTTTCACGAATACTGCATAAAATAAACATTACACCTGGTTTAAATTTGATACACATTAGAACTATTAAATAACCTAATGTAATTTATCACTTCAAGGTCAATACCATACGAAATGATTAGTAGAACAACCAACAAGGCAAAGCTTTCGCAACCTCAACGGGTGGGGTGAAATTACAAATCAAGTTAAATCAAACTTTTATACTAAAGTTTCTGTATGTAAGCTATGAGTATTGTTTGCCGTAGTATACACTAGTATAATTAAGCAAATAAAATCACTTACGGCATGGATTTCACTGCAAAAATGTAGTTGTAAATCTCTCGAGCCAAGACCACAGATGGCATAAACATCTGTTGATAAAACAGAGTAGTTTTTCTCTAGCCAACCCTTTTTTTCTTCTTGGTTAGCTAGTATTGCTATTACTAAAAATAAAACCTAAGTCGAAACGGCTCAATGTCACACGATCAATCAAATATTTGGATTACCAACCTGTGGGTCAGGGACAGTGACTTTTTGTAACACAAGTTGCAAGCAGCCCTTAGAATCCGTGACGTCATGTAACCGTTGTTACAGAAAGCGCCTGAGCGGTTATAATCGATTTTCTACGAACCTTTATGTTCTGGTTTTGAAACGTTTCCCTGCGTGCTGCGTCGCGAATTTTGTATTCTGAGGTGTTTCGTTCGTTGCGTGGGGTGGGGTGTTTTTGACGTTTGTTTCACAGATTACAAAAAAATAGTTTTTTGTGTGTGCTGTGATATTAAGGGCGATAATAAGGGCGATTCTGTCTAAAACTATACTAATCTGACAGCACTAAAAGTGACAGATAATGCACTAAAGTGACAGATAATGTACTAAAGAATCGCCCTTATTGTGTTCGTTGTTTGTTCTGTGTTGGTGACCGGTGCGTTTCAAAAGTGTTTTGGTTTTGATTGTTTCGCTGCTCGCGTAGCATGAGGCGGTGTTAGAGAGTATCTAAGGGTTTAAAACTATATGTATCTCACTCTTTTGTCTGAAGTAGAGCGGGATGGACAGAGTCCTAAACATCTATATAACACCGCCTCATGCTACGCGAGCTGAATTAATTCTGTGGCTTTGACAGCTCCACTATTCTGTGTTCAAACCACCACAGAGTTCGCCTTTTTGTCAGTGTTGGTGTTGAATGCGTGTTGCACTGCGAGCAAATGAAAATATTTTTATAGGTACATGGGGACTAATGAAGATATTGAGGAGTGGTCGTTAAAAGGTGGTTTAGCAGTAAACTATAGTCTGTTATATCAAGTCCTGGTTTAAATTTCAGTCTTAGCCTGAGCCCCATACTATCGAGAAACAACGCCTTTATAGCAGAGTTTACTGGGGCCTTAGCCTGTAAGACAATGGCGTATCAATGGCATCCCAAGTAGATGGACAAAACCGGGATTTTTTCGTTGTTCTCCTACAACTAGCGAACTAATCCTCTAGAATTAGACTCATAATATTCATTGCGGTACTACAAAAACATTAAAAGGACCGACACTGGACCGACAGCATTAATAAATCGTAATTGAAAACGTCAACCGGGAGCCCATTTTGGCACCATTGTGTTACAGGCTAAGGGCCGATAAAGAAGGCTGTGCCACAGGGGTTCGGTCGGTCGGCCGGCCAGGCAGGCCACAGACCACAGCTTGGGTATATGTGTTCTGTGGACAAAGACAAGGTTTGGTCCACAGACAACATACGGTTTGGTGATTTGGTCCTGCGTTTGGCGGCGAGACGAGTAAACGAGAACGGATAAAATTGTTTTTCTCGCAATTTCTTTGACGAACTAATAAAAAGTATTGCTGCTCCGCCCTGTATCCTGGTGCTGGTGTTGAATTCCGGTGTGCTGCTTGCTCCAGCAAGTCCTGCACTCAGAGAAAAGAAAATAAATACCGACTTGTTGTGGATTTATTTCATCTGAGGCGGGCTCAATCCGCTCAATATTATTGGTGCCGATTTCGTGGGTTATCAGCTAAAGAGAGCGTAGGAAGCCGTCAAAATGGATTTCAAAATGCATGAATACACGCACGCCATAGTCGGGAAAGCGGCCCCGGTGCTTCGCATGACTGACAAGATTGACTTCAATGACGCCAGGCGCCAGCAAGACTGCCTGGTCCGGCTGCTACGAGAGCTAAACATTGAAGTCATCGAGCTACAGCTCGGCGGCACCTTCCCCCCCAACGTGTTGGTCGAAGACTCTGCCGTCGTCTGCCGCGGCATCGGCCTCATGACCAAACCGACATCCAAAATTGAAGAGACCAAAGTAAGTTCTTTTGTTGACGCCTAAAACATCCTCTCAACACATTCTCCTGACTTGACTAGTCACTTATGTGTAACGATGTACATAATTACTTTACCTTTTTCACTTCATTTGACCCACCAACACATCCGTTTTTCATTTCATGTTTATACTTTAATTTGGGTCCTTTAGATTTAAAAAATTAAAATATTACATCATCACTCTCATTTCCATACCTTTTTCTAGGATTCCATGTCCAGCTCTCGACAGAAATACAGGTTACTTATCACAGTTCAGTGTAAATAAAAAGTAACCAGTATTTTCGACTTTTTTAAATTTATGTTTGTATTCTAGTTAATATATCATGCTTACTGGCCATCAACTAAAAGTATGATGTTCTCTCACCGCATATGGCAGAGGTGGCCAACTTGATTAGATTTAAGATTTAAATAACTGACAAAACCATGTGCCATCTACCAATTATCCCGCTGCTAGCTTTATGGCGCTACTTAATATGTACCCGTGAACAAAATTATGTGAGCAATTTTAGCAATGCGAGTTACATTTACCAATTTGTGCCAAGTATTTAAAACCTCATTCTGATGCTCTGCTCTGCAAGTTAAAACAAATTTACTTAAATTTACTTTCCTATTATAATAGATGTATTTTTTATTTCATTGCGAATGTTCTATCGCTGTTACTGTTCTTTCCTATGAATTTGTCCTGACGTAGCAAGTGGCCCAGCATGTTCCTCTTCTGCATTATGTATTGTCCTCAGCACCATTCTCCTCTCCTTTACTCTTTCCAGGACTTGCTCATTTGACACCCTTTCAAGCTTTCTACAAAAAGGATTTTTTTTCGTTATAGGTGTCTTAGATAATTTAGTCTATCACCAAAAAAATTTACGATCAGCATTAAACTTGTAAAAGATACCGCAATTTTGAGCCAAAGTTAAAAAATGGATCAAAATTGTGGTATTTTCTACAAGTTTAAGGCGCGGTGCATAGTGAATTAGCCTCTGCGCAAAGAAAAATGCACAAATGTGATTCCTGTATCAAAAATACTAAACAAATCGAAAATGATCATATATCAAACACTAGAATTATGTGAGACCTATCTATCGTGATTCCCCATATCAATTCTATAGGATTCAAGTTGCCTTACCGGCTTCCGGCTTTCCCAAATCTGGTCGATTTCATACATTGGCTATTTTCAGAGTGTGTTCCTTGAATATGGTATCCAAAGTATTAAGAATTGTTTCTAGGTCTCTGGTGTTATTGGTAATACAATATTGCAAAATGCAAAAGAAAGAATTCAGAAAAATACGGGTTCAAGTCCTATCCCAAGTGATTTTTTTCAACTTATTATAAATGCTTAAAGAATACAGACATAGATTATAATCTGCAGGAAAGAATGACACCAAAATCAATTGATAATATTTAGGCGTAGCAAAACATTTTCTCCGTTTGTATGGGCCTGAGCGCGGTAAACTATGATCTTGAATTGAAACATGACTGGCCTACAGAGCATTTAAAACTTAATTAAACCAATTACCTGTACCTACCTAATCTTGCCTATGGTAGGCAAACACCTTTCAAACCCGTTCCCATGTTGTGCGAGTTGCTATGACTTGTTCAAAGGTCAAATGACTCTTGTGACTTCGTTTTTGTATGATCTGTTCTGTTATCTTTCAGAATCTCTATTATACACATACTTTCAGAAGAATATCATTACTGAGAATACCTAACAAATCTTGTGTATTCACTAACAACAATAGCAGAATTTTAAGTGGTCACAAAATTAAATGTTTCTTTATTTGTTTTAGACAATACTAGTAAGGGGTGCTTTGCAACAACTAGGCCACGCAACAATTCTCATGACGGACAACGCTGCCAAGCTGGCCGGCTCAGATGTGCTGTTTACTGGTAAGTCAATAATAATATTTGAAAAAGTGAGCGAAGCGAGCGAAGTTCTCCGAGTCTACTTGAACAATTCGGCGGTTGTATGTATTCATGTATGTTTGTATGTATGAATGTTCTTTCGACGATAACTTGAGTAAATTTGGTCGGATCGTTATGAAATTTAATAGGCGGGTAAATCAAATTAAAGAGATTTTTTAAGTTCGAACATGAGCTAAATCGGTCGAGGGGTTGACGAGATATGGGGTTGTACAGTTTATATGCGAAGCGCGCGCGCCTGTGTGAATGGCATTAGCAAAGTTACACGTCTGTATCTGGGATCGCGAGTTGAAAGTTCGGGGCGAACCACTAGTTTCCTTTACTGATTTATTACTCATTGTATATTGTTTGTTTTTGTTTATGAAAAATAGCGATGCACCACTGCTTCACATGGGTGCAATTTTTAATAACAATAATATAATAATTCCTTTATTTCAGGCAACTATTTTTAAATTTATAAATAGTATAAAAATCTTAGCCTAGTTACAGGGTTTGTTAGGATGTATTGTATGTATAAACCTTCAGTGAAAAAATATCCAAACGATGGTGACTGCCACATCAAAATAAATAACCTGTTACACAATGCACAAAATCAAAGCATGACAATGAGAATTCAAAGAGAAATTATATAATAAACTTCGTCAATATGAACGCAATAGCGTCAAGGGTCAAGACTTTGAAAAGGAAAAAAAAAAAAAGTTGCGTTGAGTATAATAGTATTATAGAATATTATGTAAACTTCCTCTTGTTTCACGCACAGAGCCAATTCTTGAGAATATCGAATGCGATCTATTTTAAATTACCGAGAATTTGCCCCTACCTAGTGCAGTTTCCCATTATCAATTCTCAAAAGAGGATTGTTTGAAACTATTTTCCAGGAAATAAACAATCTTTGCCTATTGATAACGGGAATCTAGTCTCGGTGGACCTATTGCTAATAGGCCAGCAGTGCCAGCATGGTGCTTATTCTGTACAAAAAAAAACCGTACAGGTCCTTAAAACCGGTTTATTTTCAGGAAAATAGCTGAAACAGTTACGTATAATTTGTCGGAATAGATTTTTATTTATATATCCCTGCAAATAAACCGGTTTTGAGGACTAGCAACTGTGCGTTTTTTTTACAGAATACGCACACAGGTCGCGTTACGCAAGTACGAGCTAAAATGTCAAATGGCAGTTAATTGAGCTAATGAGCTGCCCGTAGACATACAGCTAAATATATTTTTTCTCACTGAGCGTTTCATTAATTACAAAATTTTTGTAATACCTAGCTGTTCTTATTATTATTATTTATGTCATCTTAAATTATTTTATCGTAAAAAGGCGTACTTTATGCTAGATTTGCTCTTGACGTTCTAAGAAGAAATGCTGCTGGTGCAAACACTAAAAATAGAGAGCTATTCAATACTAGGGGGTTACTCGTACCCTTGACGCTATTGCGTTCATATTGACGAAGTTTATTAATTAATTTCTCTTTGAATTCTCATTGTCATGCTTTGATTTTGAGCGGTGGTTGCTGGGCAATGTCCCAGGAACTGCAGCGCCGAGTGGTCTCTTCACCCATCTAGTGTGAGTGAAGGTGCTACTGGACGCTGTATAAATCATTTCATTACTTAGATGCAAAGGCTTTGATTTTAATACTTTGTATTTTTTATTCTATTTTGTGCAATAAAAATATAAAATGCGTCCTATTCGTGAAATAATGAATTAGGTAAATTGCGCCATATTGAAAAAATTGCGTCAAGGGTAGAGGGGCTGGCTGACCTATTTTCTGCTATGGTGTTTCCTTCATCGCGAATATTGTTATCGTTTTGAAACGAATGATCGTATACTTATGTGTCAGTACGCTTTATTTACAGTGGATTATTTCTAAATTTAAAGGTCGAGAGTTCTTCGTCGGTATTTCGGAGACCAGTAACGAAGTGGGGGCCAAAGCTGTCGCCGAAGCATTCCCCGAGTTCCCATGCACACCAATTAAGGTACACAGTTTGCCTTGAACCTGCATTAGTTCGATGCCTTTATTACGCAATTACGCATATTTAAATTGTATAGTTGGGTCATTATAACGTGCGAGCAGAGTCATACATATTTTTATCGGACCTCTCGCTCGCACTTACAGGTAAATACCTAGCCCCATTATAAAATGTCAAAAATTTCCCGCAAACAAGTGGCTGTTTAGATAGTAGACGCGCTGGTGTTGTGCCTAACAGTAAAAAATAACATCTAAATTATAATTTTTAAATAGCCCCCATAATTATTTAGCTTCAAATTAGCATATCTCATAAACAGCCGAACCGATTTTGATAAAACCGTAGGTATCCAAATCGATTCACCCGTTTAAGAGCTACGGTGCCACATACATAAAAACAGACACAAAACATAGCGGTCAAACTAATAACATCACTCTTTTTGGGTCGGGGATTAATAAAAAAATACTGTTAAATAATCAGACCCAGGTTCATATCAAATGGTCCTGCCTGCTAAGACTGTGATGCAGTCGGGTTTTTGTTGTTGTTTTTTTTTTTTTTTTTTTTTTTTTTTAGTTAGCCTGGATGTGAGTGTCCCACTGCTGGGCAAAGGCCTCCCCTCTTATCTTCCACACATCTCTATCATGTGCCACCTCCGGCCATCCGGGCAAGAACTTGTTTAGGTCGTCACGCCATCGTCGCCTAGGCCTGCCGCGCCTTCGTTGTCCGTCATGTGGGACCCAGTCGGTGGCGATCTTTGCCCACCTGTCTTGGCTCATGCGGCAGACGTGGCCAGCCCAATTCCATTTGAGCCTAGCGGTCGCAGCTCCAACATCAATAATTTTGGTTTTGGAGCGCAGGGTAGTGTTTCTGACTCTGTCGGTTCTCTTTACACTTAGCATGCTGCGCTCCATCGCCCGTTGGCAAACCTTGAGTTTGGACTTCTGAAGTTCAGTCAAAGACCAGGTTTGAGCGCCGTAGGTTAGGATGGGCAGAATGCACATGTCGACGAGTTTGCGCTTCAGGGCAAGTGGTAACTTGCCCTTCATTAGCTCTTTCATGGACCAGTAGCTCTTCCAGGCGTTGTCGATCCGACGATCGATCTCCTTGTCTTGCCTGTTTTCGAAGGAGACTAGCTGGCCCAAGTATGTATACTCGTCGACGTATTGTATTTCCTGCCCATCTACCTCGACCCTACGTTTCGCGCTGTTGGTCATACACTGAGTCTTTGACCTATTCATCTTCAGTCCAACCTCAAGGCTTGCAGTGCTGAGATCTTGTAGCATTACTTGAAGTTCTGAAGCTGTAGATGCAAATAGAACAATGTCGTCGGCGAAGCGAAGATTCGTTAGTCTCTTCGCGCCGCCGACGTCAATGCCTCTATTTACCCATGGGACCGCTAGGCTTCTAAACACTCCTTCAAGAGTGCTAGTGAAAAGTTTGGGGGACAATGGATCTCCTTGTTTAACTCCCTTCTCGATTTGAAAAGACGGACCAGGCATGTGGAGTTTTATGTCGGCTGTGCTATTGTCATAGACTGTTTGAATGAGTTTAATGTAAGCGGGTTCGACATTTTGGTTGTGAAGCGCGGTGAATATTGATGCGTGGGAAAGGCTGTCGAAAGCCTTAGAGTAGTCAACGAATGCAAGATACAGTGGTTTGTTGAATTCGTTGACTTTCTCTATGACTTGATTTAGTGTGTGGAGGTGGTCTGTGGTCGAGAAACCGGGTCGAAAACCAGCCTGTTCAGGTGGTTGCTGGGAGTCTAGCTGCTGGGCTATGCGGTTCTGTATGACTATTATGAAAACTTTATAAATATGGGAGATGAGACTAATGGGACGGTAATTACCAATATCGCTTTTGTCGCCTTTCTTGTGTAGTAATATGATGTTGGCGTGGCAGATCTTATTCGGGAGTTTTCCCGTGTACAAGATGGCGTTGCACAAGTTAGCGAGTCGAGGTAGTAGCGCATGTTTGCCTATTTTGAGCGCCTCCGTGGTGATACCGTCCTCTCCCGGGCTTTTGTTATATTTCATACCCTTTAATGCAAGATGTATCTCAAAACCGGTAATAGGTGGAACGTGATTTGGATCTGGAGGGGAGTATGTAGCTTGTGTGTGGATTGTGGATGTGTTGTGAAATTTTGATGAATCAGAATATAATGTTTTATAAAATCTTGTACAAATATTCACAACTTTGTCCCTACTGCCATGTTTTACTCCGTCCTCATCTGTTAGTCGTGTAATCCAGGTTTTTGAATTATTTATGCCTTGCTTGGCTATCCGGAGTGAGCTGTTCCTTTCTATTGCCCTCTGAACCAACTTTGTGTTATGCGACCTAATGTCCCGTCTGATGCACCGTTTTACCCTTTTATCCATGGCGTTGTAATTTCTGGTGCCTTTGGGTAGGCTTTCTCTCTGCTCGATCAAAAGAAGAGTCTCTTGAGTAAATTTTTCAAAGTTTCTAATTTGTGGTTTTATTTTCTTGCTGGCTTTATCTATTGCAGTTTTAAGTTGGCTATACTGACTTTCGGTATCATCTCTGTCAACGACTAAATCTTTGAAATAATTATGTAGTTCCAGACTGAATATTGATTTATTGTGAAGCAACGTTTGTTTTGTATGTCTTCTGATTTTTCTTATAAACAACTGTTTTCTTTGTAGTTTTACGCTAAGTGAAATTTTGGCTCTAACTGGTCTGTGATCTGAACTAAATCTGAACTTGTTAAGAATTCCTACATCTTTGACAATATTGGTTTCAGATGACAAAATGAAATCAATTTCATTTTTTGTATTTCCACCAGGAGAGACCCATGTCCAGCGACGTTGTGGTTTTTTGGGGAAGAAGCTGTTACAGATCTTGAGGCTCTGGCCGAAGGCAAATTGGAGCAATCGAGTACCGCGAGCATTTCGGCTTCCAAGCCCGTATGCTCCGAGTATGGTCTCATTGTCCAGCGGTTGCCTTACGCCTAATTTCGCGTTGAAGTCACCGAGTACCATGGTCCATGTTCCTCGGTGCTCGTCGCATGCTTTGTTCAACAGATCGTAATACTCTTCTACCTCATCGTCGCTATGTGTAGTAGTAGGTGCATGTACTTGAACAAGGGTCAATGTGTGTTTCGCTGTAAGTCGGAATTTTAGGACGGCGATTCGGTCTGAGTATCCAATGAACTCCTCTATATTGTCCTTCCACTTTTTTGCCACCAGAAAGCCTACTCCATATAGGCCACTGGTGGTGCCAAAGTGGTAGAAGATGTTCGATTCTCTCTCCACCGTTGCCTCACCTTCTCTTCTAACTTCTGCTAAGCCTACAATGTCCCAGTTGATATATTTGAGTGCGTTTTCCAGCTCAGCCAACCGTTCATCTGCTAGCAACGTGCGCACATTGTAGGTTAGGATATTTAATTTATCGGAATCCATCTGTCTTGCCGTGGTCGTCTGACGGAGAATCGATCTCGCCCGGGGATTATTCGTACCCCATGCTCCAGGGCTCCTCTGACTACCGTCGTCGCCGGAGTCACCGCTGGAGACGCCGGGAACTAGGGGCCGTGGTTGAGGTGAACTATTCATGAGGGGGATTTGGACCATTAGCCCGCCACGCTGGTCCAGTGCGTGTTGGCGGGGTTTGCGCCAGAGCCTCGTTCGTTAGCTAGCAGGCTGTACCGCGGGCAGGTGAGGTTGGCTTGGGCTCTGAAAGATGGTGTTTAGAGCCCCTTACAGCCCTGTTGTTGTTTAACAGTTTTTTTATTTTTTTCTTTATTTTTTATTACAAACAATATACAGGGCGTCCCACGGCTTTGCCACATGGAGGGAATGTACCTTGAATATTGTAGATGGAACATTTTACTGAAAGAAGACATTATTTGAATTTAAAAAACAATTTAAACTGCATTCATAGATATTTAAATAATTACATGGTTGAACAGGGGATCGAACCCGTTACATGAGAAAAATAATTGCTCAGAAATAAAAGGAAGACCATGAATTTTAACATTTACCTGGTTGTATGCAACAAATCGAGCCGTATTCTGAGCCGAAAGACCATCAAAATTTTGTCCATCGCAATGCGGCTGGCTGGTTATAAGAAATAATTCAAAAATGTGTTCAATTTTCAAACTTTTATTCTTTTGTTACTGTGATTTTCATTGATACGAGTAAATTGATTAATTTAGAATTAAAAATGTTAAAATTCATGGTCTTTCTTTAATTTCTGACACTATGTTATTTAGCAAAAAATAATCCTGATGATGGCATAATGCCTTTCGATCGGTATGATAAAACTACAAGGTAATTATTTTTCTCCTGTAACGGGTTCGATTCCCGGTTCAACCATGTAATTATTTAAATATCTATGAATGCAGTTTAAATTGTTTTTTAAATTCAAATAATGTCTTCTGTCAGTAAAATGTTCCATCTACAATATTTAAGGTACTTTCCCTCCATGTGGCATAGCCGTGGGACGCCCTGTATTTTCACAATCTTCATCTAAAGATCTTAAATTGATAACCATATTGTATGGGTGCAAACTTTTTTTTTTATATGACCCAAAAATATGGCGCCCTGGGCAGCAGTTTGCAGCAGAGTTCTCGTCTGTCCACTTATTAGGTGAACCTTTGTTCCTATTTCATGTTGGACCTATAAGTATAGACTAGGTGGCTACGCCCCCTGCACGCTACGCGTGCTAACCCCCTCAAGAGCGACCGCTCGGCCTTCGGCCTCACGGATTATTGAACGATACGTGGGAGGGTGGTCGTGCCGCTTCGAGCTTCGCTCTACGCGGGGCTCGGCCGTTGGCCTCGCTCTACTCGGCTCGGCCTTCGGCCTCGCAGTAAGTTTCTACGGCGAGGCCTTCGGCCTCGCGTATTGGACTGTCAGTGGAAGAGTTGGCCCGCTCTGAGCTTCGCTCTCCGCGGGACTCGGCCTGTGGCCTCGTCAACGGGGCTCGGCCTTCGGCCTCGCTAAGTTTCATACGGTGTCGGCCTTCGGCCTCCGCCTCTGACCGCAAAAAAAGCGGAGGGATTGGACGATGTGTGGGAGCATAGTCGTGCCGCTCCGAGCTTCGCTCTACGCGGGGCTCGGCCGTTGGCCTCGCTCGACTCGGCTCGGCCTTCGGCCTCGCAATAAATTTCTGGTATGACTGTCTGTTGGGAGGGTTTGGCCCGCTCCGAGCTTCGCTCTCCGCGGGACTCGGCCTGCGGCCTCGTTAAACAGAGCTCGGCCTTCGGCCTCGCGAAGTTTCATTCGGCGTCGGCCTTCGGCCTCCGCCTCTGACCCCTAAAAATGCGTTATTTACCTTCAGTCGGGTAAAAAAGGCCAATTACCCACGCGGTTCCTACTAAACGCGTCATTCCTATACATTTTGTATAGGGGCGGATTTTCATACAAAATTGGTCAACTTTTGACAGCTATATCTCAGCCGCCATCTTGAAATGTCAAAGTTTTCGACTTTTCTGGTATAGAACGGTATCTTATCTCCTTATGGCCGCTATATCGGTAGCGCTATCTCTTTCCCTCATGGCTGCGGATTTAATTTCCCAGAGGCTGTTTTCCCATACAAACGGTTTTTTTCCAATTTTGTTCAGAGAAATTTCAAATTTCGAACGTGTCTTTCCATAATATAAAAGGAGAAGCAAAAAGACGTGTTCATTCCAAATTTGAACCAAATCGGCCGGTAAACAAAAAAGTTAAAAATGGCGGCCGACGTTCCAAATTCTAAATTCAAAAATCGGCTTCATAGGATGGCGGTTTATCGATACTTCTCTAAACTTTTCTAATACATCATTTTTAGCTCAGCCTTATCGTTTCCAAGATATCATATCTATCGTTAATGAGTCAATCACCGAATTTATTTAATATAAATTTATATAATATAAATTTTACTCAAAAAAGCTCGTAATGTGGTCATTAATTCGACAACCTTCTTTGAGCAAAGGAGGACTTGCGGGCTACTTTGATTAGGCGCCAGAAAAGTTGTATGGAATTTCATTAATGTCGTGTTTTGCGGCCAGAAAAACTGTATGAAAATCCATTAATGTCGAGTTTTGTTTCAAAAATAGAACTAAAAAATCAGGCACAAAAAGTATTTATTTAGAATTTGGCTGTTTGGGTGCTGGCAGTCTACAGATTGCATAGAAAAAAAAAGCGCGGCCATATTTTTTTCGCCGCTTTGCGCGATGTTCGAAGTGATTTTTTCTGTGCGTGCTGTTTTTGTTGTAAATAAAAGTGAACTCTTCAGACAAAGAATCCTCCGATTCAATATGTTTAACAACGCCGAACATAAAAAGGAAGTGAAATAAGATATTTAAAGGTGCCTATTGCCACCGAAGTCAAAGAAAAAATACAAGTTTATCTGCGAAAAGTTTGCGGAATGGAAAATCAACAGAAAGTAAACAAAGACAAAAGGTAAGCTGGTTCTATTTAAATTACTCGCATTGTTTGAGTAAAGCACTATACAAGCCTTGGTCTGCAATGAGTTCTTGGCTCTGGCCTTGGTTCTGGCCACGCTATGATGGCCTCGAGCTTAGCTTAGCTACGCTCTCGGCCCTCAAGCTTGGTCATCATTGCAGCCCTTGCTGTCCGCGCTATAAAGTTTCAGCTTGTCCATCAAGGGCTGCAATGCTGACCACGCTGTGAAGGCCTTGAGCTGCGCTACGCTGCGCTCTGTCGGCCATCAAAAGCGCGCCAGAAACACACCCATTAAAGACCGCGGCAGTAATGTACTATCGTATGTTGACAGTTTCATTATCTCCACCTAAGTGTCCCATTTCGCAACTTCTAGATGCCCAAGGAGGCGGCCCACCTAAAGAAGTACATAACGATGGCGGGGCCAGACATCCTTTGCGTGGGCCCGAGCAAGGAGTCTAAGGAGGTCCTAAGGAAGATCGAGCGGGAAGCCAATTACGTCTACCAGACCCTCACGGTACCTGAGGACGAGGCTGCCAACTGCTTGTTTGTCAACGGTACCCTGATACATCGAGCCATTGAGGAGATACCCAGCTCATTCAAGGCGAGTTATTAAGAGAGTATACCACGACACACGACAGCACGTCAGAGTGTACTCTTGTGTTGTAAGATCGCCCGTAACGTAACCGAGTAGAGTGCTAGGGTGTAAGTATCGACGTGCTGTCGTGTGTACAGAGAATAGATAGTTGACCAAGCTGTTGCTGTCTCACGTGCGCTTACCCCTCAAACACTGAGCGAAAGAGGCAACCTGATGTAAAAATACCCCCGATATTTTAGCTTCATACTAGCATATCTCATAAACGGCTGAACCGATTTAAATAAAACTTTATCTAAGTATTATCGCTAGAAAACCTGCTTTAAAAAAACCGCATCCAAAGCGGTTAACCCGTGCCACGGTGCCACAGACAGACACACAGACAGACACACAAACACCCTCACACATATACTCACACACACACCCTCCCACTCACACACTCACACACACATAGCGGAAGGGTCAAACTTATAACACCCCTCTTTTTGGGTCAGGGGTTAAAAAACATCGGTTTTAGGTTTTATCACTCGTCGTTTTAGGTTTGTATACTCAATTATGGTTCTGTTTCTTTCTCCATGCGTAATCATCGTCAACTCGACAATAATTGAATGGCTAGCGAATTATTTTTAACTCTTTCTTTATGTCGCACTTTTCAGGTATTCTGCGAGAAAATCGACTTTTCAAGAAGATCCATTTGCTTCTCCGAGTTAGCCAAAGTGTCGAACGGACTCAGCTCATGCTGCCTCCTTGTAAGAAAACCTTAAGTATTTAACCCAGTATTCATTTATTACCTTGAGTAGATAAAATTGTGTAGGCTTTAAACTTTGAGTCTTAAAGAAGCTGAATGGAAAGTCCTATACCTACGCACTTCCTTATAGTGATCCGGAGATCGTCTAAGGCGAACTTGCGTCATTTAGGGTTAGCCAACCAACTCTGAGTTAATTTGTGATTTCCATACAATCTCAGAGTTAACTGTAGCCCTGTAAACGAACGAAAAATAGGAAAAATAATTCGTGTAAAGCCAAATTTTGGCACAGTTGTAGAGGAAAGTGTGCTGAACAACATACTAAAAGTACTGATGGGTAGGGGGGAGCTAAGGGGGGGAGGGGGGTGTAAAGGTCCCTTTTCACAGTTTTTTGTGAATAACTCGAAAACTGCAGCCTATAGCAAAAACTGACCAATTACTGAATTAATCTACATAAAATTCTCTACAAAATGGGTTAATAACATTTTTCACTGGATTGATACAATAAGGAAAAATGGCGGGGAAATGATATTTTCATCTCCCACGCTCGGAAAGTTTGCTGTTACTAGTAACTTACGATCGTGTAAAGGCCGGATTTAAACTATCTGAACTTTTGTGCGCTTCGAAATTTGAACGCGACGCCGGGACAGTCTTTCCCGCGCCCTATGGTTTTGAAAAAGAAAAAAACACTGGCCGTTTAAGTAGATGCCAGATCCCGATGGAAAATAAAACCTCATTCATAGTTCGTTTAAACGCGTATTTCAGCGAAAGCGATTGTTCGTGCCCATTCTCTATACAAAACTGTGAATGTAAATGGTGCATAAGCATCTTTTAAAAAGGTAAAGTCACGGAATAGAACATTCAGAAACGCGATTTCTTCTTATAGTCTTTTCAATATTTTGTACACATATTTATTTTTAAATACCAGTAAATAAAAAAAATGCTGCGCTTCTGTTTTATCAAATAGATATTTATGTTTTGGTTTGTTAAATACATTTTTTCAAACGATATTACTAATTTCATTTTTTATCTCCTACAATTTTTTTATTTATATGGTATAAGTTCAGAATGCACCCGGAAAAAAAATCATTCTTTTATTTACATTATTTTTGTGTCTGGATAAATAAACTTCAGGAAATTATTAATAAAACGAATGGTTTTAATACCAACGAAGCTCAAAACTTTAGTGCGGCAGCCGTAATTACAGTAAAATATGCTTTTAAAAGGAACTTATTTGACTCACCTGTTTTGCCTGTAAGTAGTTGTCTATAGAGTTTGTCCCGCTTGGCTAACAAAGTCATTTCCTCGCTTCTGTGAGATGAAAAGTTTTGTGTTTCGCACGAATGCAATATTATTTGCGTCTCGTGCTTCTGAATACCTCGCTACGCTCAGGTTTCTTTTTTTGAACCACTCGCTACGCTCGTGGCTCAATTTTAGAAACCTTCGCTAGCTCGGTTTTCAATACAAGCACTCGCCGCAAACAATAATTTTGCATTCTTGCATAACAAATAACTATTGTTGCTTTGGTATAGGCACGATTTTTAGCGAAAGTGCGACATCGCCCTGGTGTCGTGGGTTTTAGCACTACGCAGCTGACAAGGGCTACAAAAAAAAAAAAATGTGAAAAACTTTTTGTTTTTAATCGAAAAAATTTGAAAAATGCTGTAGTTTTTCGCCCGGTTTTCGTGAGAAAAAAAATCGTATCTCAAAAACGAAACAAGATATCGAAAAAAAAAATCCTCTAATGGTTATGATTGTGAACTATATAAACACACGAATTACTTTTTCACGAATTACTTTTTCTATTCAGCCTTTTTTGGTCTTCGTTGCTCAGGCTACTGGCATGGTTGACGCAAGTGGACCTAGCTAAACTTAATCTGCGCGCCAATAGGAATGCCACTTTTAGCTCTTATCACAAGCGGTTTAGGTAGACGATCTCTACGCTGTAAATATGCCGGCTTGAGATTAAATGTCTTGCTACGCCAAAAAATTATCAAATTTAAACCGCATTTAAGGGTAGACGATAGCAAGGTGGCGGGAAATTCAAAATTTTCACAGACTTTTACATTTTGTAGCTAAACTGAACTATTTTTGTTCAGCGATTTTTCGTTCGCGAGAATAAAACCGTATTCTTTTCATTATTGTAAACAACAGAACAACAATAATTCAGCCGATTATGTGTTCTGGTCTACGAAGCAGTGGTAGTGCCCAAAAAACTTGTCGTAGACCAGAACACATAATCGGCTGAATTATTGTTGTTCTGTTGTTTACAATAATGAAAAGAATACGGTTTTATTCTCGCGAACGAAAAATCGCTGAACAAAAATAGCTCAATTTAGCTACAACATGTCTAAAACTGAAAATTTTGAATTTCCCGCCACACTACTATCTTCCAGCCTTAAGGTGTATTTAATATTTATCTTGCTCCAATAAAATTAAAAGCACCGTCGTCGTGAATAATAAGTTGGAGTGTTTTAAAAGTACAATTTATATTGAAGTACAGTAACTGCCGGTTTCTGGATTGAGAAATTCGCTAAGCTTATGGGTAAGTATGGTCCGGTCTCTGCAGATTTCTCACAAAAGAGCGTGACAGAACGATAGTTAAGTATTTGCTTAGCAAAATTCTCAATTTAGAAACCGGGCCTAAGTTAATAGCACGCCGAGCGTAAAACTATTATTTTTGTTTACTCTTATGACCCTTTACTATGGTCCAAAATGTTGCACTCAACAGTGTCTAATGTAAATGTTACATTTAAATTTTAAGATACCTGTATGTTAAAAGAACGTAAGAAAAAGATCTTGAGTTTAATAATACCAGTACAAAGTTTATAGCCTATACTTTTATGTGACAAACATAGAAAACGTTTGAGGGCATCCGTGGCGCGTCAAATAACATAATGAGCCTTTTTCAAAGAACATATTCAAACTAGTTCATAGATGGCGTTTACAGGCGTAGCCACAGAAAAAACCGGAATACGGCTATCAAATTTAGCTTAGCACAGATTAATTTTGACAGCCATATTCCGGTTCTTCTATGGCCACACCTATGAACGATATGTAAGCGCCATCTATGAACTGTTTTCAATTTGTTCTTTGGAAACTGTTCATTATGCGCCACAAATAAACATGACACCAACTGTAAAAATTGATGCAGTTCCACGCATCGAAGTTTACGCAAATCTTTTTGTAGAGGGCGCTTGGTGTTTATCTTCTGTCAAACGTTAATTTTTTTTTATTGTTTGGTTTATTCGATTTATAGTTTACCCGTAGTCTAAGAAGCAGTCCCAAATGTCGGTAACTATGAAAAATCTCTGGATTTTAAGTTTAGTCTTAGAAGCAGTTCCAAAATCGGTAACCACGAAAAATCACTGGATTTTAAGTTAACTGGTCTCAATCTCAACGCCTTTTCCCATTGTTTCCTTTGCAGTGGCTCACTGGTCAATTTGGGAGCCCTATTTCTTTGCAAGTTGTATAAGCTGCTCAGCGCGACCTTTTTTTTTACAAAACTTACTAAATAACAAACAAATACAGAAAGTCTATGGATATTGACAGTTCCATTAAAGACAAACATTTAGCGCCCTTAAAAGTGGAACTAATTTGTACTTCACACAATCTGCTCTAACCTGCTCTGAGTGCAACTGCGTTGCTTGCGTATCAGTTTGATTAGAGAGAAATGCCTACTTTATCTATTTATTCCATGTCCCATCATACGAAAGATAATTTAATATGATGTACCTGCGTGGTGAACCATTATTGATGTACTATGTGTGAAGTTATGAAGGTTTAATTGTCAAGATGATGTGAATTCCTAATATCAATTGCCTCGTGTAGCTAACTACCCAGCAACATCAAACCTTAAGAATACCCTGGACAACTGCAGCCCTTTCGCTCGCACTTTTCATCATTTTAATTATTTGTGAGCGAATGATTTAATTTTGGACAATAACATATAGCTGCAGATATAGATAATGAAGCTATCGACATGTGGAGACACTTTTGATTTCTTATTATGTTGAAAAGCGCCAGCGGTTTTCCAGGGGCGTCTTAAGTTTTAATATTCTATTCTAGTTGAAGCGTGAACTCTGGTAATTCAAAGCCAATTTACCTACTGCTAAATCGAAAGTAAAACATTATTATTCAGAATATATGACCCATATGGTGTACAAGTAATAAATGAATCTCCTTCACATTCCTATATTGACCACATATTCTGATACACAAAGACTGATACGAGTAGGTATCAGAGTAAAGAAAAATCTCATGGTGAATCTCATTTTTGTGGCAATCTGTTACGCCGTAGCAATGTTCCTTGCAATGTTATGTTTTTTTTTTAAAAGTTAATTCCCACAAGTTCCGTGGTGGAACAAGAGACTTAGGTTTTCGCCTTCTCCTGGACCATTGTTACAAAGTAACAAGCGAATGTTTACAGAGTTATTTTATATAAAACCCAGGTTCTAAGGCTAAGATGTAATTTTGATGTCTTTTGGCTTTGTGTGAATCGGGAATACCTACTCGAAAAAAATCTCGAGTATCGTAGAACCAGCTAGTCCGCTGAACGTCACGATAAAAGTTTTATCCCATTATCGGTTAGCGCCATCTTGCTTTATTTCACTGCGTTAAGTGAGATGCCGCTATTTTTTTATCGTATCCGTGGGATATATATTTTTTATTGTGACTTTGTGCTTTCTTAGCAGCAAGCCAGGGCCATAAGTGTCTAACCTCCGATTTCTGAATTGAGAATGTCACTAACCAAATGCTTTAGTATCGTTCTGTCTCTGCAGATGTCTCACAAAAGAGCGTGACAGAACGATACTTAAGTATTTGCTTAGTAAAATTCTCAATTCAGAAACCGGGCCTTAACCTCAATATCAATCACGATTCCTTTCAAAGCATTTGTCATTATGATCATATCACACGAACGATTGAGTGTAACAGCCATAAAAAAATTGAGTTATTTCACATAATATCCTTAAAAAACGAGATACGATCACGATCACAATCGCTTTTGCTTATTGATACCCCACCCGGCCTTATTCGGCCAGACTTTGTTAAATTAATATTCCATATTGAAATGGATGTTGAAGTTAGTAGTTGATATTTCTGTGTTTTCTGACTCCGTTCGTGTTTGACCTTCCAAATGACATTCCTCTATTATTCGACTTACAAGGTGTGATAAATGATCCTTACTTTTTTACAGGGAAATAGCCCCCGGTGTAGGGATCACAACCTAATTTTTTTTGCTCTATGCCGTTTTGTTATTTTTTTTATTAATAAAATGTGAATGCTGTGGTGGGAAAAAAGTTTTTTTAAATATCTTTTTCATTATCTTTCATTGATCTTTCACAATGTTTTAACAACTCAAAGCTATGCAAATGCACCTACAAACACAAACATATTTTTAAATTTGAGCTTATACCAAAAACAAAAAGTTATGAAATTTTTTCTATTTTGATATTATTTTTTTTCAACCCCATTTTTTACAGAATTGACATTTGTTGACCAGTAGGTGTACCCTGTAAAAAGAGTTAGGATGTTTTGTAACACGTTGTAAAGATGTTAGTATGTTACCGTCAATCCAGTATTCTATACGGGGTGGGTAAACTATGTCAAGGGAGATTATCTAGAATGCGTGACCTACCTGGGCAGTATAAAATTTTGTTATGAAAAAAAAGAACATGCCGGTGACATAGTTATGTAATAATGTGCAATAGTTGAAATATATTTCCATGACATTTAAATAATAAGTGGCGTGTTGCAATTTCGGATAATATACAGGGTGTTAAAAGACCGCCAACAGAGCGGGAAAGCACGCATTGGCCTCATCATAATGAACATTTTTGCCCAAGGAACTATGCCTGGGAAATCAACGGTTTCCGAGATAATGAGATTCAAAGTCGGACTTTTCAAAACTTTTTTTTTGCAGAAATGTATTCAGTATCTAGTTCTTAGTATACCTTCTCAAGAAGCCATATCAAAATTATGAATATTTCTTACAAAAAACGACGTTAAAGTTGCAACCCGCAATGTATTCTAAACATCGGCACTTCAAGCTTAAGTAACTTAAACTTATACCTACGCTTTCTCAATATGACTTCTGTGCGTTACACGTCCATTGCGTGATAAAATATTTATCAAAATTATAACCTAAAAAACCAAAATCATTTCCCAGCAATAATTTATCGAAAAAGTACTTTGTTTTGGTGTATAGTATGCGTGGCTTTCGGGTCTGTTGGCGGTCTTTTAACACCCTGTATATTACGAGTATATTATTATTTGTGCTTGGCTTTTGTTGTCATAGATCGAATAACAATGTACCGCCAGCAATCTTCCAAAGAAATTTTAATTAAAATGAGTGTACCCTAATATTTCATAAGCACTTACTTGAATATACATTTACAAATGTATTAAAAAAAAACTATATAGGTAATTTTAATAAAAATGTACTGAACCAAGTTTATTCCAAACCTATCATAAATAACTTAGTCATACTTGGCAGACGTGCGTCCACCAGGGTTAGCCAAATAACTCGACTGTTTATTTGACATATTTGACCCGGACTCATTGCAATGAGATTTAGTTGGTCAACCCCGCTGGACGCAAGTGGGCGTCATAACTTAGGGTTAAGGAGATGGTCTCCCTATATTAATTAAATTAATAAGTAAGGAGATAAGTACTCCAATAAGTCGGAAAAATATTGGTATTCTTAGCTACTCAACTCATTCACGATATTTGATAATATTTTGTGTCTGCGTAGGAGGTTTTAGTTTATCTTTTTATTTTCAGAGTTTTGGCAGAAATCATAAAATATTTCATTGATGGCTATGTTAAGTTAGAATCAGCACATTTAAAAAAAAATAACAAACAACACTCTGTATATAACTATTTACCACACGTATTTGCTTTTTCTTTACATTCATATTCTTTTACTTTATTTTCATGTTCGTTATTCAATGACCGTCAGAAATAAAATAAAAATTACAGAAATAAGTTTTCAATATTACAGAAATCAGTTCAACTTTTAAAAATAATACTTGGCAATATTCTTCTTTTGTTTTCTACACTAATATTATAAAGAGGAACAGTTTGTACGTAGGTATGTACGTATGTAGGGGGTAATCTCCAAAACTACTCATCTAATTTTTAAAATCATTTCACTAGTGGGAAGCTACGCTATTGCTGAGTGCTATAGGCAATTTTATATTGTGATAACGGGGAAAAAAAACTAAGTCTGCGCGGACGAAGTCGTGGGCAAAAGCTATTGAAGTACAATTCACAAATTCTGACAGATTCATCGGACGGTTAGACAAAAAAATCATTTTTAATTTCCTTTGTTTAATACGGTCAACTTATTACTAAACCTGCGCCCACCACCTGAATTGCCAACAATAATAAATGATTCGTAAAATCATTGACGATATATTTTTTATAAAAATTACTTCCATGTGAGGTCCCGGTCGTCTCCCGGTTTCTTCCAGTCGTTTGTTGTACATCTGATATAACTAGGGTGTGACTTGGTTGGAGTTGGTATAACAATGGAAGCAATGTTTCGTTAAAGTTATGTATGATGTATTCCGAGTTTATTGATATTTAGCTCATTCACAGGTTATGATTGTACTATTATTCCTAGCTGGTAAGGCTGCAAATTATCGTACATTAAATTTAAGTTATTTACTGTCCATTATTCAGTTTATTAATTTATATCACTAGCACAAGTACCTAAGTTTACATTTTGTTGACTATTATGTTGTTATTAATTAAAGCAATTATGAGTATTATAAAATTAAATATAAACACTTAATTTTTTAAAGCGCCTATTTGGTGCTACATTTATTATAAATAAAGAAAAATGGAACCTGACTTTCGTTTTAAATTAGGTGGACTAACATATACAGGGCGGTGTCTTTCTCCCTCATAGGCTTGAAGGTGTATTTTTACTACGTTGCGTTGTATGAAGAATAGTATTTGATACAAGTTATTGATTGTGGTTTTGTTGTGGCTTGTTGTTGTTGAAGCTCTATTATCTGATTGGTCAGGCGTGATCGGCATTTCTTTGCTCTTTATTCCTAATATCTGATGATGATCCGGGATGATCGGGATGTTGATCCCTTATTTTATTCCTTATTTCCTTATAACATTATCCCCAATTTTCTCAACCAATTCGTAATAATAAATATCTATGATATTAATTGAGTTTTTACTAGGTTGCCTTGCATGAAAAAGTATTTGATAAAAGTTATTGATTGTTTTTTTTGTTGTGGCTTGTTGTTGAAGCTCTATTATATGCCTGGTCAGGCGTGGTTGGCATTTCCTTGCTCTTTATTGCTAAAATCTCAACATTCCTTATTTTATTCCCTAATTTCCTAATAACAATATCCCCAATTTTCCCAACAAATTCCCAATAATAAATATACTCGTAATATATGATTTTGGTATTTTTTTTACTGCGTTGCTTTTGCATTGTGTGATAAAAGTTAGTGATTGTTGGTTTTGTTGTGGCTTGTTGTTGTTCATTATATCTCCATATTCCTTCAAAAATCCCCAATTTTCTCAACAATAATAAATATCTATCATTTTAATTGAATTTTAGAATCATTAGGTGTGACCCAGGACAAGTAGGTATGTTGCGTTCCTGTTTCCGTTTTTTCTCAGGAAACATCTGGTCGCATACCTACGCAACGCCAGGACCTTTGTTCCCAGTAGGTATGTCACACCACCTTATGTTACACTGTTACATACTAGGACTTTTTTTCCCATTGAGCCTTCCGCGTCTTACTCGAATACTAGTAATAAATTGTAACCATTGAGTTATAATAACCTACATTATAACAATGAATGAAGACCAGGCCCCTGATGAAGCCGATACTGTTTGCTTCATCTTAATATAAAACAAAGTCGTATTTTCAAAAAGAAGAATTCGTCCCGATGATAATTCGCAGAAATATATACTTGCAAAATTAAGAATTAGGAACTAGTCGCCGAGACGGTTAGTAACACCATTTATAACTCGAGAACGGGTGGACCGATTTTTATGATTTTCGATTTGTTGGATTTCTCCGCCCCGCATTCGGGGTTATTGCAGAATAACCATTAAAACAACGGAAAAACACACGAGAAAAAAAAAAGTCTGCGCGGACGAAGTCGCGGGCAAAAGCTAGTAGATTATAATGGCAGCAAGATTGTGCTCTATCGTGAGAACCAGTATCACAAGATTCGCAATTATGAAAACGGCTCTACAGTGCTCAGATTGTTCACAATATTATAAGAATACTAAGTGCCCAGGAAAACTTACAGTGCAGGTAAACTAAAACCACCTAAGTACTTAGATCGGTGGTCTCACTACTACGGTAGGTACCTACTACCTACTCCTACCGGTAGGACACAGTAGCAGTACCACCGACCGATCCGAAGAGGAATGTACGGGTTTCCTAATCACTCAAATGCCACTGTTGCGACACACGATGTTGCGACACACGCTGTTGCGAATTATTTTTCACTGCCTCATACGCTCGAATGCTTGTAATTTCAATTTGAAAATATTTAATTTGTTTGTAATAATAAATGTTGATTGACACCGAATTTGTTGTTTTTGAATTGGTACTTACTTGAATATTTTCCATACTACTAAATCTAAGTCACACGCATTCGAGCATATGAGGCAGTGAAAAAAATATTCGCAACAGCAGCGGACCCGAATTTACCGTTAGCTTACCTTAGTTCTTTTTTAGAGTCAACACGTGATAAGTGCAAAACCACATATAGGTTTGTCAACCAAATCCTAATAAAAAAAAATATTCTTAAAGAAAAAGCACAATTAAGAAATAAGGTTATAAATGATGACCGCCCGATACCTCAATTATAATAAAGTAGGTACACAATTTGCACATTAATTTTGGGCAAGCACTTGCAGTATGTATTTGAGAACCAATCGACATCGCCTAGCCTGTCGTTGTAAAGACTAATGAAACGATTCTGGGCATAGAGTGTATTATTATTGTATTATTATATGAGATATATGAAAGAGAGCCCTTTTGCGCAAACCTTTATAGGGAATTTTGAAGTTTATTTTACTAAGTAATGATGAGGAGTCTACGTGGTTACTTAAAATCTTATAAAGCTTGAGAGTATCAATAATATTGCGACGAACCTGAAGGGATACTACGTTATGACATTTAGCTGCTGTTTTGTAATCAGAGAACCAGTTACCAATACGTATTTGATACAATATTCCAATACTCCAAACTTTTCTATTATTAACGGATATTCCAAACTTTTCAAAAATTGATTTGAATTGCTTCAATTGCATCTTTGTGAACTTGATAGAATGGGCACCATACAGTAGAGGCAAATTGCAAACGGCTGCAGCCGTTTGGAATTTGCCAAATACAAAATTGCGTACGGTCGGCCACAATCTCAGATACCCCCTGGCAGCTCTTACCGCGCGCGGCATAAGGGCGCCAATCGAACAAAAAGGGGATGGGATCTGAGACTGTGGCCGAGTGTACCTACTTTACAGGGTGTCCCAAAAAATAGTGTCAAGCGGAAGTCCAGAGATAGAGCACTCCTAGGGGTACCCGAATCACCCCCATGTATGTTCAGCGATTTTTTGACGTTTAGAAGTTATGAGGCTTTTAAGGTTTTTTTGGGAAGAATTACCTAGCATTGGTTTTTATTTTTTAACTTTTGTTGTATTTAACTTTTTAAATACTATTTTTTTTCTTTATTGGGGTCTTAGATAACTAGTCTATCACCAAAAAAATAATGATCAGCTTTAAACTTGAAACAGAAACCGCAATTTTGATCAAAAGTTCAAAAATGTCTAAAAACATAATCGAATATTTTGGGACATCCATATATTTTATCTATAATATTATATAAATTCTTTTTTTTTTGCCTATGTCATAAAAAAAATGTTATTTCTGAGTTGGTTTCTTCTTATAAGTTGCTTTCTTTAATTTCATTGTAAGAACTGGAGCCATATTTGTAACAGTGATTATTTTGAAACCAATCCTTAATAATTTAATATCCAGTTGGTATAATCATTTCAAAATGTTTTAATTAAAAAAAAAATATATGTTTATTACTATAATTGATTAAGTTCGGAAAACTATAGGTCTGTATATTTACCTCTATAATTTTCTTGTTTGTACTGTTTGTTTTCGTTATAAATAAATAAATAATAAAATAAAAAACTAACTGACTTAAATACATAAATATGTACCTATGTTGTACTTATTGATCAAAGAGAGAAAAAAAAAAAAAACTTGTAGATAAAATAGGCAGTAGCCCAACAATGTTTAATCAGATTCATTTTCGTTAGTTGGGCCGTAGGTAGGTAATGGTATTTTCCCAACGGATGGTTTTATAAGTTGAGCCATGGGTACATTTTTTTCCCAGCCTTTTTGTGCCTAGGCACAACCGTCGATTGGAGGTTTTGTTGAGCCATGGATACCTAAATTTTTTCCCCAGCAGACCAATCAGTTGTACCGACGGGAAACAAAAGTGCCCACGGCACAACCAGTTGAGCATAGCAGTTGTCCCTAGGGTCAGAAAGGTTCTTGATTCCCTACGAATCAACCAGTTGTGAGCATAATAGTTGCGTCGTGGGTCCGAGTTGAGTCGTCGTTGGTAACTCAGTTGAGCTGACTGGAAACAAAAGTGCCCACGGCACAACCAGTTGAGCATAGCAGTTGTGCCTAGGGTCAGAAACGGCATATAGTCCGAAAACTGATATTGCCAAACATGTCAGGACAAAAAACAGATCCACTAATACATACCTGTTTATCCATGCTTAGGCTAGACTAGTTTGACCTAGGCTATGCCGGTTTATCAATAGGAGCTTAGGCTAGACTAGTTTGTCCTGAAATCGGGTTTGGTCGGTTGGGAAACTTAGGTACCTACAAGGTTAAAAACATCGCTCGAAACGGGACTTGAATCCTCAATCTCTGGCAAACTAGTATACCTACCTACCTTGACCAGTCATGAATCATGTTGAAACCCGTGGCGTAGTATGGGCTAGTGTTATAAAGAATTTTATTTATCCTTGCTTACGGTCTCCGCACATACACAATGCTCTCTGTCTCTTGGCAAAAAAACGTAATGAATTTGGCTTTACAATGATGATTATGTATGTATGCGGGCCACCCGGAAGTTGGTCGTGTGCTCCGTGTACCGTAAAGAATTGCTCGCGGGTCAGTTTTGGGGCTTAGAATTGTTGTTGGCCAAAATGCCTCTAAATACGAACCTAGTAGGTACTTACTCGTTAGCTCGTGTCACGCCAAATTTCGTGGCAAAGTGGCCACATTTGGCGATAAATGATTGCATTCGTAGGTTATAGGATCTGAAATCTAAACCTTAGAACCGAAAAATAGAGGCCTCGCGTTGAGAACTTACTGAAGTTTATTTTTAGCAAAAAAACGCATGATTTTTTTTTTCATTGGCGGTGTTATTTGTGCCTACTTCAAATTGAGGGAGAAATCACAGAACGCAACCCAGGGCCAGAATTTTATGTAGGAAGATTATATTTCAGGACTTTTTCGGCTAGGTACTTACCCACTCTTATGTCAGTGTGGTTATTTTGTAAAAAAAAATATGTATGTATGTATGTAGTGTGTGTGTGTGTGTGTGTGTGTGTGTGTGTGTGAGTGTGTGTGTGTGTGTGTGTGTGTGTGTGTGTGTGTGTATGTGTGCGTGTGTGGGTGTGTGTGTGTTTGTGTGTGTGTATGTGGGTATGTATGTTTGTGTGTTCATCTGCTCCCTCGCAGAGCCTTAACTACTCGGCCGATTTCAACAAATGAGGTGTCGTTGGATTCGTCTTAATCACCCAGGTAACATAGGAGTTTAATTAAAAAAAAAAACAAGATGGCGGCTGTGCTGCGCCATAGATCAAAATTATCGGATACCAACGTCATGGGTATCAAATGAAAGTGCTTTAAAAGACCTTTTCCTTAAAATAGACTCATAGATAATTAATCGTAGTCGGAGGACGCCACATTCGCATTTGATAAACCGATGGCGTCCGACTACGATTAATTATCTATGAGTCTATTTTAAGGATAAACAGGTCTTGTTTTAAGCCTTTTAGTAGTCGGATTTTCGTTTTTAACTTCTATTTTTACCGGATAGACTTGTTGTAGAAAGCGCCCTGGCCCGCGGGCAGCGAACGCGCGGCCGAGCTACATACATCTCATACAGGGCGCGCTGGGAGCCAGCTGGGCGCAAATGGCCTGAACAGATTCTGTTGAAGGAATGAGATATTTTATCTTGTTCCATAAACATTTAACCTTGTTAATTAGGCGTTTTAGAAAAGGAATTTTCAGCGGACGAGGCTTTCTTTCAGTTGCTTCTTGTGCATACTAATTTCAGAGGTACGGCCTTTTGTTATGCAATTCGCTGATCAAGAGTCAATTTTTTTTTCTGCAACTCTTGAGTAAAAGTATTTTTCACTTATGCCAACTTATTAATTTAAGCTAGCATATACAATTTTAAAATATTTACAATTCAATTTTATTCACAGATTTAACGTATTATTCTATTATTTGATTTCGGAGTAATGTAACGACTGCATTTAATTTTTCTTAGTCCATTTTTTTTGCGCTATCGTTTGTTTATACATTTTTATTATATTTTTAGATACCTATGTAAGTCCGTTATTGGCTTAAACTTATCTTTAGACAATATAGAGAAACTAAGTTAAATATTTTTTATTTTGTTCCAGTAGTTTTGTTTTTATGCGCTAAAATGTTTTGTTCCTATGACCGCCAACAGTATGCAGACCGTCGCGTGAAGGTCATAAAACCGTATCTTTGAAACGTTGTAAAATCCAAACTACTGAACCAAAATAAAAAATATTGAAATTAGTTTCTCAATATTGTCTAAAGATAAGATTAAGCCAATAACGGACTTTCGATCAAAAAACTTTGCGCACCGAATTATAATAGGTATTTAGAGAATTCAGGTGCAGGAGAGGCAGGTCATGGTTTAGTAGGTACTTCTGCTGTACTTATTTCAGTGCGCAGGTACCTACCTGCGCAATATTGAATTTTCGACCGGTTCACCGCGCCTAATTGCTTAATTGAGGGAAGGGTCCGTCTTCGGACCTTTTGTTACATTTGTCTTAGTTAGTGAGTTACCACGAGACAGCATTAAGTTGGGACACGGTCTGTGTGAAACCTACAAGTAGTCCGTGGGTATCTTACATATTTATGAACGGAAAAAGGTTCAACACCTTCCCCTAGGTTGATTATTTAGCTGATATTGTCCAAAAATAATGGTTCTTGCAAAAAGTTGGTTGAATTTGGGTTGTCGGTCTAAGAGTTTTTTTTTGGACCAATATTTTTCACTAAGGCACTAACCCGCTGTCCAGAGAAAACTGAATGTTTTCACCTTATATGTACTCTTAATAAGTTAATCTTTAGGTTACTATCATGTTGTTCATGTTCCTTAGATTTTGTTAAGTAGGTATTACGTTTTGTACTTTGAAGTGGCAAATTTTATTAATATAAGAGTAAATAAAGAAATTGAGAAAAAGAATAACAATGGCTAAAAAGTCCCAATCTTCCGTAATGTCGTAGCTTGTTTTATAGATATCAAATCAACCTAACCATCCTGACAGCAGTCAGTCTAGCTAGTCCACAGGAAAGACGAGCCAATATTACGTAGTTATGGAACCTACTAAACAGCTGGTTTCCTCATGATGAATTCCTTCACAGTTAGCGAGTGGTTCCTCTTAATTATTTTTGGAAGGCTAACTTTATTGCTACTACTAATAATTCACAAAATAAATGTCCGTCACTTTCAAATAAATTAAAGTCATAGGTACCTAGTACCTACCTACCAACCTCATGCCTGCACCGGGAAAAGAGAGGCTTTCGAGTCAATAAGTAGTTCTACGCACTAGGCACGCGTTGTTTTATTCGTTTTGCACAAGAAGTTTTCTCTTCAGTTTCTTTTTCGAAAAATCTGAAAATGCGTAAAAAGCGGTTTTTGTCAGAAACCGGGGGCATACCTAACGGAAATTGGGAAGGCAAAGTTTTTTGTTCGAAAGTCCGTTATTGGCTTAATCTTATCTTTAGACAATATTGAGAAACTAATTTCAATATTTTTTATTTTGGTTCAGTAGTTTGGATTTTACAACGTTTCGAAGATACCGTTTTATGACCTTCACGCGACGGTCTGCATACTGTTGGCGGTCATAGGAACAAAACATTTTAGCGCATAAAAACAAAACTACTGGACCAAAATAAAAAATATTTAAATTAGTTTTTTAATATTGTCTAAAGATAAGTTTAAGCCAATAACGGACTTTCGAACAAAAAACTTTGCCTACCCAATTGCTGATGGGTCAAGATGTCCATTGTTAATCACTTGAAGTGTAAGGTACTTGAAGAAATTGTATTTATAGGTAAGTAAGCAGGGAAACTGGGTACGGTTGAAACAGGGTCCGGTTGAAACAACGCTAATAATTCGTAAACTATGTGGGCAGTACGGTGAGAGATGCAAGGGGAGAGAGACGCGGATAGCGAGTACATGAATCGCAGTGATTCGTCGCACTTCGCGCAACGTGTAAGTGTTTAGGAGGCCTCATTGTGTTTTTTTGACCAAAGGTAAGTATTTTGGATTGTTTTCTTTTTCCAATTATGATTAATTATCCAATTATTTCATTGATACAAGTATTTGTGTTTTATTAAGTGTTTTACTACTTTGTTGTTGTAGTTGACAGATGATTTTAAGCTTGTCTCCAATGTTTTTAGGTCCAAATCAACAAAAATAAAGAAAACTGATCGAATATAAATTTCTCCCAATTCGGAAGGCAAAGTATTTTGTTCGAAAGTCCGTTATTGGCTTAATCTTATCTTTAGACAATATTGAGAAACTAATTTCAATATTTTTTATTTTGGTTTAGTAGTTTGGATTTTACAACGTTTCAAAGATACGGTTTTATGACGTCACGCGACGGTCTGCATACTGTTGGCGGTCATAGGAACAAAACATTTTAGCGCATAAAAACAAAACTACTGGATCAAAATAAAAATATTTCAATTAGTTTCTCAATATTGTCTAAAGATAAGATTAAGCCAATAACGGACTTTCGAAAAAAAAACTTTGCCTTCCGAATTCCGGTTTTTCAACTTTGACCGCAAATTACTCGAATAAATTCTGAAGGTTAAGGTTGTAGGGATGTTTTTGAAATCAATCAAAAATCCTTCAGACCCCTACTTTTTTTTCTCCCCATACTAACTTATTCTATGATATTTTGTCTAAAACGGCATTTTTGAACTTTGGATCAAAATTGCGGTATCTTTTACAAGTTTAAAGCTGATTATTTTTTTTGGTGATAGACTAGTTATCTAAGACCCCAATAAAGAAAAATAATATTAAAAAAGTTAAATAAAAAAAAGTAAAAAAATAAAACCCAATGCTAGATAACCAATCCCAAAAAAACCTTAAAAGTCTCGTAACTTCTAAACGTCAAAAAATCGCTGAACATACATGGGGGTGATTCGGGTACCCTTAGGGGTGCTCTATCTCTGGACTTCCGCTTGACACAATTTTTTGGGACACCCTGTATATTACAGATTTTTTAATGTTTCAACAGACCCCCATCAACGTTTCAACCGCCCCGGGGGTGGGGACGGTTAAAACAGTAGCCCATCTTTTGAATAAACCTTTCCTACCTAGTTGCTATGGTCGTTGAGCCTCTTTTTGTAATGTCTAATTGAAGACGAAAGTTTACTCTTTCATTTGAAGTGTTTAGTTTGTAATTATGTTTCTTAATGACAGTGCTACACGTGAAAAACACAAAATTGTTTCAACCGTACCCAGTCTCCTACCTACCTATCTAAAGTTGTTAAAAAGTCCCACTCGTCAAAACTGAAAAAAAAGCGCAGAAAATATTCAGCGCGCTGCCGAGGTGGTTTCGTAACAAACCCTAATTAATACTTCAACCTTACATTTGGGTCATCTCAGCGCGGCCTAATTTATCAAATATCTGCGGGCTCGCTTGGAAACTAAGACATACGGAGAGATAAAAGAGATTGTGCTTGTGCCGAGTGGTAGGTTCTTCTGGCCGTAGGACACAGATATGCAATACCTTTCTTTTAACCACCCCTCGTCGATTATGCGAAGGGACAGACAATCGTCTAGCTCCAAGATGTCCTGTGTAAGAGCATAATTTTCAAATAATGAAGTAGGTATAAAATCAGTTGTGTTGCGCTAAGCCGCTATTTATTATATCCAGACCTCGGTACAGTTGCCTACTTGGTTGTTTAATCAAACTGTAAAGCCACGGAGACTGAAAATGTAGAGGCAGAATAACCGTTTCAACACATTCCCTACCTACTTAAAATAAGTACTTAGAGTCAAAATATAGATAAGTATAAAAAAAAAAACACCAATTTTAGGTACGTTTTTCTAAGCGCTGAAAATGTAGAGGCAGAATAACCGTTTCAACACATTCCCTACCTACTTAAAATAAGTACTTAGAGTCAAAATATAGATAAGTATAAAAAAAAAATCACCGATTTTAGGTACGTTTTTCTAAGCGTACCTACTATCATCCCTGGCCGTGTTTTTTTTAAAATCTTATTTAATAAAGTATTGATCAAAATTAACACTATCAGATACCTAGGCACCTACTGTTTAATATTCAATATTAAGTATTCAGTCTTTTTATTCTTTAGTTGCCGACAGTACGTTGCTGAAATAATTTAAAACCTCTTATTTGCTTCGCGTACTTACATAGACCTGCAATAAATGCCGGGGTACTGTGTGATATAGGTACAGACGACGCGTTCATTTGGAAGACTGGAAAAAACAAGGCCTGAATAACCTATTTGGCTAACTTTCCGAGGTGTGCCTACTGTTTCGTGGTCGTTCACCGAACTGTTTCCGAGAAGGTGGAGGGTCAGTCACTACTTCAGCCGCTATATTTAAGCCGACATTCATGAAAAGATTCCGCCGCCCTATCTCCGACGTAGCATTTAATTAAACGCATTTTGGGGTTGCGCATAGTCACGGCTTTTTCTGTAATATTTTTTCTACGGTGTCATGCACGAAAGAAGGTACTTCTTAGATCTGGCTACTTGTTGATGGATTTTATGGAGAAGAGAGAGTTTTGTTTGTTTCTTTATAGCTTTAATGGTATACAAATAGGAACATTTAGGTAGGTACACAGTACCAGTACCAAATAGGAAAAAAGGTACCTTCTTTCCTTGATAGGTAAGAATTAACAAAGATAGGGGAGACCGGGGCAAAACCGTATACCGGTATACCGTGTGTAAACCGTATGGCATGACTATAGTTGCCAATAATTAAAATTACCTGCCCTTAGGTGGCTGACAGAACACTATCCGCAAGACTAAAATCCAACCAGCAAGTTCAAAGGGCAAGTTCGCCGCGATGAGCAGCGAATTAGCTATTCACAAAGACGTTATAAGTCCAAGAAAAGTGAAGTAGCAGTTCGAGAATTTGTGATTGATTTCGGTGACAATCGCCCTCGCGCCTGATGGAGAAAGTTTTAAGTGAAATTAATGTGTTTATGATATATTCAGTTGGTAAAAATGAGAGATTTTTAGGCAGAGGGTTTCTTCCTTTTGAAATCTGGAATTTCAGTATCTAGACTTCTAGAGTCTAGATAATTTTGTCAGGTCGGTATTTTGGTAGTAACATTTTTATTGACTGAGTTCGGCAAAGTTACAGTTGCCGTGGTCACGGGTAGAATGAAATGTTTGGCGTTGTGAAGTTGACGTTTGTATGCCTACCTAGTGATGGTTGGAAAAGTAGCCTTTACCTACTCTCGACTCGTGTTATTATTTGTAATCTTGTAATGATCAAATGTCTCCAACTCAGGTCATTGACAATTTAACAGGTCCAAACATGCTTACACTACTTAATTTAAAATATTCCCGACATTTTTGCTACAAATTAGCATATCTCATATACGGCTGAACCGATTTTGATAAAACATATCTAAAGCTTGCAAATATAAAAATAAACGCATCCAAATCGGTCCTCCCGTTTAAGAGCTACGGTGCCACAGACAGACACACACACATATAGGTAGTATACATAGCTGTTAAACTTATAATACCCCTCTTTAAGACTACGACAATGCTGAGCGGAAGCCATTTTGGTGCCTTCTGAATTTATAGATTTTAATTAATATTTGTTCCTAGTTAGTTTGTACGAATAAGATGGTGCCAAATAAACAATTTACTTACTTACTTACTCTTCACGCTTTTATCACGCGTAGCTAGACGTAAGTTAATAGTAGGTATGCACAGTCTTTTTCTCATCGGTTCGGCAGTAATGTCTTATAAGTAGGTAAACCTAACCAACCAGGCAGATCTTCTAGCTTCTCAAACATAGGTAGGTATTAGCGTGGATTAAACGGTATCATCTGCGCCAATGTTACGTACGATACAAGGACGGGAAGACAATCATCGAGAGTGTTATTTATGTCGACGTCCTTAAGACGTTCCTTTTTTGGATAATTCAATTTGCGCTTCTCATGTTCCTCCGACAATCCAACAGAGTGACTGCCCTTCCTTACTTACTTACACTACTGTTATGAATTGAATATGCCTTTGGAGACTGAATTGCGGGGCATTATTTAGCTCACATGCGCCTTTGCCGTCAGTTATTGAACGAGCGAGCGAAGTTCTCCGAGTCTACTGGAACAATCCGGCTTTTGTATGTATGTATGTATGTAAGTATTTTTATAAGGAAAGCTTGCAAAAGTAGCATTTCATCATAAGCAGCTTTTGGCTTTACAAATATCTAAGGACTTTTTAATTATCTATGGCTATTAATTGAACGAGCGAGCGAAACGAGCGAAGTTCTCCGAGTCTACTTGAACAATCCGGCGTTTGTATGTTTGTATGTTTGTATGTATGTATGTATGAATGTTCGTTCGACGATAACTTGAGTAAATTTGGTCGGATCGTTATGAAATTTGGTAGGCGAGTAAATTAAATAAAAATATTATTTAAGTTCGAACATGAGCCAAATCGGTCAAGGGGTTGCCGAGATATGGGGTCGCGAGTTCACAGTTCGGGGCGAACCACTAGTAGTATGCGCTTCCATGCGTTTCTGGAAGCGCAAAGTATGACGAGGACATCGATGCGCTCGACACGATGGAAGTAGAGGCTTGGAATATTTCTAAATTCCTATAGAAGTCAACAAAAATTTCCTAACTCAGAAATGAGCGTGAAAGAGAGTTGCCCTCTAAGTCTGCAATTTATAAGACAACACTAGCGTTTCATTATAACACCAATTATGGTGCGAGAGGACTGTATAAAGGTGGTTTATTACAATTAACTACGATAATTAGAAAATATCAAATTGCTGTAACAGCTGTGGAAAGATGTGAAGGTGAATGACGGCTTCCTGTGTTGCTACTACTGGTTTACGCCGTTGTGTAGCGTGGCGTGTTCTTGAAGTTACAGAAATTAGTAATTGAACGAGCGAGCGAAGCGAACGAAGTATGTTGTTTGTATGTATGTTTGTATGTATGAATGTTCGTTCGACGATAACTTGAGTAAATTTTGTCGGATCGTCATGAAATTTGGTAGGTGGGTAAATGAGGCAGAGAATTTTTAAGTTTGAACATGAGCCAAATCGGTCCAGGGGTTGCTGAGATATGGGGTCGCGAGTTCGTAGTTCGGGGCGAACCACTAGTATATTTTTTTGCAAAAAATAAATCTGACACCCCTCACTGCAGACAAGCCATAGATTCAGTTGAAAGGTCTAAGGTGATTGAACTATATCACAATGACAATTACTCTAATGTTCCGGTTAAAGCTAAGTCGAACATGAAAAAGCAATACTTTTATGTATATCCTTTCTCTATTGGGTCGGCTGTTAGGGAAAGCTTTTAAGCGCGATGTAATAGTATATTTGGCTGTACCCAGCCTCACCATTACGTTAATTGGATTCCGGTCGGTTCTGGTGAGGCTGAGACCGCTGGGTCAATGCTCGTGCCAAAATGTTCATTGTTTCCGTTATTTAGTCATCGCCTGCGCCCTGGCGCCTGCCAATACATTTTGGATAAAAGTATCGAAATCCAAACAGGAGATAAATAGGTACATAATCATTACGGACATACCATACCCATGTGCAAGTATCTGATTTCAAAAGAACGGCTGCTAAGCAGTGGATGCGATAAAGGGACCAAGAGGGTTGGCATGGCATGATATAGGCCCACGCTTATTATTCAAAACTGTAAGTATACCTACAGTCTGGGATAACTAATGTGAATATTCTAGAAGTGGCGTGAGGAATGTTGTTAGTAGTGTTTAGTTTTATTTAGGTAAACGTTTCTCAGTTTAACTCACGGCACACGACAATCTGTATGTCAACGCAGAATGGAAAGAAGCATTCTTGGAATAAAAATATCAGATAAAATAAGCAACAAAACTATAAGAGAAAAAACAAAGATATTAGATGTAAAAGAAAAAATAAGAATATTGAAATGGAACTGTGCAGGACATATTTGCAGATTAAATAACGATAGATGGACAAAAAGAGTAACGGAGTGCACACCACTAGACGGAAAGAGAAAGAAAGGAAGACCGAAAAAAAGATGGAGAGATATTTTCTCTCAAAGATGGGGGCCTAGTTGGATGACTAAGGCGAGAGAAAGGCACATATGGAGGGAATTAGGGGAAGCCTACGCCGCTGAGGCGACTCCCTTTAAAAACATTTAAAAAAAAGTTTAAATTATGTTATTCATATTTTTAATTAGCATAATAAGTAGCGTACACTTTGCAATACACAATATTTTTAACTAGCATACTAAGCATACTAGCATACACGTTTATATATATTTTTAAATAAAGGCTTTTTTACTTTTGCTTTTACTTTTACTCGACAAGTTAGAATGATAGCATGGACCGCAAGGGCTGCAAGGATGACCAAGCTTGAAGACCGAGAGCGTAACTAAGCTAAGCCCGGGGCCATCCCAGCGTGGTCAGCAGTTTACTCAATCAATGCGAGTAATTTAAAGAAAACTAGTTTAGTATACCTAATTATAATTTATTTAAAAGTAAAAATTGTTAAAAGTACAGTTACTAAAATTCAGGACCGCCTTTAGGATCTTTTTTTCATCATGGACTGCCATAGCAACGGGCGAAAGCAGCGTGGCCACACTTTTTTTTCTAGGCTGCCTGTACCGACATAGCCAAACTTTACAGCTAAAAGAAATTTATTGAAATTAAGATCCCATCCTTGTGATCCCATCTTCACATGTCAACAGACAGAGTAACAAAATCAATACAAATGAGAGGCCAACGGTTTTTGAATCGTAAATATTCACAGATCTCTTTCAGTGGGCTCATAATCTGCAGCCCAATTTGTGTGAACACCTTGTTAAGTTGAGGTATTCGGATTCTTAACATTCCACGGAATAGTTTGGCTCTTAGCCAAAGTAAGTGACCCTGTCTGTTAGCTAGACTAGTCTGAGTTATGGCATATAATATTTATTTCAGAAGTTTAACACTGTTGAAACCATTATGGAATATGGTGCCCCTCTGCAGGAATCATGAAAGCATGTCGTTTATTGTCTGTTTTGATGTTCTGTTTGTGTAAGGTAAATATTTAAGACCATATTCCTAGATTAATTTTGTGTGACATTAAGCGGCCATTCAGTTAAATACGAAGCTTGGTGGTTAGCACTCTGCACATCACTAAGCGGCCATTCCGTTAAATACGAAGCTTGGTGGCTAGCACTATGCACATCATTAAGCGGCCATTCCGTTAAATACGAAGCTTGGTGGCTAGCACTCTGCACATCATTAAGCGGTCATTCCGTTAAATACGAAGCTTGGTGGCTAGCACTCTGCACATCATTAAGCGGCCATTCCGGTAAATACGAAGCTTGGTGGCTAGCACTCTGCACATTATTTTCTCGGCTACGACGTAGACGTAGAACACCGACGGCGTAAACGTAGAGGATCTACGGCGTAGACATAGAACACCTACGGCGTAGACGTAAAAGATCTACGGAGTAGACGTAGAACACCTACGGCGTAAACGTAGAGGATCTACGGCGTAGAGATAGAACACCTACGGCGTAGACGTAAAAGATCTACGGCGTAGACGTAGAACACCTACGGCGTAGACAGCACACCTACGGCGTAGACCTACAGGATCTACGACATAGACATAGAAAATCTACGGCGTAGACATAGAGGATCTACGGCGTAGACGTAGAGGATCTACGGCGTAGACGTAGAGGATCTACGGCGTAGAGGTATTATTTCCTTTTATCCACGGCATTCAAAGACGGCAATCACCAACGAATGACTTTATTTTAGTAGTTTTTTTTCGAGGCGCAGTCATATGATAAGTTTCATAAGTATGGTAGGTATACGTATTTATCACGATATTTTATTTCCATGATTATATATTGGTTAAAAGTTACAAATCGTAGTCATAAAAAAAAACATTGCCGGAATATAATACCGTTAATAATAATTTAAGGGTGTTGCTGTTACACAAGGTGTTACAATAAAAGTACATTTTTACAGGGTAGGTAATAGGGATCACAACCCGGTGATAGGGATAATATATTTTTTATCACATCTATTCGAAAAGACCTAGCTCGTTCCCCGAAAACAGGGACTAAAATAGCTTTTTAATCCCGGAGGGACAAAATGTAATTTACGAATTTGGAATATGGATCTGTAAGTAAAAGTTCAAATGACTAAAGAGTTTACAGACAACATTGAAAGAGATCAATCACGAACAATGTATGGACAAGAAACTGGCAGTATGAAGAAATAAACCGCGCGGCGCAAGCAAACTACAAACAAATCGTTCGTATCGTTTATTTGTGTACTAATATTTGGATTTTACTTACTTTTATAAAATAAAAGTGTTTCATCGTCAAGTAGTGAGAATTGAAGTGATATAAGTAATATTAACTCCAGAGAACAGTGTGTCGGAAAAAAAAATCGGTGATAAGCCGACGTTAAATTATTCGTAAGTTCCAGTCACTTATTTTCTCATAAAGGGTGATAAAAAGTAGAGTGTTTACCTCGGGAACAACACTTTTTAAAGCTCGAGTACTTTGAATCCCTTGCTGCACTCAGGATTCTACTTTAGAAATCATCGCTACGCTCGGGATTCTACTCTACAATCCTTCGCTCCGCTCTGGATTATAAAAAAACTCTCTCGCCTTAAAAATTGTGTTTTAGTCCCTCGGGTAACAATGTACTATTTTTAAAAATAGTACATTGTTAAATGTACTATTTTTGCTCTATGACGTGATTTCTAAATTAATAAAATGTAAGCGCTGTGACTGGAGAAATTCTTTTATCCTCACAATATTTTATCAACCTAAAACTATGCAAATGCACCCACGAAGACAAACCTGTTTTTAAATTTTAACAAAATCCAAAAACTAAAGTTTGAATTTTTTTTAATTTAGTCAACTGTCAAATGTTTTTGTCAACTTTATTTTTACAAAAGTGTCGTCCTGTTGACCAGTAAGGTTACACCCTGCAAAAAAGAGTTTTGTAACACGTTGTATTAACATGGGGATTCATGTTTCTTGTAGATATTTAAAGTACAAACAGGTAACGTATCAGTTCATTTGTAATTTTTTTTCTTATGAACAAACTTAATTGTTTGAAAAATATAAACTTCAATCATCATCATCATCAGCCCGCCTCTGCCCACTGCTGGGTATAGGCCTTTTCCCCCTCACGCCACCTCTCACGGTCCCTCGCCATCCGCATCCATGGGCCCTCCGCCGACAACAACGATGTCGTCCGACCATCGGGCTGCTGGTCTGCCCACCGACCGTTGTCCAGTTCTTAGACGCCACTCAATAAACTTCAATATTAAATCGTTATTTCTTGGCATCTTTATCAGTTTGTTTAAGTTATCTACGCTTTATGTCGCTGTTTAGGCGCCGAAATTTCAAAGATTATACCGTTTAGTACCGACCGCGCGCGATTAGTACCGATTCATCCTTTTGTATAAAATATTGTGGATTAAAAAGCCGATGCAGCGGAGCTCCCCGCGGGATATTAAACTTATCTGCCTTGTCAAAGAAGAACGTCAAAGGTAATTTTCAAATGAATATAGGTAAACGTTTCACACGATATTTGCTCAGATGAACCCTCGCAACAACTAATCTCATTATCTGAAGCGTTTTGGTTCGCAGTCGTTACCGCATTTTGTCTTGTAAACTCGTCTATTGTATAATTAAGATGGAAGCTACCGTGTTTGATAAAATGAAAATAATTGACAACGCTCTAAATTTCGCGGTTCCCAGCAACAAGAGTGCACTGAAACGTTTTTTTCATTCGCGCCAATTTTTTTACAGAATTTTACTGTCAAGTGCTCAGTGAGCAATCATTCTGTTACGATTTACGATTGCGGGACCGGTCGTAAAGAGTCGCGTCGGGAGTTTACAGCGGCGACGTGTTTCGATACTGGGAAAATTGTCTACATAAAAGTATACATAATGCTGCCTATTCACTCTTTACACGAGCACTGGATAGGTAAATAAAGACTTTTCTGACCAATGTGTAGACATAAGGTTAATAATTAGAAGTAATGACTGAATGTAAATATATATGATTTTCAACCCTGTTTTCCAGTCTCGACCGTATCTAACTACTTACGATAATTTTTAAATCGTACTCTCTAGGTAATTGTAATATAAAAGTACCTACTTATCGACAAAATATTTAATTATTCTTCTTATTAGCGTATCGATGGCAAAACCGATACTTAATTTTATAGTTTTGGCCCAGAATTCGGCAACCACTGTCATAAGGTTCTCCTGTGTGCAGTTGTTGGGGCACGCATCGCATGATGAAGGGTGGATCATGGTTTGGGGGGTACCACACAAACAGCCCGCATTGCCGCCATCCATGAATCCCCACCTGGCCATAATATATTCTCCTTGCTTCGGCGGACTTGGGTCCTAAATTTAATTATTATAAATACTCTTAGCCTTTCAAGGATTCCAAATCCTTTGTCCTTAGAACCAAGGGAGATTATAGAATATTTACTTATTAAGAAATTCAACTTTACGAACGACTTTTTCTCAAAAGCATTTTTAAGTTCATTGCCACATATATCAATGTGAATTAGTCTGAATGTGAATACCCAGCGCCACACTTTGTAGACACGATTAAATAAAGCCTGCAATGACGATGTTCCCGCTAAAACACGATCGCGAAAAAGTGAAGTTTACTTAGGGAGCTTGTCCACCGCACCGAACCCTCACGTCACGAGATTTAGCCGCCGCCGCCGTGATGACGGGACCGAAGAAGCTGTACCTTCCGACATACATTTACTATTACCGCTTGTCCACCGAACCTTCACATCACGTCAAGTCATCCGAGCGCCGTCATCCGGCCACCGAAGTTGCGACTTCGTTTGCGATTTTCACACATTCGCGGCATTGACCGTATCTTAGGAATAATCTTTTCATCTCCCACGCGCGGAAAGTTTGCTGTTACTAGTAACTTACGATCGTGTAAAGGCCGGATTTAAACTATCTGCATTTTTGTGCGCTTCGAAATTTGGACGCGACGCCGGGACAGTCTTTCCCGCGCCCTATGGTGTTGAAAAAGAAAAAAACACTGGCAGTTTAAGTAGATGTCAAATCCCGACGGAAAATAAAACCTCATTCATAGTTCGTTTACACGCGTATTTCAACGAAAGTGATTGTTCGTGCCCATTCTCTATACAAAACTGTGAATGTAAATGGTGCATAAGCATCTTTTAAAAAGGTAAAGGAATAGAACATTCATTCTTCTTATAGTCATTTCAATATTTTGTACACTATATTTATTTTATAATACCAGTAAATAAAAAAAATGCTTCGCTTCTGTTTTATCAAATAGATAATTATGTTTTGGTTTGTTAAATACATTTTTTTAAACGATATTACTAATTTCATTTTTTATCTCCTAGAAATGTTTAATTTATATGGTAAAAGTTCAGAATGCACCCGGAAAAAAAAAACAATCTTTTATTTACATAATTTTTGTGTCTGGATAAATAAACTTCAGGAAATTAAATAAATCGAATGGTTTTAATACCAACGAAGCTCAAAACGGTGTGCATTTAGTGCGGCAGCCGTAACTACAGTAAAATATGCTTTTTAAAAGGAACTTATTTGACTCACCTGTTTTGCCTGTAAGTAGTTGTCTATAGAGTTTTTCCCGCTTGGCTAACAAAATCATTTTCTCGCTTCTGTGAGATGAAAAGTTTTGTGTTTCGCACGAATGCAATATTATTTGCGTCTCGTGCTTCTGAATACCTCGCTACGCTCAGGTTTCTTTTTTTGAACCACTCGCTACGCTCGTGGCTCAGTTTTAGAAACCTTCGCTAGCTCGGTTTTCAATACAAGCACTCGCCGCAAACAATAATTTTGCATTCTTGCATAACAAATAACTATTAAGCTTAGGCACCGATTTTAACCCTTTCTTGGACAGAAATGAGAAAAATGCTGAAATGAGTGTTTAATTATTTTCAATAAAATTATACCTCCGTAAAATAGGTTGCAAGTAAACTCGACCAATTTTTTTAATTTATTTTTATTTTTATTTATTGAGGTTAAAAAACAGAGCTGAAGAATACAGTAAATCTTAAAAGTAACATAGTAGTAATATATTTCGCCAACTCCTGGACATTTCTCACTGATAGGTTAAGAACATTCGAGTAATATAAAATGGGCCACTAGTAGCATCTAATAAGTGAAATTTATATAAAACAAGCAAAAAAAAATGTTATGAATTTAGAATAAGATATATAGAGATAAGAACTATTTATTTAACATTATATTATTTGCACTGATTTGAATTTATTATTGAAAGATTTAGGAAAAACGCACAGGTACCTACATTAGTAACAAGAACAAAAATCGAAGATATTTAGGTATAGGTACCTCTTTAATCCCCTTCTATTAATGTGTGTCTATGTGTAACACTATTACACAAAACATATATTTTACTCCAATAATATTATAAATAAATTTAAATAGGTTAAGTATTTGTAATATTATATTAAAACCCTTTAAATATTTACTAGTTTGTCACCTTCTGCAATGTGCTTGGCGTTCAGTAATCCTAAAGTAATTGAGTTCGCAGAGTAGTCGTTGTACACACGACTGCACGTCGACCCTTACACGCTAGCACTCTATTCGGTTACGGGCGACTTTACAACAAAAGTGTAAAGTCTGACGTGCTGTCGTGTGTACATGCCCACTTCATGTTTTGTTACACTAACACAATGTTACAGATTGTTTCGGGATCTGATTAATTCTGAAAGAAAGAAGGATAAGTACACAGGGTGATCATAATAATAATTAGCAGTCGTTGTGTATTATAACAGCCCTCGACTTCGTTTATTAAACTACACCATACTTATCATGTTACTTAATTTGATATATTATGTATATTATAATGTCCTATTCTGGGCGTCTACGTGTATTATTATTATTATTATCTAAAACATCCGGGGCGCAAGTTCGAATGAAAAGCGGCGGTATGTGCGTCTGCTGCACTAGACAATTCGAAAACTTATTATTCAAATGGGATTTTAAGCAGAGGGCATGAATAAAGTTCGTTAGTGATTCAGGAACACGCGCTCTGTCTTGTGAGTCGGGTGCCTTCCACTGACGTAATATTTAACGCACTGGCGTTATGCTTTTTATTTCATTATTTGTATTCCAGTCCTAACAAATTCTTTTGAAGGAAATGGTTGTACCTTCATGCTTCAGTAGATAAAGTCGTTCAAAAAAGAAAAGGTTAAACATTATACAATAAAGCCTAATAGTTACCTACCAGATTCAGTTTTAATTCAATAACCCGTGTATACTATTAAAAAAGCACTAGATAGTACAACTGGAAAACCTATGTCACGAGGGAGGATGATCTACCACACTATTTCCGAAGAATAGCACTAGACAGGACAATATGGAACATCAATGAAGAAAGTGTCATGCAATGTGAATAAAACTTTAATATTTTAATATGAACAAACACTGAAACATTTTCTGTATTGTATAGTATGTAAGAATTTAGTTAGTAGGTATTGTGTCAAGAAAATAAAAGGCTTATAATCTTCTTATTAGGTATGTAATATACTAAATATAAGTAGTAAGTACTTAGCTACTAGGTAGAGGAATCTAGTTCGTAACGTATCTTTGCATTTGTAATAGATGAAATACAGGATCTACGACGGTTTATTACATTTAACAACTTCGCTATCGTCTGAATCGAAATTAAACTTATACAGCCTTTTTGTATCGACGTAGCTCTGCTTGCGGTTTGATGCTTCTTGTTGAATTAAAAACTTAAAATACAATTTGTTTTCCTCCTTTACAGTACCTACATCACAGTAGAAGTATACCATCGTGTTCACGTTTTCTCCTTATTTTCCCTAAGTCCATTTTATGAATCCAATCACCCGAAGTCACCTGCTAGGTACTTTAAGTTCCAGAAAAAACTAGCGTCCAGACAGTGTGCGCGGACGTCCGGTCCACGCTTCGGCTGCTTCATCCTTTTCTAAATCCAGTGACATAGGCTTTTAGTTTTGCTCGCGTAATAATAATATACAAAAACAAACAGGGCAACGTTTAAATAGCTTTTTTCCTCAAACACCCCAACTTCTAAATGTGATTTCCAACAACTGTTGTTCTACTATTAAAAAAAAAACTATTTACAAAATGCCCTGTAGAATTTCAAAGAAATCCCTCCCGAACTCCCGAAGGTTGAATGTTCTACACGGAAAAACTATTTATTGCAGCGAGCAGATTGCAAATAATTTAAAGCTCAGCAATTGGGTAGGCAAAGTTTTTTGTTCGAAAGTCCGTTATTGGCTTAATCTTATCTTTAGACAATATTGAGAAACTAATTTAAATATTTTTTATTTTGGTCCAGTAGTTTTGTTTTTATGCGCTAAAATGTTTTGTTCCTATGACCGCCAACATTATGCAGTGGTCATAAAACGCGTGAAGGTCATAAAACCGTATCTTTGAAACGTTGTAAAATCCAAACTACTGAACCAAAATAAAAAATATTGAAATTAGTTTCTCAATATTGTCTAAAGATAAAATTAAGCCAATAACGGACTTTCGAACAAAAAACTTTGCCTTCCGAATTTTCCGTACTATTCAGTAATTTTTTTCCTGAAATGATACTTCTGAAATTACTCGTAGGATGAATTTTTATTCCATATATTCACTGTCTTTACCGATAATCCAATGCGACAGTTTCACACATGAAGCGATAGAACCGCAGCGGTCTCATCTCACGAAGCAGATCCGAGAACTCTGACCGTAGAACGGGGACCGCCGGGGCCGTGTGCTCAGCGCCTCAATTAATATCTAGTCTTTATAGATTAAGACGCCATACGTCTCACAACTAGCGCCGCCAATGGAAAAAAAATCGAATCTTTTTTTTGGATGCGTTTTTAGCATAAAACGCTCCTGCGATTTCTCAACGCGAGACTTAACTATTTTTAGGACCTAAGGTTTTGATTCCAGGATTGGATTTCCTACGAATACAATCGATTCTCGCCAAAAGTGGCCACTTTTGGCGAGAATCGATTGCATTCTTAAGTTCTAGGATCTGGAATCCAAACCTAAGGTCCTAAAAATAGTTAAGCCTCGCGTTGAGAAATCGCAGGAGCGTTTTTTGCTAAAAACGCATCCAAAAAAAAGATATGATTTTTTTCCATTGGCGGCGCTAGTTGTGAGACGTATTTCACCTTAAGGGTCCGTATAAGGCTAACTAGCGCCACCAATGTTGAAAAAATCATATCTCGCTTCAGAAGAAGTTTCTGACAAAATCCTAAGATGAGCTCATGCGCCATGCTTTTCTAGATTTTTAAGTGTGGGTACCCAACTCAATTTCTAGTCTTAAGCTAAAAAATTTTCGATAACCGCCAAAAACGGCCGTTTTTGGCGGTTATCGAAAATTTTTTAGCTTAAAAGTAAATTTCGAAGAGGGTATCTACACTTAAAAATCTAGAAAAGCATGGCGCATAGGCTCATCTTAGGATTTTTCCAGAAACTTCTTCTAAAGGAAGATATGATTTTTTCAACATTGGTGGCGCTAGTTAGCCTTATACGGACCCTTAAGGCCCGGTTTCTGAGTTGAGAATTTTGCTAAGCAAATGGGTAAGTATCGTCCTGTCTCTGCAGATTTCTCGCAAAAGAGCGTGACAGAGCGATACGTAAGTATGTGCTTGGAAATTATGCCACTAACTAATTAAAATAGTTATTGTTCACGTTCCCGATTATTTCTGACTATACATAGAATACTCTTTTGGACTTTTGTTGAGACCCAGATATCTTAAAAAATATCTATGATAAATGTTATATACCATATAAACGAATAGTCTATACTCCGAAAACTCCCACTGTAAGTCAATACAACTTTTTAACTCGTTGCCAGAAGAGATCAGAAACTTAACTCTAACTTTTAAAACTTTATTATTCAAAATAGGAATAGAAAAAATAGTTGTTTGTAATGCAAGAATATAAAATTATTGTTTGCAGTCAGCGAGTGCTTGTATTGAAAACCGAGCTAGCGAAGGTTTCTAAGTTCCTATACTTATTTTTATTAGGACGTCGCGTTCAAATTTCCAAGCGCACAAAAATGAAGATAGTTTAAAACAGGATTTTTTACGATCGCGTGTTTAAAGCTTTCCGAGCCTGGGAGATGAAAAATACTTTTTACGCACCCTAACAGGTAGAACAAGGTATACTTATTATATTTTAATACCATCTTTACTTTATTCTAAACTATGTTTCTTGTTAATAAATTGTTCTATTCTACACTATCCTCTTTTGGAGGTTGTTACGAAGGACTTCCTTAATAGCATTTTGTTTTTCGTATTCAGTAGGCATCAGCCGTCTTTAGTTTTCCAATAACAGCATTCTCACATAAAATTAATATCGGCATAGTTTAAAGCGGAAATTAATAAAATTCCAATCACTAACGTCTTTTTATCACATCTATTCGAAAAGACCTAGTGCGTTCCCCGCAAACAGGGACTAAAATAGCTTTTTAGTCCCGGAGGAATTAAAAATTATATGGATTTGAAATGAGGATATTGTAAGTAAAAGTTCAAATGATTAAAGATCACAGACAACATTGAAAGAGATCAATCACGAACAATGCATGGACAAGAAACTGTCGGTATAAAAAAATTGCGTCAAGCAAAAAAAAAAGTTTGTGAAAAAATAAAAACGTCAGAAATGCATTCAGTGTTCGTTAGTTTGTTTGCTAAAAAACGGATTTTACTTACTTACATAAAATTAAAGTGTATCTTAATAAAGTAGTGATAATAAAAGTATTATAATATGAACTCCAGAGTACATTGTATCAGACACTAAATTCGTAAGTTCCACTTATTTATTTTCTCATAGAGGGTGATAAAAAGTAGAGTGTTCACCTCGGGACACTTGCAACACTTTTTTAAGCTCGAGTACTTTGAATCCCTTGCTGTGCTGAGGATCAGCTCTGCTCTGGATTCGAAGAAACAGTCTCGCCTTAAAAAAATGTATTTTAGTCCCTCAGGTAACAATCTACTATTCTTTCGCCAGTAAGTAAGCATAAAACGTGAAAAAACGTTTTCTGTCAAAGCTCCGCTGCAGAGTTCATTTGTTCTTTTTTGATTGTTAAAACATAATCTTGAGAGGAAGTCTAAATAACTAACTGTGGTTGAAATAAGTTCCGTAGCGGCGAGTTGTTAGTTCGGATTATGTACAAGTACAACTTGTGTCACCCCGGGCCACCAAGCCTCTACTTTAGTTCACGATCATAATTTCAATTTTAAAGTTCAACTTGAGTCCTGTTTTTACGCTTATTTTTGTCCATTTTAGACAAGATATCCTTTTCGTAACAATTTAAAAATAATCTCTGTAGAATACGTGGTCTCTTTGTTTCTCTTTCTCACACAAATGATAAGCGCTGTGTTTATCGCATCGGTTGGTGATCTTCCCCTAGCGCGTTTGCCAATCACCTATCACAAGATTATGAGCCTCTAAAAACTATTCCTGGGAGACTGCATTATGTAACCAAAAAGCGGAGGGTCTTTTCTTGGCAGATCATAGACAACTAGCAATTTTTGATCTTGGGTTCTTTAATTACTTATGAACTCTACTGTAATTACGCGTTTTGAAGATTCTAATATGCCATCATCTAGATTTCAAGGTGTATTTAGATGTGAACTTCAAAACAAATGCGCGTGAAACAGGGTGAAATATGAAAAAAAAAACTTGTTTGTATTGGTTTAAAAATAGTAATTTAATAAAATCTAAAGCTTGCCGACAAGGTCTAAAAAAAAGCTCGACCACAGAGCTTCAGTTGGAACCACCTAGAGCTTTTATAGATTTGCTCTACATTTACATCCAAACATCCAAATACTTTCAGGGGAAGCAATGAACAATTATAATCTGCTCACAAACGCGCCCTGGGGCCGCAAAGCTATTTATTATAGATTTTCCTGTAATGCTTCAAATAACTATAATTTATGGGCCGATATTGGCAACCAACGGATTCCGGAAAGCGAGATAATTCTCGTCCACGAGGATAGTCTTTTCTTGCTCTTTTCTCGAATTAAACAATGTTGTAGTAAAACTATAATACTACCTAAAATGTAATTACATGTAATTAAATATGACAATTATACATTTTACATACCTATGTGTCAGCATAGGTATGTAAAATGTATAATTGTATACACTTACAACAATTGAACAGCCTTTTGAAGCTCGGATCTAACGTTGATAAAAAAAATAAGAAGTTATAGTGAGCTACGAAATAGACTTTAAGCGAGGGTTATTAAAGAAAAATAAAAGTAATAAAACAAGTCGTGCGTATCGTGTAGAAGCGTCGGAGGCCGGAGGTGAAAAGGAAGGGAAGGGTGCGGGTGGCCGCAACAGCCTGCGTTTCAGTCGTCAGCAGACTCCGAAGGGCATCGCCCGTCACCCAGCTTCTGTTGCAAACTTTATCGGACTATAAGCGCGTCCTCCGTAGCAAAGAAAGTGCGCGCTTTCGTAAAGTAAAAAAAAAACTTTGGGTGTTGTACGCACCTTTTAAATTAAAATGTGATTGTTTGAAAGAGACTAAGTTGTAAAATTGGAACAGTCAAGATGTCGCCGAAACAATCTTTCGGCCGCTTGAAAAAGTTGTTGATGACATTGATGGTTGTTGTGTATCTCGATAGCACCGTGATTGAAAAAGTTAGATGTGAGAAGATCGGCATAGGTGAGTTGTTAAATACTAGGTAAATACTATAAGTTTGTTTGGAATCGAGAGTTGAGTAACAGTCTTTTTATTATTTACAGAAAGTTATATGTCTTACTATTGAGCCATTAATAATATCACAAAAAGAAGAAAAAAAGTACAACAATCGGTTCAATAGACATATATTTTTTCAATGTTTGTTATACTTTTTCAGGTCATCTTCTCTGATTATTCCTCTTTGGTATCTTTATATTCAGAATGGGCATTAAATAAAAAATATATAGGTAGTACTTCTTAATTTGTTTTTGTTGTGTTTTGTAAAATTTTAATTACTTCAAATGAGTGGTTTAATAAATTAATGTATACAAGGTGTTACAAAAGATGCTAACTCTTTTTACAGCGTAATAGCACCCGCTGATAGGAATCACAACCTAAATATTTTTTTTGCTCTATGACGTTCCGTTGATTTTTAAATTGATAAAATGTGAACGCTGTGGCGGGAGAAAACTATTTTTTAAATATTGTTTTCATTGACTTTCACAATGTTTTAACAACTCAAAGCTATGCAAATGCACCTACACCTACAAACATATTTTTAAATTTGAGCTTATACCAAAAACAAAAAAGTTATGATTTTCTAAATGTTGAGGTTATAAAATAAAAGTTGTTTTTTTCAACATTTTTTTTACAGAATTGACATCCTGTTGACCAGTAGGTTAGAATGTTTTGTAACACGTTGTATAGTTACTCAATGAAATTATAAAAATAATAGGTAAGTTTAATTAATCTAAGAACGAACCGCGTTTCTGAACATTTCAAGTCATGTTTTGTTTTATCTAATTAAAAAAATAAGCTTACTTGGACACAAAAAAAGGAAAAACCTACCTAGGCTAAATAATAGAGTCGAAAGCGATGACAGTGTTATGTCAAGTGTGAGCGAGAGAACTTACCTGTAGGAATCCAAAGGAAACAACATTTTTTATCAAATCGAGCAACAACACACATCGACTAGACTAGAGGTCCTGCTATGACTCATGAATTTTCTAGTGCGATTATCATACTTGTCGTGAGCCTCGTGTGTAATTTTCTGAAAGTCGTAGTAAAATACCATGTCAATGTGACTGCTGCATATACAGGGTGTTGTTTTGGCCAGTGTCACCCGACCTAAGGACGATAGTTTGAATAACTCTTGAAACTAAAAATAAGTTTTTTTTTTTGTCTAAAATATTTTTGATGGACAATTTACCTACCTTGTTTAAGTTGTTCTATAATAACCGCGACGTGCGGACCGCGACCCCCGCCTTCTCATAACGCGCGCGCGATGTGGCGCTCGTGCGGCCGCAAGCGTAAGTGTAATCCCACCAAAAACATTCTGTAAAAAACTAACCAGGTCTCGATGGAGCTACTTGTTTATCTCTAAAAAGTAATGAAATCTAGACAAAGTCGTGCCAAGTCTAAGGTTCCTTACTGCGATTTCTTTATTATTATAGTTAATGTTGTGAGACTTGGCCGTTGAAGGGTACACAAGCGGTTCTGGCGACAGATTGGTGCAATGGTGTCATGGAGCACCTGCGTCATGGTGCGGTTTTGTACCCTTGGGTACCCTTCAACTGCCAAGTCTCACAACATTAACTATAATAATAAATAAATCGCAGTAAGGAACCTTAGACTTGGCACGACTTTGTCTAGATTTCATTACTTTTTAGAGATAAACAAGTAGCTCCATCGAGACCTGGTTAGTTTTTTACAGAATGTTTTTGGTGGGATTTCACTTCTTTTTGTAGAAACGTGGGCATATTGATTTATTTTATTAGATTTTCTGATTTGACACAGTTTTTTAATTTGTGTAATGTTCGAGTAGAATACAGTTAATCGTTCGACTATTTCTTCTTGTTAACTTGTAAGTACTAGTGGTTCGCCCCGAACTGTGAACTCGCGACCCCATATAAACTTAACAACCCCATATCTCGGCAACCCCTCGACCGATTTGGCTCATGTTTGAACTTAAAAATTCTTTTAATTTTATTTACCCGCCTACCAAATTTCATAACGATCCGATCAAATTTACTAAAGTTATCGTCGAACTTTCATACATACAACCATACATACATACAAACATACAAACGCCGGATCGTTCCAGTAGACTCGGAGAACCTCGCTCGCTCGTTCAACTAGTGGTTCGCTCCTGAAAATTTTTATGAACATTATGAATGTTCGTTCGACGATAACTTGAGTAAATTTAGTCGGATCGTTATGAAATTTGGCAAGCGGGTAAATGAAATTAAAAGAATTTTTAAGTTCGAACATGAGCCAAATCGGTCGAGGGGTTACCGAGATATGGGGTTTATATGGGGTCGCGAGTTCACAGTTCGGGGCGAACCACTAGTATAGTTTTCCCTTTATGTGGCCATTAAACCCTAACTCTGTACCAAATTTCAGCTCTCTGTGTTTATGGGAAGTACTAGTTCTATTTTGATGATCATGAGTGAGTGTGTGTCATAAATGCGAAACTTTGCTTTCGCTTAACTTCGGAACTAAATGACCTACAGACTTGAAATTTTGGATTTTGAGTATGTGAATATAACTTACTAGATGACGAAAATTTCTGCGTTCTCGTCTTATCCAGAGGTTCTCAAATAGGGGGCTGAAAATGCGGCGAAATGGTTCCAGTAAAGGATGGTACGGCAGTGTTTGCTTCGCGCTCGACCTGGCGGGGGCACTGCCGTGCCCCCAGATAGTAAGGGAGCGTTAGTTTAATAGTAAGGGAGCGTTAGTTTAATAGTAAGGGAGCGTTAGTGTAATAGTAAGGGAGGCCACAGTTTAATGATTTTTGGGTATTTTTCACTGATATATTTTAATTTCTTTTTATTATTATTTTTGGCTTCAGTATTATGTAAATAATCACCCCTGAGTCGGTTACAAAACAACACCATCAATAATTTACCGTAAAACGATGTGATTAGAAACTGGATTAAAAAAAACAGTTAAATTAAATAAATATTTTATTTAAGAAGAGTAGGTTTACAAGAGCGTACATAGTGTGTTAGTTATAATAAGATTATGAATGGAAACAAGATAACTTAAAATTACTTGAGACCTTCTAAACAGTTGACAATCAGTTAAAATAGACACTGGTGGCAGTTGTGTTTCTATTCATGCTCTGTTTTCTATTCACCCCGTTTCACCCTACTTACTTAAAATAGTACAGACTGACAGTGATAGACTGACATACTGAAACACAAGGCACAGCTGGAAGTTTCTTTAGAAATATTTACGCCCTTGTATAGGTCGCGTCATGTAAAAAGAACGCTACTGGTCAAGCTGCACATTAATTTAGGCGATAGATCGGTCTGTATAGGCTGTGTTGTGTAGCTAGTATAGCTAGTATACTAGCTAGTAGCTATATGGCTAGTTTAAAAATAAAACAATAGTCCTAGTGCTTACGTGCGTGGGTGTAACCATGCGCAAACACACCCCTTCCGCTTTTTTCTAGAGTTCTTTTTACATGACGCGACCTGTACACGTTCTCTTACTACCATGTTATTATTATTTTTTTTTTTTAATTTAGCCTGTACGATGTCACACTCTAAGTCATTTAAGTCTTTTTTAATATTATGTGTGCAATAAAGTGCAACAAACAGCTGAAACAGAGCCGATGATTAAAACTTGGAACGTGACATTTTGAACCTGACATTAATCATTATAGAACTTAATGACAAATTATCATCACACACCATGGTACTTACTCACTTGAAATACCTACCAGCCCACCGCAACTGATAGATAGCTAAATTAAAAGGCGCATCAATTACCAATTGTCGTTAACTGAAAACAGAATAAAAACGAGTGGACGTAATTAAGGAAAAGCCTTGGCTCGTGAATGGATTCTTTTGGTTCCCAATTTGGCTGAAAGACTGGGGCGCTGTAGAAAGGCAATGAAAACATCGATTTTGCATAAGACGCCCGCAAGACCGCGTTATTCACTCTTGGCTCCGATGCTTTATTTTTCGATATCCACATCCCACTTCGATAGACACAGCTGAAATTTTGGGATCCGTTGGCAAGCGAGCATTAGCGTTATTTTTAGGCCCCGCAGGTTACTAATAAGTATCTAAGAACTTATACAAAGTATAACTTGAGTTTTTCATTACGTTTAATAATAGGTATTTTTAAGTCTTCCAGTAGGTATTTATACCGTCCGTCTGTCTGTCTGTCTATGTCATGTCAGACATTTTTTTTCCTATAAGTACATACGACAGCACGTCAGAGTGTACAGTATTGTTGTAAAGTCACCCGTAACGAAACCGAGTAGGGAGCTGGCGTGTAAGCGTCGACGTGCTGTTTGTGTACTACAGACACAACAGCGTAGGAAAATTTAAACTAAAGTAGGTAATTACAGTTTTCCAGTGATTATACAGTCCGTCAGACTGTCTAAATGTCTACATTGATCTCAATGTAGGTACATTATTATAGTGTCCAACCTAATGTAATGCAAAATGTGCTTTTTTGTGTTTTCAATACGTATTTCAGACATTTTTTCCCTGCTCTGAGGATAAATGAGCGTAGTAAAATAGAAACTAAAGGTAATTACTTATAATATTTATTTGAGCAAGGATGTAATACTATTGCAGCGAGTGCTTGTAGGGGTGGCTTTCCGGAGGGTTTAGGTACACACAACGGCATTGAGAAAATACAAAAGACCTATACCTACCTAGCATAAAAGTTTCACTACAATACTTCGACAAGCGTAAATCCACTCCTCATATGTTGTGTTCCCAGAATTCCGGTACTTCCGGTGGATGTCGGTTCGCACCTGCATTTATTACCAAAGTGTTGGTACTTCATGTCGTTGTGTTTAAAATTTGGCAAATGCCTGTTAAAAGTGCCTGGCAAGTGCCTGTAAAAAGAGTTAGGATTTAGGATCTTTAGTAACACCTTGTTGTATTTGTGTTGATTTATTATAATTAACTATTCTTAAATTCAAGCTAAGAATATACTTGGTAAGTACGGTGGTCAATAGGCAGCAATCTAATCTCGTCTCGGCGCAAAATGTGACCCATGAGAACGAAGTTACATAGTCGCAAAAATAAACCAAAACAAACTCACTTCCATCGATGACTATTTTTATCCACCGACATGAAATGAAACTAGTGCCTCTGTGAGTTGGGCACTTAGCCTGTAACGCAATGGCGGGTCAATGGCGTCCCGGCAGAAGGACAAAACCGGGCTCTCCTCGTTTTTCTCCTACAACCAGAGAACTAATCCTCTAGAATTCTTTAATTCTTTGCTGTACTACGAAAACATTAAAAGGACAGACAGCGTTAGCAAATCGTAATTGAAGTCGTCACCTGACAGCCCATTTTGGCACCATTGTGTTACAGGCTAAGGGCCCTGTAGACCTCGCGAGTCTGTTGAGTGGGAGCGTTGTCAAGCCGCTCTGAGCTTCGCTCAACGCGGGACTCGGCCTTCGGCCTGGCGAGAATTTCTACAGCTCGGACTTCGGCCTCCGCCTCTGTACAAATACTGTTTTCGCGTATTTTATTGAATAAATCCAAAACTATGAGCATTTTCATTTGATATGTCACACGATATATTTTGCAAAACTTTTAATTCACCCCCTTAAGTGGCCCCATAATTAAAATTCCTCCATTTATGTTACACGTCCGTATTTGGGTCACCGACTTACAATATTATGTGTACCAAATTACAACTCAATCGGTTAAGTAGTTTTGAAGCAAATTGGGTGTGACCGACGGACAGACAGACACACAAGGGATCCTATGATGGTTCCGTTTTTTTCCTTTTGAGGTAGGTAGGTACGTTTTGGGGTAAAAAAGAAAACTGTTCGACAAAAAAACATGTAACTATGGAACCTGCTAAAAAAAGTAAAGCCTTTGCATCTACTTAATGAGATGATTTATTTTATTCAGCGTCCAGTGGCACCTTCACTCACACTAGATGGATGAGAGAACACTAAGAGATAGGTCGAATAAGCTGCTCAAAAACCATATCCAACCTGATCAGTTAAAAAGGCGACCAGTAGAGAAGAACAGACATACGGATCGGATATACGAAAGCATTTTTTCCCAAGCTAAAACGGAGACACTCGCTCACTTCGTTCGCTCGGTCAAATAGGGGTGTTATAGGTTTGACCGTTATGTGTCTGTCTGTGGCACCGTTGCGTTTTTTTTAAGTCTTAAAGTCTGTTTTCTAGCGAGTGTTCTTAGATATGTTTTTATCAAAATCGGTGAAACCGTAGAGATATTATGCTTATTTGAGGCTACAATGTCGGGGGTATTTAAAATTTTAAGTAGTTATTTTAGATTTTATATCATTGCCCTAGTATGCATTGAAATAACAAGGTAGCTTTTTACCTTATCTCAAAAGGCAAGGTTACTTAGTTATTCTATCTATATAGGTAGGTATTATAAGACCCGTATTGTCCCTTCGTTATACCTTACTGAGTTTAGCTGTTTTTAACTTTCGCAAGGGTCGCGAGGGGAAGGATTGTGAGTTCGGACCGTTCGTTGTCGTCGTACATAAATCTTCGGGCAACCCGTAACAATGTGTAGCTGACTTGTCGCACTGCTGGAATGTCGAACTTTACGGCTTTTAAAACTAGGGATGGCTATTAAAGACGCTACCCGACTACGCCTGAAGTTCTGTTGCGTTTGTTTGTTTCCTGAAGTATCTAAGCTTTACAATTCATACATTGGTCCTCTAGCAAGTAACTAAGTAAGTCGGTGAAGTCTACGACCTTTACCGACTGTCCTTTGGGATTGGTAAATGAAACAAACGATTCGACTGTAGTTGTTAAACAAAATAGTTATACAGTATATTTTGTACCTTGAACACTATAGAGTGTTTTAATTTTCCCAACTTATCCAGGTTAAACAAGAAATTGTGGGTTCTTTTGTGTCAGCTCCATCGCTGTTCCTCCTCAGAACGTGTAAAGACCCATACCTATACACTACACTCAGCATCAGAAAAATCACACCTTTTGAAAGTCTAGAAACAGTGACTTCGAAAAACTTTAATACCTTCAAAGGAAACCATTTGAGAGGGAAGTTTTAAGTATAAATTGAATGGTAATAAAACGGACTATAGAAATAATTCAATAAATTTGTGTTTTTCGTTACCAGGGCAGAAATTGATTTAAGCGAAAAAACTTTGAATGAAACGGAGAAAATCACAAAATAATATGCTTCGAATTACTCTAAAACTTAGTCCCTTGCGATCTCTCATGGACCTGCAGGTTTCATGACTTCACCAGTACTTTTTTCAACATCACGTACCGAAAGGTTCATTTTGTTTATCAAAATGAAACGATTGTTTATTTTAAGGTCGTTAAATGTCGTTTCCATTGATATTTAATAATCCCCTCATAGGTAATTTATGCTGAGTAAGTAAATAATTTTCTTGCGGAGAAATGGATTAGAAAATGTGGACTTTACGAGAAAATCTAGAAAAAAAAAACAAACTGAGCGAAAAATGTGTAGCACACTGGTGTAGCCTACAGATGGGGAACCAGATCATGAAGTACCTTAAACATTTTGCAGGAGTTTAGTTATGAAGTTAATTTAATTTAGTTTATAGAACCGTTAAAGCTGGAAGTTCCAAAATAGAGAGAGGCAGGACTATAGCGTGCACCTGTGATCGCTGGCATTTTTAATAATCTAGGAGTGAGACATTTAGAACTTTCGGAAAGTTCTAGTCGCCGTCTTTCTTCTTTTTAGAATTGAAATTTTCTTTGATCATTGATATAGTGAATTTAAAGGGTTTTTTTTCTACAATTCAATAAACAAAAACATACTATAATATTATACAGGGTGTTAAAAGACCGCCAAGAGACCCGAAAGCCACGCATACTAGACACCAAAACAAAGTACTTTTTTGATAAATTATTGCTGGGAAATGATTTTGGTTTTTTAGGTTATAATTTTGAAAAATATTTTATCAAGCAATGGACGTGTAACGCACAGAAGTCATATTGCGCAAGCGTAGGTATAAGTTTATGTTACTTAAGCTTGAAGTGCCGATGTTTAGAATACATTGCGGGTTGCAATTTTAACGTCGTTTTTGGTAAGAAATATTCATAATTTTGATATGGCTTCTTGAGAAGGTATGTTAAGAACAAGATACTGAATGAACTTTTGCAAAAAAAAAGTTTTGAAAAGTCCGACTTTGAACCTCATTATCTCAGAAACCGTTGATTTCCCAGGCATAGTTCCTTGGACAAAAATGTTCCTTATGATGAGGACAATACGTGGTTTCCCGCTTTGTTGGCGGTCTTTTAACACCCGGTATATGGAACAGCTCAACAGTACAACAATACCTACTTATAATATATTTTCACACGTTAACAGCACAAGAAAATAGAAAAGCACCCTTTTAATGTTAAACGAGGGACAAAACTTGTTGTCTTTTTTTGTTTGTTAATTAGGTTTGCTGGAACCGATTGTATTGGCTATAATTAATATCATTGTTTGTCTATTATCTATGACATGACATAATGTTGTACGAAATCCAAGAAAACACTTTTGTAACCAATTAAAAACCCGGTTGAGTAAAAAACACATGAGGCGCCCATTACCGCTTGTTATGTTAGATGATTGATGACGTAGGTACAGCAGATTTTTATTTGAACCTTAAACTAGGAACAGTGTCGACAAACAACCAACCGGTGAAGAAATTGCTAACGGCGCGGCGAGTCGGAGTGAAGGCGTTAACTTTACTTTTAACGCTTATTTTACGGTCCAAATGCAATCATTATTTCAGCTACTAAGTTAAGAACGTGGTCTAGCCTTTCTTTCTTCACATTCTGTAGTTGTGTCACTAGTTTATAGTAATCTGCTTTTTGTTTCATGTTTTCAACTACAAGAACGCTGAGGTACCTAAATCCGCCAAATTTAATACAGGGTAGCCCAAACATAGACGTCAAGCGAGAAAACCTAGATAGCTGATACCGAGGGCTACCCGAATCACCCCCATGTATGTTCAGCCATTTTTTGTCGTTTAGAAGTTATGAGGCTTATAAGGTTTTTTTGGAACAAATTACCTAGCATTGGATTTTATTTTCTAACTTTTTTTTCTTTAGACTTTTCAGATTTTTTATTCTTTAGGGTCTCAGATAATTTATCTATTACCAAAAAAATAATGATCAACTATGGACTTCTAGAAGTTACCGCAATTTTGATCCAAAGTACAAAAATGTTGTTTTCGGGAAATCATCACTGAAATAGTTTGTATGGAAAAAAAAAATGTAGAGGCCTGAAGGATTATCTTTTAATTTTAAAAACTTTCCCAAAGTTCAGAATAATACAAAAAACCTGTCAGTTTATGGGACTTTTATTCAAGTAATTCGCGATCAAAGTCGAAAAACTGGAGTTGGAAGAAATTTTATTTCAATAGATTTTAATTTATTTTAGTTTATTCGGACAAAAATCATTGCAGGTAGGCTTGATATCGCCTGTCAGCATGGCCTGCATTTGAAATTCACGAAAAAAAACAAATCCTCATTTAATTTTCGGAATCAAATGAGGATTTGTTTTTGCACTGATTTTTGTCCGAATAAACTAAAATAAATTAAAATCTATTGAAATAAAATTTCTTCCAACTCCAGCTTTTCGACTTTGATCGCGAATTACTTGAATAAAAGTCCCATAAACTGATAGGGTCTTTGTACTATTCTGAGCACTAAGGCTTTGGGGAAGTTTTTGAAATTAAAAGAAAATCCTTCAGACCGCTACTTAATTTTTTATCCATACTAACTATTTTAATGATGATTTCTCGAAAACAAAATTTTTGGACTTTGGATCAAAATTGCGGTAACTTCTAGAAGTCCATAGCTGATCATTATTTTTTTGGTAATAGATAAATTATCTGAGACCCTAAAGAATAAAAAATATCTCTGACAAGTCGAAAGAAAAAAAAGTTAGAAAATAAAATCCAATGCTAGGTATTTTTTTTCAAAAAAACCTTAAACGCCTCATAACTTCTAAACGACAAAAAATGGCTAAACATACATGGGGGTGATTCGGGTAGCCCTCAGTGTCAGCTAACTAGATTTTCTCGCTTGACGTCTATGTTTGGGCCACCCTGTATTTTATTCCAACACAAGAAAGCTCATCAATCAGTAGGTATAGCCGTTTTGATTAAGAGACAATAGGATTAGTAAGAATCTACACTTTGTCTAAGCAATCTTACGTTAAAAAACATTTACGTTTAAAACAAAATAACAGTCATTTTTTTATTGGGGTTCAAATCCTGTCCCGAGTGAATTTTTTAACCTTATAAAAATCTTTATAAAGTTCCCTAGCACGGGTTAGTGCTTTAGAAAATACAAAAAAATAACAGACCTCATAACCTACTTGGTTAGGAGGTCTATTATTTTAAACATTTATAATAAGTTGAAAAAATCCACTCGGGACAGGAGTTGAACCCGAGGTATGCGAGAGGTTGCGGGTTCAAGTTCTGTCCCGAGTGAATTTTTTCTACTTATTATAAATGTTTAAAATATTCCCTAACACGGGTAAGTGCTTTAAAAAAACAAAAAGAGGTCTATTATATAGGCTTCCATACCCTCACATACACAGACACCTTTTACAGAACCTTACACACTCACGCACCCTCACACACCACATAAACCAAGGGGACCATCCAATAATACAAGGTGTTACAAAAGTACCTAACTCTTTTTACAGGGTAAAAGCACCCGGTGATAGGGATCACAACCAAAATTTTTTTTGTCAATGAAGTTCCGTTAATTTTTAAATTAATAAAATGTGAACGATGTGGTGGAAGAAAAGTATTTTTTAAATATTGTTTTCATTGACTTTCACAATGTTTTAACAACTCAAAGCTACACACAGAAACATATTTTTAAATTTGAGCTAATAATCAAAACAAAAAAGTTATGAAAAATATTCAATTTTGAGGTTATAAAATAATAAACAAAAAAAAAACAACTTTTTTTACTGATTTGACATCCTGTTTACCAGTAGTTTACACCCAGTAAAAAGAGTTACGTACTTTTGTAACACCTTGTATACTATCATTATAAATAATTTAAATTAAATAAAAATCTGTTAACGATTTTGTAACTCGCTGTTACATCTCATCGTTAAATTATTATAAAAAAATACATTGATTGATGTATAATATCGTCCCCGTAGAGCGAAAAGTCACTAACACTTTTGCCGAAATTTAGTTATGAATGCCATCAGAATCGCATTTTTTTTCTCTTTTTTTGTCTTATCGCCATATCAATATGATTGATCGTTTAAAAGTTAGAATGTGCTAAAACTCAATAAATAACCAATTCAACCTCTACTTGTAAAATAACTAAACATACTTAGTTAATTTACGTTCTCGCAATGCGATGAATTTTGATTTTACTCGGAGGGAAGAACAAACTAACTGACTAAGATACTCTAACTTGGGTAGTTCTTCACTACGGCTTGATGATCAATTTAGAGTTAGTTAATTAAAAAAATCACTCACATCTTTAGTAATGGTATGTCCGACAGATATGACAGGCCAATATCAAGAAGATAGTATTTTTTATGACATCTGCTTGGTTTGAATTTATCAAAACTATATGATTATTTATTTATGTGAATAAATAATTTATGTGATTTTGTCTAGTAAACGAAATTGTTTCATTCAAATATTACTAAAAACTAACTAAAGAATACATTTACACAATAATTTACAGAAAAAGTCTTCAAATTCATTTTTAGTTTGATTTTAAGATTCCCTGACAAAAGTACTTAATTACAGTAATTGTTTTTTGAGAAATACAAAAAGTAACTAATTTCATTTAAAAAAAAACAAAAAAAAAAACATTAACTAACAACGGGTGATCAGAATTTGGGGGCCAAAACTAATCAATATGGTTTTTCAGCTATAACTTTTAAACAGTTAGGGGTATTATTAATTTTGTGATAATTTCGCACGCGTAAAGAAGACACCTACACTATGAAAGCCTCAAATGAAGAAAAATTAAGAAAAAACAAAAACTATGTTTTTTTTAAATTTTCGAAATTTTAAACCTCCATATCTCAAAACATGAAAAGTGTACGTAATGACTTTTCACTCTACGGGGACGATATCCTAGTTCTCTTCAAGTTTATGATGGCATGTAGGTTGTATATTGAAAAAAAATTTCTCACATCAAACAATAAAAAAAGATATAATACCTATTTGAATTAATATTAGTAAAATTATATTTAATGGAAATCTATTATTGGCTTTGGTCTGTAACATGAAGATTTATATCTGTTGAGTTGTTGATTTCCTGAATAAGCATAAACATACGTGCGTGGAGCACGGAATTCACATTTTGCGGTCTTATTTAAAGTAAAAGTGCCACTTAGGATTGTGAAGGAAGACTGAAAGTATCAAAACGGTAATGATCACTCTAGCCATGTCTCGCCACTAGCACTACCGAGCAACGAATGACCCAGATTCAATAAAAGAATGTCGCCATCGGTCACGAGCATCTGAAAAATCTCGCAAACATCCCATCCGTCGGACGGAAGGGAACTAACCATTCTTTGTTTTCCAAACTACACAATAATTAGCGGAATTGCCTTGCTGATCGTAGGCTACACTATAAGCTATTAAGTATTTTGTATCTACATAGGTGTAATTATAATAGTACGCACGACCGCACGTCGACCTTTACACCCTAGCACTCAACTCAGTTACGTTACGGGCGACTTTACAACAAAAGTGTTCAGTCTGACGTGCTGTCGTGTGTACATTCTACCTACAGGGTGCACTGTGCTGCTGCGGGTTCGCTTATTTTTGTCCCTTCTATCACTATGCAAAGCGGCTTGCTTTCATAATTAAAAGCAGCTTTTCGGTAAAAAATGGCCGTAGCTGCTATGACGAGTTCTAAACTATAGGGTGCACTCTAAGTCGATAGCGGAACTTTAAGAAGGCTGTCTACTGATCACTACAAACAACTGGTACTAGGTGGTGAAAAAAATTAAGCGAAAAAAATCAGCTGTTTCATACATTTGGTGCAGTGAGTCGACCTTTTGTATAGAACAGCTGATATTTTTTTAGCTCCAGTTTTTTCGCCACCTAGTACAAGTTGTTTGTAGTGATCAGTAGACAGCCTACTTAAAGTTTCGCTATCGATTTAGAGTGCACCCTGTAGATTAGTAGGCAGTAACGATAAATGAAATTTTTACATATTGCGTATTAGGAACGCATGAAGGACTAAATATTTTTTTGTTTTATTGTTTTTCAAAAACCAAATGGTATTTTTGTCTGAAACTTCGCACCCACAGCTTATAAAAAACAGCAATGAAAATAAGAGAGTTTTACAAAATTTGATAGGTTTGTTTATGTATTAAAGCGCCTCTTTCAAGTAGCTACCAAAGAAGCTGCCCTGAATGCTTACCATAGCTATATATTATCCATACTCCGATACTTACTTATTCTCTGGGGTAACTCCGTAAATCTTGAAAGGGCATTTATAGCACAAAAAAAATGCATAAGGGCACTTTGCGGTGCTAATATCAGAGACAGTTGCAAACCATTATTCGCTGCCTTAAAGATTCTACCACTACCATCTCTTTATATTTTTGAAATTTCTACATTTAAAAAAAACCCAGATATCGTTATATACCCTAGCGCTCGCCTACTAGCCGTTTCCGTGCGAGAGTCGGGCTACTGGCTGCAGGCGCACCCATCAACCTCGATAGGGACCCTGATGGATAATACCTCTTTCAGTACCGCCATCGGACTGCGACTGGGTTGCGCAATTACCGTGCCCCATCGCTGCCCCTGCGGCGCCGACGTCGATCGCCTGGGCCACCATGGCCTGTCGTGTCAGCGGAACGCCGGCCGCCTTCCCCGCCACGCGGCTCTCAATGATGTCATCCGAAGGGCCTTTGCCACAGCCGGGGTTCCGGCCATGCTGGAACCTGCCGGAATCATCCGTGACGACGGTAAAAGGCCCGACGGCATGACATTGATCCCCTGGAAGCATGGGAGGCCGCTGGTGTGGGACGCCACCTGCGTCGACACACTGGCGCCCTCCCATGTTTCCCAGAGTGGAAGAGCTGCTGGCTCAGCGGCGGGCGCGGCCGAAAGCCTCAAGCGTCGCAAATATGGTTCAATTGGAAACAATTACATATTTGCGCCGTTTGGGGTCGAGACGATGGGCACATGGGGCCCAGAGGCGCGCCTGCTCTACAAAGACCTAGCGGCGCGCCTAGTCGACGCTTCGGGAGACCAGAGGGCTGGCGCGTACCTCGGCCAGAGGATAAGTCTGGCCATCCAAAGAGGCAACGTCGCCAGCGTTCTGGGCTCACTGCCGCGGGACAGCGACCTGGGGCAGGTCTTTTATTTGTAAATATTATGTTTAGTTAGTTTAGTTTAGTTTAATAGAAGTTTTATTTGCATAGGTATTTAGTTTTAATTTTTTTTGTTTATAATGTTGTTTTTAGGTTAATTTTAGTTTTAATTTAGCTTTTAGTTTCAGCAATTATATTATTATATTAGATATCTTAAAATAAAACTATGAAATGGGGCAGTTATAAAAATAAATTGTATGTTCCTTCTAAAACAAAAAATGTATACTCAGAAAATTCCTACTGTAAGGCAATACAACTTTTTAACTCCTTGCCAGAAGAGATCAGAAACCTACCTACATCTAACCAAATTTTAAACTTCATTATTCAAAATCCTAATAGAAAAAATGTATTACACAATTAATAACTTTTTGAATGACTATAAATAATAGCATCTCACCTTTAAATTCTTATCTTATGTGCCATAATAAAATAATTATAAAAAAAAAATCAGAGCTTTTAAATCGTTAAGTTTGTTTGTAGTTTTTAATTTGTTTGTTCTTTAAAATATTAATTTATGTACCCACCTCAAATATTTACGCACCTTAACAGGTAGAACATGCTGCACTTTTTTTATATTTTTATACCATCTTTACATTAGGTAGGTAATCGTATGAGGTAGTGGCCACCCCTGGTGTCAGAGTTTGGTGTGGTGTCTTTACATTATTGTAATACCATGTTTCTTGTAAATAAATTCTTCTATTCTATATTATATTTTATTCGTATGAGGTTCGATCTTGGAACTGTTCGATGTATGAGACCTGAGTATTTTGATCTAAATGACAACCTGATACGAGGGCGGAGTGATAAGTCTGGTAAAATCTATCTTCTATCTATATCTATATCTATATACCGGGTGTTAAAAGACCGCCAACAGACCCGAAAGCCTCGCATACTAGACACCAAAACATAGTACTTTTTCGATAAATTATTGCTGGGAAATGATTTTGGTTTTTTAGGTTATAGTTTTGAAAAATATTTTATCACGCAATGGACGTGTAACGCACAGAAGTCATATTGCGCAAGCGTAGGTATCAGTTTATGTTACTTAAGCTTGAAGTGCCCATGTTTAGAATACATTGCGGGTTGCAATTTTAACGTCGTTTTTTGTAAGAAATATTCATAATTTGGATATGGCTTCTTGAGAAGGTATGTTAAGAACTAGATACTGAATGCATAGATGCAAAAACATTTTAGAAAAGTCCGACTTTGTTGCAATTTTAACGTCGTTTTTTGTAAGAAATATTCATAATTTTGATATGGCTTCTTGAGAAGGTATGTTAAGAACTAGATACTGAATGCATAGCTGCAAAAACATTTTTTTGTAAAGTCCGACTTTGAACCTCATTATTTTGGAAACGGTTTATTTCCCAGGCATAGTTCCTTGGGCAAAAATGTTCCTTATGATGAGGACAATACGTGGTTTCCCGCTTTGTTGGCGGTCTTTTAACACCCTGTATATATAAAAATGAATCGCCGTGCATTAGTCTCGTTAAAACTAAGAAACGGCTTGACCGATTTGCATATTTACTGTTTGGTTTAGTTCACCATAGTTCAGGGTAGGTTTAAAACCAAAGAAATATGGGAAAAGTTAAAGGATTAGCTGAAAAACGGAAGAAATAAAAATTGGTCATTTTGTATTGGAATCGCCATTTTTGACGCGGAGAGTCAAACTATTTCAGGTGATACGAAGTTCACCGGGTCAGCTAGTTTTGGAATAAAATTATCGCAAATTGCATGTAACCTCCTTGTTCACAACTCTTTTGAGGGACTATATTTAAATTTTCTGCCAGTACCGCCGGTTAGTTTTTTTTGACAATAAAATAAAAACAATCGAACGCATTTTCGCAAAGATGGAGAAAAGTGAATTTCAAGTGTTGATTAAACATTATTTTTTGCGCAAAAAAACTATTACGGAAACAAAACAAAGGTTTGATAAATATGATGGGGACTCTGCTCCGTCGATTAAAATTATTCTTATATGGTTTAGGGATTTTCGGTGTGGTCGTACAAGCACAAGTGATGCTGAACGCCTAGGATGCCCAGTTGAGGTCACTACTCAAGAGATGATCGCTAAAATTCATGAGTTTCATGACATAGTGTTGAACGACCGAAGAGTTTTAAAGAGCGAGATAGTAGCCATCTCAGACAAACGTGTGCGCAATATCTTACACCAACATTTAGATATGAAAAAGCTATCCACGCGATGGGTGCCGCGTTGAAGAAAATCCGAGTTTCGCACGAGTGCGCGATTGCCATGGCCAAATTCCATGAGTTAAGATATGAGTTGCTATCTCACCCACCATATTCGCCAGATTTGGCCCCTTTCGACCATTTTCTGTTTCCGAATTAAAAAAAATGTCTCGGAGAAAAAAGATTTAGCTCCAATGAGGAGATCATGCACGAAACCAATGCCTATTTCGAATTTGCGATAATTTTATTTCAAAACTAGCTGACCCGGTGAACTTCGTATCACCTGAAATAGTTTGACTCTCCGCGTCAAAAATGGCGATTCCTATACAAAATGACCAATTTTTATTTCTTCCGTTTTTCAGCTAATCCTTTAACTTTTCCCATATTTCTTTGGTTTTAAACCTACCCTGAACTATGGTGAACTAAACCAAACAGTAAATATGCAAATCGGTCAAGCCGTTTCTTAGTTTTAACGAGACTAATGCACGGCGATTCATTTTTATATATATATATAGATATATAGATATAGATAGAAGATAGATTTTTACCAGACTTATCACTCCACCCTCGTACGTCCACGCGTTCTTGAGAAAATGTCAGACAGACAAACGGACAACAAAGTGATCCTATAATGGTTCCGTTTTACCTCTAGAGGTCCGGAACCCTAAAAACTTAGTCAATATGAACGCAATAGCGTCAAGGGTATCTAAACCCCCCAGCTCCTGTTTCGTTTGGCAGGCAGATAGCCAAATAGATTGTCAACCTCGGATACTCCTATCATCAGTGTAAAGAAGAAGAAGGGATACATTATTTGAGATTCTAATGGTTTATTTTCTTTGGCATATACCTACTTGTATTTCTGAATTGTTTCCTAATGTGTGTTAGGTACTTGTTTAACAAATAAATCCTTTATCGACCTAACTTGCTAGTTAGTAAATTACCCGAAGGATTGACAAATTCTAGATTAATAAGTTCGAGGCTCGACGCACGGCGATGCGGGTCCGCAGAGATAACGAGTAATGGCCAAGATAAGCATGCTTAGGCAACAACATCGTTGCAACGGAAGTATAGATTCGGAGGTAAACTGTAAACTTGTTGCCCCTGTAAAGGAGATATTGTATGATATTTTGTAGTAATTGTAAAAACTAAGAAAGTAAAAGATTCTGTTATTGGCTCAATTTGATGTGAGAACCAAACAGAGATGTGCAAACAGCATTGTTATATTTTTAACTATTGTTATTTATTACTAGATGCGAAGGTTGTTTAGGTCACCGGAAAATAACAAGACCCGTATGTTGATCAATTTTCGAGTTAGTTGATCAACTACCGGAAAATAATAAACGGCAGTTGAAATGTATTATTTAACGTATACATTTGCGGTAGTTGATCAATTTACGGCGTCTCGCGGTAAAATGATCCGACGAACGCGAGGTGTACGCTGATTGGTTGAATGTCTCACTTGCTTTTACCCCGCTCCCCGCCAGCCAGCCGCCGCCGCCATTACCTGTCTACGAAGTAACAAAATATCAGCTCCATACATTTAGTTTAAGTAGTTATCGAATTTTAGTATGGAACAGATGATATTTTTTTTCGAGATTTTGCAGTTCAAGCTGTGTGTATTGATCAGTTAAGCGACCAGGTCTAGGTGATTGTTAATTCTATGAATAAACACTTGATACATGCCTGTCACCATTGCCATCGACCAATTAGAGAACAGTGTATTATGTTACGGGTGTCAGTTTAACGTAAAATAGTAAACTAGGCAGCGATTGGTCCATTCGTGTATCATTTAACGTGTGGCAAATACGTTAGTTTAGCAACTTCCCGCCAGGCAGCGTAAGTTGATCAATTAACTAAAAAGTATTGCGTTAAGTGATACATTTCAACTGCCGTTTATTATTTTCCGGTAGTTGATCACTAACTCGAAAATTTTTCAACTTACGGTTCTTGTTATTTTCCGGTGACATATACATTTATTATGGAATGTACGTCAGGATCATCCACATTGTGCTTATAAGTTAAGAATTTATCATGTACCATTCTGCAATAGTACATTACTGCCGCGATCTGTAATGAGTGCGTTTCTGGCGCGCTTTTGATGGCCGACAGAGCGCAGCGTAGCGCAGCTCAAGGCCCTCACAGTGCGGTCAGCATTGCAGCCCTTGATGGACAAGCTGGAATGAAGGCCGAGACCGAAGGTCGAGGCCTTTATAGCGCGGCCAGCAAGGGCTGCAATGATGACCGCACTGTGAGGGCCTTGAGCTGCGCTACGCTGCGCTACGCTGCGCTACGCTGCGCTCTGTGGCCAGCAGCGCACTCATTGCAGACCAAGGCTTGTATCTGGGGGCACGGCAGTGCCCCCGCCAGGTCGAGCGCGAAGCAAACACTGCCGTACCATCCTTTACTGGAACCATTTCGCCGCATTTTCAGGCCCCTATTTGAGAACCTCTGGATAAGACCAGAACGCAGAAATTTTCGTCATCTAGTAAGCTATAATCACATACTTAAAATCCAAAATTTCAAGTCTGTAGGTCATTTAGTTCCGAAGTTAAGCGAAAGCAAAGTTTCGCATTTATGACACACACTCACTCATGATCATCATAATAGAACTAGTACTTCCCATAAACTCAGAGAGCTGAAATTTGGTACAGAGTTAGGGTTTAATGGCCACATAAAGGGAAAACTATAAAAACTAGGATAATCGAAGATCTGGAGCACCTGGTGACCCTGATTAGAAAACACAAGAGCCCTAATAGAACTAGTACTTCCCATAAACTCAGAGAGCTGAAATTTGGTACATAGTTAGGGTTTAATCGCCACATAAAGGGAAAACTATAAAAACTAGGATAATCGAAGATCTGGAGTACCTGGTGACCCTGATTAGAAAACACAAGAGCCCTAATAGAACTAGTACTTCCCATAAACTCAGAGAGCTGAAATTTGGTACAGACTTAGGGTTTAATGGCCATATAAAGGGAAAACTATAAAAACTAGGATAATCAAAGATCTGGAGTACCTGGTGACCCTGATTATAAAACACAAGAGCCCAACCAAACTATTATAGATCGACATATACCGCCCTTACAAAAAATATTCAACTTGGTGGGCCGCTTCATTTGATGTCAAAAATCGAAGGTCTGAAGTATCTGATGAAGAACCCTCAGCTGCCCGGGAAGCACAACTTCAAGATAAACGTTTTATCCCACTATCGGTTAGCGGCATCTCGCTTTACGCCGTGAAATAAAGCAAGATGGCGATAGCCGATAATGGGATAAAACTTTTATCGTGACATTGTGCTCCCCTAGCTGGTCTCAGCTGTATTATGGTAATGCCCCCTTCTACTATTGGTACATAAAAATATCGACTGTCATTGCAGAAATCCAGCGTAGTGGGACACATCTTCTAATTTAATCTAGCCTATAGCGTCCTACTGCTGGGCGAATGCCTCCCCTTCTGCTTTTAATACGCATATAAATAAAATTAAAGGAAATCTCTGGATAAGACTAGACTGGCTTTTACACTTATGCTTACAATTTAACAAAAACAAATAGTCGAACGATTAACTTTATTCTACTCGAACATTACTCAAATTAAAAAACGGTTTCAAATAAGAAAATCTAATGAAATAAATCAATATGCCCACGTTTCTACAAAAAGAAGTGAAATCCCACCAAAAACATTCTGTAAAAACTAGCCAGGTCTCGATGGAGCTGCTTGTTTATCTCTAAAAGGTTATGAAATCTAGACAAGGTCGTGCCAAGTCTAAGGTTCCTTACTGCGATTTATTTATTATTATAGTTAATGTTGTATGACTTGGCCGTTGAAGGGTTTACAAGGGTACAAAACCAGGTGCTCCATGACACCATTACACCAATCTGACGCCAGAACCGCTTGTGTACCCTTCAACGGCCAAGTCACACAACATTAACTATAATAATAAAGAAATCGCAGTAAGGAACCTTAGACTTGGCACGACCTTGTCTAGATTTCATAACTTTTTAGAGATAAACAAGCAGCTCCATCGAGACCTGGCTAGTTTTTACAGAATGTTTTTGGTGGGATAGTGCTTTACTCAAACAATGCGAGTAATTAAAATAGTAATTAGAATAGTAATTAAAATAGTAATTTAATTATTTAGCTTACCATTTGTCGTAGATTAGGTACTTTCTGTCGATTTTCCACTCCGCAAACTTTTTGTTGGTAAGCTTGCTTGTATTCTTCTTTTGACTTCGGTGGCAATAAATTTCCAATTACTAATTTCACTTGGTTTTGAATGTCCGGGGGTGTTAAACACATTAAATATAGGATTCGTCGCTTTAAGAGTTCACTTTTTCAACAAAAACACAGAAAAAATCACTTCGAACAACGCGCGAAAAGCCGAAAACAATATGGCCGCGCTTTTTTTTTCTATGCAATGTGTCGACTGCCAGTACCAATACAGCCCAATTCTAAATAAATACTTTTTGCGCCTGATGTTTGAGTTCTATTTATGAAACAAAACTCGACATTAATGGATTTTCATACAGTTTTTCTGGCCGCAAAACACGACATTAATGAAATTCCATACAACTTTTCTGGCGCCTAATCCAAGTAGCCCGCAAGTCCGACTTTGCTCAAAGAAGGTTGTCGAATTAATGTCCACATTACGAGCTTTTTTGAGTAAATGTATCTTAATAAACAAATAAATAAATAGAAACAAAAAAGCTTACCATGTAATATTTGTTAGCACTAAGAATGCAAGCGTCGTTAATTTTCGATTTATTTCTAACTAGTTGTGCCCGCGACTTCGTATGCGTTTTTACACATTTGACATTTAATTTAAATTCGACTGTGGAGGAAAACTCAAAAGGAAGGTTTTTTTTAACCCCCGACCAAAAAAGAGGGGTGTCATAAGATTGATAGCTTTGTGTATGTGTCTGTTTATGTGTTTATGAGGGTGTGCTTGTCTGTGTGTCTGTCTGTGTAAACGATACATTTATAATATAATATGTTTTGTTTAGATTAAGGTATCGCCCATGAAGATACCAGGAAGCTTAGTATAAGAATTGCTTAGGAAGTAAAGGAGTTTATATGTATCTCCCTCGACGTAGAGTGGGATAGATAAAGTTATAAGCCCGCGGATAAGGTCTTACCCATTCTCATGCTAAGCCAGCACGCAAAGCATAAGGTTGGGTTAGGCAGGGGTTCCCAACCTTTTTTTGTCTACTGCCCACTTTAAGAATAAATTATCGAGTCGAGAGCTCAGTCGGTGTCTAAGAGTCTTCCTAGCTAGGTAGATGAAATTATAAATCGACCCCAAAGCCCTACACAACCCTTCCCTTTTTTTTTCTGGGTCTCTTACCGCCCCCCTTTAGGCCTGCAGCGCCCACAAGGGGGCGTTATCGCCCACGTTGGGAAAGACTGGGTTAGAGCGTATCTACGGCAAATAACTCTGTCTATCCCGCTTTACGGCAAACAAAATATTTTTTTTTAATATCAAGTTGGGCTCAGTAGAGTAAATGTTTAAAAAAGGCACAAAAAAAAATTTCAACGTCGCGTGGGTTCAAACCCAGAACCTTTCGACCGCGACGCAACAATACTACATTTCTAACATCTATAAACTTTGTCCGACCTTCACCGAAAACCACTCACAATTCCCTCCAGCAAGCATCATAAGGCTAGGTTAGAGCGTTTTTATGGCTCTGTCCATCCCGCTCTATGTCAAACAAAAGAGTGAGATACCTATTGTTTTAAACCCATAGATACGATCTAACCCGGCCTTATACTACGCTTGTAGAACTAACATTTTCCGCCAAATAAAATAAAAACAAATGCCGACTTTTCATTTACAATATGGCGCCCCAAATGCCAAAAGTCGTATTGTGATATTATACAGAGTGTTAAAAAACCGCCAACAAAGCGGGAGACCACGTATAGTCCTCATCATAACGAACATTTTTGGCCAAGGAGCTATGCCTGGGAAATCAACGGTTTCCGAGATAATAAAGTCGGACTTTTCAAAACATTTTTTTTTTCAGAAATGTGTTCAGTATCACGTTTTTGACATATCTTCTCAAGAAGCCATATCAAAATTATGGATATTTCTTACAAAAAATCTAGTTAAAATTGCAACCCGCAATGTGGTTTCCGAGAGAATGAGTTTCAAAGTCGGACTTTTAATTTTTTTTTTGCAGAAATATGTTTAGTATTACGTTCTTAACATACCTTCTCAAGAAGCTATATCCAAATTATGAATATTTGTTACAAAAAACGAAGTTAAAATTGCAACCCGCAATGTATTCTAAACATCGGTTAGCCTAAGTTATGCCCAGAAACGTGAGTTACGACCATGTTAGGTTTGGTTGAAAACTATTCAGCGGTGTTCGCGTTTATCGTGTTCATACAGACAGACAGACAGACAGACAGACAGACAGACATAGACCATTTTTTTTCCATTATTGGATTCAGTATAGTTTACTTAGTAACCCCTGCTAGTTTTTTTCTAAAAATATTCAATGTACAGAATTGACTTCGCTAGAGTTTTATTATAAGTATAGAATAGATATGACAGACAATTGTTTACCTAACAGTTAGGTACCTCATTCACAGAAAATCCTCCACTAATAGGTATCATCATCATCATTTGGTTTAATCCATATAAGGTAATTGTGAACTTCAACTTTATGATTAACATTATAAGCGTGCTTCTCTTCTCTTCGGTTCTCTTCTTCCTGGGCTATAAAACGAGGGAAACCGTTTTTTTTCTAATCAGAGTGTTTCCTGTTCTGGTAAGCAGTCGCTTTGCGCTGTCAGTGACTACGAGGCGGTACTTCTGCTCTACCTGTTTTGGTTACGGGGTGTGAGGGGGCTCCTCGCAGCCACATCGCGTGAAGCTTGGATGAAAAGTGACGCTGGCACCGAATGAAATGTGACTGTTGGAATGGCGCAGCCCAGACACACGATGAAAAATCACAAAGCGAAATAAATTACGAGTTCAACTTGAAAGAGCATCGCGTGCCATTGTCGCGAAAATCGGACTTATCCGCCTCGGCGTGATATTTTCCTATTTCTTCTTTTTTCAGTCCCTTTTTGTTCGTCGAGTTTATATGGTGCCGCGACGAGGTTCCGTTTCAGCATTACGTTGATGTCACACAATAACTCTTCGGGCGCGCCACAAAATGGCTGAGGACGCCAAGCTATGTGTGCGCTTGCAGGAATTTTGGTTTGGATAATGTTTAGAGGAGGAACGGTCGGTACTTTCAACCACATAGGTAAGTAGGCACATAAGAAGGTAGGTGGCAATTTAAAATTGTCAAAGCTCAAACAAAATTTTTATTTTATTAACAGAGCTGAAAACGACAATAGATCGTCCCTTGCGTTCGTCTTCGACCAAATACACATACTCTTACGTATGAGTAGCACCCCACATTGACCCTATTATCCAGTTTCACCGTGCTTACTGGCAGAAGTACAAAATGTGTTTTTTCTAGAGATACCTATGCCGGTTCTTCATCAATTTCTCCTAGTCTTGTCCAGTCTACTTATTGATCTCAACATATTTGATGGGAATTTATTATAGCTCTTAATATACATAGATGGACCTATTCCTCCCAGTCCTGTCAAGTTCCTTGTTGTTTTCGTCATATTTGGACAGCGTTTACTCCATTTGGGTGGCTATGGGTTGAAGAACAGAAGATATCTATAAAAAAAAAGAATTTAATAAAAAAAATAGGTACGCTTGATATGGACATCATGTTATCGACATAATCAAGAGCTTCGGCATAGCGATTTGCGATGTTGCTTCCAGCATAATATTTTGAATGGCGTTTTGCTTGTTTGTTTTGTGTTTGGCGTTTGAATAATTTCCGAATATCTAGATTATTACATTGTATAAAGAAACGCTTCACACCAAATTGTGTCTATTTGTGAATAAACTTTTTACTTACTTACTTACTTACAAATACAGCTTGGAGGCCTAACTATCTTTTTAAAGTTATAACTAGTTATTGGACTTGTAGGTTGTAGGAATATGTTTAGGTGCTTGGATACCTCCATTGTGAGCAGGAGTTAGCACTCTTTTTATTAGCGTCTCGAAGTTGTTAAAGTGATCGCTGTGATCTTGTCTATTCTTTATTTTCCTTAAAAAGGACCGTAAGTGTACCTACTTTTTCTCTCAAAGACACTTCTTAGGTATTCCACCATTTCTTTAATGTTTTCGCGTTTCGAACGCATTATAGGTGTTTTTCGCTCAATGTCGATACGATAACGTTTCATTCGCGGGCATCCTTATTTGCCTTGTTGTTCTTTAGCATTCATTGTTTCGTTATTTTCATCTATTGCTATTTTGCATTCTTTCTCTTCCAGCGAGCAACTTAAGCTAAATAGCCATGTACTAAAATTCGTATAGAATATTTAAGGATTGTCGAATTGCACGATTGGAAAACCGGTACCATATTTTCTTTTAACTTCGACAGACAGGAATATTTATTTTATGTAGGTTATTTTTCTTAATTTCTTACTGCTAATTTATTTATTTTTTTATTCTCATAAATTAGGCCGAGTCCACCAGTTTACGGTCTACCATCACACGCTGGCTCGTTCGTCGAAACGCATCCAGGAACCCAATTAGAGCAAACATTAATCCGCACCTCGGGCAGATTGGTTCTATTAATCATTATGCATCCGGCATCGAGCAAACACCACCGCAGCTCATAGTGCGCTTGTCAAGCCCGTATTTGTTGAAGACACCGCAGCCGTGCACAAGGCGTGCCCATGGACTGTGGAAGAACGTTAGCTTTTTTTTGTTCAGGCTAGTTTACTGACATTTAAAATTAATAGATGTCGCTACTGTTAGTGTTTATAGAAGGCGATAATAGAGTGGTCACTTAGAGAAACTTAAATACTTACAGGATTTAGTGATGGGATAAAGCTCTCTTAGGTTTCGTGTTTTCGTATCTATTAGAAGTAATAGGAAGCACCTGAAGGCTCAGGGTGACCCGTAAACACAAATAAAATGTTTACCGTACCGCGTATTGTTTCTCTAGCTAGCTAGAGAGGCCTGTACGTTACGGTCTGGATTAGTGACGTCACAGCTGACATTGTATTCAGGGTTCTTTAAATTGTTCCGAAATTGCATTCAAGGTTGACCTACAATAAACTTTGATAAACGTAGAGCCCAATTATCTACAGGGAATTTTTTAATACCTTTATTCCTGAAACACGTCTCTTCTAAATGTGATTTCCATCAACTTTTGTTCTACGACTCGATACTTTTTATTTATTGAAAGTTTCTTAATCTTAAAAAGTTTGCATTTCTACATTTCTACCATTTTAGCGCTGCCTGCGCGGCGCGCTTTCGTGCCCCTCCACTCTCTACCATCTTTCCAGCCTCTCTTGCTTCTATTTGTTACTCCGCGACAAAAATATTTCCATTCAAAAAGAAGATATGTTTTTCATTTCCATTGGCGGCGCTAGTTGTGCCTAGGTTATCATCTTAATATAACTAACTAGCTTTTGCCCGTGACTTCGTCCGCACAGGCTTTTTTTTCTCGTGAGTTTTTCCGTTGTTTTAATGGTTATTCTGCTATTTGAGGCGAAGAGAAATCCAACAAATCAAAAATCATAAAAATCGGTCTACCTGTTCTCGAGTTAGTAATGGTGTAACTAACACTACTTTGTTTTATACGTATATTAATGTTGAACGATAGCAACGTGGCGGGAAATTCAAAATTTTCACAGTTTTCAACAAGTTTTTTGGGCAGTGCCACTGCTTCGTAGACCAGAACACATAGTCGGCTGAATTATTGTTGTTCTGTTGTTTACAATAATGAAAAGAATATTATGTTATTGCCGCGAACAAAAAATCGCAGTTTAGCTACAAAATGTAAAAAACTGTGAAAATTTTGAATTTCCCGCCACGCTGCTATCTTCCAGCCTTAATTAAGATAACTTAACACGGCCGTATAAAAACACAGTAGTGGCGTAAGAAAAACTTAAATAACAACAGCCAGTATTTGAAACTTTCCACTGGTAGCAATGGCATAAAAAAAAAGAAAAACTTTTAAAACGTATGCTTACTTTTAGGGTTAGAGTGCGCGCACGATAAGTCTGCGCGCTGCGAATAGAGGAACTAATATGACTTATCGCCATATTGCTCTACTATTGGTTCTAGTGGTTAACGTCTTTCCGTGATTGGATGGCAATATTTTTTCAGCGCCATACCTATGTGCAAAGTTAACGTGCGCGCACTCTATTACTCTGCCTCCCCTGTCTGTCCTGTTGAAATTTTCACAGAATGTGTGTTGTTATGGGGAACAAAAAAACAAATAATAAAAATTTAATAATTATAAAAATAATTATTAAAGTTGGTTGTATGGCGACGGCTCCATACAACCAACGTGTTTTTATACTTTTTGCTCTGTAACAAAAATGGTATACATACAAGCATCTAACTTGGTATGATTAGTATTGATAGGGCTTACTTTATAGGATAACAACAAATAATAATACACGGCCAAGTGCGAATTGGACTGACGATGACGCACCGAACCGAGGGTCGGTTTGTACAGCCAGGTTTTTTTAATGGTATGGGGGTACGTAACACTCAGTGCGCGAGTTCGACTCGCACTTGGCCGGTTTTTACCCGACTACGCGAAGCAAAACGGAGGGTTATGATTTTAGCAGCGTATGTATGTATGTATGTGTGTATGTATGTGGGTATGTATGTGGGTATGTATGTATGTATGTTTGTGTGTTCATCTGTTCCCTCGCAGAGGCTAAACTACTCGGCCTATTTCAACAAATGAGGTGTCGTTGGATTGGTCTTAATCACCCAGTTAACGTAGAATAGTTTAATTTTGAAAACAAAACAAGATGGCGGCTGTGCTGCGCCCTAAAGTGGTGGACCTAAAAATAAAAATTATCGGATACCATCGACATGGGTATCAAATGAAAGGGCTTTAAAATACCTTTTCAAAAATGTATAACACATGTAGCGTCAATATAACAAATAGAACAAAAAATACCAAAATGTGTTTTTTTTTTTGCCATTCTTGGTTCTATTCTGGGTTATCATCCAACATGATTTACTCAAAAACTCAGAAAAAAAATAGAAGTTAAAAACTAAAACCCGACTACTAAAAGGCTTAAAACAAGACCGACTTATCCTTAAAATAGACTCAATAGATAAAATTAATCGTAGTCGGAGGACACCACATTCGCATTTGATAAACCGATGGCCTCCGACTACGATTAATTTTATCTATGAGTCTATTTTAAGGATAAGCCGGTCTTGTTTTAAGCCTTTTAGTTGTCGGGTTTTAGTTTTTATGTATTTTGTAACAGTTTCACATAGGTACTTGTTCTTACTTTGTTAGCTAAGCCACTTTTTGTCAAAGGACGACATGATCTGTATCAATTTTGCATGTTTGTCATTGAGATAGAGGTGTTTAGTTTGTGGCATGAGGCTTCACGCCACCTGTCACGGCCGGTACGACATCACCGCCGCACCGATCTATCGCACACAATCACAATTGCATAGTGTACGCGTCTCAAATCGGATCATCTGCGCTTGGCTACTCAGGCATTCTATTAATTATGTACGATTACGAGGACTTGATGTGGACGTTCAGTGTGACGAGATTAATTAATTATTGATCTAGTGTTCTGTGTTCTATTACCTGTGTGCAACTACTATTGCTTGTTTCAGATTCAGATTCAGATATTTATTGGTAATTGTCATTACATCCATTGAACTTCTCTTCGAAATAGACTTCACCGTTTATAGTGTCAATATGTGCTACACATACTACCTCTAAGCAATTAAACAAAATGTTTGACCCCTTTCTAAGTGATTGGAGGTTGTGGAAAAAACGATTAATAATATTTTAATAATGAAATGATCTTGAAGAGGGATTAATTAAATTCACGTGTACCCTCGTTGAGGCGTAAATGTAGGGTTGAGATGGGCGCCAAAGTTAAATGGAATGTAACCGCACAACGCGGCTGGTAGCCGCACACACTATGGTCGCCTTACTCTAGATATGATTACACCCATCTACACATTTAAGTGATAATCGTTAAAGGATTAAAGGGCCTGCTTTTGCGAGATTGTATACTTAAATACTTAGTTCCTTGTGCCTTTAGTTAGTTACATTTTCTTGGATCTCTCTAGGAAATGTCTGTTACTAAAGAAGCCACATCACCGAAGTACCTATTTCTCTTTTGGAACCCTAACCTTGGCACTAAAATATCTATGAATCATTTCTAACACGATGCATGAAGGGAACTATTTGTTGCCGAAAATCTTACAATAATTGATACACGTACTCTCGATACTTCCAGCTGTACAAAAACCTTAGGTTATCTCTACCGACCCGGGATAAAATAGTAGATTGTTAACCGAAGGAGTTAATAATTTTTAAGGCGACAGTGTTCTCAGTAGAAGGGATTTAAAGTACTCACTCGAGCTATTCGAGATCTAAAAAATTGTTTTGCTGAACACACTACTTTTTATCACCCTCTATGAGACAATATGTGAGTGGAACCTACGAATTATTGGCGTCTATACAAATACTTTAATTCACACTACTTGAGGAAGAAACACATTTTTTTATGAAACTAATAAAGTCCAATTTTGCATAAACAAATAAATAATTACGAAGTGTGTGACGTTTTTATTTTTTCACAAACTTTTTAATTGGCTCGCGCGCGGTTTATTTTTCACACTGTCAGTTACTTGTCCATAAAATGTTCGTGGTTTATCTCTTTGGTTATTGAAATTCTTACTAACAATATCTTCATTCCAAATTCAAATCACTTTTTGCCCCATGGGATTAAAAAGCTATTTTAATCCCTGTTTGCGGGGAACGAACTAGCTCCTTTGAAATAGATGTGATAAAAATATATATTTTACATTGACTGAACGGTTTTGCTTACTTTTATTAACATCGGGATAAGTATCCTATATTACTAGATTGTAATATCTAGGACCTAGATCCTAGGTAATATCTAGATTGGCACATCGATTTTTCCATAAGTTTTCTTTGACGTGAAATGAGTCGGCGTCTTCCCGGATTTTACGGGTTGTTCCGTATTCATGACACGAGTTTTCATGTCACGAATATTTTTTCCGGATTCATTTTACTTGACTTCCGTATTCATGCTATGGAAATTATTTTATAAATTTTTACATTTCGTCTCGCGAGCCTTTCCGGATTCATGCTACCATACATTATAATAAAAATAATTTGCTTTTAAGTACGGTCAGAAAAAAATCTAAAATATTGGAAGAAATAAATAATACGCAGACAAACTGGGTACGGATTTCGTTAAGACATCCACGGACACTGGCACGAGGTATATTAATTATTCTTTGTATCGCCATGAGGAATGGGATAATCACGTATGCGTTATGTACATCAGCACTGCAAACAAGTAGGTCAACAGTACCTTGCAAATTGATGATCGGTTAAAGTGACATAGGACATCATAGGATTGAAATCATACAAATTAAGTTAGAAATAATCATCTTGTATATTATACTCCGTGCAATTTTAGTGGTTTTAAAGCCGAAGGTATTTTATTGCACTGGTGATTCTGAGCCAAATTACAAAGTTTCATTCCAAAACGCGCGAAACAAAAATTCACTTCTCCATACAAATGGTGTCGATTGGCGATAGCCGTTTGTATTGAGAGGTGTTTTTTATTTTCGCTCGTTTTGAAGTAACATTTTGGAATTAGGCTCAGAATCACGAGTTCAACTAAATACCTTCGGCTTTAAAACCATTAAAATTCCACGGTGTATAAAAATATGTAAATAACCAACGTTCTTAAAAATCAAGAAATATAATCAACTTGTTTTTACTTTAATATAAACAAAACCATGGCTGCATTATTTATAAAACTTGACACTGAGAATATAGAATAAGCCATACCGCGATCCACGATGTAGGACTGTGGAGTGCCATCTGTTGGCTGAGTTGAGGAAGTAATGCTAGAAGAACAAAAAAAATATACACCTGATGATGCTGGTGAGGGTTGTAACACGACATAGAAACTAGCGCCCTCTATATCTCTATATTAGTCCCAAACCTTAACTCTAGATGGCGCTGTATGCAGCCTACCTAGTTTTTATTTTTCTTCCATTTAAATGCATAGAATGGTGGAACGGAATCCTCGGTGCGCGAGTCCCACGGTTTTTTAATTTCAATAACCAAAAGTGCATGCGGGTGTATCGAAAGGTGCGTGCGTGTTATGTCTTAGTTTTATAATTTGGTTCCTTGGTGGAGAGACTGAGGTAGGTACCTAGTCCGACTTACCAATCTTAGAATTGAAATTGTTATGCTGACCATACTAACGTGCCAATATTAAATGGTATTTTATTGGTAGCATGAATACGGAACACATGTAAAATGAAAACGGAAACTTAAATAGAAAATAATCATGAGTAGGAATAATAATAACTCGTACCATGAATCCGGAAAAATATACCTATAGCATGAAAAGTCGTGTCATGAATACGGAACAACCCGATTTTACAAGGGGTGTTTGTTTGAATATGAAGCTTCTTTTATAACAACCTCTAATGTTTAAAAAAATAAAAAAGGACCCAGGTGATATTATTTCTTAGGTATTTCTTCAAACGCACGCAATATAGTCTAGAATATAGAAATAGTGTTTCGTACCACATGTAGAACGTATGGCCAAGAGCCATGTCGGTCCGCACTTTGTTTTTGGTTCCGGAGCCGTTCCAAATGTACAAACGGACATGACCAAAATAAAATCGGTCCTGAATGTATACCAAGGGTTTTCTTGAAATTGGATAGAAGTACCTACCTATTCTACATCAATTATTAAATATGATTTCAGTATTCTATCCAAAGTTTTCTACATGCATGCCCTCTTAGGAACCACATTAGCTTTTTTAGTTTCCAGACCTATGATGATTTAGTAAAAGATGCCAAACAATTTTAGAAAAGAGGCTGAATTTGTAAAAGTTACCGTTTAATATTTATTACTTGATAAATGTGGTCCCTCAGTCCGCGCATGTAGATTGTCGAATCTCTGAATGTGGTAAAGATATCCTCATAAGGTAAACGACAATATTTAGAAAAGAATTTCTTAAGACGAATTAGTTCGATGTAAACCCTTCTTGCAGTCAGAAAAACCCTACAGAAACGAATTGAAGGTGGTCCCTCAGAGGATCATTAGCACATATTTGTTTTATTTGTAACTTTTAGTCTACGAAGCACAAAGCTAGGTGTCTTCGACAAGTATTAGTTAAGATGTTAAGCACTGTAATCGTATGACTCATTAGTTTGTATCTTATGCTATCGTGAAACAGTGGCGGTTGAAAGGTGGCATGTTTTGCTATCGTTAATTGCTATTTTCATGTAATAGAATGCACTTACTCAAGTAAATTAAACACTATCTTGTCAATTGGTAGAGCGCCTGCACGGTATGCGGAAGGTTGCGGGTTCAAGTCCTGTCCCGAGTGATTTTTTTCAACTTATTATAAATGTTTAAACTATCTTGTACTTAAAAGTTTCTGCTAAAATATCACGTTTATTGTTTTACGCTAATTACACATTTTCACTTAAAATAATGATTTGTTCAGTAGCACGTGGAAATCATGCGTAGAGTGACCACACGATCCACCAGATTTTAGGAATATTTTTAACTTCTTGCTATATAAGACATTCACAGGCTTGTTACGTAAGATGTCTACGCTCTATTTATATTACTTTTTGTTCTGAAGATTCCAAATAAACAATTACACAATAATTTGAAGTAATAAATTGAAGGCCTTTTTTACTTTAATTCAATTTAATTAAAATATATTAATATTTATAATAATTGCATTAAAAAAAAATTATATGAATTTGTGAGAAAATTTATAATTATTATAAACAACAAAATGTTATAATTTATGGTCAGAATAAAGGCTTTTTTATTTTATAATTTACTAGTAATTACAATAACATACTGATGGATTAGGGCAATGATTCAAAAACAATTCCTCGATTGACTTCCATTTATTTGAATAACCACAAATAAAAAACTGAAAAACAAATTAACTTCTTAAAAATAAATTATAAATAACTAAAAATATTCTGCTAACTGGTTGGCGCCACTGTCGAGTAAGGTCATGATGTATAGCTCTTAAAGTTAGATCTTTATTAAAGTTATTACGTAAAAAAAAAAACTTTAATTCACAAAATTCACATCAACAATCAACAACAATCAATCATTCAGTCAATTTCAACAGAGAAATGTTTACCTAATTTTGGTGGCACTTTTTATTTGTGGGTTTTCAGAAAAAAAATATGTTCTTACTGCAGTACAGTTACGTGTTGATTACAACATCAGCTTAGCTAAAAACCATTAAAAGAAGTGCCTCCAAAATTAGGTAATAATAATTTATCTGATGAAATTGACCCATTTACGTTAAAACTACTAATAAAATACATTGAACAAGCCCCGATATGTTCGAAAAAAAAAACCTACACAATTTTCCGAAAGATAAAAACTGTTTCAAAGCAGTAGTTAGTAACGACACAACAACTATTTGCCATAATAATTAATCTCAGGTATTGCAAAATATTCGCAAAATGATTCAAGTCAAAGGGTTTTATTCAATATGCCATAAGTAAATAAATTATTTTCATTAAACGTCAAAATATTATTAAAAGTAAAGAAAAAGTAAATACCTAGGTAAATGAAATATACTTAGTACTATCTAATATTAGGTATCTAGCTACTTTTTTTTGTCCAGTTTCCTAGCTCTGATTGTTTTTGAACAAGAAGCATGGTAAAGAAACTCTAAGGCCAATAGCGCACTAGGCGGCCAGGCCGCGCGGCCATGTCGCAGCGGCCAGTGAGATACACACATTTGTATGAAGTTGCCGTGAGCCGCGCGCACTTGGCCGCCCGCGGCCAGCGACCACACCGCGGCGGCCAACCAGATCGGAAGCGACGCACTGCGGCCCGTGATTGGTCGCTGGCCGCCGCGGCCACGAAAATCAAACTGAATTGTAGAAAAAACACCAGGGTGCGGCGCACTAGCCGCGGCGGCCAGACATATTGTGGAACTACAGCGTGATGATAACGATGTCATCACGCTGCTGATATAGACGAGGTGGACATTTCGTGTGAAGACATTTTTTTTGTTGATATAAATACTAGAGACTTCTTATAGGTTTTCCCGCAATCTAAAGACCTATTTTAGGAATTTAAAAAAAAAAATTGTCTTCGTAGTTTCGGGGATAAGGGGGGGGGGGGGGGGCATTGTCATCATACCTATTGCTGAAGGTCGGTGAAATAAGTATGAATATAATCCCTACATAAGCAATATTTACAACTAAAGAAAAATCTATACATAATGCCGTAGCTTAATGAATGAACAAAGATGGGGTGGTCCAGGTAACTTTCATACAACTTAGTTCTTAAGTCATCGTATGTAATGACGCGCTCTTGAAAGAAAGAGTGGCATTTGTAATGACCAATGCCAATGAACCAGGAATGAACTCGACGGCTCCTGTTAGTCTGAAATAATTATCTTTTACTTTAAGAGTTTGAAGTATTACAGTTGTATTATTATTATTATTGAGCATCTGTATTATTTAAATCGAATGATATGAATTTGGAAATTTGATATTCCTTTGTAACTAGCCCATCACACAGTACACATTTTTTTTCGTCTTCTCTTATTAAAATGGCTTCTTCTAAAGCACTTAACCCAAATATTATAATAATTTCGACATTATTATATTTAGAAATGCATATTTTCTTTCCATATTTCCTGACTGACAGGCTATATTGGAGCAAAATTTCTTATAAATTGTACTATAAAAGTAATCATTGATCACTTCCGTATAAATGTCAAATACATTACATTCGCTATTGTATGTGACTAGGTTTGTTGACCCATATTGTATTTGCTTACAATTTTGCGAGATTATTTCTGCCCTCATGGTATACATATCATTTAGCTTATCATTGGTGTCACTTAAACCTTTGATATATCTTTAGATTAAATCGTCAGAGTTGTTGGCCGTTACTATACTTCGAACGTACTCATTATCATTATAACCCACATTTAACATATACATAACTGAATCAAAACCGCAAGCATTTGTGACACAATTTTTTTTTTCCGGAAGCATACACAAACTGGCATAGGTTACCATTTTTTATAAATTTAGTATTTTTGGGTGATCTTTTTGGTTTGCTTTATTTACCCTTTCCAATTTTCTATGTAGGAGGGCTCGTCGGAAAATATAGAATCAGTCGAAAAAATTTGGTCAGATTTTAAAGATTTTTTTGATTTTTGAATTTTGGACGGTGTTTTCTTAATTGATTGTTTTCGCTATATAATATTTTATTTTTTGTCCCTAATAAAATTTTTTTTATCTTATTCTGGAGATCGTTTGCGGCAGATTTTATTTCGCGATCAAAAAATTCTGAGTGGAATGTAAAAAATTCATCCACTCTATATTTTTCGTCTTTTGTTTTAAAAACAAGTTTCCTATCTTAGCTGTTTATTATACCGCGTTCTAAAACAAGTTTCTACAACGTTTTAAAGTAACTCTCAATACTCGAGGAAGAGGGAGCTTTATTTGCAGAAAAAAAATCGGACACAGTAAATTAGACCAAAGTGGTAATTTGAGTAACAATCTTCTAAATGTTGGTATAAAGAGCGGATAATAAAGTGAATTAGTATTATGTTTTATGTATTTTTCTTCATTTTTCAATTTTATCATGTCAAGAAATTCATCAAACCACAACGTAAACTCAAAATCCTCAGTGAAATCATAATTTGGTGAATCAAATTCCGATACATCATTAAAATGATCATGGTTTGCGGGCATATCATGGTGTTTTAATTTTTTTAACAAACTCTCGAGTCATGATTTAGCAGCTTCATAATCATAATTGTTACGATCGTTGTCATTTACTTGAGCAAGACAAACTTCCAAAATGTCGTTAATCACTTGCTTTGCAATTTGATAGGATTCACATTTTTACACTTAAACTTTCGTAAGCACTGCACATTTTGTATTTCGTAAAAATACAATAAAGTCAGTTTAACAGGTTAAGGATTCACATTCTTTTAGAAATATAATACACTTTATATAAAACTTGGAGAAAAGGCCTGGATGCAAGCAGATATTAATGCTGAAGAGTCATCAGTTATGTTTTCGTGTGGGGAACTAAGGCTGCAACTCAACCAGTTTACCAATCATGCCGTGATTGATTGTTGGCTATGAGGATTTGTTACATGTTTGAAAATTAATAAATATCTAAATCTGAGTACGTGAAAGTGCCAATGAACGCTATATAAATCATCTCATTCATCAGAATCAGAATATTTTTTTAAATTCAATATGCCATAAATAAATTATTTACATTGAACGTCAAAATATTATCTAAAGTAAAAAAAAGTATATAAATCAGATACTTATTACTATCTAATACTAAGTATCAAGCTACTTTTTTTTCTCCAGCTTCACTAGCTCTGATCGTTCTTGGAGAAGAAGCATGGTAAAGAAACTCCAAGGATCTCGTGCTTAAAAAATAATACATTTTGTAATGCAGGTCGGTACTTAAAAAATAACACATCGGTAAGTGGGGTGATGGTGCGCTGAACTGGTTTAGTGCCAGACTTCTTTGTCATTTAGATAATCATCTATTCTGTAATAGGCCTTTTGGTACAACGTGTGCCTTACACATTTTTTTAATCGGGCCTCTGGTAAACTTAGAATATCTGTTGGGATCTTATTATAGAAGCGTATACAGTTGCCGAGAAATGAGCTCCTAGCCTTTTTAAGCCTAAGAGTTGGAATTGTAGGCTTGTGCTTATTCCTAGTATTTATATTATGATGGCTACCTAATGTATCGAACTCTGCAATATGTTTTTTAGCATAAACAATGTTGGCGTAGATATATTGACTTGCAACTGTCAGGATGTCCATTTCTTTGAAAAGTTCTCTTAACGACACTCTACTACCTAGTATATAGATAAATCGGATGGCTCTCTTCTGCAAGATGAAGATGCTCTCAATATCTGCTGCCCAACCCCATAGTAGTAAGCCATATGACATAATACTATGGCGAAGAACTGGACGACGATCAGTATGGATGCGGATGGCTCGGGACCGTGAGTGAGAGGTGGCGCGAGGGGAAAAAGACTCAACAGGTGGGCAAAGGTGGGCTGATAATGATGATGGACTATTATAAATAGGGAAACGGGTAAAACTAAAACAGGCGAGCGCGAATTTTCACTAAATATCAACAATGAGGTAATAACATCAAATGAGGATATAGCCACGGCATTCGAAAAGTTTTTTACAAATATTCCATTAGAAACAACAGTTCATTTAGACTCATCGCCGGATCTTGCAGCTGATATATTAAAAGCAAATGTCCTACCTTGTGATCCAATGCTATGGAAAACAACAAACTTAAAAACTGCACTGTCAGCCTACCACGCGTACGCGCATGCCTGGCTCCGCTATGGAATAATCCTGTGGGGCAATAGTACTGACTCAGATAAATTATATGTGATGCAAAAAAAAAATATTGTGTGCTAGTAGGTATACACAGTTCCGCCAGCTGCAAGCCACACTTTCCACAACTAAATATTTTGCCACGCTGTATAACTATGAAACTGCGCTTTCGTATACCGACAAAAAAAGGACTTAATTTCTTTCAACTCAAGACCAAAACTCAAACTTGCGGGCCCATCAAGGCGCTTAAAAATGTGTACAAAAGGTCCAAATTTAAGTCTCAGCAATCAATATTTACAATAAAATCCCAGATAATCTAAAATTAGAAAAAGGCCTAAAAGATTTGCAAGTCGATTAAAGGAACTACTGATTAGCAAAAATTACTATTCTTTTGAAGAATTCCTAACAGACAAGACACTGAAGTGAAAATGGTCCCAATCTCACACTGCAGCAAATTTATAATCGAACTATTTATCAAATATTTTATATCATCAAAGGACCACGGGCACATTAGTATGAAGTCTGGGCCCACTGACAGTTGACACTTGATGAATTTTTTTACATTGTCCGACCTCAATAAACTTCATGTCAAATGAAAACTCTTGAAGAGTACTACAATTTATTCTATCGCAGCTTAGTCAAAATCGAGCGCGAAAATGGTGTTTTGGGCATATTTGTCCCATTTTATGAAGATTGTCCGACCTCAATAAACTTCATGTCAAATGAAAGCTCTTGAAGAGTACTTCAATTTATTATATGGCGACTTAGTCAAAATCCAGCGCGAAAATGGTGTTTTGGGCATATTTGTCCCATTTTATGAAGATTGTCCGACCTCAATAAAACTCATGTCAAATGAAAGCTCTTGAAGAGTAGTTCAATTTATTCTTTGGCAGCTTAGTCAAAATCGAGCACGAAAATGGTGTTTTGGGCATATTTGTCCCATTTTATGAAGATTGTCCGACCTCAATAAAACTCATGTCAAATGAAAGCTCTTAAAGCGTACTTCAATTTATTCTATGGCAGCTAAGTCGAAATCGAGCGCGAAAGTGGTGGTTTTGGGGATGGGCATATTGGGCCCACTGACAGTTGACATTTTACATTGTCCGACCTCAATAAACTTTATGTCAAATGAAAGCTCTTGAAGAGTACTTCAATTTATTCTATGGCAGCTTAGTCGAAATCAAGCGCGAAAGTGGTGTTTTGGGGATGGGCATATTGGCCCACTGACAGTTGACATTTTACTTTGTCCGACCTCAATAAACTTTATGGCAAATGAAAGCTCTTGAAGAGTACTCTAATTTATTCTTTGGCAGCTTAGTCAAAATCGAGCGCGAAAATGGTGTTTTGGGCATATTTGTCCCATTTTATGAAGATTGTCCGACCTCAATAAAACTCATGTCGAATGAAAGCTCTTGAAGAGTACTTCAATTTATTCTATGGCAGCTTAGTCGAAATCAAGCGCGAAAGTGGACAATCTTCATGAAATGGGACATATATGCCCCAAACAACATTTTCGCGCTCGATTTTGATTAAGCTGCCAAAGAATAAATTAAAGTACTCTTCAAGAGTTTTCATTTGACATAAATTTTATTGAGGTCGGACAATGAAAAAAATAGAAGTTAAAAACTAAAACCCGACTACTAAAAGGCTTAAAACAAGACCTGTTTATCCTTAAAATAGACTCATAGATAATTAATCGTAGTCGGAGGCCATCGGTTTATCAAATGCGTATGTGGTGTCCTCTGACTACGATTAATTATCTATGAGTCTATTTTAAGGATAAACAGGTCTTGTTTTAAGCCTTTTAGTAGTCGGGTTTTAGTTTTTAACTTCTATTTTTTTTTTAGCTTTTTAGTAAGTCTTTTTGGACGATCACCCAGATTAGAACCAAGAAGGGCAAAATAAAACACATTTTGGAATTTTTTGTTCTATTTGTTATGTTGACGCTACATGTGTTATACATTTTTGAAAAGGTCTTTTAAAGCCCTTTCATTTGATACCCATGACGATGGTATCCGATAATTTTTATTTTTAGGTCCACCACTTTAGGGCGCAGCACAGCCGCCATCTTGTTTTTTTTTTCAAAATTAAAGTATCCTATGTTACCTCGTTGATTAAGACGAATCCAACAACACCTCATTTGTTGAAATCGGCCGATTAGTTTAGGCTCTGCGAGGGAACAGATGAACACACAAACATACATACATACATACATACATACATACGCTGCTAAAATCATAACCCTCCTTTTTGCTTCGCGTAGTTGGGTAAAAATGTCAACTGTCAGTGGGCCCAATATGCCCATCCCCAAAACACCACTTTCGCGCTCGATTTCGACTAAGCTGCCATAGAATAAATTGAAGTACTCTTCAAGAGCTTTCATTTGACATCAAGTTTATTGAGGTCGGACAATGTAAATGTTTTCATCAAGTGTCAACTGTCAGTGGGCCCAATGTGCCCATGGTCCTTTTAATTAATTACTTATTGAAACGAATTATTATTGCAACCTAATTTAGATACCTACTCAAATATTTGCAATGCCCTTCCAGGGTACATAATGTGATACTTTAATTATTTAAGACCTATGAAATACCATTAAGACGCAAATAAATCAAACATGAAATAAAAAATGAAAGGGGTGGTTGCAAGTTGAGTGTATTTTTTAGTTTACTGCGTGAATCTGAATCTTGTGCAGCACGAAACTGACAGACAGATTATTTGCTATTTTATATAAACACAGACAGATTATTTGCTATTTTACGTGTTACAGAGATTCGGTGAAGTGTAGGTGATAATATAACTAGTGGTTCACCCCGAACTGTGAACTCGCGACCCCAGTTTTACATTGTGTAATTTTGCTAACGCCATTCGTGCACGCGCGCGCGCGCTTTCCATATAAACTGTACAACCCTATATCTCGGCAACCCCTTGACCGATTTGGCTATGTTCGAATTTAAAAAATCTTTATTTTTGTTTACCCGCCCACCAAACATAACGATCCGACCAAATTTACTCAAGTTATCGTCGAACGAACATTCATACATACAAACATACATACATACAAACGCCGGATTGTTCCAGTAGACTCGAAGAACTTCGCTCGCTTCGCTCGCTCGTTCAATAAATTGCCAACTCACAAAATTATTTTTATATTGTGATTTCTATAATTGACCAATAAAGATATTACGACATTATTAGTAAGAGAACTATCTTAATAGAGTCTTACTTCAACGGTAGCTTAATAATAATAGTAAATTATTTATTTATTTTACAAACAACATTTTTTTTTTCAGGCTCTTATTATTGAAACAATTTTTTTATTATTGATACAAACGATTTTTTTTGTCTAGTCACAGGGATTTTCTGTCTAGCTTCCATGAAGCAACGAAACATAGGGGTGATCCTCTGGCCATGGATCCTGACTGAGAAAAATCTCATCAGAAGCGAGAACTCGGAGTCTGTAAAATTTAAATTTAATTATTCTAGCTTAGTTTTTCGCCTCATCTCTCGCTGCGCGACTTTATAACAGCAGCAGAACGCGCAGTGTGAAGGCGGCCCACACAATGGCAGGCAGCAGCGTGTATCATTTGCAGCACGTGCCGCCTAGACGCGGTTCTAATGACGAGATATTTGCCCGAGGCTATGGTGTCACCGCGGCGACCGCAGCCGCCGATACACCTCACGTGCTTGCTGCTCTGCTCAAAACACTCCAGCGATTTTCTTAGAAGTTATGTGCCATTAGAGTAATGGCGATACCGCACGATGTTTCGTGCCAGTGGTGAGACAAACTTGGGTGTGTCCATATCTCTTCTCTAGCCATGTAGAGTACCTACTTTAATTTTACTAATACGTTTCCTCTGGTCGTGCTTTATTTTACAACTTAAACTTCCTTTAGCAATGCCCGTAGGTAAGCAGTTTACAAGTGATTTTACGATTTAACTTACTTTTTCGGGACAGCTAACTACAGGGTGCACTCTAAGTCGATAGTGAAACTTTAAGTAGGCTATCTACTGATCCATACAAACAACTTGTCCTAGGTGGCGAACAGGCACGTATCCAGACTTTTGATTCGGGGGGGGACAAACATTGAAACAACCATGTGAACTGTGTGAAAATCGCTGTAATCACTGTACTATACTATAATTATATAAGTATTTTTCTGTTTCCGCTGGCAGCCATTACGTCTAGTACCATATCAGGATCTGGCGCCAAAGCGGAATGAATAGACAATAGAGCGAGACCAGTAAGCCTCTCGCCCGCCATTCTATTCCTTAGGAAGGATTTTATTCTCTTTAGGCATGAAAATGACCGCTCCCGATGCTGTTGAAACCGGAAGGGTGGCCAGAATATGTATATGTCTACGACAAGTTTTTTGGGCAATACCACTGCTTCGTAGACCAGAACACATAATCGGCTGAATTATTGTTGTTCTGTTGTTTACAATAATGAAAAGAATACTATGTTATTGCCGCGAACGAAAAATCGCTGAGCAAAAATAGCTCAGTTTAGCTACAAAATGTAAAAAACTGTGAAAATTTTGAATTCCCCGCCACGTTGCTATCGTCTACCCTTAATGGTAGGAAAGAAAACTTTGTCACACGTGTCTAAAATTTCCATAATTTCGACTGGTTTCTTATCTGTGTTTTTCCACTTGGCACACCACATACTAAGGGCGATTCTGTCTAAAACTATTACTAATATGACAGCACTAAAGTGACAGATAATGTACTAAAGTGACAGATAGCTGTCATCTTTAGTACATTATCTGTCACTTTAGTGCATTATCTATCACTTTAGTGCTGTCAGATTAGTAATAGTTATATACAGAATCGCCCTTAATGTACTCTGCTTTTATTAGTGACTCTCCAACACTTTCTTCCCAATAAATTTTCATATTTTCTAATTAACGTATCTTCCTCTCGTCCACATTTTTCGGAAGAATAATTTCTAAAGAAGAAAGCAGCTCTTTGATTCGCAAATCTATCATTCATGCCAGATATCAAACCGTCCAAGCACGGTATAAAAATAGTTCTTCTGAAGTATTCTTCAGCAGTATCGCTGGAAGGGTTGCTTCGTGCAGTTTGGTGGGCAGTAACTCGAGGACGCTGAATTTCTATTTGCAAGACATCTATCTATATTTTTATTTACCTACTTATTGAAAGAACACGCAAGCGAATAAATAAACAGATGGCTTAAAACTTTTTTCTTTCAGTCAGATTTCGGGGGGGGATAAATCCTAACTATCCCCCCCTCTGTATACGTGCCTGGTGGCGAAAAAAATGGAGTGAAAAAAATATCAGCTGTTCCATACAAAAGGTCGACTCAGTACTGCGCCAAATGTTTGAAACAGCTGATATTTTTTTCGCTCCATTTTTGTCGCCACCTAGTAAAAGTTGTTTGTATTGATCAGAGTTCCGCTATCGACTTAGAGTGCACCCTATAGTTTAGAGCTCGTCATAGCAGCTACGGCCATTTTTTACCGAAAAGCTGCTTTTAATGATGAAGGCAAGCCGCTTTGCACAGTGATATAAGGGACAAAAATAAGCGATTTGACCCGCAGCAGCACAAGTTTCATCCCTTAGGTACAGAGAGGGCGCCACTACAAAAATAAACTTTGAAAATTTCTAACAGCCTAACGGGTGAACCGATTTCAATGATATCTTAATCGAAAGGAAATTACTTATGGTATAAAAAAAAGAAAAGGTTAAAAAGAAACTATAATGGCTGCCGAAAATCCTACGATTTGTAATTTTTTATTTTTTATTTGTCAGTTTTTACTCACTTATGCAAAAAAATTTTACGTAAAGGGTACATTTTTTATAATTTATATCGTTACTAATTTAATAAGACATTTAACAAAAAAACTGCATGCCAATATCTTTAGTAGTTTAGGAAATATTTAGGTTTACATGTGCTGGAAAAGCGGGGTATTGCCCTCGCGTCATAGTAACTATGTGGAGAAAAAAACTTCTTTTTGTGATGGAAGCTAGCCATTTTGCGCAGTGATAGTGGAGACTAAAATAAGCAATTTTACCCGCAGCAGCAACATTTTCATCCCTTAGGAACACAGATGGCGCCACTTATTTAACAAAACTTCAAAGTTTTGTATAAAATAAACGGCTCTACCGATTTTCATGATTTAAATTTCCAATGGTTGGTTTTTACACCATAATACATATAAAATATAAATAAGTAAAAAAAGTATTGGAAATAAAAATAAAAATATTTTTTTTTTAAATAAAAGTGTTTTCATTGAGGATACAAGATTAAAAGAAGAATAAAATACAAGATTCATCATCCCCAATGAAAACACTTTTATTTTACAAAATCATTTTTATAATTTTATTTTCAATATTTTTTTGACTTATTTATATTTTATATGTATTATGGTATAAAAACCAATCAATGGAAATTTAAATCATGAAAATCGGTAGAGCCGTTTCTTTTATAAAAAACTTTAAAGTTTTGTTAAATAAGTGGCGCCACCTGTGTCCCTAAGGGATGAAAATGTTGCTGCTGCGGGTAAAATTGCTTATTTTTGTCTCCACTATCACTGCGCAAAATGGCTAGCTTCCATGACAAAAAGAAGTTTTTTCTCTGCATAGTTACTATGACGCGAGGGCAATACCCCGCTTTTCCAGCAAATATAGACCTAAATATTTCCTAAACTACTAAAGATATTGGCATGCGGTTTTTTAAATTAAATGTCTTATTAAATTAGTAACGATATAAATTATAAAAAATATACCCTTTTCATATTTATTTTTTGTGAGTAAAAACTGACAAACTAAAATTTAAAAATTACAAATCGTAGAATTTTCGGCAACCATTATAGCTTCTTTTTAATCTTAATTTTTTTTATTATACAATAAGTAATTTCCTTTCGATTAAGATATCAATCATTGAAATCGGTTCACCCGTTAGGCTGTAAGAAATTTTCAAAGTTTATTTTTAGAAGTGGCGCCCTCTTTGTTCCTAAGGGATGAAACTTGTGCTGCTGCGGGTCAAATTGCTTATTTTTGTCCCTTCTATCACTGTGCAAAGCAGCTTGCTTTCATCATTAAAAGCAGCTTTTTTTTCATAGCTGCTAAGACGAACCTTCTCTCGGTAAGCCTCTCGTTACGGGCCACTATAGATGGTTTTAGCGCGAGATCCTCGATTGTGGGTGCCTTGTTTAGGTGTCTTTTTTAACTGGCTTGTTTTGTATGACTACATTATTTTACCGATTTTTTCGACCTCACCATATCTTTGTATTTGGAGCCGAGGATTAAAACCCAGGGCACTTCGAGCCTGTGGGATCTTTTGTGTTGCCCCAAATTATTACCTCCTCAGGCAAGCAAAGATTGAGGTCTGTTTGATGAGTCTCCATAGTTTTTTTATGTAATATTATTAAAGTAGTAATATTATTAAGCCCACATGTAAAAATTTCAGTGTGTGGTAAATTATTTTCCAATAAGCACTGAATAATGCGTTAAGTACTTAAATAATGAATTCTGTCAATGTACGTAAACAGGCGTGTTTCATACGCGGTTTTAATTAACGCGGTACCTACGATTAATAATTACTTTGTCACGACACTCGAGTGCTTATACAGGGTGTTTCAGAAAGGTTCTGTGACCCATTAAGAGGTAGGTTGTCTCATCAATACAACAACTTTTACTATGGGGCAAAGTGTGAAATTTTGAAAAAAAAAAACATAAAGAGCAATTGGTTAGAACAGCTAGGTACACACGACAGCACGTCGGCCGTTACACGCTAGCACACTAATCGATTACGTTACGGGCGACTTTACAACGAAAGTGTACACTCTGACGAGCTGTCGTGTGTACCTATACTTTAATAAAATTAATTAATTTTCTAGGTAAGGAATCCAATCCACAGCCGAATGGGTGCATACGGGTTCCTACCTTATGGTTGGACGATAGAAACGTGGCGGGCACTTCTTTTTTTTTTCCATGTTTAAGCTAAACTGAGCTATTTCTGTTCAGCGATTTTTCGTTCACGGCAATAAAATTGTATTCTTTTCATTATTGCAAACAACTGTTGTTCTGTTGTCGGATAAGATAATTGTTAAATCCCCACGGACACAGCAATTTACCTAAATACCTCTCAAAGGCCCAACTCTACATTACCGACATGACAACGAAGCTTCGATATAGTTATGAATAATTCGATGCTGAGTTATCTACCACAGGTGCTTCCCGGAGATGAAAACAGCTATCCGACCACGAACAGAAATATCTATGGCTCCTTCGAAGCCGTACCAAAACACGGCCTCGATCGAACAACACACCAGCGTTTAAGAAAGTTATCTCCGTCTAAGATAGGAGATATATCTATCATATTACAACCATGCTCTGATCGACTATCACCTACTTCTATAGCTGCACGAAAACATCTCGCACGCACGTCGCGACTTCATGTTGCCTATTGTATGCATGGTGTACAGTAGGCGGCAAGCTAGGATACCCATTTCTGGTCAATTGACGCACTTATACCACTCGCAATAAGAGCTGCTATGTATGACTGTACCTACCGATAATACTTACTGTGCTGTGAAAACTTTTGGCTAACAGCAAGCGCCGCGCCTAGTCTCCAAATCTTCGTAGTTCGGTAATACTTCGGGGGGACTAGATCTTAAACGGAGATTAAGCCACCCGTATAGTTGGCCGGTGCAATTGGGCTCCAGCCGCTGACATACGCCCCACATTTATTTACATGACACAGATTAATATAGCACGTCATCCGGTACATACTCAGCGTGACATTCAGTGCGCACTCAATCACATCATAGTAACAGCGACGTGGTTTTAGGTTAGCAATAGAAAACTAAACATTACAGATCTTGCAACTCACGAATGCGACTGAGCCATAGTTAGTTTGTGTTTGTTCGTATATCTACATGCACTTTGCGATAGTGTGCGTGCTTTGTGTGGGAACATAATATCGAATCTAAAGTATCGATACTGTACTCATGAGTAGTATCGAAAAAAAGGTATCGTACTCATAAAAGTATCGAGACAAAAGTATTGATACTTCAAGTATCGAGTACTTTTCCTAAGGCCGAATATATTAATACAATATTATTATTATTATATTATTATTATTAGTATAATATATATTATTATCAATATTATTAATATTAGTCAGTAAAGTAAAGTCAGAATAGCTAGAATATAAAAAAATGGTACATACATTTTATACGATAATAATAAAAAACAAATGTAAATTCACAAATGGTTCATTGATTACTATAGACAATGCTACATCTGGCCAATTGCGATGTACGTTTGCGAAGCCTGGACCCTAAAGAACGCGACCCGCAAGAAGCTGGAGGCATTCGAGATGTGGTGCTTCCGAAGGATGCTGAGAATAAGTTGAAAACTCATGTTGACTATAAAAAAGAAGAAGATAAGCTACCTAGGACATGTGCTTCGCCACGACAGGTACCGACTTCTTCAAGTGATCATGATGGGCAAGATTAAGGGGAAGAAACATCAAGGAATGGACGGAGATAGCCAGCGTCGAACATCTATTTCGCTTGGCAAAGAAAAGAGAAGAATATGAAGAGCTGACGGCCAACCTTCATCTTGGAGAGGCACGCCAAGAAGAAGAAGAATTACTATACAGGGTGTTAAAAGACCGCCAACAAAGCGGAAAACCACGTATTGTCCTCATCATTATGAACATTTTTGCCTAAGGAACTATACCTGGGAAATCAACGGTTTCCGAGATAATGAGGTTCAAAGTCGGAATTTTCAAAACTTTTTTTTGCAGAAAAATATTCAGTATCTAGTTCTTAACATACCTTCTCAAAAAGCCATAGCAAAATTATGAATATTTCTTACAAAAAACGACTTTAAAATTGCAGTCCGCAGTGTATTCTGAACATCGGCACTTCAAGTTTAAGTAACATAAACTTATACTTACGTTTGTGCAATATGAATTCTGTGCGTTACAAGTCCATTGCGTGATAAAATATTTTTCAAAATTATAACCTAAAAAACAAAAATCATTTCCCAGCAATAATTTATCGAAAAAGTACTTTGTTTTGGTGTCTGGTATGCTTGGCTTTCGGGTCTGTTGCCGGTCTTTTAACACCATGCAGAGACACATTAAAGTTCCCATTCCTCCTCCGTACTACCGCTTAAAAAAATAAGTTTATCGAGCCGTTTTCCTAAGGTGATAAACTGATAACCTAGGCACAACTAGCGCCGCCAATAGAAAAAAAAATCATATCTTCTTTTTGGATGCGTAAAGTGGCCACTTTGACGGCGGGGGGTTTTATTCCTAGGTGTTCTACGTTGGAATCTAAACCTTAGGTCCTGAAAATAGTTAATCCTGATTGGATTGAAACTCGGGATTATAATTTATTTTGATGATTCGTTTTTCGCAAAATACAAAGATATGATTTTTTGGATTGGAAAAGTACTCGATACTTGAAGTATCAATACTTTTGTCTCGATACTTTTATGAGTACGATACTTTTTTTTCGATACTACTCTTGAGTACGGTATTGATACTTTCTATTCGATATTGTGTCCCCACACAAAGCACGCACACTATCGCAAAGTGCATGTGTACGAACAAACGCAACAATGGCTCAGACGCATTCGTGACTTGCAAGTTCTGTACCAATTAATCAGATTTTACTTCAGTTATTTATGTAACACCAATAAGGATTACAATGAGATTGTGTAAAAGGTATCTACTGCTATGCGTAGCAGAATGTTTCATTTGTTCATTCTAATTGGGAGAGACAAAAATAAGTGCTTAACTAAAAAATGAGTTGATTTCCCAGGCATACTTCCTTGAGCAAAAATGTTCGTTAAGATGAGAACCACACGTGGTTTTCACTTTGTTCGGTCTGGGACGGAACGGTGCGTTCCATCTAAAAAATCTGTATCTTTTATGTTTCTGATAAAAAAATAGTTATATACATTCTCCTGGATAGTAATGCATCTGAAACATTGTAACACTGCTACCGTCAATAATATTCTATACTTCGAAAAAAAAATGCAAAAATAAAACAATTCATACCAATTTTCTATTTAGTTACAACAATAAATTTTTTTGCTTACATTAGGTAACTTAAACATTATTTAACTACGTAGTTACAAGATATTAAATTAAAAAAACCATACCATACCATACCACGGGTGTACCACAATAAAAAATACACGCAAATATTTGTTCCGATTTTGATGATGACATGCTTTACCATTGTACGAAAGGTATTTTATTGTAAATTTATGATTAAAGGAGTGTTTATATGTTTCTACAAATGACATGAATACATGCAAATAAAAATAAAAGTGAATATATTTTTTTCCCTCGATCGACATTTTACTTCTAGCTCGAAATGGCGCAGCAATGAAATTTTTTTTATGATTTGCAATTTTGAATAGTTTAAGAAGCTATTGAAGCATCGGCACTAAACATCAACAACTCAACATCGGCAGCCATCGATAACAAGGAAACCTCTGCTTGAAAATTAAAAATACGGATTTTTTCTTATGATACTAAAAATTTCAATATAAATACAAAAAAAAATAAAAATCAAAATATCAAGTAATAAATATAAACTAGAGATTTTGAGCCATCCAAAAATGTAAAACACTTATATGTTCCCTTGAAGAACTTAGGAAATATTATGTTGTTTTATACTTCCATCACCATCAAAACTCTTAGAGAAATTATCGAAGTCAGAAGTTTAACTGCAATTTCATACCCTTAACTGGTTTTAAAAATGTTTGTGTTCCTGGGTTGGACTTAGTCTCCTGTTACTGTTACTCTACACCTTAGTCAAAATATGTGGCTTGGCAATTTCGGTACCGTCATATGGGCGTAAGATGAAACATGTAATTCACTGTGTAACACGGAACACGGTCAAATAAAACCAACATCTTAAACTGGAACGCATTCATGGCGAGCACACTAGCAGCAGCGTGTCCAGACGCGGACCCTCACGCACACCACCACAGCCGACGGCCTTTATAAGCAACTAGTTGTGCCCGCGACTTCGTATGCGTTTTTACACATTTGACATTTAATTTAAATTCGACTGTGGAGGAAAACTCAAAAGGAAGGTTTTTTTTAACCCCCGACCAACAAAGAGGGGTGTCATAAGTTTGATAGCTTTGTGTGTGTGTCTGTTTATGTGTTTATGAGGGTGTGCCTGTCTGTGAGTCTGTCTGTGTGTGTGTGCCCTAATCTAAACAATACATTTATGATAAAATATGTTTTGTTTAGATTAGGTATCGCCCGTGTAAGATACCAGGAAGCTTAGCATAAGAATTGCCTGGGAAGTATGGGGGTTTATTATGTATCTCCCTCGACGTAGAGTGGGATAGATAAAGTTATAAGCCCATAGATAAGGTCTTACCCATTCTCATGCTAAGCCAGCAAGCAAAGCATAAGGTTGGGTTAGAGCGTATCTACCGCAAATAACTCTGTCTATCCCGCTCTACGGCAAACAAAATATATTTTTTTAATATCAAGTTGGGCTCAGTAGAGTAAATATAAAAAAAAGGCACAAAAAAAAATTTCAACCTCGCGTGGATTCAAACCCAGAACATTTCGACCGCGACGCAACAGTACTACATTTCTAACATCGATAAACTTTGTCCGATCTCCACCGAAAACCACTCACAATTCCCTCCAGCAAGCATCATACTGGGTTAGAGCGTATCTATGGCTCTGTCCATCCCGCTCTACGTCAAACAAAAGAGTGAGATACCTATTGTTTTAAACCCATAGATACGCTCTAACCCGGCCTTATGCTACGCTTGTAGACATTTTCCGCCAAAATAAAATAAAAACAAATGCCGATTTTTCATTTACAATATGCACCCGAAATGCCAAAAGTCGTAGCTTGCTATTATACAGAGTGTTAAAAGACCGCCAACAAAGCGGGAGACAACGTATACGTATAGTCCTCATCATAACGAACATTTTTGCCCAAGGAACTATGCCTGGGAAATCAACGGTTTCCGAGATTTTTTTTTTTTTTTTTTCAGAAATGTGTTTAGTATCACTTTCTTAACATACCTTCTCAAGAAGCCATATCAAAATTATGGATATTTCTTACAAAAAATCAAGTTAAAATTGTAACCCGCAATGTAGGTTTTCGAGAGAATGTGGTTCAAAGTCGGACTTTTAATTTTTTTTTTTTTGCAGAAATATGTTCAGTATCACGTTCTTAACATACCTTCTCAAGAAGCCATATCCAAATTATGAATATTTCTTACAAAAAACGAACTTAAAATTGCAACCCGCAATGTATTCTAAACATCGGATAGCCTAAGTTACTCCCAGAAACGTGAGTTACGACCATGTTAAGTTTGGTTGAAAACTATTCAGCGGTGTTCGCGTTTATCGTGTTCATACAGACAGACAGACAGACAGACAGACAGACAGACAGACAGATAGACAGACAGACAGACAGACAGACATAAACCGTTTTTTTTGCATTTTTGGATTCAGTATAGTTTACTTAGTAACCCCTGCTAGTTTTTTTCTAAAAATATTCAATGTACAGAATTGACTTCGCTAGAGTTTTATTATAAGTATAGATTTCCCGAGCTCTGAAATTCATTCCACCGCGGCGATCCGCGAAAGGAACACCTCTCCTACCTTCCTACCCTCACTCCCTGGGCTCCTGCCGTGGCCATCCACATAGAGTCCGCCCTTCATCAGACCACTGCCGCGGCTACCCGCGTGTGGTCTCCAACTCCTGGCTCCTGCCGCGGCTATCCACGTGGAGCCGCCCTTCCTCACACTCCTGCCGTGGTTATGTGGAGCATGTGGAGTATCCTCATCGTCTCCAACCTGTGGAGCCGCCCCCAGTCACGCCACCTACTGTATTCACCTGTACCAATAAAAGTTAACCTCTGTGCATCACCTGGAGTTTCCCTTCTTACACTGGACATCCAACGTGGGGCACTTATCTCCTGAATTGCACTGGCGCCCAAGCTGACACACATCACCCCTTCGTTATAACTGTTCATTACTTTTCTATTATGCAATGTGTTACAAAAGTACATAACTCTTTTTACAGGGTCATAGCACCCAGTGATAGGGATCAAACAACCTAAATATTTTTTTTGCTCTATGACGTTCCGTTAATTTTTAAATTAATAAAATGTGAACGATGTGGCGGGAGAAAAGTATTTTTTAACTATTATTTTCATTAACTTTCACAATGTTTTAATAACTCAAAGCTATGTAAATGCACCTATACGCAGCAACATATTTTTCAATTTGAGCTAATAACAAAAACAAAATAAAATATGTTTTTTTTTAAATATTGAGGTTATAAAATAAAAATTGTTTTTTTCAACTTTTTTTTACAGATTTGACATCCTGTTGACCAGTAGGTTACACCCTGTAAAATAGTTAGGTACTTTTGTAACACCTTGTACAATAGTTCTTGTATAATGTAACGTAACGGCCAAGCCACATAATAATAGGCTTGACTAAGGTGTAGAGTTTATGAAGTTAGGGCTTGTAGAGTTAGGGCGTTTAGAGCTAGAAGCTGGTTTCTACATGAGATCTGATAACTTTTTGACAGTGCGGGGTCTCGTCTTGGCAACATTTTACATGAAAATGGTGGGATATCTTATGTTCAGCCATAATATAAACAATTTAAAGGCAAATTGTCCTTTAGCTTACTCCGAGAAACATAGAAAACTGATATTTTATTAATAATTTGAATATTCAACTCCAAACGTTAAAGATAAATACATAATGACTTCCTAAGGTCTGATAGTAATATTTACGCCCACATCCTGACTATTATGTATTAGTGTTGTCGATTATTTTGTGGCTTTGTGCCATTGCATATTTTAGGAAAACCCGTTAAACAACGTGCAGGGCTACGGAACCCTATTCTCCGCATATTATGCTTATGCATGGCCAGACATGCTCGTGGCCAGTTTTTGTCGCATTCGATTTAGTTTTTCTCGTCTAAAAGCGGATTCCTTTGATTAAGAACGCGCAGGGACTAAAATAATTCATCAATGGTCGTTAAAGTGCCAAAACTGCGTGGGTTTCATGTCAAGAAAATCTTGCGTTCGAATTTATGGACCTATCAATCACAAGTTTGGCCATTGTTTCATGAAAACTTATTGCACGCTACGTTGCCCCGTAATAGGTATTTGGCGTAGACCGAACCGGGTTAAAGTTTCAAATAAGGATGTCGGTTGGTTCTAGTGTCATTCGATTTGTTGGGTTGTTCCTTTTGATTCAAAAGTTCAGCCGGTATTGTCTTATTTTGTTTTCACCTTTTCCTTGTTTTATAGAGGTAAGAGTGTCTCATCTGTAAAATAAATAAATATTTTCTTCAAAAATTACTATCATAGATATAGGTATAGTTAGATTAAGGGTCTAAAATCATTATATTATTAGTTAACCTATTAAATTAAATTATTATTCTTAATATGCCAAACGGGACCCTATTACTCTGCCTACACTGTCTGTCTGTCTGTGCGTTTGTCTGTCTGTCTGTCTGTCTGTCTGTCTGTCTGTCTGTCTGTCTGTCTGTCTGTCCTACCTTTAAGGAACTGTATCTTTGGAACCGTAATAGGTAGTAGCCAGTTGAAAGTTAATGGAATATGCGTTATTATGGCAGATTACCCAACAAATAAGGCGTCTCCATAAAAAGGTGCTTTATTAGTTTTGTAGATAAAACTGTAAAACATTCAGAAAAGCAAATACTGTTCCGACTCGTGTTTTGCTATGTTATGATGGTATAAAATCTACACAATTGAGCTATGTTTGAGAATATATTTGCCGATTTCTGAACTTATCAAGTTTTTCAGATTCAGAAATCTGTCGTAAACCATATTAGTGAAATTTTCAATTCAGAAACCGACGGTGGTAGGTATGAGTCGGTAATTAATTTAATTACTCGACTACGCGAAGTTATCGGATACCATCGTGCTGCTGAGTTGAGTAGGTGCTGGAAGGGTTTCCGTATTGTAAATTGCAAAAAAATCACTGAAAGGCTAACTAACCGAACTCATACCTATTAGTGCCGGTGCTGAGTACCTACTGCAAGGGTTACCGTAAACCAAACAGCAAAAAGTCTCTGAAAAGGGTCCCCCACCTCAGATTGGCGCTGGAGCTGAGTAGTGGAAGGGTTTCCAAAAGCGCATCTCTCTTCACTTTTCTTTGACAATTTTTATTATACTTTATACTTTATACTTTATTGCACACAAAAACATAACATCTTAGATAATAAAATAAAGAAAAGTAATAGTGTACAAGGCGAACTTATTTCTGAAGAAATCTCTTCCAGTCAACCCTTGGTGTGGAGAAATGTTATTAATCGACTTTGAATCTCTTAAGAGGGCGCTAAAGCACCATTTTCCCATACAACCGTAGTTCAGGTTTAATTTCTAAACTACAGGCTGGATTTTGCTGAAACTTGGTTTATATCAGTAGATGACCATTACGGAGGTTTGCAAATAGTTTTTATTATAAAAAAATAGCCTGAAAGAAATTAGAGCAATGCGTTTTTCGCGCCTAAAAAGGGGTTACTTTCAGTTGTTATTTACTTACATTATTACCCTGTCTATTGTAGTCTAACTACCTTGGGAACATCAATAATGTATTGTTCTTGTCAGAAGAAAAAAATATTAAAATAGCTAATAAAATGTACAAATGGCAGCTGAACTACGAAAAAAATTGGGAAAATATATCTATTACATTACAAGTACAACTACATACTCGCGAAAGGACACGAACACACGTAGACTCATACAGCCGCATCGCCTATCACTTTTCCCGCGCCCTGTCTCGCGTGTTTCACGCGCTTGGCCATCGCCGAGTTCCCACGCTTGTACAGGGAACTCTTAAGAGGGTGGTATAGGCACACTAGCTAGAATTGATATCAAGGAATATGAAGAGTAATTGATTTACACAGGGTTAATTATTGACTTCAGAATTAGAATATTCTAATAATTATTAGAATATTCTTTTGTTCGGTGCTGACTCTATGGCTGTTCCTGTGTAAATTGACTTGAAGTCTAATATCTTTGGCCTGATTTCATGAGCGCGCCTCCGCCCATCCTTCAATGGAATAATTTTTGGGTGTCCAACACCATAAATATTAACTTATCAACTTAAGTAAGCAAACCTTATCAACTTACGTTTTTGTTGAAATACTAGGTTCCTGATAACGTTTAACTTATCTATCTATCTGGTTAAAAAACATTTTACTGTCGCAATCTCATGAAACCACTTAGCTAGTTCTTAAACATTTATTATAAGGTAAAAAATTCTCTCGGAACCTTATGTAAATGTTTTCCTAGCACAGGTTAGTGCTTTGGAAACAAAAAAGGTATCAGTTGAAAGGACATTTTACGACCTTAAAATAAACAATCGTTTCATTTCATAAACAAAACGGACCTCTCGGTGTTGAAAAAAGTAGCTACCTATTGGTGATGTTTTGAAACCTGCAGGTTCATGAAAGATCGCATGGAAGCTGTTATCAGGGCAAGGGGAGGTAACACTAAACCTGCAGGTTCATGAGAGATCGCATGGAAGCTGTTATCAGGGCAAGGGGAGGTAACACTAAACCTGCAGGTTCATGAGAGATCGCATGGAAGCTGTTATCAGGGCAAGGGGAGGTAACACTAAACCTGCAGGTTCATGAGAGATCGCATGGAAGCTGTTATCAGGGCAAGGGGAGGTAACACTAAACCTGCAGGTTCATGAGAGATCGCATGGAAGCTGTTATCAGGGCGAGGGGAGGTAACACTAAACCTGCAGGTTCATGAGAGATCGCATGGAAGCTGTTATCAGGGCAAGGGGAGGTAACACTAAACCTGCAGGTTCATGAGAGATCGCATGGAAGCTGTTATCAGGGCAAGGGGAGGTAACACTAAACCTACAGGTTAATGAGAGATCACATGGAAGCTGTTATCAGGGCATGGGGAGGTAACACTAAGTTTTAGAGTTATTTGAAGGATGATTTTCTCTGTTAAATTCATAATCGTACCTAATATTGAAACGTTTTTTTCGCGAAAATTAACTTGAGCCTTTTTCCTGCCCTGGTAAAGAAAAACATAAATAAAATTCATTATTCCTATAGTCTATTTAATTAAAATTCACTCTCAATTGGTTTCAATAGGAATGAAAGTTTTTCGAAGTCATTGTTTAAAAAGGTGCTATTTTTGTAGTGTAGTTTTCTTAACGCTCTCTTTAAAAGTGTTTTAAGTAGGTAATTGCACAATAATTAAAGAAATGTCGAAGAATGACAGTGAGGTTTATCGTTTGAATTTACACGGTGATCACTATTATTCCATAAAATTGCTGGCAATCGACGCGATGGTTTCCCATCTGCATTTTTACTCTACCGACATTTATTGCGAAACATAATAAATAAAAGCAGAGCAATAAGTAATTATTGTAACAAAGCTCTGGCGATAAATCCATATTTTTCCTCAGACTGAGGCCATAAATTCAATACTGGAATAGTACCTACGTACAAACGCGTATGCTCTCAAAACAATAAATTGCGCACGCCTCTCGCACGCTCTAGTCATATTCATAAACTAACACCCAATTTCATTGAAATACGCAAAGGATTCTGTCTGACTGCAGTCTAAAATATATAATTAATTTGTTTAGTTTTCTCGTCTTCGGATGATCATTTCACCAGTGTACCCAACCCATGTAGGTACTTACTTGTACGGACCTATGTTCATTGATCTGCTACCTAACTTCATCATCATCATCATCATCAGCCTGTTAGCACCCACTGCTGAGTAAAGGCCTCTTCATGCTCACGCCACCTCTCACGATCCTGCGCCAGGCGCAACCACTGTTTTCCGGCTACTTTGGCTATGTCGTCCGACCATCTGGCTGGTGGTCTGCCAACGGATCTCTTCCCCTCGGGTCGCCATTCCGCAATGGACTTTGTCCTTCTGTCATCGGTACGTCTCGCCAGATGTCCTGCCCACTTCCACTTTAAAGAAGTTATGCGTTTTCCGACGTCTGCCACTTTTGTGCGGATTCTTATTACAACGTTCGGTATACGGTCCAAGAGCTTAAGACGCCATACGTCTCACAACTAGCGCCGCCAATGGAAAAAAAATCATATCTTTTTTTTGGATGCGTTTTTGGCAAAAAACGCTCCTGCGATTCCTCAACGCGAGGCTTAACTATTTTTAGGACCTAAGATTTGGATTCCAGGATTGGATTTCCTACGAATGCAATCGATTCTCGCCAAAAGTGGCCACTTTTGGCGAGAATCGATTGCATTCTTAAGTTCTAGGATCTGGAATCCAAACCTTAGGTCCTAAAAATAGTTAAGCCTTGCGTTATTATTATTATTAAATTCTTTATTGCACAAAATAAAATAAAATAATTGTGTACAAAGGCGAACTTAATGCTAGATAGCATTTCCTACCAGTCAACCTTTGGTGTTGTAGAAAGAATGGGTAGGGTAGCGCGCAATAAAATTACATAAACTATTTATAATAAGTTAACTACGAAGTTGCGTTGAGGAATCGCAGGAGCGTTTTTTGCTAAAAACGCATACAAAAAAAAGATATGATTTTTTTTCCATTGGCGGCGCTAGTTGTGAGAAGTATTTCACCTTAATACCGAGCATTGCTCGCTCCATGGCTCTTTGGGCAACGTTGACTTTGTGCATAACGTCTTTGGTAAGAGTCCATGTCTCAGAACCATAACTGGGAGTAGGCAGCACACACTGGTTGAAAACCTTGGTTTTAAGGCATTGAGGTAGTTTGGATTTAAAAACCTCCCCAAGCTTGCCGAAGGCGGCCCATCCCCGCTGGATACGCCTAGCAATCTCTTTTACCTGGAACTGTTGACCAAAAGATAAACGATGTCCAAAATAAACGTGTTCGTCAACCATTTCGATGGTAAAGTTGTCCATAAACGTATTGTCAGTGGTATTGTCCGACATAATCTTGGTCTTGGACATGTTCATCCTGAGGCCAACCCTCAGGGATGCTTCATGCAATCCTGCGAGCATACTTTGGAGATCGACAGCGCTCTCAGCTACCAGGATAAGGTCGTCAGCAAACCTCAGGTGTGTTAGTCTTTCACCATTGATGTTGACACCACTTTCGCTCCAGTCTACAGTCTTCAACACGTCTTCAAGGACATTTGTGAAGAGCTTGGGCGAAAGAGTGTCTCCCTGGCGTACACCTCGATTGATCGTCACCGGGTTGGTCAGCTTGTGCATTCGCACCTGAAGAGTAGCCGAACTGTAGAGCTCTCGGAGGACATCTACATATCGCTTATTAATACCGCAACGATGGAGTGAATGGAATACAGCTCAGTGTTCGACGCTGTCGAATGCTTTTTCGTAATCTACGAATGCAAAACACAAAGGCTGATTATCCTCTCTACATTTCTCCATCAGTTGCTTGACTGCGAATATGTGGTCCATTGTAGAATATCCACTCCGAAAACCTGCCTGTTCAACGGGCTGATATTCGTCAAAAAGCCGCGAAAGTCTGTTGCATAGTATTCTATATTTTGCATAAACTCTAATTTATAATTCGAGTCCATGGAATGACAGGTGCTACTGTCAGATGAAGCCAATCGGGTGACCAGTTAAAATAGTGATGTTCAACAATCGATCGATTTAAATACGTAATCTGAACTTTTTACTTATTATTTTTACTTGTATTTCTGATAATTTAACGGTTGGTGGGTCAAGTTAACTGTACTTTGGGTATAATTTAATTTAAACATTCATTAAAGCTGATTAGACTGATTAACTAGGATAAAAATCTTCAAAGAGTTGAAAGGAAACCACAGCACATAACAGTTAATAAAATTATTTATTCGATGTCTGATGACAGTTCTGATTCAGACTCTGATTCATCTGTTACATTTATTATAAATGTGTCAACTACCGTATCTACGATATGGTCCAGTTGGCACATTTTGTCCTCTACTTCAACTATATGGTTTACACAGGCATTCCATCTTTCAGGTGTCACTTCTTGTAAACCTTCTTTGAACAGCCTCTGAACTTCCGCGATTTTAAACTTTCTATTGTTCCTGGCCACGTACCCCTTCACTTGAGCCCAAACTAACTCAATAGGGTTGAGCTCACAGTGATAGGGGGGCAGACGCAGGATGGTGATGCCGAATTGTGCAGCCAACTCTTCTACTGCATATCGTTCAAACATTGGTTTGTTAGTTTTAACAATTTCCAGCAGTTCTGCTTTAACCATGGTGGGTTGATATGCAATATTCTTCTCTCTCAACCACTCTGTTATGCTGTCTTTCCGCCAGTTTGATGTCGGGATTTTCTCTAGTTTTCGAGAATGATATGGTGCATTGTCTATGACTAAGACAGAGTTCGGCTGTAGTTTAGGCAAAATATTTTTCAGCCACTCTTCAAAATGTTCTCCGTTCATCTCTTCGTGGTAGTCTTCGGAATTCTTTTTTGACTCAAACATCAAAAGGCCGTCTTCGACGAAACCTTCTTCGTTGCCGACGTGACTTATAATAAGGCGTCGCCCTTTTCCCGTTGGACCTTTCAGTCCTGTAGTTACACCCTCCAAGAAAGCCTGTCTCGAAGATTCAACCTTGGTGTCCATCCAAGATTTTTTTGTAGTGTGTCCTGTAAATATTGTAATCTATTTAAAATACATGTTTTTTAACATATTTATTGAATTTTTTATGAAACCTCATAAAAAATTCAAATGGTCACCGTCGTGGTTGTAGAGTCCGCGCACGATAAGTCTGCGCGCGACAAGTGGCGTAAATAATGTAATTTGGTATGAAACATAATCTCCCGACCGTAATAATAATCAAAGAAGCTCTATAAACCTGCTCTCTATGAAGTTAGATATTAAACTTTATTGCTCACGATAGAGAGTTTTTGCCCTCGCGCAGACTTATCGTGCGTGGATTCTACCGAACAGTTCCATAGACAACTAACTCATTTAAAATTTGGGAAAAGGATGTTGCGTTTTGTCTGTTTTTTTTTATTCGACTGACCCACAAACTAAAAGAAAGAAACTATGTTACCTTCGTTAATCCAGGTTTCGTCTTGATAATATATAATTTTCCCTTGCCTGCGATACTCTTTGATGGCGATCAAGTAACGTTTTCGCCACAAAATAATGTCGTGGCGATCAATCAGGCAACTGCGGCGTTTACGGGTGACATATTTGAAATTTATGTGCTTTAGTACCGCTCGCATGGTACTCATCGACATACTTGGAAGGTCAGGATCGTCATTTACAACTTGTAATATCTGTAAAGTACAAAATTATGTGAACAAAAGTATGGCGCGGCAGGACTTAGGTCCAACCACCTCTTTATCGAAGGTACATTTGAGGTATAAAGTATAAAACATTTACCTTGCCAATAGTTGGAGGTTCATTGTTATAAAAGAATTGGTGGACTTTGCGACGTATAGCAGCAAATACGAACTCGTCGTATTTATCCTTGAAACTGCGTTTTGGACCAGGTTTAATAGGACTTTTTAATTCAACGTTCTCCTTGGACTCTTTCAATATCCGGTACACAGATTTGGTTGAAACCCCCAAAATTTCTGCAGTAGTCTCCACATATTCCTTTTGGCTTGGAACATAAATTGGTGATGCAGGCTTCTGTTTGCACACATAATTGTATGCATTCAGAACCATTTGCTTCTCAGTGACTCCAAATGATCGACGATGTCGCTTTCTCTTGGGAGAAACAGAATCGTCTCTTGAGGTGGATGGTTGGGGATCCATACCGAATAACAACGTAACAAAAAATCAACAAAACTGAACGTAAGCACAACTAAAATATCAATATAACAAAATCGTAACAAAACTAATGCAAAACAACAACAAATAACAAGTTTTAGCAGAAACGCTAGGAAACACTCGTACACTCCAGAAGGTAGGAAGCCGAATGAATGTAAAAAAAAACAAATGAAAGAATAAACTGTTTGAAAACTGTCAATGTCAAAAAATGTCTATGGTCTGGGGCATGCTGTACCATAGACTTTTTTCCCATGTTCATTCCACACTTTTCCGATGCGGAACAGGCAAAGGACTTTCTTCTATACAGCCAAAGTATATTAATACCATAGACATAAATCGATCAAACTAAGATTGGACAATCGTTATTTTAAGGTCGCAGCGCGGCGGGAAATTATTATTTTTCATAGTTTTTTCAATTATGAATCTAAATTGAGTTATTTTTGTTCAGCGATTTTTAAGTTTCACGACAATAAAATTGTATACTTTTCATTATTGTAAAGCAAAAGCCAGCAAAAAGTAAATTTACAACTTAAAAAAATACACAATCGAAAATAAAGTCGATTGTGTCCTTCACTATTTATAGACGACAAGAAAGTGGTAACACTGCTAATGTCATTCCATGGACTCGAATTATAAATTAGAGTTTAGTATAGTATTTTAGCAAAAAGTTTGTATACCTGTGACAGAAGCTAATGGGTCTGTAGTTTTGCAACTCCGCTTTATCGCCCTTTTTGTGTAGTATAAAAACCACAGCCTTTTTCCAAGCCCTTAGCGTAACTCCGCTAGCTAGGACTTTGTTGTAGAGCTCCTCCAGAACCTTTAACACTGAATGGCCCCCCGCTTGGAGCATCTCGACGTAGACTCCGTCTTCTCCCGATGCTTTCCCGCGCTTCATCTGACCTAAAGCGTGTGCAATTTCGTCCTCGAGAATCTCTGGCAAGTTGTCCCAGAGTCGTTCGACTGGTTCAGCTCTAGGGTCAGATTCATCCAGCGGATGTGGTTCAGCTGCTTTGGAAGCATAAAGGTCCGAGTAAAACTCTTCTACTATGTTAACTATCTCTTCTCTGTCTGTTGCTGTATTTCCTGTGACGTTTTTAAGTTTACTGATTTCCTGCTTTCTATTGTTAAATTTATTTTTGAAAACTTTAGGGCCCCTGTTTACTTTTATGGTTTCTTTAATAATTTTGGTATTATAGTTTCGCAGGTCTGTTCTAATTGCCTTTCTGATCTTTTTGTTAATGGTAACCTAACTTCAGCCTAAATAAATTAAGCGGATCCCCATCGCACTATTTGTTATGCCCTCGATAATTAAATACAGACTTATGACAATGGAACCGAACCAATTTAAGGATGGACGATACCAACGTGGCAGGAAATTCCAAATTTTCAGTTTTTTACATATTTTTGTAGCTAAACTGAGCAATTTTTGTTCAGCGATTTTTCGTTCGCGGCAATAAAACAGTATTCTTTTCATTATTGTAAACAAAAGAACAATCATAATTCAGCCGATTATGTGTTCTGGTCTACGAAGCAGTGGCACTGCCCAAAAAACTTATCGTAGACCAGAACACATAATCGGCTGAAACTGAGACGCTTCGCTCGCTTGGTCAATAATATATAATAGTAGGTAAATAGGAGCCCTGTATGCGTGAGTTAAATCCGCACATTTATAAACAGGGTGTTAAAAGACCGCCGAAATGCCCGAAAGGCACGCATATTAGACGCCAAAACCCTCGTCCCAGTGTGTGTGTGTGGGTCTGTCTGTCTGTGGCACCCTAGGTCTTATACGGGTGAACCGTATGCGGTTTTTATTTGGTTATCCATAAATTATTGCTGGGAAATTCATGTTTTGTGTCCGACTTCGGGTGCTCTAAGAGCTTATTTAATAACTCTCCTGTTTATGTTAAGATCTCATTGTGCAGCTATAGTCGTATACCTAATAAAAGCCGTGCTAGGCAGCATAGTTTTGTTTAATTGATATTGATAAAAAAATACCAATATGTGGAATAATTTTCGACCCAAGATTGGAGCCAGCTGCTGGGTATAGGCAATTCTCTTCATTTTCACGCCAACGAGGGGATCTAAAGCTAATCCATCCATCCATTATGTTTTCCTGCTTTCTTTAAAGTATCATCGGCCCACTACTTTTTTGTTCTTCAATTGATGTGAATAAATTTGTTGTTTCAGGCGTGGTGTTCGACCAGAACACCGAGGAGATCCAGAACGCATTTAAGTTCGCAATGATGCAACACACAAGCGTAAACTCCAGCCGCCGCCTGGACTTCCAGGCGTACGTGGATATAATCAACACGGCGGATGCTTTCAAGCTCTCCCGGCTAAGTAAGTGACAAAATCTGTAGATTTTAGTTCCGGTTTCTGAATTGAGAATTTTACTAAGTAAATACTTAAGTATCGTTCAGTCACGTTCTTTTGTGAGAAATCGGCAGTGTTTGCTTAGCGAATTTCTCAATTCAGAAATCGGCGAAAGTAGGATGTTCAAAGACCGCCAATAAAGCGGGAAACCCAGTATTGTCCTCATTATAACGAACATTTTTGCCCAAGGAACTATGCCTGGGAAATAAACGGTTTCGGAGATAATAACGTTCAAAGTTGGACTTTTAATTTTTTTGTTGTTGTTGAAATGTGTCAGTATCACGTTCTTATAATTTCTCTCAATGAGAATGATACATATACAGGGTGGATTTTTGAGACGGGGCAGTAAGGGCAGGTACCTTAACCGTTATAGTTACAGGAAAACGTTCTTAGGAGACCTTCCATAACTTTTTGAGATATTATAAACTGCATTCACAGATTTGGATAAAAAATGTACAATCAGCGATGGAAAAAAAAAATTATGCCATCAATCCTCTTTCATGTAGAGATCAAAAGACTCTAAGGTGCCTACTAAGGTTTGAGTACTAGAAAATGTCAGAAATTTACAAAAACTTTTCCCATACATTTTCTATGAAAAAAAACATTTTTATTTATATAATGCTATTCGATCCTCATTCGTGTAGGGATCAAAAGTCTCTAAGGAGCCAACTTAGGTTTGAGTGCAAGAAATGTTATAAATCGCGAATAACTTCTCCACATACATTTTGTACAGGGGAAAGTTTTTGCCGAGCCAACTCCTTAGAGTTTTTTGATCTCTACATGAAAGAGGATCGATTGGCATCAAAAGAAAACTTTTGGTATTGTACCATTTTTTTCGCTGACTGAGAGATAGCTTAATTACACCCATGACTCTATTCATGCTAATTTGATAATGGTGAAAGATGTAGGCAACTTCTTATAAGTCTGCGCGGACGAAGTCGCGGGCTAAAAGCTAGTCCTTAATAAAATAAGTTTGCTTGACCCTTAGTTTGAAAAATATTTCTGTTTTAAACACTCCGTCTTAAAAAAAAAATAATACACTACCCGTGGCAAGCTATCAAAAAATTAACAGCACGTCAGAGTGTACAGTTTTTTTCTAACCCGTAACGTAACCGAGTAGAGTGCAAAGTACCAAGTAGATTGTAAGGGTAAACGTTACGTTCTCGAAAATTTGTAGAAAAGTATGAAAATTATGAAAAATGCTTACCAGTGCCATGAATGTAGGTCTATTTTTTTCATTATTATGCTTGTTATTGTAAGTAGGTACAAAAGGAATACAGAGTAGGATTTATAAACTTGTACACAATACTACCTACTCGCATGTGGAGTAGGTACGCGTAAATTGTTTGGGAGCGAACAAAATGCTATTGAAATCGAAAAAGTTCCGACACAAATTGAAATACAATTCGGCAACAAAGTTGCTTATTGCGGATAACCTAAGCAACAAGCTCGCGAACTGAAATAAGTAATAAGCATCCGTTACTGACGCCATAAAATCTGCATAATATTTTGTAATTTTACGACTGTATCTGGCAACATGCCAGATTCAATTTAATCTTTGTACAAAGCCGTTCCGCCGCGGTCACTTCTAGTTCCTTTCCTGTGTTTGGGACGCGAACGGGGAATTTCTGTACATATCAGGAACTCGCCATTATAGTTTTATTATAACAAAAACGGTGTACCGTTGGACTAGCTTGCGGAACTGCTTTTCTCATAGATACAGGGTGGCCCATTATTGGTGGTCCAAATTTTTTTGGGTAAGGGCCTTGGAGCTGATCGTTTAGAAGAAACTTGTTCTACCAAAATGTATGGTTTAGGAGCTATGATTATTTTTTTAACTTTTGTGAATTTCTCTAATTATTGCCAATTAAACACCCTGTTGTAGAATCTATATATTATTATGATCGAATGAATTAAATTTGGCTAAGTGACCTAGCTAGCATGCCTTGACACAAACTTCCATGTTCATTGGCTGTCCCATTTTGTCGTAATATTTTTGTAAATTTCTATAATTTCAATATTACGATTTTCATAAAAACACTGTAGAAAAAAAATTAACACAGGAAATTTGCTCGTGGGTCTAAAAAGTACCTTTGTGTTCATTCCCAGGGCCCTGTTGCACGTACGCGACAAGTCGTCTTATTTGTCGAAAATTGATTTATTTGTCGGATTGTTAAGTAAATGGTGTTGCACAAACATTACAAATAAGTCAGACTGCGACAGGTATTGACAAATTGTCAGGACTTGACAAGTGTTGCACAAAGCTTGACAATTCTAAAAAACCATGGTAGGATTCACCGACAATTGTATTTGACAAATTTGTCATAGTAAGTGACAAATTTGTCAGCTCTCGACATATACATAGTCACCTGTTGGAATTGTATGACAATTTGACAAATATGTCGAGTCGTCTTGACAATTTATGGTTGCACAAAGTAAATCCGACAAGTTTTTCACGACAATTTGTCACTTTTTGCCTGTCGACAAAAATCATTTGTGCAACAGAAATATGTCAATATGTCGCGACAATTCGACAAATTTGTCAATTTTCCACCATGACGAAGTCGCTCGAAATCTTTGTGCAACAGAAACTTGTCAAATTGTCGGATTGTCACCTGTCGCCTGTCGCCTGTCGTTGTCACGTTCGTGCAACAGGGCCCTGGATAAAAATTGAGTAGCTATTGACACGACATCATAAAAATAAGGTCGTCAACATTTAAAGTGTTGGTATTTGTGACAAATCTTTGAGACATTCACAAAACTTACAAATAAAATCGTAGGTCCTAAACTAATAATTTTAGTAAAAAATAAGTTTCTTCTAAACGTTCAATTACGATGCCGTCTAGCCTAAAATAAATTTGGAACACTAAAAATGAGCCACCCAGTTTATTTCTTGTTTTTATTCCATTTCAGATATCAAAAGGTGGTCTCAAACACTCAAGTTTTTATTTATTTGAAAAGATGAGGAATTGATCTGTGTGCGGGCAAAACTGACTTAGATAATTTCTGGTTTCTAAGATTTTACCATGAAAAGTTGTACAAAACAAAAAAAGCGTTTCTATAGTTCGAACCAATAGGCAAACACTATGTTTCAACTCTTGTAGCATACTCCATTGCTAAGTAAATAACTAGTCCTCGAGCCAACATAACCGCAAGACAAATCACGCGTTAATTTGACAACTTCAAAGTATCGTTAACGGAACAGATGTTACTTGTGCTAAATAAATAGGAGCCCACCTAAAACCTTGAGTGACTGGCTCGTTAAGGCGCCTCCAAGTGTGCCCGATAGAAACTTGGTTAACGCTCCCAACTAACTTCCACTATTAGTTGCCAATAACATAGACAACAATAGGCATGGGCCGCCACGCACTCTGTTCTCATAGTATGCGTTTCTGCGCCCGTGTGCGTGTGCTAATAAAGTTTAGCCTGCCAAGCCAACCTTGCCAACTTCTGGGTCATGCTTCTAAGGACGGGGTTAACTTGACGGACCCGATACGCACACTAGTCTAGATTTATCGTTACTTATGGCCGAATTACCTAATCCCCCAGCTTATTTTCATAAGCAGCGGAAGGATGAAAAAAAAAGTCTAATTGCGAGTTGTACTCACGCACTGAGGGTTCTGTACCGCCACACAATAAACTAAATATTTATTTACGTTAAGCATCCGTGTTAGGCTTCTTTAGATTTTCCTGTAATCTAGGTACACTTAAAGAACTGTACTTAAGTTATTAAAAAAAAATAGGTCCATTAGTTCGGAGAAAAGGGGGGAATTAACCAATAAACCAATAACAAACCCAGAGCCATAGCGGTCGTGAAGCACTGGCTGCATGCCTCTGAAGAAGAACCAATAACAAATAACTTCAAAACAATTTATCTTAAAATTATAAAAAATATGTTAGAGATTCTTGTTCTTGGTGTGATGTGCGTGTTGCACACGCCCTTTCATTTATTTCACACCTTCAGTTAGCAATATCTTATTTTTATTTTTGGGTCACTGACTTGCATTGTACGAAATTGACTGTGACAGACGGCTATACAGTCACATGAGTGGTTCTATAATGGTTCCTCTATCACTTTTGAGGTACGAAACCCTAAAAAGTATAAAAAATCATAAAAACGCCGCTCCTCGACGCAGTTTGGACGTTTTAACTTTTTATGACGGCTCTGAGAACAAAAATTCAAGGGATATCCGCGAACAAATAGTAGTCCCCCAAGAACGGAAAGTGCCATAAAAATCCGCATTTTCGTCATTAGTCTCAGACGTGTTTTGATCAGGGCGCCGCGCTCGGCGAGTGACAAAACCCACCTCTCTTTATCTTAGACTCGCAATTTTAAATGAGGCTCAGCGAAAAAAAAAGCGGGAACGCGATTTGCGTAGGTATAGGTAGACATACAAAGAGAAAATGCAAAATTCCGCTTGAAGTCTGGAGTAGTCATGCGCGAAACAGTGCACTGTGAAGTCATGATATATTTCATGAAATTTCATACCGCTTGATATTACATAATAATTGAACGAGCGAGCGAAGCGAGCGAAGTTCTCCGAGTCTACTGGAACAATCTGGCGTTTGTATGTATGTATGTTTGTATGTTTGTATGTTTGTATGTATGAATGTTCGTTCGACGATAACTTGAGTAAATTTGGTCGGATCGTTATAAAATTTGGTAGGCGGGTAAAATAACTTAAAGAATTTTTAAGTTCGAACATGAGCCAAATCGGTCGAGGGGTTGCCGAGATATAGGGTTTTACAGTTTATATGCAAAGCGCGCGCGCGCCTGCGCGAATGGCGTTAGCATAGTTACACGTCATATGTAACTGGGGTTGCGAGTTCATAGTTCGTGGCGAACCACTAGTTATCATGACACCAAACATGACACATGACAATTCAGCACACTTCATTGCAGTAGGTACAGTTCATTCATTTTATTACACAAGATGGTATGAAGCATGCCACATTGCATTTCAGCACACTTCATTGCAGTACAGTTCATTCATTTCATTACACCAGGCCCGCGTTTCATATAACTGACATTAATATTTTATTATGACAATTCGATGTTCATTGATAGGTCGGTTTATAAACAAACATTTTTTGTAACCTCATGTCAAATCGACTACGCAATGTACATCGAATTGTCATAATTGAACGAGCGAGCGAAGCGAGAGAAGTTCTCCGAGTCTACTTGAACAATCCGGCGTTCGAACATGAGCCAAATCGGTCGAGGGGTTCCTGAGATATGGGGTCGCGAGTTCATAGTTCGAGGCGACCACTAGTAAAATATTAATGTCAGTTATATGAAACGTGCACCTGATGATATGGAGCATGAGACATGGCATTTAAGCACACTATATAGCAGAACAGTCCATTCATTTCATTACACCATATGATATGAGGCATGACACATGGCATTTCAGCACACTTCATTACAGTATAGCGCATTAGGTCCCAAAAATAGTTAAGCTTAGGGATTATCATTTGATGATTAGTTTTTAGCAAAAAACGAATCCAAAAAGAAGATATGTTTTTTCCATTGGCGGCGCTAGTTGTGGGCCACAACTAGCGCCGCCAATGGAAAAAATCATATCTTCTTATCACCTTAAACAGTTCAATAAATAGGTACTTACTACTTCAGAAATTTTCTCTAGGTACGTTATGATGAAACTATTTAATTTTGTTAGCTTGCTCGGAAGGGTTAGTTACATTATTATTATATTAAAATTGTTTCGTCGCGTCTCTTATACAGTAAAAGTACAATATAGGTACGGTCGGCCACAGTCTCAGATACCCCTTTTTGTTCGATTGGCGCCCTTATTCCGCGCGCGATAAGAGCTTCCATGGGGTATCTGAGATTGTGGCCAACCGTACAATGAGAACACTAATAGCGTGAAGCTGTTTTGTTAGAGTATCGAGCGGCTCGGGAGAGTTGGGGAGGCTATAGTTCGGAACAGGGGTAGAATTGTCTAACTTCAACATTAATCCCGATCCCGTTCGATTTGACGTATAAAAGATGGTGAACGCTATTTATTTTACACGACATGAAGTTTATAGGGATTTTAGGTTTATTTAAGGATTTGAAGGATAAGAGTTAACTAACTCTCAAATCTCGATAAAACCACATGGCTTGTGGGAGGCCAAGTAATCCTGAAGTAGTTTGTGTCCTAAGTATAATTATTATATTGTTCAGTAGTGATATATCTATATCTATCTATCTTTTTAAATCAATTATTGTAATTTTATTAAATTACTAAAGTATTTTTTTTTAAGTTGATGCATGAAGTTAATTATTGTTAGTAAAAAACCTAAGTCGCCAAAAGAAAATTAAGGCTTTTAAATCTAAAATTCTTCCACTCATTATTGTGCAATTTGTATGGCATTTTACAAATTGCGATTGCGATTTAAGATTTTAAAGTCTCGATAACGATACGTTTAAAATGGATCGTGATAGATGTTGAGGTAACACATTGGAGCCTCAGGCGATAGCCGCACCCTTCTGGCAGATTCCTCTCACGCGCTGCGTCTACGGCGCTGTTCGTCATTATACTTAACCGCCCCGAGCGTTTGTCGTCCACGACAGCCCGATCGCGCCGCGAATATATAATATCAATCCTTCAGACTATTACTGTTATATTGCTTTCAGCAAACCTCCTCCGTAAACATGCCGCTGCCTCAAATGAAAAACCTTTATTGGCAGCGACGTCGTGACCGCAGAAACTTGAGATACTTATTCAGTTACTTACTTACTTTTTAATTGAGTCTCTACTAACAAAGGAATTTTGCAAAGTTTTTTGGTCAAAGTTAAATGAAGATTACATTTTACGTAAGATGAATTATATGATGTCAGTAAATCAAACATACCTACCTAGTATTCTATTATTTAAAAAGGGACAAAATGGGGACTGAGTTCCTCCCCTTTTCTTTCTGAGAGTAGAGCTACCTGTTCTATGCCTTATGATAAGTGGTAGGGACCAACAGATGCTGAGAACCAACAAATAAAGTAGCTGATCGATCTGCGTATTAACTAAAAGCTGCCGAGCGAGCTAGAAAATCAGAATTTTTGTTTATTGTGGACGCCAGAACAACCTTTGACCCCGGGTACCTAATCGGATTAACTTGATATATATTTGTGTGGATTTTGGTATCGAACATTTTCTCTTTACATCGGTCGTATATTTTGGATGCGCGGCTTTTATTGTGCCGTGTTTCTAGCGGTAATTGACACATGCATGCAACGTTGACACATGCAACGTAATCAAAATTTAGAGTAAAATACAATACCGTTATGTGTTCGCCCAAATGTACTTTGATATGATGTGACGCAGTTATTTAACAACAATAGTTATTTGATGCAAGAATGCAAAATTATTGTTTATTTCTTTCGTTGCATGTGACACATAATACAGAACAGATAACTTGGTATCTCGCATTTGGTAAAACTGCTAATATAAATAAATAAAAAAATACTGTGTAGTGCCATGAAACTTTAAACCGAAATAACTATCTCGAATTGTCGACACAAGGAAAAACTTGCAAAAGATTCAGATGGCAAAGGAACTGGGCTAAGCAAGTGCACAAACAGTGGTGCGATTTTTGCGCCCGTCTCAAAGTGTTTTGATCAGCCTTCCGTGACTCTCCGAATAAAAAGCGACTCTCTCATTGAAATGCAAGCGCCACTGACGAGGCAGCGATCACAAAGAAGAAACTTAATTTCATGACCCCAGACTTGCCTTTCAAAGGCGTCTAAAACGTGTAATGGCCTTTTTCTTTCTACACAGAGCTACGTTGATACCAAGCAGAAATGTCATCATAGTCTCATACTAATAAGTACTAAATTAAAATACCCCCCACATTTTTGCTTCAAATAAGCTCGTAACCTATTTTGATAAAACATATCTAAGAACATTCGCTAAAAAAGCTGTTTTCAAATTTAAAAAAACTGCATTCAAATCGGTTCGCCCGTTTAAGAGCTACGGTGCCACAGACAGACATACAGACACATACACACAGACACCCTGATATACATACCGGTCAAACCTATAACACCCCTTCGGTGGTTAAAAATGAACACAATTCCTTGCAGTGCGAGCCAATCAAATAAATAAGGGATAAGCTGCTCTTAGTGAAAACCCATCGCCTTCCCGTACTTTTTTCCATCAGTCTTAAAGTACGGTCAGATTCACTTGACCTTAGATTACAGGGATTCTCCAGAGGACAATATTCTTCATTGGAAATTCAACTAATACCTTGGGATGGCATCCTGGAAGTAATGCATCTTTATACGGAATGAGCTACTCGAAGGTATCTCTGGGTCATCTCATCTTCGTACGGTGAGCGAAAAAAGTGAGACTTGTGGATAAACTGTTGAAATGGAGCAGGGAAGGAAGGGAGTTCATTCATTGACTGCAAATGTCATTGGTTGAAAGCACGCATGCGTTTTGTTTTGACGCACTCCGAACGTCGTTGTAAAATGAATGCAGTACGCTAAACTCATCCTAAACTACGCGACTGGCTATCACAAACTTTCATCATACTTGTTTTAGTACATGCAAAACATACCAATTATCTTATTTTTCTAAATTGGACCCGGGGGCGGGTCGCTAGTACTTGAACTTTAAAATTAAATACTCTTTAAGACGCCATACGTCTCACAACTAGCGCCACCAATGGAAAAAAAATCATATCTTTTTTTTGGATGCGTTTTTACCAAAAAACGCTCCTGTGATTTCTCAACGCGAGGCTTAACTATTTTTAGGACCTAAGGTTTGGATTTCAGGATTGGATTTCCTACGAATGCAATCGATTCTCGCCAAAAGTGGCCACTTTTGGCGAGAATCGATTGCATTCTTAAGTTCTAGGATCTGGAATCCAACCCTTAGGTCCTAAAAATAGTTAAGCCTCGCGTTGAGAAATCGCAGGAGCGTTTTTTGATAAAAACGTATCCAAAAAAATTATATTATTTTTTTCCATTGGCGGCGCGTTGTGAGACGTATTTCATCTTAAATATTATGCTCTTTAATAATTAATTAATAATATTTAACTTATTATTATTATTTAATTATGATTATGATTTAATTATGATTGCGCTAGATACTACTAGAATCACTAAGATGTTCTATAGGATCATAATCGTATTTGCGATCCGCTCCGTAGGTTTAGTGCAGCCAGCGAGTTATCAGCGGCAGCCACGTAGAGCACGCATTTAATAGAGTACCACACTCATTGTCATGATATTCACTGCTCCACGAGTGAGCACTAGACTCGACTGTGAGCCGAGTGCAAATACGCTTTCAGCTCAGATTAGTCAGTAGGCTTTTGTATCGGTGTAGAGGTGGACTGTTATTAGGGTTGTAGCTGGTGGTCGGAATGCCTTTGGCGGTGTGATGAATAGTCCAGGATTGGATATTGAATGTATTGAAGCACTAGGTTAGTGAGCGGGCACATAATTTCTTTGATTTGATTTAATTTGATCTGAGCAATCATCCTGTGTTTATTGTGCTTCTATGCTCGATCTGAGCATAGAAGCAAAAGAAGGAAACAATGCAGCCAAATTATTATAACAAAAATTTTGCTACATGCACAATATTTCTATACAGGGTGTTAAAAGACCGCCAACAGACCCGAAAGCCACGCATACTAGACACCAAAACAAAGTACTTTTTCGATAAATTATTGTTGGGAAATGATTTTGGTTTTTTAGGTTATAATTTTGAAAAATATTTTATCACGCAATGGACGTGTAACGCACAGAAGTCATATTGCGCAAGCGTAGTTATCAGTTTATGTTACTTAATCTTGAAATGCCGATGTTTAGAATACATTGCGGGTTGCAATTTTAACGTCGTTTTTTGTAAGAAATATTCATAATTTTGATATGGCTTCTTGAGAAGGTATGTTAAGAACTAGATACTGAATGCATTTCTGCAAAAAAAAAGTTTTGAAAAGTCCGACTTTGAACCTCATTATCTCGGAAACCGTTGATTTCCCAGGCATAGTTCCTTGGGCAAAAATGTTCCTTATGATGAGGACAACACGTGGTTTCCCGCTTTGTTGGCGGTTTTTTAACACCCTGTATTGACTCCAATATAAAATACAACGTGTTAAAAAACATCCTAACTCTTTTTTCTAGGTTTAACCTACTGGTCAATACGATGTCAATTCTGTAAAAAAAGTTTTAAGTTTTATAGTATCAACATTTTAAACTTTATAACTTTTTTATTTTTTTATAACTTTTTTATTTTTTGTGCTTTCAAATTTTAAATATGATTGTGTGTGTAGGTGCATTTGCATAGCCATGAGTTGTTAAAACATTGTGAAAGTCACTAAAAACAATGACATTCCAATAAAAACGATATTTAAATGCTACTTTTCTCCCGCCACCGCGTTCAAGTTTATTAATTTAAAAATCAACTGGACGTCATAGCGCAATAAAATATTTAGGTTTTTATCCCTATCACCAGGTGCTATTATTATTTTAAAAAGTTGTCTAGGTTGTAGCTTTGTAACCCCTTGTATAGTTAGAATAACTGTCAAAATAAGTCTATTGATCTATAAGGTCTATAAGATGAAAACCACAGATTTAGTTTAGCTATTTAGTTTGAATCGCTGTCAAATTTGACACTTGGAAAAATCCCCATTGAAATTTACTTTGTATAAGCGAATTATAACAGAAATAACAAAATTAATGTGAAAAGTCTAATACCGAATTTACCTGTGCGACCATCTTCGGGGGTTGAAAGCTTGGGTCATACCTACCTATCCCGCCTATAAGATTAGCAAAATTCGTCATCAGGTAACAATCACAACCACCGTTTTTTTTTGTCACTTCATACTTGACCAAGTTAGCCCTTTACGAATAAAAATAAAAATATCAGATTATATGTTGATAAATTGTCTTATTGATGTACCTTTCGGGCTAGTTTCCAATAGGTATAGGTACTAGCTAGATAACAACGAGGAGTTCCGAATTCAAGAAGTGTTATTTAACAAAATACTAATTCCAACGTGGCATTGTTTACCTTCATACAAAGACCGTCCAAATCTCCGTAGAGGTAAACAGAGGCACCAATTCAACGAATTTGGCCCAAGTGGGCCCGACAATGAAGTTTTTAATGCGAATAGATATATCCCACCAAAAACATTTTCATGTAAAAAATGTTGCCAAGACAAGACCATACACCTAGCACTGTCAAAAAGATATCAAATCTCAGGCAGAGCCAAGTTTCTAACTCTACACGCCCTACCTCTACAAACACTAACTTCACAAATTCTACACCTCAGTCAAAATATGTGGCTTGAACGTTTCGTTACTAAAATAATTTGCAATGACAGAAAAGTGATGAACAGTGAATACATTTTTCACCTTTCGCCCATATGACGGTACCCCTTTAAATTTTGATGATCATCATAGAGTCAGTGACGAAATCTAGACATCAATAAAATCTAAAGTTTAACAGCTATTCAATTGAACCAAACCCAAGTTATGAGGGTTAAAAAAAACGACGAAGCGCTTCGAGAAAAGGTAGTAGTGCCCCCTTGAGCTTCAAATAGTAACTTTATGTCACAAGAAGCAACGTAGGTATTTTGAAAACAAAAAAGGTAAAGCCCACAAATACAACGTGTTACAAAACATCCTAACTCTTTTTACAGGGTGTAACCTACTGGTCAACAGGATGTCAATTCTGTAAAAAAAAGTCGAAAAAAACAATTTTTATTTTATAATCTCAAAATTGAAAACTTTTCATAACTTTTTTGTTCTTGGTATTAGCTCAAATTTAAAAATATGTTTGTGGGTGTAGGTGCATTTGCAAAGGTTTGAGTTGTTAAAACATTGTGAAAGTCAATGAAAACAATATTTAAAAAATACTTTTCTCCCGCCACACCGTTCACTTTTATTAATTTAAAAATGAACGGAACGTCGTAGAGCAAACAAAATATTTAGGTTGTGATCCCTGTCACCGGGTGCTATTACCCTGTAAAAATAGTTAGCATCTTTTGTAAAACATTACCCTGTAAAAAAAGCAATCCATATAAGTAATAATCAGTTCGAAAATAAAATTACCAGTTCCAGTAAAGGCATTGATTTCAGTGCAATGTATTTGGTCTCCCCGCTAGATTAACTCTATGTTGTGGAGATAAATACTGTTGTATTTTTATATGTTTTAGGGTATGGTCGGGGATAGCTCGTCATAAGCAGGTGTAAAGTGCTAAAGTTAAAATTACCTTCCAAGTCAGATACAGCTTACTAAGCTTGAATTTCAGAGTGAGGGCTTGAAATAGGAGCTTCCGGCCTTTTATGAGGCTATATTCACGGAGCTTGGAGGATCGTTGGCCCACGGCGTGTGAGGTGCCGTTTCATCCGCCGCGCTCGTACATACAAGCACGTACATACAAGAGTACAGAACCAATGTAGGTAGGTACAAGTAATCTGAGGCTGCACTTTTGCCGCTGCTGTAATCTAAAATCGATAAAACGGGAGGTTGAAAGTAGTGAAAATTGAAGAGGTCACATGAAAGACAGTTGAGTTGAGTACCTACTTGGTTTATACATTTGGTTGAATAAAATATGTATAACGTAGATTCCGATAATCCTGTTGAACTGGCAGCTGATATATTAAAAGCAAATGTTCTACCTTGTGATCACGAATTCTTATTTTCTGACATAAATCCGCACACAGTAGTAAAAACATTTAAATTGTTGAACCTAGAACAAACTGAAGACTTATGGGGTTTGTCAGTAAAAATTCAATAAATAAAAATCAAACGGCTTTTCGAAAAGTCGTAAGCTATTTAAAATAAAGCTATTTAAAAATTGCGCCATAAATAATAACACCTTTGCACGAGAACACACGGGAAACTCGATTGTTGCCGTGGAAAACTGTGATTAAGTTACACAATAGATAGGTACTTAAAAGAAAAATTCTATCGCACTATTGACGGAACTGTTAGAAAATACTTACAATAGAGCATGACTTAGTAAAGTATCTTACCATCGGCATTTATGTTTTCATAGTTCAACTTGGATAAATTCCGTCTTTTGCCATCTATACATATAGGTAAAGCCTAGTGACCGAGGTTTTCTTATTATATTTCCCTTCACATTTTTGACATCCGAAGCTAGATCAAAGCAAATGTCAGCTTCTTAGCTTTAACTATCAGATAGGTGCCCTCTTCTTCACAATTTCATGTTTTATTACTCGAAACTTTTCTCATTTCGGACTCAGTATTGACACAGGAGTTAGGTAAATGTTGACTCGGAGTCAGGATAATATTATGTAGGAAAATATCACTGTCGCTCGATCGATCCCATTGTTGCTTTCGCATTTCCATGTTTGCTTTTTTTACACATTTACACTGTAGAAAAGAGTAAGGGGTTATTGGGCGGACGTTTCGGCACCCGTCGATAATGGAAAGTCAAAGTTTTTGAACTCCATGGTATTTCGGGTTGGTCTCTCACCATCTAGAACGCAATATGACTACAAGTACGTACATAATATCTACTTATTACTATCTAATACTAAGTATCCAGCTACTTTTTTTTCTCCTGCTTCACTAGCTTGATCATTCTTGGAGAAGAAGCATGGTAAAGAAAATCCAAGGATCTCGTGCTTAAAAATAATACATTTTGTATGCAGGTAGGTACCTAATAAATAATAACTGCAGTACCTAAGTGTAGCGAGCGTGCGCTGAACTGGTTTAGTGCCAGACTTATTTGTCATTTAGATCATTATTCTAGGCACAGCGTGTGGCTTAGACATTTTTTGAATCGGACATCTGGCAAACTTAGGATATCTGTTGGGATCTTATTAAAGAATAGCTATAGTATTATAGAAGCTCATCTCCTAGCCTTCTTAAGTCTGAGTTAGAATAGTAGGCCTGTGCTTATTCCTAGTATTTATATTATGATGGTTACCTAATGTATCGAACTCTGCAATATGTTTCTTAGCATAAATTATGTTGGCGTAGATATATTGATTTGCAACTGTCAGGGTGTAAATTTCTTTAAAAAGTTCTCTTAACGACACTCGACTACCTAGTCTATACAGAGTGTTAAAAGACCGCCAACAAAGCGGGAAACCACGTATTGTCCTGATCATAAGAAACATTTTTGCCCAAGGAACTATGCCTGGGAAATCAACGGTTTCCGAGATAATGAGGTTCAAAGTCGGACTTTTCAAAACTTTTTTTTTGCAGTAATGTATTCAGTATCTAGTTCTTAACATACCTTCTCAAGAAGCCATATCAAAATTATGAATATTTCTTACAAAAAATGACGTTAAAATTGCAACCCGCAATGTATTCTAAACATCGGCACTTCCAGCTTAAGTAACATAAACTTATACCTACGCTTGCGCAATATGACTTCTGTGCGTTACACGTCCATTGCGTGATTAAATATTTTTCAAAATTATAACCTAAAGAACCAAAATCATTTCCCAGCAACAATTTATCGAAAAACTACTTTGTTTTGGTGTCTAGTATGCGTGGCTTTCGGGTCTGTTGGCGGTCTTTTAACACCCTGTAGATAAATCGGATGGCTCTCTTCTGCAAGATGAAGTTGCTCTCAGTATCTGCTGCCCGACCCACTATAATTAAGTAATGTAGACAAGCCTAGTAGTTGCGACGTCAGTCAGTTCCCTGATTATTTTTACAGCATTAGGTGCGGAACTGAGCTTTTGAGATAATTTTACAGTATAATGTTGTGGGTAACATAAATGAAAATGAAAATGACATGACATAAGATAAGATAAGATAAAGATAAATTTATTTCTCAATCCACAAATTACAATTATTTACATAGGTACACGGAAAATCAGATAGATAAGAATCGATAAGATCGTAGCTTATTTTCCAACTTAGAAATTTATTAGTGTTTCACCACGCTACGTCGAGCAAAGTCGAGAGCAAAGTTATGTACCCAAAAAATTCATCCCAGTTAAAAAAAATATTGAGGAGGAGACAAATTAATATCGGGCCTGCAATAGACGGAAAATAAAAGTAAAAGTAAACAAACGAGAGAAAGAGATAGGATATAAAGGAATCATAGTAGTGTAAGCGAGAGTGAAAAGTTTCTAAGGTATGCATGAGTTCGGTCTATTCTAAACTCCGTCCACGTTCAGGCCCATAGAGGAAGACATTTTTCTTAACGTTAGGTACAGTCGGCCACAGTCTCAGATACCCCTTTTTGTTCGATTGGCGCCCTTATGCCGCGCGCGGTAAGAGCTGCCATGGGGTATCTGAGATTGTGGCCGACCGTACCAAGGGTCGTACTGTATAACTTCAATCTCAATCGATTTGACCTCCTAATAAGTAAGTAAGATGTAGCCTGTACCATTTTGTAAATGTCCCACTAGCTAGGCGAAGGTCTTCTCTCAACTCATTAAAACATGAAAAAGTATACATATTTCTCAAGGTTTGCCAAAGAGCGATGGAGCGCAGCATATTGGGTGTCCGCAGAATCGATCGTGTCTTAATAAACACCACCTTGCGCTCCAAAACGCGCGTACCCGACGACGACGTATGTGTTTAGACGGCAAAGCCAAAATGGAACTGGGCCGGCCATATAAAGCTAGAACCTGTGTATGGCTCAACGCCTTCTCTCAGTTCGAGTTTAATCACCACGCGTGCTCCATGCGGATTGGCGATTTTCGCGTTAAAGATATATTGCCTCATACGCTCAGGTTTACTCACGATGTTTTCCTTTACGGTTAGCTAGTGCTACTACAAATTCACAAATGTAGATAACTTAAAAAACAATTCCCTTGTAGGTACATGCCCGCACCGGGAGTCGAACCTGGGTCTCTCGCTTACGAGTCCATTGTTCTACTACTAGGCCACCAGTGCTCTACATATCACACATGCTTTACATATGACACTCATTTTGAACATTATTCCTCCCCATAATTGGTACCATAAAGAAAAATCGCGACGAGGGAAATGCGCACTCTTATCCGACCGGTCGGATAAAAGTGCGCACGAAGATGAATAAGATCCTTTTACCTCCCTAAAACCATAATTATCACATATTTATGTATAGTCCAAGGCCAAGGAGTAACATGTACAAATTTCGTGCCACCACTAATTATTGCATAAGGAGCACTCTATCCCATCTTCATCAGGTTGTACATGTTGTACAGGTCATCGTAGCCTCTATATTTCAATGTTTTCTTGCTTTGACCCTTTGTTACTGGTTTCTTGCTTTTCTTACCTTTTATTGATTTGTTTTTCGTTTGTATTTGGAGTAAGTTTTAACTTATTATTATCTTCAATTTTCTTTCTTTCTTCAACATCTTTCTTTCTCAATTATTTCTGTAGTTCTTATTCTTTTTGAAGTCATTCTGTAAAATAATTATGTAAAAGAAAACAACAATAATTGATCAATAGAGTGATTATTGGATTAGGCGTATAAAATGCGCGCGCATTTTTATACATCACTTGCCTGCGCACTCTTATACGGTAACCACATTTGAACATTTCCTACCAATCACGCAATCTTCTTCATGATACATATATGGCGGGCGCTGAAACAACTTTTTTTATTTTTATGTAGCCTCCATAGTGTCCCACTGCTGGGCAAAGGCCTCCCCTTTTTTCTTCCACTCCTCTCTATCCTCGGCTGCCTCTTGCCACCCCGGCAAAAAGGTTGTGAGGTCGTCCCGCCATCTCCGCTCCCGAAACAACTAAAACAGTATAAGGCACCCGGAGAGGACGGTAATCACTACTGCGGTGGTGAAAGAATTGAGATTGTTCTTTAATGAAGCTCTTTTCACAGGAGACATACCTTCCGGATGGAGGAATTGTATGGTGGTTCTATTCCACAAAAAAGGCCCTAACACCCTGCGGAAAAACTACCGGCCAATCGCGCTACTCATTCAAGTCTACAAAGTGTTCTCAAGAGTTTTAACCTCAAGACTGACTAAAAAACTTTACGAGTATCAACCGAGAGAACAGTTAGGGTTCAGAGGAGGATTCGGCATTTCCACTTTGAGGCAAGTGATACAGAAATCGAGCGAATACTACAGGCCTTTAAACCTTGCTTTCGTCGACTACGAAAAAGCTTTCGACTCTGTGGAACACTGGGTTGTTGTACGACAAAAAAAATATACTGAACCCATACATTTAAACTTTCAAAGTCGAAAAAATCTAACTTTCAACAGCGACCGGGCCAAAAAAATTTTTTTCCCAGACTCAGCAAAGTCTACCTTTTGTACGACAAAAAAAATATGATGAACCCATACATTTAAACTTTCAAAGTCGAAAAAATCTAACTTTCAACTGCGACCGGGCCACAAAAATATTTTTCCCAGACTCAGCAAAGTCTACCTTTTGTACGACAAAAAAAATATGATGAACCCATACATTTAAACTTTCAAAGTCGAAAAAATCTAACTTTCAACTGCGACCGGGCCACAAAAATATTTTTCCCAGACTCAGCAAAGTCTACCCTATCAGCCTACCAACTCCCAGCCTTGTACGAAAAAAATTCTCGATTGGTCAGTCAGCTCTCCAACTATTAGCTGCGAGCTACGGCTATGTTCTGAGATACCTCGTGTACTCGTTCTGAGATACTCTTATCGACCGCGCACTCTTAGACCAGGCTGCCCTAGGTAGGCATTCCATTTTTTCATCAAAATATGTCGGTATACGGAACCTTGAAAAAGAACTCGAAAAAGTTCCATCTGAGTTTAAGTATTAAACACTTTACAGTCGGTAAAGCCACCGTTAGTTTATAGGGTCGAATCATGATATCCGGAAACGTGATCGGAACGCCAAACCACCCTTCGCGAGATAACCACCAGGCTATATTTGCTGTTTTTTATTACCACATCCATATTTCATCACGAAAATACCCTTTAACAACACTAGGAGTGCCGAGGGCACTAATGCGTGCGTGGTGGGAAATATGATATCGAAAACCACCCGGAGAAACTATCGGAAAAGGCGCAATTGAATAGACAATAGACATTCAATCCACACGAATGAAAAACCTTCAAAAGTCATAAGAGGAGGAAAACATAGTTGAACGAGCGAGCGAAGCGTTCTCTGAGTCTACTGGAACAATCCGGCGTTTGTATGTTTGTATGTATATATGTCGCAGGGATATTGTCAAACCAGTGACATTATAATTTCACTAGTGAAATTATAATTACCCGGATTATTGTCAACCGCCACCATTTCTCACAATATCACGGGCTCATTTCAGTGACATTATAATTTCACTGGACTCACGCAGTGATATTGCAAGGCAGCAATAAGTTGACAATTTCACTGCCTTTAGATTGTCAGACGGTCAACGATTGGTCCGTTTTCAAATTGTCAATTTTGAAATCATAGAGTTACAAAATAATAGAAAGGTTTCTGGGAATCACAAGCTTTTATGCAAGGATATCTAATATTGCAGTTTGATCTTAATGTTACTCACAATAAGTTAGATTGGTTTTTAGGGTTCCGTACACGAACTCTCTGTCTGTATTTCCCACCCTTATCTTTGGTACCGTAATAGGTAGCCAGTTGAAATTTTGACAGAATATTTACCATGGGGGACACTACAAATTAGATATTAATCTATACTTATAATAAAACTCTAGCGAAGTCAATTCTGTACATTGAATATTTTTAGAAAAAAACTAGCAGGGGTTACTAAGTAAACTATACTGAATAATAAAATGCAAAAAAATCGGTCTATGTCTGTATGTCTGTCTGTCTGTCTGTCTGTCTGTCTGTGTGTTACCTCATCACGCGAATACCGCTGAATAGTTTTCAGTCAAATTTAGGACCGTGATAGTTCCTGGTTCTGGGCATAATCTAGGCTATCCGATGTTCAGAATACATTGCGGGTTACAATTTTAAGTTCGTTTTTTGTAAGAAATATTCATAATTTTGATATAGCTTCTTGAGAAGATATGTTAATAACGTAATAATAAACACATTTCTGAAAAAAAAATCAGAAAAAAAAAATCCGACTTGGAACCTCATTATCTCGGAAACCGTTAATTTCCAAGGCATAGTTCCTTGGGCAAAAATGTTATGATGCACGCACAGAAGTCATATTGCGCAAGCATAGGTATAAGTTTATGTTACTTAAGCTTGAAGTGCCGATGTTTAGAATACATTGCGGGTTCTAATGTGAACGTCGTTTTTTGTAAGAAATATTCATAATTTTGATATGGCTTCTTGAGAAGATATGTTAAGAACTAAAAACTGAATACAATTTAACAAAAAAAGTTTTGAAAAGTCGGACTTTTAACCTCATTATCTCGGAAAACGTTGATTTCCCAGGCATAATTCTTTGAGGAAAAATGTTCATTATGATGAGGACAATACGTGGTTCCCGCTTTGTTGGCGCTCTTTTTACACCCTGTATGTGGTCTCCCTCTTGCTTGGCGGTCTTTTAACACCGCTCGGTATTCAATACAAGCACTCGCCGCAAACAATAATTTTGCATTCTTGCATAACAAATAACTATTATTTGTTGAGCGGGATAGACAGAGTTATTAGCCGTATGCTTTGCTTGCTGGCTTAGCATGAGAATGAGTAAGACCTTATCTATGGGCTTAAAACTTTATCTATCCCACTCTACGTCGAGGGAGATACATATAAACCTCTTTACTTCCTAAGCAATTCTTATGCTAAGCTTCCTGGTATCTTATCACGGGCGATACCTTAATGTAAACAATACATATTTATTATTAAATTTATAAATGTACTGTTTAGATTAGGGTTTTTATTCTATTGCTTTTTTTTGAGCCCTGCTACCGCAAGTTAAGAAATAATAACTATTAAATTAAAATACCCCCGACATTTTAGCTTCAAATAAGCATATTTAATAAATAGCTGAACCAATTTTGACAAAACATAACTAAGAACATTCGCTAGAAAACCTGCTTTCAAATAAAAAAAAAACCTAAAGCTTCCAAATCGTTTACCTATTTAAGAGCTACGGTGCCACAGACAGACACACCCTCATAAACACACACCTATACAGACACACTCACAAAGCTGTCAAACTTATAACACTCTTCTTTTTTGGTCGGGGGTTAAAAAAAACCTTCCTTTTGAGTTTTCCTCCACAGTCGAATTTAAATTAAATTTCAAATGTGTAAAAACGCATACGAAGTCGCGGGCACAACTAGTACCAAAATAAGGGGTGTCCCCATAGAAAAAACGTGATTTTATACTTTATGCTTTTATACTCTATGCTTTAGCTCGCTTCGCTCGCTCGTTCAATTGAAAGAATTTTTAGGTTCGAGCATGAACCAAATCGGTTGCGGGACTTGCGGGGTTGCCGAAATATGGGGTTGTTTGTACAGGTTATATGCAAAGCGCGCGCGCCTGCGCTCATGGTGTTAGCAAATAGTTACACATCTGTAACTAAGGTCACAAGTTCACAGTTCGGGTCAAACTAAACTAGATGGTCTAGCGTCCGGTTTTCCTTCACCGTTAGCTAGTGGTATTGCTACTACAAATTCACAAATGTACGTACTATGAAATTAAACAAAGTATATATATACATGCCCGCACTGGGAATCGAACCGGGTACCTCTTGCTTGGGTACATGTCCCAGGCACTGCAGCACCGAGTGGTCTCTTCACCCATCTAGCGTGAGTGAAGGTGCCACTGGACGCTGTATAGATCATCTCATTACGTAGATGCAAAGGCCTTAGTTTCTAGCGTCCGGTTGCACCTCCTTTCGCTGCAGTGCCTGAGACATGTTTGCACTGAAAAAAATATTTGAATGTTGGAAGCAATATTTTGATCAGTGTGATCAAGTATCTTGACTCCATACGAGCCTGACAAGAGCTTTGCCACCACAACGAAGGTGAAAGAGGTCAAAACAATTAATTATAACTGTTACCTGCAATAAATATTGCTGTCTAATTCAAGTAAGAACTTGGTCAAGTGAAGTTTGTAATGTAGCTGTGGTAATCAATTTTTTCGTTTGGTTCCACAAATATCTTGATTAAATAATCTGTTCAGGTACTATCAAGACTAGCTAGCTTGTTTGATTCAACTAAGATGTTTGTCAAGCTAACTTTGGAAAGTAACTGTAATATCAAATTTTCTCGATTGTTTCTACAACGATGTTAATTGTATTTAATATGTGAAGGTGTTATGATGACTAACTGGCTTGTTTGATTCAACTAAGACGTTTGTCAAGCTAACTTTGTAATGTGACTGTAACAACAAATTGTCTCGATTGTTTCTACAAAGACGTTAGTTGAATATATTCTGTGAAAGTGGTATGATGACTAACTGTCTTGGTTGATTCATCTAAGATGTTTGTCAAGCTAACTTTGAGAATTAATTGTAATATCAAATTCTCTCGATTATTTCTACAAAGATGTTAATTGATTTTAATCAGTGAAGGTGCTAAGATGATTAACTGGCTTGTTTGATTCAACTAAGATGTTTATCAAGCTCACTTTGTAAAGTAGCTGTAATAACTAATTTTCTCGATTGTTTCTACAACGATGTTAATTGAATTTAATATGTGAAGGTGTTATTATGACTAGCTGGCTTGTTTGATTAAACTAAGATGTTTGTCAAGCTAACTTTGAAATGTAACTATAATAACCAATTTTCTAGATTGTTTCTAAAAAGACGTTAATTAAATAGAATCTGTGAAAGTGTTATTATGACTAACTGGCTCGTTTGAATCAACTAAGATGTTTGTCCAGCTCACTTTGCAAAGTAACTGTAGTAAAAAATGTTCTCGATTGTTTCTACAAAGATGTTAATTGAATTTAATAAGTGAATGTGTTATGATGACTAACTTGCTTGTTTGATTTAACTCATACCATTGTCAAGTTAAGGGTGGATGATAGCAACGTGGCGGGAAATTCAAAATTGTCACAGTTTTTTACATTTTGTAGCTAAACTGAGCTATTTTTGTTCAGCGATTTTTCGTTCGCGGCAATAAAACAGTATTCTTTTTATTATTGTAAACGACAGAACAACAATAATTCAGCCGATTATGTGTTCTGGTCTACGAAGTAGTGGCACTGCCCAAAAAACTTGTCGTAGACCAGAACACATAATCGGCTGAATTATTGTTGTTCTGTTGTTTACAATAATGAAAAGAATACTATGTTATTGCTGCGAACGAAAAATCGCTGAACAAAAATAGCTCAGTTTAGCTACAAAATGTAAAAAACTGTGAAAATTTTGAATTTCCGGCCACGCTGCTATCTTTCAGCCATAAAGAAGCCCAACCTTCTTGTTTGGCTATACAGGTGTAACAGAAAACTGTAGCCATATTAAGGGGATTGTTATGGACATATTTCTGAACAACATTTACCATGAAACCAATTGAATCAGAGCTACTTTATTTTTCACTATTCCATACAAATCAGCTAATCACCCGGCCCAAAATGTATAGAAAAGTGCGAAACAGAGTGGCTTTAAGCAAACCGGTTGCATACCTACTGAAAGTTGTTTAGAATTATCCATACAACCCCCTACAGTATGACTACACCTTTATGTTACCTTGTACATCCAAACAAGAAGTTACGCTACACATTTAACTTGACAAATGTAAGAGTTGAATCAAAAGTAATGTTATATCTAATTTAATGGTGGTTTAAGATGATAAAATTAAACATTTACTATACATACATTATTTTTTTATTACGATAACTAATGCCAACTACTACTTACAAGCTACTTTTAAAACTTTAACGAATTGAGTAAGCTATTCCTATTACAATAACATTACATTATTATGGATTGTTCCACTTAATGCACCTGGGGTAAATCACCTGGGTGCATTAAGAGGGAACGCGGGTAACCTCAACTCCATACAAAAGGGGAGACCTGTTTCCTTCCTGGATAATTATTTAGAAAAAATATGTTTGTGCCATTAAATCTTTATTTACCTCTGCCATATCCCTACGTTTTTTATTTTTTTTATTTTAATTATTTAAATTATTATTAAAATAATTTAAATAATAAAAAAAGAAAAATATAGGGACATGGCAGAGGTACATATAAATTGAATGGCATAAACATATATTTTTTTAAATAATTATCCAGGGAGGAAACAGGTCTCTCTTTTTGTATTTTTTGTATGGAGCAGCCGGCTACCCGCATTCCGTCTTAAGTCTACTAAAAAGTAGACTTAATTCGCCTCGGGCTAAAGAACCTAGGTGAATAAAGTCGACTCAATTTTGTTAATATTTTTGGTATGGTACTTTATTCACCTAAAAATAAATCATCATATTAAATTATGAATACAGCTTAAAAAAAAACAAAACATATAAGGTACTTAATACATTTATATTAATATAAATTGCGTTAAAAAAAGTACACGGTAGGTAAAAATAAACAGATTTTTTTTTATTATTTTTTTAAATCATTTTTTTATGTTTTTTCATATTTTTTTAATATTCTTTTTATTATTATTTTTTAAATACTTTTATTTAAAAAAAATACAATAAAAAAAATTATAATAAAAAGATTTAAAAAAAAGAATTAAAAGAAGATAAAAAATAATAATAAAAAATATCCGTTTATTTTTACCTATCATAAAGGTACTTTCTTTTTTAATCAATTTATATAAATATAAATGTATTAAGTACCTCATAATATGTTTTGTTTTATTTAATTTTGTAAGCTGTACTCATAATTTAATATGATGATTTATTTTTAAGTGAATAAAATATACCAAAAATATTACCAAAATTGAGTCGACTTTATTCACCTAGATTCTTTATTAGCCCGAGGTGAATTAAGTCTACTTTTAAGCAAACTTCCGCTCGCTGCACCCAGATGATTTACCCCAGGTGCATTAAGTGGAACAATCCAACATTATCTGTACCATGTTTAATTTTATCACCAGAAACGATAATTATGTTAGATATAACATTACTATTGATTCAAATCTTATAGCTGTCAAGTTAAATATGTAGCCTAATTCTTGTTTGGAGAACAGGGTATAACAGAAAGATGAAGTCATATTTTTGTGTGATGTTATGGGCACCGTTCTCAACAACTTTTGCTATGAATTAGGTTTCATATTGATAGTTGTACAGATTTATAGATACAATCCCCTAAAATATGACTAAACCTTTGTGTTATACCCTGTATAACCAAACAACACGTTACGCTACATACATAACTTGACAAAAGAAAGAGTTGAATCAAAAGTAATTTTATATCTAATTTAATAGTTGTTTCAGGTAAAAAAAATAAACATTTACATTACGTACATACAATATTTTTTTATTAAGATAATAATAATTAATGTCAACGTAACTTACAAGCTACAACGCATAGTTACATATTTATTTCCATTGCTTAAAATATTAATGTTGCATGGTATAGGTGCCTCTAACGAATTGAGGAACTTAGCAACATTTTCCACTGGGTTTGGTTCGTGGACTTCATAGGAACAGAAATGGCTATCGAAATCCACTGTTTGCAGAGCAATTCCCTTTAAAATAATTTTATCTGTACCATACAAATATAGATGTTCTACTTTAAAAAATCTGGGCAGATAATGATCAGGATTTGTTTCATAAACTAAAATAGTACCATTTAGATACCGAGTTGAACAAACAGTAGCCCAGCTGACTTTAACTAGCAACTCATTTGGACATAATTGCAAAGTGGAACAAAGGAATAGTTTAACACTAGCATCATCTGCCGATCCCTTTACTTTGGGTCCTGTACTAAGTGGTTCTTCTAATTTTCCTTTCAGAAACATTTCATTTAAATGAAGCTGATGTTTCTTACTTAAAGTCAGTGTTATATTTTTTCTATTACATGTAGCGTTTGCAGCCAATTTTGAAGTTCTATGTTTGGCTTCAAAGCGCATACTCCACAAAAAAATTAAAGGTCCATATTTTTCAAGAGCAGAGGGATAATGAACCATGTGATGGAACTTTGGTTTTAATGCTTCCTTGCTAAGTAACATATACTTCGAATTAAGCTCGGCAACTGCTGCCTGTAACGATTCCTCAGTTCCTTTTGCAAAGGCCGTAGTTAAGATAATTTCCAAAACCTCTCTTAGTTTTTTATACAAATTCCATGTTAAGTCATCTCGAGGTATAAATTCTCCTACTAATAAACCAAAATACCTTACAAATGTGAGCATCTCTGATGCAGTCATACGCACGTTTCCATGAGCTAAATGTTCCATAGCTAAAGTACATGGTTGATTTCTACAGTCAGGACCGTAAGCAAAAGCATGGATTCTTTCATTGAGAACACTGAGGGTAAACAATTTGAAGCGTCTAAGATATTGAAGCAGAACAAATTGCATAACGTATTTGGCAACACCTTCTAATAAATCATGCATACAATCGACGCCGATTTGGTTGAATAAATCAAAATTTTTTACATCTAGCCAAACACATTTTTCTTTTATACCGGTTATAGAAGGATTGTTTAGCAATAGATCTGATCTATAATCATCAATACTGCGCAATAAGTCTCTGTTTTCAGTACATTGCGTTTTTAAAACTTCTTTCCTAACTTTGCATGTTCTGCAAGGAAAATTTGCCGAAAAACTCTCTATGAAACCTGTAATCGCATGAATACCTAGATTGTCACCTAAAATAAGGCCTAATTCAAAATGAACAGTTCCGCTGAAATTAGGTAGATTAAATTTTAAACCATGCTCACTGAGATAGTTCAATTCATCGATCACACAGCGAAAGATTATTGTGTTTCCAAATTTAGTTCTGTCAGAGGAATGAAAAAGAAGAACTAAGAAAATGTTTTTCAGCGCTGATGTTCTGCAAGGTGGTAGACAAGGAATAGAAGCATAAACTGCTCCCAATTTGTGATGCCCTGATCTAGAACCTAGAGCATTGCCAGTTTCGTAATCGTCAAAGAATATAAATATTGGAATAACAATTTTGCCTCGATTTTGTGTCATTCTATTCCGCCAAAATGAGCCTTGTATAAAATTTTCCACCGCAGCATCACCACCAACATTTTGAGTTAGACGATTCATATAATGTAAAGTTTCAAAAAGGACATTTTCCATAGAAAAAAACGACATCAATACTTTTCGAAGCGGTATGAAATGTTGTTCACAAGTGATGGGCACGAGTCGGTTTATGCCCATTCTCTTTACTTTATCCAATCTCTGACCGATAACAACAGATTGTGGTTCTATGTAAGTTTCATTTTCAAGGAAATATTTAATTCGCTTGTGCTCAGTGTCAAATTTACTCCACACTGTTGTCATCAATGGTTCAATTGAATTTAAAATGTGAGAAACAGTACCGTGAGGAATAACATTTTCAGAAGACAACCTTTCAAGGCGCTCTTTGATAGCTGAAAGTAAACTTTCTGTAATGAAATTGTGAAATCCGCTAAAAATGGTTTGAACAATATTTCGTGGCAATGATTGATTAGCATATAAACTAGCTATAAAAATCGAAAGGTCTTTTTCCACATTTTTTGAAGTTTGCAACTGTAAAGCTTGATTGATAATATTACCATGACTTGCTGGTGGTGATGGGATTGGTGGGATATATGAATCACTTAGTTCTTCTGGTTCATTGGGCGTTTCCGAACTAGCTACTTCGCTCAGGTTTGTAATAGAATGCTCTCGCAAAATATGTCTACGAAATGAACTAAATAACTGGAATTCACGATTACAATTATCTTGTGCACACTTATAAGCACTTAAGTCTTTTGAGTCATGTAACAACCGAAAATGTAACCTAAGAAGTTTAATATCAGAGAGTTGCTTATGGCATACAAAACAAGTTAACATTGTGTCTTAAAAATACGACAAAGGTACATTATTAAGCTTTCAAATAATATTACTGTACTGTTACTGTAACTGACGATACCTTGCCGTGTTAAATTATTATTGTGTATTGTAACAATATTACAATATACCACAATCAGTGAGCAGAGACTCGGCAGCGGTAGAACCTTTGTCGTATTTTGATGTCATTTTGAATAGAGCTTTTTGAATGAAATACCATATAGGGTATGCGTCTAGGCCGTATTCAACATTAAGAGCCCATACTATTTTATAGCATGTCTCAACAGCTTCCGCGATTGACAACCGTTCATATAATACCAGCCTGTTAGCAACCACAAAATAGGATTTGACGTGCTCCAATGACTCACCGACTATTATTATGTATGGCTGAGATGGAGCTTTTTTCTTTTCGAGGTTTGATAAACGCTGTTCTACGTATTGTGCGATTTCTGCGTCCGTTTTCAGGTGTTTTATAAAACCATCACGGGCTTCAATTTTGCTGGGCTTCCAGTTCTCCAGGCTTTTTCTGAATTTTCCTTGGCGACAGGTTGATGGATTAAGCAGGTATGGTATGGCGAGAAAACCCACAATATTTGTGGTTTCTTCACTGGATGCTGAAAAAAAAAAATTGTCAAATGAATCTACATACTCGTATAGGTCAATAAAAATTCTGCATCTTACATTTTACAGGTTTTGCATCAATTCATTATCATGTTTTGTGGAAGGTGTAACTTTATTTTTCGATCACTCTACTATTGAATCTTAATAAATTGGTTTAATGGCTTATGTAACACCTCATTATACCTACTATGTAATGGTTGTAGAGTAGGTAGACATACTTATTCAAGAATCCTATGGGAAGAAATTTTTAGAAAATAACAGTGTCTGAGTGTGATAGATACCTTATTATATTATTATATTATATTATACAGGGTGTCCCAAATAAAGATGTCAAGCGAGAAAATCTGGATAGCTGACACTGTATTTGGGACAACCTGTGTACTTAGTGGGGTTCCGCTAAGTACCGACTTAGAAGTAACTACGCTTTCATTACCTAATAACTGAAAGACTAATATTAAATAATAACAAAGTTACTCACAATCGGCGAGCCTGACGAGATCTTTCGCAAACTCATCAGTTGCCACTTTTTTTTCTTTTAGTCGTTTAAGCAGAGTTGGTTTTGTCAGAGGATATTGCATGAATAAATTGTCTTTGTGTTCTTCATGGGCAATATCAAAATCAGCATGCAGCTAGAAAAAAAAAAAACAATATCAGTTCTATCGAATAATACAATAATAATAATCTGCCAATGATGATGAACCCCTTGAGACATTTTCCATAGCAGACATCAATAGTCTCAATCCATAACCCGGAAACGACGTAGCCAAGTTTTTTCTTTTCCTCATGTTATTCTGCAATAGTCCTTGTATCTAAAGGGGACTGTCTCTGGTTAGATTCTTGTATTTATACAGAGATAAGATCCGAGAGATACACCCATCACATCTAGAGTAATTGGTATGAAACAGGCCTCTGTGCTGTTGGCTGTGGCCTCACGCAAGCCTTAAAGGACCCGGTCCCCATAGACCCGTGTGAATCTTAAAGATATACCTAAATAATAATAATAGAATCGGATAATATATATAATACTCACCAACTTATACCCCAATGGCTTTTGTAGAGCAGGGTACTTGACAAAGTATGCCTCTACAGGATCTTTGTTATCGTGGACCAGTTTCATACGTAATGGGCAAGTACTGCGCCATTTTTGCTCCACTATGAACCATGGGTCGGACGAAGTCTGTAGCCATTGTAGATCCTCTTTAGAGTTACTGTTATCCTCAATCTGACCTGTGAAACATTCTGGAAGAGGTCTTGGTGATGGGGCTGAAGATCCAGGGCTTGAATCCCTGCTTCTTTTCCTTATAGGGAGTGCTCCCAATTTTTGAAGTCTCCTGCGTTTATTTAACACCTGAAATTAAAATTAACATAGCATCACATTTTGCCGTAAATTAGTTTCAATTAAGTAGATCTAATAGGTAGATAACTTTTAATTCTAAGAAATAGCTAGTGTACCTGGTGCACAATTTTTCCCCGAGCTTGTCTCACAATTCCATTGGCTGTTGTGCAGGCAGGGATATAATAGGTTGTTGTCCGTTCGCCTGGATATAGCTGTTTTATATAATTGGCCCACTTATAATATGTAGCTCCAGTAATGGTGGTCTCCTTATGTTCTCTCAAAATTTCTTTAGCAATTACAGATGCCAGCAAATTGCGTCCAGTATCCCCTAATAAAGCCCCCCCTTTATAGGCGAGGAGGGTACTTGTGTCCAGAGAATTGTTCAGTAATTCTTCCAAGATCTAAAATATAAAGACTTATAAACATACCTAAAGAAATAAGACCAAACTAGTTGGTACACAAGACAGCACGTCGTCCTTTACACGGTAGCACTTTTGGTGGAGACTTGCTTACTTGGGGTTTTGAGCATCCAGATTTTCGTTCAGGATCGTGGGTTGAGCGGCCCGGGATTTAGAATCAGTATAATTTTAATTCATTAATAATTTAATAATGGGAAATTATAAGTCAAGCCACAAAGTTTTTTTTTGGCGACGTGATCTAACTTCTCATTTCATAAGTAAGCCACGGGAAACTAAGATAGCTTCTAATAAACTAATTCATCTTTTTTACATCGCCAACTAAATAATCCAAAGAAAGCGTCAAGTAAAGTCCAACAAATTATTTTAACTTGTCCACTGATTTATCTATTGCAACCTGATTTACTAACTCAGCCACGGATTTTACAACTCATCACCATTATACGTTTTACAGCTTCAAAATAAGCTCCTCAAAAAAATATAATTCAAGCTTCAATAGACAACCTCATATATTATTATAACATAACTTAGCATGTAAATTAATACATCATATTCTTTTATTGTGAAAAATGCCACTATACGATTTGGGACTTGACAGCGACCAGCCATTTGCACCAATCAGAGAGCGCCATTCGATTCACGTACTGACGAGTAGTCACGTGTATTTGTGACTACGTATCAGTTGCGTTTTTTTTTACTCAATCTACTTCCAGAAAAATGCTCCTATAATTAATTAAGTTAATTACGATACGTAAAATTAAGGTATTTCAAAGTACACGAATTGATAAAAAAAAAAGTATTTTATTTTGTTTCCCTTCAATAGTTCCAGGGTATTTTAGTGCCCATAATTCACTATTTTATGTCAATTATTGGTAATTTTTTAAGATCAATTAATGTAGGTCGAGATAAATTTTAAACGTAGAGTTATAAAATTAGAAGCTAATTGAAAAATTGTTTTGGTGTCATATACCTATTAATATTTTAGAAGTTTACTGCTGGAACAAATTTAGATGCCAAAAAATAACCACGATGCTGAGTTGTATTTAGAGTGTCTTACATACAAGTTATCTAGTGGCTAAAATAGTATTATTTAGATGCGCGTTGATTGTGGCTGACTTAGCAATTTAGAAGGCAAATGCAGATATTTAGAGGCGTATAATGCTATTAAAAAGAAGTCTGTTTAATTACAACCCTTTAATAATTAGCTTTCGTGCTGGAATAGAAAGTGAGTGACAGATGTCAAAATCCTTCCTTACCCCGCACGCCCCGCGTCGGTGCGTTTGCTAAGCAAGCACCGATCTAACATTGGAGGAGCGTTTATGGAGCACGGCGGCGCCAATAGTTAATTTACGGGCGACTTTGCAACAAAAGTGTAGTCGGACGTGCTAGCGTGTGTACCTTGACACCTTAACTAAGATAATGGACAAAGATTAATAAAAGAATCGTCTGAAGTTAAAATTAGTTTGACTTTGGATCGCTCTACTTAGGAAAAATGAGATTGACTTTTGATCACTCTACCAAAAACAGGGCGTTATTCAAGACGTGTTACAAAAGGTCCTAAATCTTTTTACAGGGTGTTGACCTGCTGGTCAATATGATGACAATTCTGTAAAAAAAAAGTTGAAAAAAGAACTTTACTCAAAAAAGCTCGTAATGTGGTCATTAATTCGACAACCTTCTTTGAGCAAAGACGGACTTGCGGGCTACTATGCTTAGGCGCCAGAAAAGTTGTATGGAATTTCATTAATGTCGTGTTTTGCAGCCAGAAAAAGTGTATAAAAATCCATTAATGTCGAGTTTTGTTTAAAAAAATAGTCCGGTGCAAAAAGTATGCGTCTTGCGACTTGCGTCTTGCGTCTTGCATCTTGCGACTTGCGACTTAATACCTCAGCCTCAATCTTAGGACCTAGGGCATAGGATCTAGGACCTAGTACCTAGCACCTAGGATCTATAACCTAGCACCTAGGACCTATGACCCAGGACCCAGCACCTAGGACCTAGGACCTAGGAGCCAGCACCTAGCATCTAGGACCTAGGACCTAGTACTTAGCACTTAGGACCTGGCACCTAGCACCCAGGACCTAGGACCTAGGACCTAGCACCTAGGACCTGGTACCTAGAACCTGGCAACTAGGCCCTAGCACCTAGGCCCTAGAACCTGGCACCTAGCACCTAGCACCTAGGACCTAGGACCTAGCACCTGGCACCTAGGCCCTAGCACCTAGGACCTAGGACCTAAGACCTAGGACCTAGAGCTAAGGACCTAGGTGTATATCAATTACTCGCTTTGTTTGAGTAAAGCACTATACATGCCTTGGTCTGCAATGAGTTGCTGGCCACGCTGTGATGGCTTTGAGCTGCGCTACGCTCTGCGCTCTGTCGGCAATCAAAAGCGCGCCAGAAACGCACCTATTACAGATCGCGGCAGTAATGTACTATTTATTTAAATAACATCAATATTGAAAAAAAAAAAACAAAACTTGTTTTTGGATCTAGCCGAAATCTAAAAATAGTGTTAGGTGTATTTGAATAGCTATAAGCTGTTGAAACAGTGAAAATTTGTGAAAATAATATTTTATCAATACATTTCTCCCGTCACAGCGCTTTCATTTTAATTAATTAAAAATCAACGGAACGTCATAGAGCTAAAACAATATTTTGGTTGAATGGGTGCCATAACCCTGTAAAAAAAAGTTAGGACCTTAGTGACACCTTTAACCTATGTTAGTTAAAACCAAGGATAAACAAATAAATGCTTGTGCTAAAAATAATGTTAGTAGGTACATACTGGGCATTGAACTGAATCTACAGTGCCATTGTAGTTTTCTGGAGAAATATTTTCTATTTCTTTATAAGGTAGGCTAGGACTAAGCACAGGCAGTTGAACATCAACACTAGCACCATCTTCCAATAGTGCAAAGTCCAAATTCTGTAATTAATATTAAAAATAATAGGAAGTTACAGTACACAATTATTATTTCTTTAATAAATTGGTATTGGTACTCTCATAAGGACATAGGCCGAACAAACAAACTATGGCGAGCAATAGAAGTCTGAGCAAGAGGGGTACCGCTTGACCCTTCTCGGCTTACTTTTGGTCACATCACATACATCAACCAATCGTTGCGAGTGCATTCACTGAGAATAATCATCACAGCAACTAATTGCAAATTTATCTAGCAAAACAAATAAGTAGGTTAGGAGATAGGTAGGTACAGTGGGCCACAGGCAAAGATGCCCTTTTTGTTCGATTGGCGCCCTTAATGCCGGGCGCGGTAAGAGCTACAATGGGGTATCCTAGACTGTGGGCCCACCGTACCTAGGTATGTCAAGTTAGGTGATAAGGTAGGTACGTACAGCCCGTGCCAGGTTTCTGGGCATCTGAATGCCGCCCTAAGGCCTGGAGGAGGTAGCGGCGCATGGGTATAAGAGAGGTGCATAAACACGGGCGAGAGGAAACAGCTGGCTCAGATGCCATGAACCCTGGCGATGGCTGCACCTGATTTTAATCAAGAAGCTATTACTAATTACATAGACCTACCTACTAGACCTACCTTCTCTTATAATTTGGGTAAGTAAATACTCACAGAGATGTCCAAACTTGTAACAGTAGAGTCGAACTCTCCTTTCCATGACCTCCAGCACCTTAAAAAGAGAACCCTGGGCCCGGTTTTGGGTATTAACTCTTTGATGGTGTCATTCGTCAGGGCTGACAGCGCGTGGATCGTTATTTGTTGTTCTGAAAAATAGTGAGAAATTAGGTAAGGATACATAATATTTGTAATAGGAAGGTACCTACGCGATTCTTATACAAGACACAAAACACAAGACAGCACGTCGTCCTTTATACGCCAGCGCTCTACTTGGTTAGGTATGTTACGGGTGACTTTGCAACAAGACTGACGTGCTGTCGTGGTACCTATACGGTGTGGCTACGGCACTCGGACCATCTTGATCGAAGACTCGGACACAGAAATGGCTACTTTCTGACCCGGTTTTGACAATACAGTGCAGTGCGCGTTTCACAATAGGTACCTATTAAGTGTGTACGCCATTACTCGCCAATAAAAACACACGTGGCATGGTAGTTTGATGATTTCGAAGTGCCTTTTGCGGCGAAGTGTAGGGCCATGCCCGGTAAACGGTAAATTACGCCGGTATAATGCGTGCGGGATGAGAATGGGATGGAACCTTGTCAAAGTCAATCGAAAACATACTGTATTTTACTTTGACAAGGTTGCACCGACGCGAGTTTGCTTACTGCGCGCGTCTCAGTTCCAAAAAGTCGCATCCCATTCTCATTCCGCGCGGATTATACGTATGAAAGCTAACGTACATGGCCATACACTTCGCCGCATTATATTCTCTCTGCGACGTGTGAAAAGGAACAAACTTACCAGTGAAAATTGGTATGAGGTCGTGTAACTCCCATGTTTTTAGTAGTTCTATGACTTCCTCCATTAAAAAGGGATCTTTGACCACTCTGGAAGTCTGGAATAATTAACACTTCGCTAGGAATCACTGGAGTACTGGACCACGGAAATGATCGATATTCTGACCGACTACTTACAGCGTTTACGCGGAAGTGGGACGAAATCACGAAACGAAATGACGAAAACGAGTGAAGTAAGCACGTGTCACGACACGATTCGAGCGAGCGGCCGACCGGCGGCGACCGGCGCGCGGGCAGCGGGGGCAGTGTTGCCAGTAGCAGATAGTCAAATATAACACGAGGCAGATCAAAAAGTAACATTTTCTCGAGAAAAGTAACATAACTTTTTTTTATTGTGGAAATCGACTTCGAAAAAATCTTAATAATTTTTGATCGAATAATCGATTGGCGATGCTGAAAAAGAAAGAAACATACAATCAATGATGGGTGTTGTGTGTCTAATATACCAACCAATTTAAGAAAGAAAGGAAAGAAATAAAAACGTCTTTCAATACTACAAACAACAATGCGTTATTAGTATTGCCACATCACGGCCAGTCAAAAAATACGATTTACCTACTTTGAGTAGTTCGGTGTTCGCAAAAAATAGCGAATTTATTTATGATTTTTTTGCTGGTTTGACTCCCGGGTGCGACAAGCGAATGAAAAAAATATTTTCGCGCCCCCGTTTTAGCTTATTTTTTTACAAGATCTTGTGGAGGTAGAATGAATTTCTTATTGAGCCTTACAAATCTGATTAAAATCCGTCGATAAATAAGGTTACACTGCTAACTTTGACAGAGATTGAAAATACCTATGTCAAACATACTTATAATATAATGTATGAACACACGTCAGACATACCTAATATGTATGCTCACGCCTACTTCCCGGACGAGGGGTAGGCAGAGACAAAAGACCGCCACTTGCTACAATCCTGGCATATATCGCTCGCTTCCTCAACATTGATAGTAAGTCTCTTCATACAAGCTCAGACCACAACCGAAGGCAGTGGCGCTGCAACACACATACCTACAGCAAAGAAAATGCTACGCTACTGCAGACCACACACAGTGCTGCCGCGCTTGGAATCAATTGTGTAAATAGACATTCTTATAAACCAGTAGTATCGCTTGCTTCAACTCATAGAAAAGTTCTTAATGGACATAACATTTCGCTAGGCTAGTTTGATGGGTAATGTAAAAAAAACGATGTTATTGTATTACTTTGGTGTACAGTAATAGTACATTATGTATGATACAAAATGTGCTAAGTTGGTCATTACACACAAAGCATTATTGTGCGCGAGCCGATCGATGGGCGAACGCGATAAGAAAGCTGAGTTTGTAATGACCAAATGCACACGAGTAGGTACCTATCATACGACGTTTTTCAACACAGTTGCGAGGAAAAAAACAAACTTGTATCGTTAATAACTGAAAAAGTACCAATTCAACTTACTTTTGTTGACAAGTACTGACTGTCCAGAACTTCTTTTAAAAACTTTTACACATCGGATGGTAACCACTGACCACACTTTTAACTTGAATATTATTTTGCTTGTTTTCACTATTTGAAGTAGATATTGTTGATAGTAATTAACCACACAGCAGCAACTTTACGAAAATATTTGCGGAATATGACGTGTCAGTTTTGTTTTTTTCGCGGGCGCGTTGACATGACAACGGGGGTTGGTATCTGTAGCTATCCCATTCTTCGTCAAACAAAAGAGGGAGATAGCTAGAGATTCATCATCGCACTCGTGCGGTAAGTTAATGTTATTACAACCCCAGTGCGGTAATATGCTGCATTATGAAACTAAAAACGGTGTTATAATAGTCAAATTTACGAGCAACTGTATTGATAAGAGTATTCCATCTATCTTACCTTTAGTTAACGGAACAAAAAATATTTTAATCGTATCGTACGAAACCACTACAAACATTACGTCTTTTCCCTGAATCTCGGCAAAAAATATTGTTGGCAACAATGGCCCAAGCGGCGGACAAACGGGTGCGGAGGGTGGAGGTTCATGTGTTTGAATCAAACAAGATGGTGATTGAGACAACAATTTTTTAACGTTATTTTAAACAAGGTCTAAAGTAAGTTTGATCAAGGCTAATGTTAATATAACATTTTCTCTGTTAGTAAATTCAAACAAGTAAACTATTTAAAACTATGGTATTGAATAATTAATTCGACAAAGACTAATCTTCAAACAAATAAATGGAATTGTTATTTTAATATTTTACGTGGTATTCAATCAAACAAGTAAACTGTTTAGAACAATGTAGTTATATTGTTATTTGGACAAACACATTTTTTTGAAACAATTATAATTCATTGTTGTCCTACTCATGAACTCTTTTTTAAATTAAATATAACTCTTAGGTAAATCCATAAATATGAAATTGACGATTTAACAAAAACTATAGTTATGACAACTTGGTTACTTAGTAGATTTGTCCAATGGCCGTTTTTTAACCTAAAGAAGAAGTCTTAATTATATTTAACAAAATGGTTGGTAAAAATATTCATAATATGTGTTCAAGTCAAATAATAGGTCTAGTTGTTAGCCTAAACATAGATGACTTTGCTGCAACAACTAGTCAACTGTGGTTAATGTAATGAAATTCATATTTGTTTCATTCAAATTAACATCAACTAAGAGAATACTCCACTTAGTTGGATTTCATTTTTTTCAGTGTGGATGAAACAAATATTATACCATCCAACTCGCGATGCTAATATAACACAATTCAAGCAGAATTCGGCAGGCGCGCGCGCATTGCATATTTATAAACTTCACAATTCCATAATTATTTCAGCAAGCCCCCGACCGATTTCCCCCATTATCACCGAAACTTCTAAGCCTAAAATCTTGAAAAAATACAGAAAATAGAACTAGAGTGTAGCTGACCAAAGACAAGAGGTAACAAAACTCATCCTCTACAACCCACGTATTATTTCAGCGATTTATGCATGAAAATTTGTTTCCACTATTTTGGTAACAATAAATTTGAAATCCATGTGGCTTTATCGGCTCACGGAGCGATAAATCAGATGTATCCTAATAACAGTTTATCTTTGACCCAGTATCAGCGCCATTCGACTCCGTGTAGAACATTGTATCATTATTACATTAGTATGCGCCGGACGGCTCTTGAGAACAATCTCTAAACAATAATTTATTCCTGTAATATACTGTCTTGTTGGCTATGAAGCGGAACACGAATACCAAAAACGACCTTTGGCCAGATTTCAGCTTCAATTATTATATTTAAAAGTTCTATACTTTTCGAATGGTATTTAGAATTATATATATGTTATTATATATATATCTCGATAGGGCACCAGTCACAAAACATAAATTAACACCTGATAAAATATGACTAACCATGAAGGAATACATCCTGAGGAATCCCGAGCGAATTAGGTAAGCATTATACCTTTAAGGGTAGACGATAGCAACGTGGCGGGAAATTCAAAATTTTCACAGTTTTTTACATTTTGTAGCTAAACTGAGCTATTTTTGTTCAGCGATTATTCGTTCGCGGAAATAACAAAGTATTCTTTTCAATAACAACAATAATTCAGCCGATTATGTGTTCTGGTCTACGACAAGTTTTTTGGGCAGTGCCTCTGCTTCGTAGACCAGAACACATAATCGGCTGAATTATTGTTGTTCTGTTGTTTACAATAATGAAAAGCATACTTTGTTGTTTCCGCGAACGAAAAATCGCTGAACAAAAATAGCTCAGTTTAGCTACAAAATGTAAAAAACTGTGAAAATTTTAAATTTCCCGCCACGTTGCTGTCATCCCACCTTAACGCGAAAATCGCCAATCCGCATTGAGCACTGATAAATAACATATAACTTCGTCATACTCTTTCTCACTACCTACTTATTGAACAACCCTAGTAGGTAAGTACTTCTAATTGTATATTTTTTTGTCGTACAATCAGGCTGGGAACTTCTAGGTTAGTTTTTGAGACTCCGTCGATCTTTGAGACTCGGCCGAGCGTGTTTTCACGTTTTATACAACCCAAAAATTCACACTTCCTAGGTTATAAAAAATGAACTTTAAACCACGCATACCCATCAAAATTCCAAGGTTAACTGTAAAAGAACAGGCCAAGTGCGAGTCGAACTTGCGCGCTGAGTCCATCCATTCAGTTGTTCCCTCAATGCTGAGGATTGTGACCATCATTGAAGGTGGCGCAGAGTAGAGTTCTCCATTGCGCTCTATCACTCGCGCCGAGTATCACCATGTAAATTATCTGTATGTTTCATGTATTTACAACAAAACCATCTACATAGTTGCAATCAGTTTATTTGTTGTAATATAAAGTAAGCCTTATAAATAATGACACCAAGTTTGACGCCTGTTTGTGATTCCTATAGGTATTCTGCATCTGTCCGTCTGTCCTACCTTGGAAGGGCTGTCTTGGGATCCGTAATAGGTATTCTGTGAAAATACCAACCGTTTTTTATCACGGTTTCAAAGATACACAGACTTTCAGATCGGTAGGGTCACCGTTTTCTTGCTGGCTGTTACCTATAAAAGATAATTAATAACGACTTCTTATTTCTTTCTAGTCTGCAACCAGTTTGCTCGCGGCGTGTGGTCGATGCTGGGCGCAGTGACTCCGGACTCGTTCGACACGCTGCATTCCTACACCAACACCTTCCAGATGCCTTTCGTCACACCATGGTTCCCGGAGAAGGTAACATTAATTCTGAAGAAAAACAACCTTTTAAAATTTTCACATAATCTGTGTTTTCACTACATAATTATTAATGCTTCTGCTGATGAAAAGATAAACGGGCAGACAGATAGATCCTACAAATGCAGTATAGGAGGTTGTCTCTAGTAAGGCGCACTTTTTTAGCTTTCTGATTAAAAGCGATTAAAATATATTGCGGAAAGGCTTTATACTGCTTCTATCGATTAAAAGTCAGTATCTTTGTTTCGCTGACGATAATATAATGATAATTATCAGGTAAGATTACTAATTTGATCCTGCCACACACAAAATTACGGGAAATATGCATTTTCCACTTCGTCGCCCGAACTTTAAAACCTCAGAAAGTTCATTCTCTGTAAACAAGAGTAACAAAAATGTTTCCTGGCTACAGTTTAGCCATAATTCAATAGTAGTCTCTTCACGTCTGTCAGCAACAGTGCCTTTACCTGTTCTCGTAAAATATAAATGTGTGGAAAATGTAAATGTTATTATACGTCCTCGCGCCACCGCTTTTTGATGCACACTTTTTTGTGTCGAGTGCTGGAGTGTCTATCGGGAAATAAAACACTCGACAGAAAGGAACTTTCTGCGATCGATTTTGGTGGGTTTCTTCTTTTGTTTTGATGCGACGAGAGGGATTTTACACTTTCCATTACACTCTGTTGAAGCTGGTTTGTTTACCCGACTTCTGCAACCAGCGGGGAGTGTAATGTCCTTATAAGTCTACACAGGCCACAATTGAATGATTTTTGGGTATTTTTCACACTTTTTGCTTTAGTATCGTGTAAACGAGTCGGGTGTCACTTTACAAAATATGACTGACCACGCCGGATGTTGCTTAATTCGGTACGCAAAGTTTTTTGTTCGAAAGTCCGTTATTGGCTTAAACTTATCTTTAGACAATATTGAGAAACTAATTTAAATATTTTTTATTTTGGTCCAGTAGTTTTGTTTTTATGCGCTAAAATGTTTTGTTCCTATGACCGCCAACAGTATGCAGACCGTCGCGTGACGTCATAAAACCGTATCTTTGAAACGTTGTAAAATCCAAACTACTGAAATTAGTTTCTCAATATTGTCTAAAGATAAGATTAAGCCAATAACGGACTTTCGAACAAAAAACTTCGCGTACCTAATTTCGGCAATCAATTAAGAATGGCTAGTCCTGATAGTTAGCTGACTTAGTATATAAGCGTTTCAACAGTTACACATGATGTTTGGCTTGCAGGTGAAGCCCCCATCCTCTGGTTTGATCGACCACGCTGTCAGCTTGCGCCCGGACTACCACCGCGCTGTCATCGATACTATCTCCTTTTACGGCTGGAAGACCGTCATCTACATGTACGACTCACACGACGGTAAGTCTCTGTGGCTGAAAGGTATTATTATTTTCATCGTTGGCTAGTGTTCATTAATAACAAATAATCACGAAAACTCCATTTGTTCGCTTTTGGCCAACTTAGCAAACCGTCCACTATTTTTCACGACTTCGTAATCGGTAAACTTCGCGATCAGTCAACTTCTTGATGGTCAACATAGTCCCATTCATATGAATAAGAAACAAACTGTTAGGCAAACTGCACTGCACGTCTTCTGGAAAAATTGTTACCAAAGCTACCCTTTCTACTAATAAAAGAAGCTTTAATAAAAGAATGCAATAAAAGAAAGGGCAATTTATATAATCGTTATTTAAAAATGGCTCAAAATAACCAATTATCTTTGACAATATATCAAATTATGCCTTTAATTTTTGTAAGAAATATCCGTTTCTCTATTACTACTTTCCTGGGGGGGTCTCCCCTAATAAAGCATATTTTAAAATTGGTTCAGCAGAGTAGGTAAACGGATAGGTATCAATAATAACTCGCAAATTCTCCTTAGACTCTACCAAAGAAAGAATTTTAAAATTACTCCTCTGAGAGTAAGTAGGTATTTAAGATGAATAATGATCTTTATTTGCGCCTGGAATTTAAATACCTACTTACTTTCACAAATGCATTAACATTTACTAGGTTTATAGCAAAGTTAATATTTGGACCACGTAGCTACTCGACTGACACTAGTTGCAGGTAGTCCAAATGAGTTTTGAAAATACCTATGAAGTGGAAACTTGGAAATGATGCGTGGTGTGAAGTGTGAAGTTTGTTAGTACTTTTATTCATAGGTATATACTTAAAACTAGGACCCAAGTCCAAGATTCCTAAATTACATTAAGGCCGTCTTGCACCACTTCTTAAATGCCACTTATGTCGCCATTTCAATCGACTTTTGTATGAAGATTTTAGCTATATGCTGTTTAAACTACATTTAAGAAAGTGGTGCAAGACGGCCTTAGTTCCTTATTCTTCATTCTTCTTGTGCGTCTTGGTTGGCCCTCATATCTACATAGGTACGTCGTTATATTCTTGGCCAGACGAAACAGATCTTCTACAGTAGCATCTTCTATCCATTCTTTGATGATATCCAGCCAAGATAATTTAATGTCTGTATCTATTGTGTTTATGCACAATATTCATAGTCATAATAAATTTAATGTATAACTGTTATTCTTCTTACTGAAGGAAGGCTACCAACTTAATTATGTCAAATCCGTCTTTCTCTTACCCAACGTTTTCACTTAGAAAGTGTTTTTTTTTTCAAATAAGACGTAACAATATTGAGGGTGCAATATGGACGCCTCCGTAACCTTGCCAGTCGCGGATAGAACCGTCCAAATAGCGGAGGTGCGTCGCCCGCCGCGCCGCGCACCGCCGCGCCGCGGCACGCTGAATTCATTTAACGTCACAGTCACACGATCAACTCGGAGAAAAGAGCACTTTGCAGACGGAAAAGCCCATTTACATATAAAACGTGATCGCAGAATACATCTTCATTCTTACTTACCCGAAGTTACATTTACTATAATGGACAACTTGGACCCGGCAGAATTGTCTAAACAATTGCATCCTTTTTTACAGGGTCGGCATTACTTACACTTGTCATGAAAAGTAAACATTGCAAACAGACCTGTCAGAATAGTTTTTTCTTCATCTCATCTGCCGATAGTTTCTACGCTGATTGATTTCTGTGCTTGGAAAATACGCTAGGTACTTTGGTTAGTCTCGGTTTGTCATTGGATCTAGATAGTACTGGAATGCTCTAATCTTTGTAATTATTAGTAAAACTAGTTGTGCCCGCGACTTCGTATGCGTTTTTACACATTTGACATTTAATTTAAATTCGACTGTGGAGGTAAACTCAAAAGGAAGGTTTTTTTTTAACCCCCGACCAACAAAGAGGGGTGTCATAAGTGTGATAGCTTTGTGTGTGTGTCTGTTTATGTGTTTATGAGGGTGTGCCTGTCTGTGTGTCTGTCTGTGTGTGTGTGCCCTAATCTAAACAATACATTTATGATAAAATATGTTTTGTTTAGATTAGGTATCACCCGTGTAAGATACCAGGAAGCTTAGCATAAGAATTGCCTGGGAAGTATGGGCGTTTATATGTATCTCCCTCGACGTAGAGTGGGATAGATAAAGTTATAAGCCCATAGATAAGGTCTTACCCATTCTCATGTTAAGCCAGCAAGCAAAGCATAAGGTTGGGTTAGAGCGTATCTACCGCAAATAACTCTGTCTATCCCGCTCTACGGCAAACAAAATATATTTTTTTAATATCAAGTTGGGCTCAGTAGAGATAATATTTAAAAAAAGGCACAAAAAAAATTTCAACCTCGCGTGGTTTTACACCCAGAACATTTCGACCGCGACGCAACAGTACTACATTTCTAACATCGATAAACTTTGTCCGACCTCCACCGAAAACCACTCACAATTCCCTCCAGCAAGCATCATAAGGCTGGGTTAGAGCGTATCTAGGCTCTGTCCATCCCGCTCTACGTCAAACAAAAGAGATACCTATTGTTTTAAACCCATAGATACGCTCTAACCCGGCCTTATGCTACGCTTGTAGAACTAACATTTTCCGCCAAAATAAAATAAAAACAAATGCCGATTTTTCATTTACAATATGCGCCCCAAATGCCAAAAGTCGTAGCGTGCTATTATACAGAGTGTTAAAAGACCGCCAACAAAGCGGGAGACCACGTATACGTATAGTCCTCATCATAACGAACATTTTTGCCCAAGGAACTATGCCTGGGAAATCAACGGTTTCGGAGAAAATAAAGTCGGACTTTTCAATTTTTTTTTTTCAGAACTGTTTTCAGTATCTCGTTCTTAACATACCTTCTCAAGAAGCCATATCAAAATTATGGATATTTCTTACAAAAAATCAAGTTAAAATTGCAACCCGCAATGTAGGTTTTCGAGAGAATGTGGTTCAAAGTCGGACTTTTAATTTTTTTTGCAGAAATATGTTCAGTATCACGTTCTTAACATACCTTCTCAAGAAGCCATATCCAAATTATGAATATTTCTTACAAAAAACGAAGTTAAAGTGCAACCCGCAATGTATTCTAAACATCGGATAGCCTAAGTTACTCCCAGAAACGTGAGTTACGACCATGTTAAGTTTGGTTGAAAACTATTCAGCGGTGTTCGCGTTTATCGTGTTCATACAGACAGACAGACAGACAGACAGACAGACAGACAGAAAGACAGACAGACAGACAGACATAAACCGTTATTTTTGCATTTTTGGATTCAGTATAGTTTACTTAGTAACCCCTGCTAGTTTTTTTCTAAAAATATTCAATGTACAGAATTGACTTCGCTAGAGTTTTATTATAAGTATAGATTGTAGACCTAAATAAATCTGCCTATGTAACAAGCTGACTGAATTAATTATCACAAGTAATTGTGTAGGTAATACAATATTTACACCATTTCCTCTGAGAGTTATGGCGAAAAATAAAAGAAGCGTGGATATAAAAAGCCACATTACTAAGACGAACTTGTGGCTTTGAGGGGAAACATTAAAATGAAAAAGAAATAAAAACTTAGTGCGGATGTCACAGAGGCGAAGCGGGAGTCTCAAGCCCCGGATACTTTGCAGATGCTAAGTAGAGGTAGATATAATATAGAAAGGAGCCATACGCGTTACATAAAGACACTGCTACTACCAGTTACAGGCAGCATGCCACGCTCGAGATAGGCCTTTCTCTAAGCATAACTGTCACCTTCTCGGTCGAGCTCGAGCTGTCTCGACGGTAGCATGGCGACCGCGATCGAGAGCGTTGTTGACCGAGCCTTGTCTACAACCGGTAGCATGGCGGCATTGCCGAGATGGTTTCGGCCGAGTTAGACACTAATTTTAACATAAGCGACCGAAACACGTCTGGTACAGAGGTGGAGACAAGGCCACGAGAGCATAGATTTGAGGGGAAATATAATATACTAGCTTTACGCCCGCGACTTCGTCCGCGAAGACTTAAGTTAAAAGTTGCTTAAATCTTTCGCCATTATCAAATTAGCATGAATAGAGTCATGGGTATCTATAAGCTATCTCTATTCTAAAAGTCATCCAAATCCTTCGAGCATTTTCAGCGTGGAATTGTGTGTGATTGTGACAAAATTGGTCAAATATTAAGAGTTTAACTCGCGTTGAGAGGGTTCCGTACTGTGTAATAGGAAGATTTCTAAACCATACCGCGATCCGCGATGTAGGAATGTGCGCAATCTGTTGGGTCACAACAGCGAGTGTACACTTTTGTTGTAAAGTCGCCTGTTACGTTATACAGGGCGTCCCACGGCTATGCCACATGGAAGGAAAGTACCTTGAATATTGTAGATAGAACATTTTACTGAAAGAAGACATTATTTTAATTTAAAAAACAATTTAAACTGCATTCATAGATATTAAAATAATTACATGGTTGAACCGGGAATCGAACCCGTTATATGAGAAAAATAATTACCCTGTAGTTTTATCATACCGATCGAAAGGCTTCATGATAAGGATTATTTTTTGCTAAGTAATATAGTGTCAGAAATAAAAGGAAGACCATGAATTTTAACATTTACCTGGTAGTATGCAACAAATCGAGCCGTATCCTGAGCCGAAAGACGCGTTAAATTTTGTCCATCGCAATGCGGCTGGCTGATTGATTTTAAAGAAATAATTCAAAAATGTGTCTCATTTTCATACTTTTATTCTTTTGTTACTGTGATTTTCATTGATAAATTGATTAATGTTGTATTAAAAATGTTAAAATTCATGGTCTTCCTTTAATTTCTGACACCATGTTATTCAGCAAAAAATAATCCTTATGATGAAGCCTTTCGATCGGTATGATAAAACTACAGGGTAATTATTTTTCTCATGTAACGGGTTCGATTTCCGGTTCAACCATGTAATTATTTAGATATCTATGAATGCAGTTTAAATTGTTTTTTAAATTCAAATAATGTCTTCTTTCAGTAAAATGTTCCATCTACAATATTCAAGGTACTTTCCCTCCATGTGGCATAGCCGTGGGACGCCCTGTATAACGTAACAGGCGACTTTACAACAAAAGTGTACACTCGCTGTTGTGTGTTTACACGACAGCACGTCAGTGTGTCACTTTGGTTGTAAAGTCGACCGTAACGTAACCGAGTAGAGTGCTAGAATGTAAGGGTCAACGTGCTGTCGTGTGTACCATTTCTATTTGTGCACGACCTAGTGCAGGGGTCGGCAACCTGCGGCTCGCGAGCCGCATGCGGCTCTTTCGATGAAAGTTGCGGATCTTCAGTTCGATGTACAAAAAAATAACTTAATAAGACAGAGAGCGGTAAATGATGATTCAGGGGTCATGATCACTCCAAATTCATTAGCCATTAGGAAATTTAAGAGTAAAATCGGCCAAGTATTACTCGAGCGCGCTGCGCGCGTATGCTCTATTTTCTATCTCCATTATGAAATTTAAGGGTAGAATCGGTGATGGGGGTGGCCACTACCTCATACGATTACCTACCTACCATCGGTGATTATGCGAGGGCGCTGTCATTTGTGACCCTCGGGCACTTATGTAATTAATGGGTAAAATCGGTAAATTTTCGCGTTTTTCCTATTCACAAAATGCTTTTTAGGAAATTGAGAATAATTTAAGAGTAAATCGGTGAATTATCGGGCACGCGAAATATCTAGCTAGAAAGTTAAGGGCTATTTCGGTGAATTTTCGGGCGCGCTGCGCGTGTTGCTGTCCTATTTATAAAGAAAATTTCTTTCTTGGGCTCACACAATACGTCATAAACAAAATAAATCGGTGACTTTTCGGACGCACTGCGCGCGCGTTTGTAATATTTACAAAAGATATTTTTATGAAGCTAATTATGAGTAAAATCGGTGAATTATCGGGCACGCGAAATATCATGAAAGTTAAGGGCTAATTCGGTGAATTTTCGGGCACGCCGCGCGCATTGCTGTCCTAGGTATTTATAAAGAAAATTTATAATTTTTATGACACCTACTATTATAAACGCGAAAGTATGGATAGATGGATGGATGTTTGTTACTCTTTCACGCTGAAACGGCTCGACGGATTTGGATGAAATTTGGAATGAAGATAGCTTAGACATCAGAATAACACATAAGGTAAATATTATCACGCTATTACACTTAAGGCCACTGTAAACCACATATCTTCTTTCTGTAGTTCACGGGGACGAAGTCGCGGGCAAAATGTCTTTCAAAAATAAATTGGTAAATTTTCGGGCGTGCTGCACGCGCATTTCTCATATGCAAGACTAAAATGGGATGTTAACTATTCTGCTTCTGGTTATTCAAAAAATCGCACGCCGCGCGAAGTTTCATAACATAAGAAATTGGCATTAAACGCGCGCGTAGCGCGCCCGAGAATTCACCGATTTTACCCATTTTGTAAGCCGTGATATGGAGCAAATTACTATACTTAGACGACATCTATTTTAATTACAAACGCGCATGCAGCGTGCCCAAAATTTTACCGATAATACTGGAAATTCACTGGTTTTACCTATTAAAATCATAATTTATGTCGGTAATTCACCAATTTTAGCCTTTTTTTAAGGCATGGCAAGTTTTCTTTACAAGCGCGCCCTTTTTTTTTTTTCGATTTTACCCTTAAATAATTATTATAAAGATTTTTTTTGTATGTAAATAGGATGAGAGATGGCGCGAGGGGAAAAAGGCCTATACCCAGCAGTGGGCAGCGGTGGGCTGTTGATGATGATGATGATGATGATGATGATGTAAATAGGATGACCGCGTGCAGCACTAACGAAAATTCAACGACTTTACCTTTGAATTTTATTGTTCGTTAATGGAAAAAAAGCGCGCAGAAAAAGGCTTTTTAACATGAAATTGAAAGGAGTATGCAATAATTTTATTTTATTTCTACCAAGTACCAACTTTTCTTACAAAGTTTTATACAGGGTGTTAAAAACCGCCAACGAAGCGGGAAACCACGTATTGACCTCATCATAATGAACATTTTTGCCTAAGGAACTATGCCTGGGAAATCAACGGTTTCCGAGATAATGAGGTTCAAAGTCGGACTTTTCAAAACTTTTTTTTTTGCAGAAATGTATTTAGTATCTAATTCTTAACATACCTTCTCAAGAAACTATATCAAAATTATGACAATTTCTCACAAAAAATTACGTCTCACAAAAAATTACGTTATAAATGCGACCCGCAATGTATTGTAAACATCGGCACTTCAAGCTTAAGTAATATAAAATTATACCTACGCTTGCGCATTATGACTTCTGTGCGTTACATGTCCATTGCGTGATAATTTATTTTTCAAAATTGAACCTAAAAAACCAAAATCATTTCCCAGCAATAATTTATCGAAAAAGTACTTTGTTTTGGTGTCTAGTATGCGTGGCTTTCGGGTCTGTTGGAGGTCTTTTAACACCCTGTATAGCACCGACATTTAATTTTATCTCAACAGTGTTGTTAACGTATTAATTACCACCAATTTTGGTTCTCCACGACACAGGCCAGGCCTAGTGTGGAGACCACCTACCAAATTAGTACAGACTTCTTTGTAAAAGCGCATTGTTGTTGTCAAATTTCATTATTTTCTTTCTTTTAAGTATTTTATCCGGCACCCACACAACACAGGCCATGCCTAAGTGTGGGGGCCACCAATGTATCTTCAATATGTTACTTCACTATTTTTTAATAAAGACTTTTTAATTTTTTTCATTTTTTTTTTCTTTTGCCACGGATTGTTGTTATTCCTCATAGTTTTTCAACAATTTGGGATTCAGTTTTTATGAAGAATATGTTTAAGTAGGTCACATACACAATATTTTATGATACCACAACTGACTCGTCCGATAATTTGAAGTAAATTGTTAGTTTATTTTGAATTTACGAGTTGCGGTTTTGCACCCCCCTTGAATGGCGCCCAGGGCACGGGCCCCACCCTAGTTACGCCACTGACTTCTGTATATAATTTCAGTTGTTGCGACTGGATTTGGTTGTTTGTATAGGAATAGGATGACTCAGATTCCAGACTCTTGAAGAATCTTCGAACAGTATGTACCTACTTTAACAACTTTAAGAAGAAGCAAAAGCGATGTGACACTGGCTAATGGAACACATTAAAGAGAAATACTAAAGTTCTTTATTTTATTACGGAAACAGAAAGCTGGAATACAGGGGACGAACTGTTGTAACTAATTATATTGAGATGCCGAGATAAAAGGCGCCGACGTCGTGGCGAAAGCCAACAACGAAATATCTTAAAATATGTGCTAATGGATTGTTTAAAACTAGCTTTTGCCTGCGATTCTGTTCACTTTCTTTTGATATCATAGGTCTTGTCTTGAAGTCTTTGAAGGATACTAAGCTCGGCTATTTTTTATCCTAAGAATGACGATGTTATAACCAAAGCCCTTGTAGCTTAAAACTCGATAAACCAGTAAAAACTACCGAAAACAACTTATTTTAAACAAAATATATTTTGTTAAAATATTTTCAAAAAAGGTACGAACTCCGGGTGACCACCAACAAACATTGTTCCGCATAGGCAATACTCGTAAAGGCATTACAGAATTGGCAAGCTAGCGCAACGATCAGGATCCTTGTTACCGTCGTAGCAAGGGCTACGTTTGTCCGTGTAATGGAACATACTAGTACGTTTCTGTATTCTGGGACTTTCCCTATCAGGTTTCCGACCGACAGCGCTATTATATTGCAGCTACGCACACTGTTCTCTCGTTTACAGTTTCTTAGTAAGAATCTCTACAAATCACTCCTGCTTTACGTTGAATGAAATGTAGGATAATTTAAAACTTTGATTTTAAAAACATGTTGTGCAGTAATTTTCATCATTCATCACCTCTGCTTACTTAGATGAATGATTGATAAGGTATAAATATATTTAATCCTATTCAGACACACAATTAAGTACTCGACAATTATATGGTATCTAAGTACGCTGCCGTGCCATGACAAAACACTGTAGGTATCTGTAGATACAGTGTTTTGTGGTAACACAATAATTTGACTCTTCGCCCCTAGGTACATGATATAACATCAAAAAAATATTTAAAATGTCTCAATAATACGGAAATCAGAGTCATAGCAATTATTTAGACTGTAGGTACATTATTATTATGCAATTAAATAGAGACCAGTTTTATATTTTCCGCGATTTCTGTAAAACACCTTTTTTTCAAATTACAGTGTTTTGTCAAGACACGGCAGGACGTACTCTGTAAATAAAATTAAATACCCGTTTCGTTCGAGTCAGAATCGGGGTTAGGTCCGTTAGCTATGCCTCAATGCGTCCTCTCCTATTTATCCTTGGGTCTTTACATTTTCTCCCGCAGTAATGGCATCATTCTCATTCTACTCTAAAACTCCACTCGCGAACTACGGTACTTGGCCGTTTTATTGTCTATTGTATAAGACGTCGATGGATTGCAGCCGCGGACAAGTAAAATAGCGCAAAAAAACAGTTTCCATTAGAGAAATAAAATATTTTGGCATCTATCGTAAGAAAATGTTTAAATTAGCGTTCCATTTTGAATTATTTTATTACTCTGCCTTATTATTTGAAATAAATTAACCATATTGGACTAATAATTTGCTAAATAATAAAAAAAAAACAATGACGTTTGACAATGACAATCGTGTTTGGGAAATAGTTCAGAAGGAAAACCACTCGAGACTTTAAAACATGTATTCATCATTCAACTATTTAGGTTTTAATTATAATATAATTTTCAACCATACAACGTACCTTTTAACATAATCCGCAATTAACTGTGATTATACGGCCCGGATTTAATAATCCCGGAATATGTACATAATAATAATATGGATCTAAAAAAATAAAAATGGAAAAATATGGAGTGAAGAAGAAAACATATTTCTTCCTAACAAGTTTGTACGGAACGCTCGGCGCGCGAGTCTAACTCGCACTAGGCCAGTTTTTAGGGTTCCGCACCCAAAGGGTAAAGGACCCTATTACTAAGACTCCGCTGTCCGTCTGTCATCAGGCTGTATCGCATGAACCGTGCGTGATAGTTAGAAATAGAAAGGCAGGCGGATTTTTGCGTTGCGATCTTGCGATGCGCCCCGGCGCGATCCGCCTCTAGTGGACGCCAGCCTTAAGAATTAAAGTGTTTATTAGATAATAATATTATATATAACCGTTGCTACATAATATCGCTGAAACAAAGTCGCTGAAAAAACGAGTGCAGTCAGAGTTATTAGTCACGTAATGTTTTAAGTTACTTGGTATGTGATGATGTGTTATTTATTATCAAGGAATTTCAGCAGCACCGTTGAGGTTTATCGCCGCCTCTCTTTTCTTATTAAATCCTTCCTATTCTGTCGGCACAATACAGAGATCACAAATCCATTGTAGGACCTATCGAGCTAAGACGATTAGGAGCCTCATAACAAAACATGACCGCGACACAACCGTTGATATATTAAGGGATGCTTCGCACTTATCTTTTGACATATCCACACCATCATCAGGCGAATTATTGTGAAACCATATTATAAATCTTTGAAATGAAGGACAAACAATGTTATGTATTTTTGTTTTTTCTTAAGCACTGACCGGTACTAGGGAACATTTTAAACATTTATTATAAGTAGAAAAAAATTGCTCGCTGGCATACCGTGAAGAGGTTGCGGGTTCATGGTATGCAAGAGGTTGCGGGCTGTATTTTTGTAGCTTTATTTTTTTCATCATCATCAGCCTACCTCTGCCCCAGTGGGTACAGGTCTTTTTCCCCTTGCGCCACCTTTCGAGGTCCCTCGCCACCCGCATCCATGGACCCTCAGCGTTATTTTTTTAATGCTTTTTTTTAATATTTCAAATGACACTTTTTGTTGTTTTTTCTAAAGCATTAAGCCGTGCTAGGGAACACCAGTTGAAGAAATTTGCATCGACAGTTACTTGACTCGGTAGTTCAATTGGTAGAGCACCTGCACGGTATGCAAGAGGTTGCGGGTTCAAGTCCTGTACCGACCGAGTGAATTTTTTCAACTTATTATCAATGTTTGATTGAATTCGGGATAATTGATTGACTAATTATATACTCATTAACTGCATTTTCTCTAGGAAGCTTAGTTTAAAACTCCGGTAATTAATTCTAGAATTTTTACTCTCTTCCAACAAATATCTCAACGAGAAATTGGGAGCAATTGTTCGAGGGGCTATCACTTAGACAAGTTCACTTACCTATCGGATTTCTTCCACTTGAAAGAGAATTTGCTACCACATGCATGCGATATAGCGAAAAACCCCACTTATATCGGCTATAGGTGTTTATAGGGTTTAGTCTATCGACAACATTAACTAGTAAACTAAATAATAAAACCGGCCAATAGTGAGTAGGAATCGCGCACCCACTAATCTACCTATGAGAATATTTGGAACAGAAAAATAAAAATAAAAATTTCGTACCTACATTTGATTTGCACTAACTAAACCTTTAAAATAGCGCAATACTCGTATATTACCTATCTGTTTTGATACAATATTGTGGACGGATGAATCTCATGTTAAACGATATGGAATTTTCAATACTCATTTGACTCGTGACCAAATTTTCAAGACCAATTCAGCGTGAATCAGTCAGTCAGGAATCTTACACGGACAGCTGATTAGCCCGTTTCAACTACCTGACAGATTGAACGGAGAGTCCTGTTTAGATTTTTACGAGAAGATCTCAACGGCTTATTAGAAGACGTATGACTTGATAACTTGCATTAATGATATTTAAAAAAATTACGGACCTCCATGCCACTTAGCGAAGATTGTCAGACACCATAAAGGTTTTGAAACAAGTGGAACGGCCGCGGTGGGCCTGTTGCCTAGACGACACGTTCCCCCGACTTAAACCCCATTGATTTCTTCAAGTGGGGTTATTACAAAGAATTTGATTACGGCAAGGAAATTAGAACCGTAGGGAAATTACGATCAAATTTAAGACAAGCAGTAGAAACAATAGAAAAATAGGTTTTGTTTCTGCAAGGCTTTATTCACTTATTTCGGCGAATAAACTGAGCATATATCTCCATAATTCATGTATTTGTGACCACTGACTAATGTCTCGTAAGTCGAGGTTTGACGAAAATTCGATAAAAAGTCTGAACTCGTAAACTACAAAAAAAATAATTATTTCTTACGCCCGTTTTTTTAGGGTTCCTTTGGGTACGGAATCCTAAAACAAATCAAGTGTGGGTCGGGCTCTGAAGGTTCCTTACGCCTATTTCTTTTGTAATCACCGAACTAAATCCCATAGAATCCGCATTACGTATAAAATCACAATAAAAACTTGTCCACACAGAAACAAAAGATATCAGCAATAGAACAATACGAAACATCATTTCGACCATACGTCTAATATTCATTAGTGTACAGTTTTACTTTAATTGCATGGACTACGAGCAAATAAGCTCCCAAAGGCAATTTGGGCATCTATTTTTCCAGACACATTTCAGAGTTCTATGTTGTATCTAGTTTTATCCTTGATCGAAGTTTGTAATACACAAAAATCGTTTGGTAGAACGGAACCCTCGGTCCGCGAGTCCAACTCGCACACTTAGGCCCGGTTTCTGAATTGAGATTTTAATAAGTAAATTCTCTCACGTTCTTTTGTGAGAAATCCGCAGAGACAGAACGATACTTGAGTGCTTGCTTAGCGAATTTCTCAATTCGGTACGCAAAGTTTTTTGTTCGAAAGTCAGTTATTGGCTTAATCTTATCTTTAGACAATATTGAGAAATTAATTTCAATATTTTTTATTTTTGTTCAGTAGTTTGGATTTTACAACGTTTCAAAGATACGGTTTTATGACGTCACGCGACGGTCTGCATACTGTTGGCGGTCATAGGAACAAAACATTTTAGCGCATAAAAACAAAACTACTGGACCAAAATAAAAAAATATTTAAATTAGTTTCCCAATATTGTCTAAAGATAAGTTTAAGCCAGTAACGGACTTTCGAACAAAAAACTTTGCGTACCGAATTCAGAAATCGTCAATTAGTTTTTTTTTATAGGCAGTTGGGGAAAGATATGCCCTTGCTCATAGGAAGATGTCAGTTAAGCCAGTGCCAGTTTGTAACGCACGTTTTTTTGTGTTGTATTATTCGTCTATATCACGTAGAGTGTAACGCGGCCAAGGAAATTGACATTTGCAACTCTCGTAGGTAGGTACTCAACGTAACTCAATCACAAAAAGGTTATTGTACCAGTGAAGGAATACGTTTATTAAATTATGGGTAAGTAGGTATGTGCGTAGACCGTGACTGATTTTGTTTGTGCAAAGCAACCTGTGCTCTTGAAAAACTGTAAATAGGTAGTACATTACTGCCGCGGTATGTAATGGGCGCGATGCTGGCGCGCTGTTGATGGCCGACAGAGCGCGGCGTAGCGCAGTTCAAGGCCATCACTGCCCGGTCAGTATTGCAGCCCTTGGTGGACAAGCTGGAATGAAGGCCGAGACCGAAGGAAAAATTTGCTACATTTAAATATGCTTTTCCTTCAAGATGTGATTAGTAAGTATTTTCATAATAAAATTAATCAGCCAGTTTGACAGGTGCATTCAGATTTCTTTAGTAATTGATCTCACGAGACGTACACACAACGTACACACGACAGCACGTAAGACTGTACACTTTTGTTGTAAAGTCACCCGTAATGTAACCGAGTAGAGTGCTACCGTGTAAGCGTCTATGTGCTGTCGTGTGTACACACGATAGCACGTGAGACTGTACACTTTTGTTGTAAAGTCGCCCGTAACGTAACCGAGTAGAGTGCTAGCGTGTAAGGGTCGACGTGCTGTCGTGTGTACAAGCCGTTAGGTCTATGGACATTTAGGCCCGGTTTCTGAATTGAGAATTTTACTAAGTAAATACTTAAGTATCGGTCTGTCACGTTCTTTTGTGAGAAATCTGCAGAGACAGAACGATACTTAAGTGCTTTCTTAGCGAATTTCTTAATTCGGAAATCCCCGAAATCCCTCACGAATCCTTTGATTAAATACAATGTCGACGAGACGCTCAAGAATGCGCTGCGCCCGTAACGAATTCTCTTTCCCGCTTCAGTCACGAACTGTAAAGCAATTGACTTCATGACCAGCTTCGGTGACTCCATTCAACTTACACAATATAAGAAAAGACGTAATCATATCGGGAGAGGAATCACGTCCAGAGCGGGAAGGCGCCGGACATCCGTCGGGCGCACTAGCACCGGCCTACAGTTGGTAGTAATTTTCCTTACAAAAAATTGCACGGACGGCTGCTTATCTGCTCTATCTTTAAACTGCGACAACCTACATAACTTCTATTTTATTAAATTATGCACTAGTGAATTCAGTGATGCCACAGTAGCAGGTTTTGTAAAAGATCCCTGCCTGTAAGTAGAATAAGAATAATTATTTTTTGCAAAACGCATTCACAATATACACTGGTAGGTATTACTTAAGAATCCAATAGAAAACATTATACAAAAAAGGCATAGTTAGGTAGTACCAATCTACTTCATGATGATGACAAAATGCATGATATCACCATTAATCATTAATCATCATCACACTAGCTGTATCGTGGGCCCCATAAAAACGCTTAGAAGAAAATGTTTCAGCCGTTGACTTATTAAGGTCCACTTGCGTCAACCAGGGTTAGCCAGTTAACTCTGAGTTAACGTCAAAATTTGTATGGAAATGTCAAGTTAACTCAGAGTTAGTTTGCTAACCCTGAGTGACGCAAGCCCGCCTAAGGTAAGCAATTTAAGTACCTTATGGTGAATAAGTTGAAGTCGGTCACCAGGATCCCCTAGTCCGATCCCCCAGGGGATCTCAGTGAACTCATCGGTTCATCAGAATCCCATTAAGTATATAAAGTTTTTTTTATCACATTTAGACCTAGCTCGTTCCCCGCAAACGGGGACTAAAATAGCTTTTTAATCCCGGAGGGACAAAAAGTGATTTGAATTTGGAATATGGATCTGTGAGTTAAAGTTCAAATGACTAAAGAGTTTACAGACAACATTGAAAGAGATCAAGCACGAACCATGTATGGACAAGAAACTGGCAGTATGAAAAAATATACCGCGCGGCGCAAGCCAGATAAAAAAAAGTTTGTAGAAAAATAAAAACGTCATAAATGCATTCCGTCTTCGTTCGTATCGTTTATTTGTGTACAAAAATTTGGATTTTACTTACTTTCATACAAAAAAAGTGTTTCTTCCTCAAGTAGTGAGAATTAAAGTGCTATAATATTAACTCCATAGAACAGTGTGTCGGATGCCGAGCCGACGCTAACTATTCGTAAGTTCCAGTCACTTATTTTCTCATAGAGGGTGATAAAAAGTAGAGTGTTCACCTCGGGAACAACACTTTTTAAAGCTCGAGTACTTTGAATCCCTTGCTGCGCTCAGGATTCTGCTTTAGAATCCCTCTCTACGCTCGGGATTCTACTCTAGAATCCTTCGCTCCGCTCTGGATTCAAAGAAACTCTCTCGCCTTAAAAATTGTGTTTTAGTCCCTCGGGTAACAAACTACAATTTTTTTATTATTTATTAAGCAATAAAAATATTTTAACACAATTTTTAACGGATTTAACACTCGTTTTATTAACTTTTTACATTTTCCAACGTTTCGAGAACTGAGACCTTTGCAGGGCTCGTGGTCGCGGTAGACTGAGGTCTTATATACTGCAAAACTGGTGTCAACTGACGGAGAATTTCTGTAAGCAGTTATGTGTTACGGCAACAAAAAAAAAGTGTTTTGTGATTGGTATTGACAACATCGATACCATCCATCCAAAGAGGAAATCCTTCGAAAGCAGTTTGCAAGTCCTTTAGGTAGTCTGTCTCATACTGTTGCCGAGACATTGAGTTTGCATACCATATGAATGCCCTTTGTGGTTCCCGATATTTGCCAACTTCAACTGCCTCATCATCACCATACTCAAAATGTTTTGTTATTTATTGAGAGCAAAAATAAACATTCAATAATTATTTTAAGCTGAGTTCGTAATTTTTGAGTTTTTAAAAGGGCAGCTCAGCACTTTAAAGCCGATTCGGTTTTGTTTTTTATACAATTTACTATAAAAAAAAAACCTACCAAGCTTTAACTTTATCCATAGATAGTGTACTTACTTATTATGATTTAAGTAGGTCCAAACAACCTCCAACTTAGTCCTTTGAAGTATTCTTACATGAACTCTCGAGTTTTATCTGATTGCGAGCAATGGATAAGCCCCAAGAATCGTTAGGTGCTGAGACGGACTTCCGTAGGTAAAGAAAAACTTTATCTTATTCCTCTTTGGCAGATGGTTGCCGAAGGTCCTTTAAAAGTTCCCGCAGTGGACTGCAGGGAATGAGTCCTTTCTACAATGACTAACTCCGGAAACCTTAAAGCCTTTTGCTTGCAACGATTCGATAAACTCTGTACAAATAAAATAGAGCCATGCTTTGTCTATGGTCCTTGCCTGTGCACCAAGAATGCCCGCTTGAAATTGCCGGCCAAATTCTTGTAGTTCATCGTTTATCTTGTTTTAGAATACCTACCTATGGAAGTAAGAGTAAGTAAGATGTAGCCTGTACAATTGTACATGTCCCACTAAGGCCTTCTCTCAAAGAGAGAGTTCGAGCTTAATCACCACGCGTGCTCAATGCGGGTTGGCGATTTTTGCGTTGAGGATATTATGCCTCATACGCTCAGGTTTCCTCACGATGTTTTCCTTCTCAGTCAGCGAGTGGTATTGCTAGTACAAATTCACAAATGTACGTAACTTTGCAATTAAACAAAGTCATAGATACATGCCCGCACCGGGAATCGAACCTCGGACCTTTCACTTCAAGAGTCCACTGTTCTACCACCACCGCACCTACGTGTAGCTAAAATTTGAAAAAAGATGCAAATCCATTTATTTTGGTTACACTTTCTAAATCTGGGGGCACGGCAGTGCCCCCGCCAGGTCGAGCGCGAAGCAAACACTGCCGTACCATCCTTTACTGGAACCATTTCGCCGCATTTTCAGGCCCCTATTTGAGAATCTTTGGATAAGACCAGAACGCAGAAATGTTCGTCATCTAGTAAGCTATAATCACATACTTAAAATCCAAAATTTCAAGTCTGTAGGTCATTTAGTTCCGAAGTTAAGCGAAAGCAAAGTTTCGCATTTATGACACACACTCACTCACTCACTCACTCACTCACTCATGATCATCATAATAGAACTAGTACTTCCCATAAACTCAGAGAGCTGAAATTTGGTACAGAGTTAGGGTTGAATGGCCACATAAAGGGAAAACTATAAAAACTAGGATAATCGAAGATCTGGAGTACCTGGTGACCCTGATTAGAAAACACAAGAGCCCTAATAGAACTAGTACTTCCCATAAACTCAGAGAGCTGAAATTTGGTACAGAGTTAGGGTTTAATGGGCACATAAAGGGAAAACTATAAAAACTAGGATAATCGAAGATCTGGAGTACCTGGTGACCCTGATTAGAAAACACAAGAGCCCTAATAGAACTAGTACTTCCCATAAATTCAGAGAGCTGAAATTTGGTACAGAGTTAGGGTTTAAAGGGCACATAAAGGGACAACTATAAAAACTAGGATAATCTAAGATCTGGAGTACCTGGTGACCCTGATTAGAAAACACAAGAGCCCTAATAGAACTAGTACTTCCCATAAACTCAGAGAGCTGAAATTTGGTACAGAGTTAGGGTTAAATGGCCACATAAAGGGAAAACTATAAAAACTAGGATAATCGAAGATCTGGAGTACCTGGTGACCCTGATCAGAAAACACAAGAGCCCTAATAGAACTAGTACTTCCCATAAACTCAGAGAGCTGAAATTTGGTACAGAGTTAGGGTTTAATGGGCACATAAAGGGAAAACTATAAAAACTAGGATTATCGAGGATCTGGAGTACCTGGTGACCCTGATTAGAAAACACAAGAGCCCTAATAGAACTAGTACTTCCCATAAACTCAGGGAGCTGAAATTTGGTACAGAGTTAGGGTTTAATGGGCACATAAAGGGACAACTATAAAAACTAGTATAATCGAAGATCTGGAGTACCTGGTGACCCTGATTAGAAAACACAAGAGCCCTAATAGAACTAATACTTCCCATAAACTCAGAGAGCTGAAATTTGGTACAGAGTTAGGGTTTAATGGGCACATAAAGGGACAACTATAAAAACTAGGATAATCGAAGATCTGGAGTACCTGGTGACCCTGATTAGAAAACGCAAGAGCCCAACCAAACTATTATAGATCGACACATACCGCCCATACAAAAAATATTCAACTTGGTGGGCCGCTTTATTTGATGTCAAAAATCTAAGGTCTGAAGTATCTGATGAAGAACCCTCAGCTGGTATCAGCTTTATTAGAGATATTATGGTAATGCCCCTTCTACTATTGGTACATAAAAAAATCGACTGTCATTGCAAAAATCCAGCGTAGTGGGACACATCTTCATTTAATCTAGCCTATAGCGTCCCACTAGTGGTTCGCTCCGAACTATGAACTCGCAACCTCAGTTACACATGTATAACTTTGCTTACGCCATTCGCGCAGGCGCGCGCGCGCTTTGCATTTAAACTATACAACCCCATATCTCGGCAACTCATCGACCGATTTTTCTCATGTTCGAATTTAAAAATTCTTTTAATTTAGTTTACCCGCCTATCAAATTTCATAACGATCCGACCAAATTTACTCAAGTTATCGTTGAACAAACATTCATACATACAAACATACATACATACAAACGCCGGATTGTTCCAGCAGACTCGGAGGACTTCGCTCGCTCGTTCAACAAGAAATAGTCGGACGATTAACTTTATTCTACTCGAACATTACACAAATTTAAAAACTGTGTCAAATAAGAAAATCTAATAAAATTAATCAATATGCCCTCGTTTCTACAAAAAGAAGTGAAATCCCACCAAAAACATTCTGTAAAAACTAGCCAGGTCTCGATGGATCTGCTTGTTTATCTCTAAAAAAGTAATGAAATCTAGACAAAGTCGTGCCAAGTCTAAGGTTCCTTACAGCGATTTCTTTATTATTATAGTTAATGTTGTGAGACTTGGCTGTTGAAGGGTACACAAGGGTACAAAACCAGGTGCTCCATGACACCATTGCACCAATCTGTCGCCAGAACCGCTTGTGTACCCTTCAACGGCCAAGTCTCACAACATTAACTATAATAATAAAGAAATCGCAGTAAGGAACCTTAGACTTGGCACGACTTTGTCTAGATTTCATTACTTTTTTAGAGATAAACAAGCAGATCCATCGAGACCTGGCTAGTTTTTACAGAATGTTTTTGGTGGGATACTTACTTACAGGATACACGATACAGAATGTTCATGGTAAAATTGTTTTAGTTATAGGTACTTTTCGTTTGAAATTTTAACAAAATATTTCCTAGCATTCCCTTAAAAGGGCGCTAAAAGCACCATTTTTCCATGCAGACGTAGTTCAGGTTTAATTTCTAAACTACAGGCTGGATTTTGCTGAAACTTGGTTTAGATTAGTAGATGACCAAAACGGAGGTTTACAAATAGTTTTTATAATAAAAAATTGCTTGAAAGAAATTAGAGCGATGCGTTTTTCGCGCCGAAAATGGGTTACTTTCAGCTGTTATTTACTTACATTATTACACTGTCTATTGGAGTCTAACTACCTTGGGAACATAAATAATGTATTGTACTTGTCAGAAAAAAAAAAGATTTTTGAAATAGCTAACAAAATGTAGAAATGGCAGCTGAAATATGAAAAAATTTGGAAAAATTGATCTATTACGTTATAACTACAACTACATACTCGCGAAAGGACACGAACACACGTAGACTCATACAGCCGCATTGCCTCTCACTTTTCCCGCGCCCCGTCTCTAGGCCAAACCAGTCAAAGCCAGGGACCAGCGGAGGTAGCATGACTTTTATCGAGGCGGATTTATCCAACAAAATGGCGGTTTTACAGCATTTTTGACGTCTATAGTGGGTTATATATCGCTCTCGACAATATATAACCCACTATAGACGTCAAAAATGCTGATAAACCGCCATTTTGTTGGATAAATCCGCCTCGATAAAAGTCATGCTACCTCCGCAGGGATGTAACGGAGGCCAGTTAACGGAGGCGGAGGCGGAGGCGGCGGTCTACAGCCAGACCTATAGGTTAACGGATGCGGAGGCGGATGTGAATAAAATGTATATTTTCCTTTCTTTTCAAGCAGTCAACTTAACAGAAGAACAGAACAAATCATTAGAACAAAGTAGCGTGGCGGGAAGTTCATAATTTTCACAGGATTTTCAATTTTGTAGGTCCAACAATGGCAGCGTGGCGAGAAATTCCAAAAACGAAGATATGATTTTTTTCATTGGCGGCGCTAGTTGTGCCTCCTATTGTGCCTTAATAATTAATGGACGCTCTGGCTGGAGTATGCGAGCGACGAGGGCGCCCACCTCGCCCTAAACTGACACATCCCGCTTGTGCACTTCAACATAACTCCGCTAAACCTCCGCTTCGGTGGTTGCGGATGCGGATGCGGAGTCAGATTTTATGCGGAAGTTCCGCGGATGCGGATGCGGAGCCGGAGCTCCGTTACGTCCCTGGTCTAAGCTAAGCTCGTATGGACAAACCGGTATAGCCTAGGCCAAACTAGTTTACCCGAAGGTCGTATGGCTAAACCGGTTACGAGCATAGGCTCGTATGGAGAAACCAGTTTAGCCTATGCCAAACTAGTCTAGCTCTATTTGAGTAGGGGTAATACAGATTCTACTTATTTATGCTACCCTGGTACTTTTTCTTAAAACTAACAAATCCGCCTTAATTATCTGAATAGTAGGGGGGACGCATTTAAAGGCTGCCATGAATTTGAAAAAGTCTACATTAAAAAAAATCTACGGTATGTCCGGTTTTGTCCGGTTTGAAGGATCACTTGAAAACAAAAAGAGGTATGTGAGTGTGTCGCCAACCGAACCTACTGATCTAACATCTGTTTTAAATCTTGTTCGACTGTCTGTCACACTTTCAGGAATACCCTGTTTAACATTTTGTGTTTAACATGTTTTTGTTTAACACCCTTATGTCAGTTTTTAGGAAACCTAATAGAAGTAAAAGGCTTGGTTCCGGGGTTATTAAGGGGTTCGAAAATTTGGTTATTTTTGCGCTAAACCTCTTATTTTACGAGATATTATGGTAACATTCATACCTAATTATTCGTCAATATCAGCTCGGGCTAGGCCATACTAGTTTATGCTGGAGCGTACATATACTTGCTAGGCCAGACTGGATTGGCCTAGGATAAACTGGTGTCTCCATACGAGCTTCAGCTAGACTAGTTTGGCCTAGGACATACCTGTTTATCCATACGACCTTCGGGTTAAGTAGTTTGGCCTAGGCTATACCGGTTTGTCCATACGAACTTAGGTTAGACTGCCGGTAACATAAATATTATATAATAATATATCGCATAGGCCCTATGTGATATAATGCCATGCCATATGCCATAGGGCTTTTAGGGCTCAGTTATGCGATGAAAAAAAAAGTATCCATCTACAATGATTTTGTTTCTAATTTCCGTCTATTCGTTTGTCTAAGTAGCTTTCTTCCATGTTCTATGTTTTCTCCAAATAAATGTATTACGTGTATTAAAGTGTATAATTATGTCAATCACAAGGACAAATAAAATGTAGTAAAGCATCCACAGTCACCTATGTAAACTTAGGTCAAACAACTTTAGGCTAGTCGACCATTAGGTGAAAGGTCCTTTAGACATTATCAAACTCTGATCAAACAACTAAGTAGGTACTTACCTATAAATAAATTATAAATCGTTCCAAAATCCACGGGTGAAGTAAACTTAGGGCAAACAACATGAGGTCTAATTATATATGTAACCAAGGAGAGTCATTCTAGAAAACTCACTGCTCGGTTACGTACCAAGGAGAAGGAGCTCTTCTTTTCGACTCCCCGATAATAATTTTGATCACAGTTTTAAGTTAAAGTCGGTGTGTGCCTACATAATATTTATTTCACCCGATAGTTTCCCGACCTGCATGAGAAGCGCTCTTCAATAAAGGGGTGCCGATAATGAATATGTGGAAAAATACATAAGAACGCTTCACACGCATCTCACGACGGAAGAAATAGAAAAGGGAATTCTGTGACGCGATATGAAATTGCAATGAAGGCTGAGGCCGGCCGGGCGCGGTGGAGATCGACGCGGCGCGATTCACAATGCGCCGGCAACTGTTCCCTTTTTATCTTCTATACTTATAATAAAACTCTAGCGAAGTCAATTCTGTACATTGAATATTTTTAGAAAAAAACTAGCAGGGATTACTGAGTAAACTATACTGAATCCAAAAATGCAAAAAAAACTGTCTATGTCTGTCTGTCTGTCTGTCTGTCTGTCTGTATGAACACGATAAACGCGAACACCGCTGAATAGTTTTAAACCAAACTTAACATGGTCGTAACTCACGTTTCTGGGCATAACTTAGGCTATCCGATGTTAAGAATACATTGCGGGTTGCAATTTTAACTTCGTTTTTTGTAAGAAATATTCATAATTTGGATATGACTTCTTGAGAAGGTATGTTAAAAACGTGATACTGAACATATTTCTGCAAAAAAAAATTGAAAAGTCTGACCTTGAACCTCATTATCTCGGAAACCTACATTGCGGGTTGCAATTTTTACTTGATTTTTAATTTAAGAAATATTCATAATTTTGATATGGCTTCTTGAGAAGGTATGTTAAGAACGTGATACTGAACACATTTCTGAACAAAAATGAAAAGTCCAACCTTATTATCTCGGAAACCGTTGATTTCCCAGGCATAGTTCCTTGGTCAAAAATGTTCGTTATCACGAGGACTATACGTGGTTTTCCGCTTTGTTGGCGGTCTTTTAACACTTTGTATAATATCACGCTACGACTTTTGGCATTTGGGGCGCCATATTGTAAATGAAAATTCGGCATTTGTTTTTATTTAATTTTGGCGGAAAATTTTAGTTCTACAAGCGTAGCATAAGGCCGGGTTAGAGCGTATCTATGGGTTTAAACAATAGGTAACTCACTCTTTTGTTTGACGTAGAGCGGGATGGACAGAGCCATAGATACGCTGTAATCCAGCCTTATGATGCTTGCTGGAGGGAATTGTGAGTGGTTTTCGGTGGAGGTCGGACAAAGTTTATCGATGTTAGAAATGTAGTACTGTTGCGTCGCGGTCGAAATGTTCTGGGTTTGAACCCACGCGAGGTTGAAATTTTTTTTGTGCCTTTTTTTAAATATTTACTCTACTGAGCCCAACTTGATATGAAAAACATATACTTTGTTTGGCGTAGAGCGGGATAGACAGAGTTATTTGCGGTAGATACGCTCTAACCCAATCTTATGCTTTGCTTGCTGGCTTAGCATGAGAATGGGTAAGTCCTTATCTATGGGCTTATAACTTTATCTATCCCACTCTACGTCGAGGGAGATACATATAAACCCCTTTACTTCCTAAGCAATTCTTATGCTAATCTTCCCGGTATCTTACACGGGCGATACCTTAATCTAAACAAAACATATTTTATTATAAATGTATTTTGTTAGATTAGGACACACACAGACAGATACACAGACAGGCACACCCTCATAAACACATAAACAGACACACACACAAAGCTATCAAACTTATGAAACCCCTCTTTTTTGGTCGAAGGTTAAAAAAAACCTTCCTTTTGAGTTTTCCTCCACAGTCGAATTTAAATTAAATGTCAAATGTGTAAAAACGCATACGAAGTCGCGGGCACAACTAGTTTAAAATAAAAACTGATTCTTCAAACAGCGGAATAGATTTTCATGAATAAAAAGAAAGCGGGTATTTGAAAGCTACCTGTTTGGAACCGACAAAAAAAAACACACGTAAAACTTATAAAAACCATCCTTTTGCAACGGTGGTTCTTCAATAAAAAAAAATATATAAAATTTGTAATATAGATTAAACATAGTCGATATGCCTTAGGGATGTTCAAAAAAGAAAATATTTGAATACACCTAATTAGTCACCTCCATATTCACATTATTTGCTGGATTGCCGCTTGATTGGCGTAAAAAAAAATCCAGTACCCTCAGGGCGTCTATGAGCCGAAGTAATACCAATTGGTTAATTTATTTATATTTTATTAAACACACAAAAAAGAACTTAAACAACATAGGAGTGAGATACAATTAATATGATTATTAGGCTAGTTTTATTTCTATTATAATTTTCCTGATCTTGTAAATAACCAAATAAAAGTAGTACACCCCATTTATGAACCTTAATAGGTTAATCAAATTAAAAAATATCCAGGAATTAATTTCCAGAAAGCTGGATATTATTTTAATACCTTCATTTGGTCCTAAATGCGTGTAATCCGAGTTTGCACCATCCCAGGAGGTGAGCTCAACTTTTGGGAGACAAAAAACCGCGAAAGGGTAAAGGGAACAAGATTAGCCCACGAAAGTGATCTGGCTGATTTTTATGGTGGTGCACCGGTTTAGGCCAAGGTTACTGTGTGCCGAAAATCAGCCCTCGACCTTTTTTTGTTTTAAAGATATTTGACATAATACCAAATCACCAAGGTATTTTTTAAAATTATATTTTAGGTAATCCACGCAAGCTAGAATAACCAAATAAAATCACGATGAATGAGGATAAAATAAACTATTAAATGCAATTTTTTACGGAGGGCCCTACTATTAAACTTCAGTAAAAAAACATAGTTATTTAGTATTAGTACATTTTTTTGACACTTGCCGCGGAGGTATATATCTAAAAAAAAAATCGAAATAAGCTATTAAAAACCTGTACAAGTGCATACAAAAACATTTTAAAAAATCGTGATGCGTCATGTCAAAAAAAAAAACATTTGCAATACAACTATGTTTTTTTGATTGAAGTTTAATAGTAGCTCCGTAAAAATATGCATTTAATAGTTTATTTTATCCTACATTCATCGTGATTTTATTTGGTTATTCTAGCTTGCGTGGATTACCTAAAATATTAGTTTAAAAAATACCTTGATGATTTGGTATTACGTCAAATATCTCTAAAACAAAAGAAGATCGAGGGCTGATTTTTGGCACACAGTAACCTTGGCTTAAACCAGTGCACCACCACAAAAATCAGCCAGATCGCTTTCGTGGGCCAATCTTGTTCCCTTAGCTTGCTATACCCTTTCGCGGTTTTTTGGCCCCCAAAAGTTGAGCTCACCTCCTGGGACGGTGCAAACTCGGATTACACGCATTTAGGACCAAATGAAGGTATTAAAATGATATCCAGCTTTCTGGAAATTAATTCCTCAAAACGCTTTTTTTTTAATTTAATTTGCTTCGCCTATAATATTTTTTTGAAGATATGTTTTTCACAGGATGTCTTGCTTGACGGGCATCAAAAATCTAGACGCAATGGGTTACCCGGTCTGGTACCCGCTCTACAAATCCGGCGATAACACCTTCATTACCCACACGTCAACCCTCTTCTTCTCGCGTCTTCGTCACGCCTTCAATCTTTTCACGGATATTACACTTAAATTATGACAAAAGTGCTACATTGGGAGACGCATAATGAATATCTATGATAGATATTATGTTCCTTCTTTCCTACTGTGATAACGCATTTGAAATATAATATACAGGGCGTCCCACGGCTATGCCACATGGAGGGAAAGTACCTTGAATATTGTAGATGGAACATTTTACTGAAAGAAGACATTATTTTAATTTCAAAAACAATTTAAACTGCATTCATAGATATTGAAATAATTACATGGTTGAACCGGGAATCGAACCCGTTACATGAGAAAAAATATTACCCTGTAGTTTTATCATACCGAAATACGATCGAAAGGCTTCATCATAAGGATTATTTTTTGCTAAATAACATAGTGTCAGAAATAAAAGGAAGACCATGAATTTTAACATTTTTAACACAACATTAATCAATTTATCAATGAAAATCACAGTAACAAAAGATTAAGAGTCTGAAAATGAAACACATTTATGAATTATTTCTTTATAATCAGCCAGCCGCATTGCGATGGACAAAATTTTACGCGTCTTTCGGCTCAGGATACGGCTCGATTTCTTGGATACTACCAGGTAAATGTTAAAATTCATGGTCTTCCTTTTATTGTCTTCTTTCAGTAAAATTTTCCATCTACAATATTTAAGGTACTTTCCCTCCATGTGGCATAGCCGTGGGACGCCCTGTATACTTTTGACTATACCTACCACTATGTATCTTTTTAATATTATCTGCGGACCAGTGAACTACCAATGAGCCTATACAAGTTTTTTTACATTGTAGGCCAGTATTTTAAGATAATAATAATTTATACAACGTGCTTTTGATAGGGTTAGGGTATAAAACACCCTAACTCATTTTACAGGGTGTAACCTACTGGTCAACATGATGTCAATTCTGTTAAAAAGTAAACCAATTTTTATTTTATAACCTCAGAATAAAATAAACAAATCATAACTTTTTTGTTTTTGGTTTTGGTTTTTGGCATTTGCATAGCTCTAGTAAACTTTACTAGACAGTCCATTTACATTAACTGAATCTTTAAATTTTGAATTTTTTACGGTCTTGGACCTCCTAAAGTCTAACTAAACGAAACCAGAATTAATTCGTGGTCCGTCAGTTAGTGCGTCTTAAATAAAATTAAAATTGTTAACGCCTTGAACTGAGTGGCATCAACATTTTGCGAGCACGACACAATGATGCTAAAACTTCGAATACCTAGCTGTTCATGAAATATCTACCTATCAACAACAGGTTATGTTTGTATCTTGTTGTGATTTATAGTATGTAAGAACCGTGCACGGCGCTCGAATAATATATTTTAAGCGGAACTAATTGTTGCAGGTTTGCTTCGCTTGCAGCAGCTATACACCAGCCTGCAGCCTGGAAATGCTACGTTTCGTATTTCCCATGTGAAGCGGGTCAGCAACGCAACCGATGCGATACTATTCCTTCGGGCTCTTGAGAGGCTAGACCGGTGGAGCAATAAGTACGTGGTACTAGACTCGACTACCCGACTAGCGAAAGACGTACTAATTTTCCACGTACGCGACGTGCAACTAGGCCGCCGGAACTACCATTACTTCCTGAGCGGATTGGTGAGTAATCCTTTAAAATGAACCCTATTAGTGATGTGAAGATAATACTTTGTTGGATCTAATGGGATTACGTACTCGCAAAATATGTGAGGGGTTCTTGATTATTAAAGCTTTTAGGTAAGTGGTATTGAGGATGCATGATTTGGTTGCGTGCTGAAATTATATTGGCAATTTCATTAAGCCTCTGTTACACGTGTACTCTATACTTAATACTTATGTATAGAACTAACTGAAATAATGGTTTTCTCCTGGGCGTAACAAGCTATAAACCTTCTATCTAGGTGATGGACGATCGCTGGGAAAAAGAAGTGACGGAATTCGGAGCGATTAACGTTACTGGATTTAGAGTCGTTGATGTATCACAAAAACTCGTACGGGACTTCATAGAAATCTGGAAACGCGAGCACCGAATTGAAACAATATCTGTAAGTAGTTCATGCATCAAGTATCTACTTTGTCTTTTACCTAAAACACTTTTAACAGTAAATAACAACTAAAAGAGTAACATCGTAGTCCTCTGTGACTCGTAGAATTAAACAGAATATGCTGCGACGTAGATTAAAGTATACAAGATAGTACTTTTACATTTGTTTGCGGCAGCGTCGAGCGATGCCCAAGAGAGTTTATACCTTTAAGAAAAAGGCGAGGAAGAAGACGTCATCATCGAGATTCGTCGACGTGAGGTGCCAGGGTGGGGGAGATACCAGGATCTCGGAGAGGGGTGTCGGGGTCGCTATTACATATTTACGTGATAGTACTATCAAGCTAGAGCCGCGGAACAATTTGCCCGAAAGGCACGTCTCCAAATCATTATGAATTTCTAATTATACATTCAGTGGACGAACTTGTAAAACCCCTGTCTTTTTTTTTTTTAAGAAAAACATGACGCCCTTCTAAGCATACTCAATAGCTACTCAATCCAAGCAGACATTCTCTGCGTGCTAATGTTTTCATTTAATTTCCTTTAATTAAGTAGACTCCCCTAGGCTTAACTACCGAAGTGTTCACTATTTCTACCTTAATATTTTCCTATTATGAAATATTATAATATTGTTTCACTCTTGGTAAAATATGAAGTGCTACGCCTAGCCATTTTTAAGCAGTACTTGCACAACTGGCTTCTAAAGCTTTATTATGTAGAGCTTTTTCAGTTCCTATTTGTTACCCCCAAATTGAAAAAAAATGCTGTCAAAAAAAACAACTATAATTAATAACACATTAATTATAGTTGTTTTTTTTTAGACAGCATTTTTTTTCAATTTGAATTACATCTTTGCTTGCAGTGGGACTAAATAATAGGAAGCTACATAAAAAGATCACATTTCCGCATGTTTAGTTAGCACAAAAGTTTAGCTAGCTCGAAAAAAAAAAACTGAGCCTACCTGAGCACATTGTTCTATGCCGTGGTGTATGTTCGATATTACGTGCACCTCAGTTGATGCGAAATACATGGCTTTAAAATGAAGTGTTGTTTAAAACAGGCACAGGCGGCACTGATGTACGACGGTGTGCAAGTGTTGATCGACTCTCTAACGCGGCTGCAGAGGAAGAAACCAGATATATTCCGTGGCTCGATGCGCCGCACTGCAAGTCAGGGGAATTCAAGTAAAGTTATCGATTGTAATCCGGCCAAGGGAAAAGTGGCGCCATTTGAGCACGGCGATAAGATATCAAGGCTTATTAAAAAGGTACATATAATATAACACTGTTATCCCGGATAGAGCAAAACTGTTCACTGTAGTAACTAGAACTTACAAGAGAGTCCATACAAAAGGTTGATCAAATGAGAGTCACGCAGCACTGCTCTGTCCGAGATGATGAATATTGAATTCTCTAATCTATACAGTCAATGTTTTAGAATATGTTTTAGAATACTGAATTGCTTTTGCGAGTTTTAAAGTTGTTAACTGCGACATGGTGTGCAAGCGAAGTGTCCTTTTTTATTTCTGTATTTTTTTGACCATCTTTATCTTTTACAGCGATGATAAAAGCAGTATGTTTTTGTATAATGTAGAAGCCATATATATCGGGTTTACTGAGGCACAAACTGATCAATTACTTTTGTATGCTCTGCGTGGGATCCACACTACACTACACTATAATTACCCTTTTTATTTTAAAATACAAGGTGTTACAAAAGTACCTAACTCTTTTTACAGGGTAATAGCACCCGGTGATAGGGATCATAACCTAAATATTTTTTTTGCTCTATGACGTTTCGTTAATTTTTAAATTAATAAAATGAGAACGATGTGGCGGGAGAAAAGTATTTTTAAACGGTTTTATTTAGCTCACCCCGTTTTTTATATTTATTTATTTTATATTATTTATTCTTTATTCTTGGGTCAAATTTAGTAATTCAAATTTCACCCTCTTCCTGTCAACCGATTAATCTGAAATTTTGTATACACTCTGGATTTTGGTGACAATACAATTATGTTTATTCATTATCATTATAAATTCAAGATGGCCGCCGGTACAATATGGCGGATAATTTATGTTTTATTAATCCCATCAATATGGGTATCAAATGAAAGGGCTCAACAAGCAGAATACAATATACTATAAAAAATTGAAATCCAAGATGGCGGCCGCTACAAAATGGCGGATAACGTAGGTTTTATCAATCCCATCAATATGGGTATCAAATGAAAGTGCTCAACCAGTATAATACAATGTACTATATGAATTAAACAGAATGCGAAATAAAAACTAAAACTAGAAAATAAAAATATGTAAAAAAACTTTTTAAGTTAAACGGTTTTATGTTAAACATACATTGCAATGTTTAAGATAAATGTACTAAAAACCAAAAAATAATAAAATAGATACAGTCGTGGGAATTATAAACATATGCATAGACTAGACTAAAATAAAACCGTGGGGCACGTCAACTGCCTAATTATAGTGTAACATTACAAAACAAACATTTTAATCAATGATTGTAGACAATTGACGTGCCCCACGGTTTTATTTTAGTCTAGTCTATGCATATGTTTATAATTCCCACGACTGTATCTATTTTATTATTTTTTGGTTTTTAGTACATTTATCTTAAACATTGCAATGTATGTTTAACATAAAACCGTTTAACTTAAAAAGTTTTTTTACCTATTTTTTAAAATATTGTTTTCATTGACTTTCACAATGTTTTAACAACTTAAAGCTATGTAAATGCACCTACACGCACAAAAAAGTTATGAATTTTTTTCAATTTTGAGGTTATAAAATAAAAATTGTTTTTTTTCAACTTTTTTTACAGATTTGTCATTCTGTTGACCAGTAGGTTACACCCTGTAAAAAGAGTTAGGTACTTTTGTAACACCTTGTATTGAATTTCCACGTTCCACAAAGTATCTAGGTGCCCTAGCGAGCAAACTTTAGTGGTAAATTTCATTGGCCTATAACATCCGGGAACTTACAGCCTATTTGACGTGGGCTCGTCAGTTGCCGCAAAATATGAGGCGCGCCACTGACGACGTCTTTTTAATTTTATTATAACATGATTTCCGTTTATGCCACCCACAAAAGTATATTACATTCTTGACAATAATTTCAAACAGATCGCTCAAACAGTAGATACCGTGTTTAGAAATTATTTAATTAATTTATTGTCACGAATGTGCCTACGTCTTTTTATCTTTCCATTTTAGAAATGTATTTTCTTTATACCTGTTCATCGTTAATCGTAAAACTGTAGGTATTTAAAACCATACAAACTGAAAACAAGGCCAAGTGTTTCGACCTTTTTTTTTGTCCAATCAGAATATTACTCTATTTATTACCTATAAAAAAACGAATCTAGGTGAATTATGTGGTGTGGAACCCTCAGTAAGAACTCTGTTTTTTTGTCGTTGAGTGATGCGCTTGAACGATATGGCGTATTTTGGTTTGACGTAATTAATCACGGGCATCACGGCTGAACACAGCCGTTTTGAATATCAGCGCTGTTTTAATGCGAATAGACTGGATGGCAAGTGTAGAGAAGTGCAGTCCTACGTTGCACGTTATCGACATCAAGAAAACGATAATTGGAGCAATAATTTTTATTACCCTTCAGAGAGGCTGCGAGCGCTTTAAATTTTTCGCTGTCAGCCTCGATATCCATTTTTTACCGACTTCAAAAAAGGAGCAAGTACTATGTTCGGCTGTATGTATTTTATTTTATTTTCCCTTTTTGTATGTTCACCGATTTCTTCGTCAATTGGGGACTGATTTTGAAGGATACTTTTTAAATTGAAAAGGGTATAGAGGTGGTCCCATAAAAAAATGGTGAAGATCTGATTAAGAAATTTGGAGATGGACAACCGAACTCCTCAACGGACACCAGCAAATCACCCAGAATCAGTCCAATAGTAGCTTAATAACAGTAATAACAGTTACCTTTTATGTCAATGATTGCAAATTCACCACCAATAAAGCAATAAAGCAAATTTTTTCACCAGGCAATAAAGCAAATCACAAAACCGAGTGAGTTGAAAAATAAAAAAACAAACATCAACACCGATTTCAAGTTTGAACTAAACAGCAAAAAAAAAATTTTTTTATAACCCCTCTGGTGGCAGGACGACCAAATTTCGGTTAATTAACTATTGGAGTCAGTGCCAAGCTTTTTCCGGAAATCCTCCTAGACACCATCATAGTATAATCGTAAATACATGACCACATATTAAATTAAGGCGCTGTACATAGTGAATAGCCCGCGCGTCAAGAAAAATGCACAAAATCGAGTCCTGTATCAAATACACAAAAAAAATCGAAAATTTTCACATATCAAACCCTAGAATTAGGTGAGACCTATCTAAAACAGTCAGTTTCGTCTTGACATTCATAAACGTTTTGAAGTTATTTTTGATGAAAAAAAATAGGCGGCGCACCTTTTTTCAAACAAAATATCTTGCAATCTGTTATGGGTATCAACACAAAACTGGCTGTTTTAGATAGCTCTCACCTAATTCTAGGGTTTGATATGTGAACATTTTCGATTTTTTTAGTGTATTTGATACAGGAATCGTTTTTGTGCATTTTTTTTGCGCGCGGGCTAATTCACTATGCCCAGCGCCTTAAGTTGAGATAGCGTTACAGAGAAGGTAGGTATGATGTACTTGTATAGATACCTACTCAAATATTTGCAATGCCTTTACAGGGTACATAATGTGATACTTTAATTAACTAAGACCTATGTAATACCATTATGACGCAAATAAATTAAATATGAAATATGGAGGGATATTAAATACACCGTGCAATTGTAGTGGTTTTAAAGCCGAAGGTATTTAAAGTCTAATTCTTCATTCAAGATAGTACACTGACGTTTACAGTGTGACCAGTCTCTGGTGAAAATTAAATAGTGTGGTGACAAAAAGTTTGACATGAATCGAATTGCGTAATCGATATAATCGATTTATAGGCCGATTGATGAAAAGCTTATTATATGAAATTAACTAAAAACTTATTAATTAGTTATGAGAAAGTGTGTTTTGGTCCACTTTTTTTGAGAAGTGTTAAATGGGTTAAAAAATGTGTTTTTTAAATGATCTACGGAAATATTGCGTTCCGAACGTTTTTTTTCCGTCCGGAATTCCTGACGCACGGGCTACCATGCGGAATTTCGTATTTCGCTTTTTTTTGTGACTGAGCTGAATCGCACAACGAGTGGAATGCATCACTATTACAATAAATATGGCAACATTATTTTGCAAAGTGACAGTTAGCATCTGTCAGTTTACTATCCTGAATAAAGAATTAGACTTTAGTTGCACTCGTGATTCTGAGCCATATTCCAAAATTTTACTTCAAAACGAGCGAAAAAAAAAAACCACTTCCCAATACAAACGGCTATCGCCAATCGACACCATTTGTATGGAGAAGTGAATTTTTTTTTCGCGCTTTTTGGAATGAAATTTTGTAATTTGGCTCAGTGCAACAAAATACCTTCGGCTTTAAAACCACTAAAATTGCACGGAGTATGAAGGGCGTTAGAGCACCATTTTCCCATACAAACGTAGTTCCGGTTTAATTTCTAAACTACAGGCTGGATTTTGCTGAAACTTGGTTTATATCAGTAGATGACCAATATGGAGGTTTGCAAACAGATTTTATAATAAAAAAAATAGCCTGAAAGAAATTAGAGGTTACTTTCAGCTGTTATTTACTTACATTATTACACTGTCTATTGGAGTCTAACTACCTTGGGAAAATCAATAATGTGTTGTACTTGTCAGAAAAAAAAAGAAGTTTGAAATACCTAATAAAATGTAGAAATGGCAGCTGAACTACCAACAATTTTGGGAAAATAAACTAGATACTCGCGAAGGGACACGAACACACGTAGACTCATACAGCCACATTGTCTCTCACTTTTCCCGCGCCCCGTGTCGCTCTGGGTGAAAAAGCTATAGAAAACAGTGTTTTACGCGATTCGCCGTCACTGAGTTCCCACGGTCCTGAAGGGGCCTCTTAAGTAGTTGTCCGGACATGCAGGAATCCATCGTAATGAGAAGGAGGACGAGTTGGCGAGAATGGGGTCTGAACAAGATTTTATAGGACCTATAGGCACTATTAAAATGGCCCTAGCGGCAAATGCCAAACAGAAACAAACACCTTTCTGAATGGTCTAGTGTGCCAGAACTGGCACATTCAAAGGCCTTTATTGGCACATCAGGTACAGGTTGGGTATCAAAAATCTGTAGATATGGTAGGTGTAAGGTCTGACTAATTATTGGGGCATTTACGGGCCCCTTTGGCACCAACAAACACCTACTCAATATGGTGCTGTCTAAAATGACTCCCACTGCAGGGCCTGTAAAGAGGCGCCAGAGTCCATGGAACACGTTCTGTGTGACTCAATACTCAATACTCAATACTTTATTGCAACCATAAGTGTATAAGATCTTAAATAACATTGTAACATGTGAGGAACTCTATGGACCCTGTCGGGCACAGCAAAACTTAAAAGCTAGGTAAAAGAAATATCTTAAAACTAGGTAGTTACCTTTTTGAGATCTTTTACCTTAAAACTAGGCTGGTATATTTTAATACCTAGGAACATTTTCTATTTATTTTTTCGTATCTACTATAAATATGAAATATCATTTTGTTATTTTTGTTTTAAAACCTAAAATTTTTGAGAAGTAACAAAAGTTAGTGCTACTTTTACACACAAAATTAAACAATGTAATTATTTTTATTTTTTTGACTGAGATGCACTAGCTAGTAGACGCATTAGTCTTTTTGGTGTAGCATATCCTAGACCGGAAGAATATAAGTTCCTCAACCTCGGTGATGTTCTATCAGGAATAAGGACGGGGGTGACACAAAAGATCCCACTGGGTCGAAGTGTCCCGGGCTCTCATCCTGGCCCCATACTGATAAGATAAGGTAAGTACTTGTAGAGTGTTTTATAAAATGAATTGGCACCGACTCCAATAGTTAACTTACTTATATAGAAATCAAATTATTTTTCCCCATTAGTGGGAACTTGAAGTAGGTTTTAATTATCATTTTAAAAACGCGCAAGACAGGAGGAAGTTTCGCCTTTACGCCGTAGGACTACCCTCTCTTTGTTAGAACACATTAAATTGACAAGGAAGGTAGCCAGCGATGCTGCACTTCAAAGCTTTTCTCTTAGCGAAGCCGACTCCGAGCTTCGCGTCTCTGTAGATCTATTGTTGATTTCAACCTTGATCTTAGGTACACACGACAGCACGTCAGACTGTACACCTTTGTTGAAAATGGCCCATAACGTAAACGAGTAGAGTGCTAGCTTGTAAGGGTCGACGTGCTGTCGTGTGTACTATTTTCCCAACAATGAGCGCCGGACAGCATCTATAAAACTACCCACGATTCATATCGCCACAAGTAGATTGGGAGAAAATGAACGTTGTTCGAAAGTCCATTCGAACACCATGATATTTTCAGATCGGAAAATGATATATTTTCGGACCATATTTTCACGAATACTGATAATTTATATCTTGTGAGATCTACATTTGGCAGCTTTGACACTTCTACACAATATTGAGTTCTATTTTCGAGATATGACCTGCCAAATCGATAATTCCATAGTTTTTTTTTTTTTTTGTAATACGATATCATGACGTAGATAGGTAATCGTGTAAGGAAATGGCCACCCCTCGTGTCAGAGTTTTTAGACCGCCCAAAGGGCCTCTGACATGGCTTTACGATTGTAATCAACAACAACCGGGACCAACGGTTTCCGAAGCACGGAAGCGCTCATATTATTGCCACTAACGGTCACCCATCCATGGACTGACCGCGGCCGTTGTTGCTTAACTTTGCCAATCGATTTAGGCGCCGCCGCCGTGCTTAGTAAATACTAGTTGTGCCCGCGACTTCGTATGCGTTTTTACACATTTGACATTTAATTTAAATTCGACTGTGGAGGAAAACTCAAAAGGAAGGTTTTTTTAACCCCCGACCAAAAAAGAGGGGTGTTATAAGTTTGACAGCTTTGTGAGTGTGTCTGTATAAGTGTTTATGAGGGTGTATCTGTCTGTGGCACCGTAGCTCTTAAATGGGTGAACGATTTGGAAGCAGGTCTTCTAGCGAATTTTCTTAGTTATGTTTTGTCAAAATTGGTTCAGCTATTTATTAAATATGCTCATTCGAAGCTAAAATATCGGGGGTATTTTAATAGTTATTATTTCTTAACTTGCGGTAGCAGGGTTCAAAAGGAAGCAATAGAATAAAATAGAATAAAAACCCTAATCTAAACAATACATTTATAAATTTAATAATAAATATGTATTGTTTACATTAAGGTATCGCCCGTGATAAGATACCAGGAAGCTTAGCATAAGAATTGCTTAGGAAGTAAAAGGGTTTATATGTATCTCCCTCGACGTAGAGTGGGATAGATAAAGTTATAAGCCCATAGATAAGGTCTTTCTCATTCTCATGCTAAGCCAGCAAGCAAAGCTTCCGGCTAATAACTCTGTCTATCCAGCTCAACGGTAAACAATAGTTATTTGTTATGCAAGAATGCAAAATTATTGTTTGCGGCGAGTGCTTGTATTGAATACCGAGTGGTGTTAAAAGACCGCCAACAAAGTGGAAGACCACATACAGGGTGTTAAAAGACCGCCAACAAAGCGGGAAACCACGTATTTTCCTCATCATAAGGAACACTTTTGCCCAAGGAACTATGCCTGGGAAATCAACGGTTTCCGAGATAATGAGGTTCAAAGTCGGACTTTTGAAAACTTTTTTTTGCATAAATTTATTCAGTATCTAGTTCTTAAGAATCCCCTGAAGCTCTGCAGCCCTCTCGCTCGCACTTTTCTACATTTTAATTGATTGTAAGAGAATATAATAAAATATAGTTGCAGACATAGATAATAAAGCTATCGACATGTGGACACACTTTTGATTTCATATTCCTACTAATAAAAAAATATCACTGAACTTCGGTTAAAAGTAGTAGTTCAGTAATATTTATTTTTTAAACTATAAATGTGAAATTTAAAGTATGTCTACATGTCGATAGCTTTATTATCTATGTCTGCAACTATATTTTATCGTCCAAAGTTGAATCATTCTCTTACAATAAATTAAAATGTTGAAAAGTGCGAGCGAGAGGGCTGCAGAGCTTCAGGGGATTCTTAACATACCTTTTCAAGAAGCCATATCAAAATTATAAATATTTCTTACAAAAAATGACGTTAAAGTTGCAACCCGCAATGTATTCTAAACATCGGCACTTCAAGCTTAAGTAACATAATCTGATACCTACGCTTGCGCAATATGACTTCTGTGCGTTACATGTCCATTGCGTGAAAAAATATTCAAAATTATAACCTAAAAAAAACCCAAATCATTTCCCAACAATAATTTATCGAAAAAGTACTTTTAACACCCTGTATAGTCCTCATCATAACGAACATTTTTGCCCACGGAACTATGCCTAGGAAATCAACGGTTTCCGAGATAATGAGGTTCAAAGTCGGATTTTTTTTTTAGAAAAGACAATTTTTTTTCCGTATATGTGTTCAGTATCACGTTATTTACATATCTTCTCAAGAAGCTATATCAAAATTATGAATATTTCTTACAAAAAACGAAGTTAAAATTGCAACCCGCAATGTATTCTGAACATTGGATAGCCTAGATTGTTCCCAGAACCAGGACTTATCACGGTTCTAAATTTGACTGAAAACTATTCAGCGGTATTCGCGTGATGAGGTAACACACAGACAGACAGACAGACAGACAGACAGACAGACAGACATAGACCGATTTTTTTGCATTTTTGTATTCAGTATAGTTTACTTAGAAACCCCTGCTAGTTATTTTCTAAAAATTTTCAATGTACAGAATTGACTTCGCTAGAGTTTTATTATAAGTATAGAAGATATAGCCCGCGCACAAAGAAAAATGCACAAAATAGATTCCTGTATCAAATACGAAACTGGCTGGATAGCTCTCACCTAATTCTAGTGTTTGATATGTGAACATTTTCGATTTGTTTAGTGTATTTGATACAGGAATCACATTTGTGCATTTTAGTCTAGTCTTACTAGGCTGTCAGCGCTTCTAACAACTCAAAGCTATGCAAATGCACCCACAAACACATACATAAGTATTTTGAAATAAAATTTAAGCTAATACAATAAAAGATAGAATTTATTTTTATTTTGAGGTTATTAAATAATAATTGTTTTTTTTTCAACTTTTTTTTACAGAATTGACATTCTGTTGACCAGTAGGTCACACCCTGTAAAAAGAGTTAGGATGTTTGGTAACACTTTGTATTATTATTATATTTCGTTGCAAATGTCTATTTCTTTCATTTATGGCCTTTTCGAATATCTTCGAAAATAATGATATTAATGTTATCGGCCTATAATTTTCCATTTCGCGTTTATCGCCTTTTTATACAGTGGTTTGTTACTTGGACAGTTAAGTACTTATAATCAAAACCACATTCAACAGTACAACAAAGTTCAGAGCCAATTATTATTAAAAATAAAACACGTTCACTCTCTACATTTAACTCCTGCGACAATTTCGTAAAAACATTTCGCAGTCCTGAAATTATCAAGAAGGCTTATTTATTTAAGAAATACGTTAAATTCGCAACTCCAAAGAATATTTATATGCTACCCACTTAACTCTGCCAGATTTAGTACTAGTTAGTAAGCCATCTAGTGATTATGGAACTAATCATGGTACTAGTGTCAACAAACCGATTTCTGTTGATGCACACACATCTTGTGTAGAAAAAATAATGTTGAACCAAAGCACTGCAGCAAGGCGGAGCAGAAAACGTTTTTTCACAATTAAACTGAACGACATGAATTGATTGTTTCCTTGCTACAGACCGAGATCGAAGGCTTGACGGGAGAGATAAGGTTCAACGAGGAAGGCCACCGCCACAACTTCACACTTCAAGTGGTTGAAATGAATGTCGAAGGCAATATGGATAAGGTATGTTCAGCTGTTCAGCAGAGTTAAGTATTTGGTGTCTATGCCGTTTATAACGTACAAGATTCCTGAAGATTCTTTGCAGACTTCCTCATAAAAGTAAAAGCCCAGAAATAAGTATTACTTACATTTGGTATCTTAATATATTTTACTGTTTATCATGTTAAAATAGTAAAATCCCGATCCCATACATTTTTCGTGATTGATCTCTTTCAAGGTTGTCTGTAAAGTCTTTAGTCATTTGAACTTTTACGTACAGTATCCATATTCCAAATTCAAATCACTTTTTGTCCCTCCGGGATTAAAAAGCTATTTTAGTCCCTGTTTGCGGGGAACGAGCTAGGTCTTTTCGAATAGATGTGATGAAAAAGTCCTTCAGATCTCTCCTATATTTTTTCCCCATACTAATTTGTCCTTAAAATGTTTTCTAGTACAATAAAGAATATTCTATTCTGACTTATTCAGTGATGTTTTCTCGAAAACAAACTTTTTGGTGTTAAGTCCTTGGCAATTTTTTTTTGGTGATAGTTTAGTTATCTGAGACTCTAAAGAAGAAAAGATACTTATCACTGAAAAGTCAAAAGAAAAATAAGTTAAAAATAAAAACCAATGCTAGGTACAATTTTCCAAAAACAAACAAAAAGCCTCATATAACTCTAAACGACAAAAATGGCTGAACATACATGGGAGTTATTCGGGTAGCCCTCAGTGTCAGCTATCTAGATTTTTTCGCTTGACGTCTATCGTGTATGTTTGGGCCACCATGGATGTAGTGGTTAGTAAAAATTTTTATTTGTTGCTTCCTAAACACTAAGTTAGTACCGTAGAGCCCTAATGACCAAAAATTTCCCATGCAGGTCGCGATATGGTACGACTATAAAGGTCTTGTTCCAATGGTCGCCAAACTGCAGCCGCTTAACTACCCTGGCACATTCGAGAGAAATCGCACGTACATTGTGACCACTATACTGGAGACCCCATACCTTATGAGCCGGGTCGCAGATTACGTTGAGGTCAAAACTAATGACGCGTACAATGGATTCTGCGTGGACCTCGCCGAGATGTTGTCACATAAGTTGGAAATAAAATGTAAGTACAGATTTGACTCCGCTCCTCTATATTTCAGGAATTTGTATGCATTGTAAGTATGTTGTTATTTTGCGAACAAACCTTAGATTTTAATAACCATTAAAAAATATGTGAAATCGATTTTCTGCGAATTCCAAGAGAATTTAATAAACTTAGTCGATCGTGACTCAAAAGCATAGAGAGTAGAGTGGCAGGGTCATGCAATTTAGACTGACAAAAATACCGTAGTTATTCCATTCGCAGTAAATTTTCGCTAGAAACACAACAATATCAAATTTCTTTTAAAATAAATTCGGTACTATGGTTATTTTCGTTTGCAATACGGTAGGTAAAAAAAAAATGTGTCTATCTGTGGAATGTTATTCAGCGTAAATAGCTTCCATTAACAACGGCATTTATTATTGTCTTCTTTCTTCTTGGTTATTGAGGTCAAGACTTGTCTTTGGTCATAAGCTGGCAGGTTTAATTGTTTGTTTTGCCAGAAGGAAAATTTGATTCTGTAATCAAACACCCGTATTTAAAAAGAAATATTTACGTTAGACTGTATTTAAAAATTATTATTATTATTCTTCCAACTCTATAATTAATAAATACACCAATTTCGCGAGGAAATAAATCGATAAAGATAAAAAAATTGTGACGATTGTTTATTTTATTTTATTAGGTACCTCTATAATTATTGTTGTGTGCCTGATTACCAGGAACTACCTACTATTCCACTCCCACTTTAGTTATCCTGTATTTGAAAATGGTTAAAATGTATCGTGTTTGCTATCCAAATAGATGAGATACGATTGGTGAAGGACGGTAAATATGGCAGTGAGAACCCAAAGATGGTCGGCGGCTGGGACGGCATGATTGGAGAAATTCTGAGAAAGGTAAATAATATGCTATATATACACAGCAGTGTATCACTATGTTTAACTTTAAAATACCTGGTGGATCCACAAAGGGTGTAACGGTTGGATTGTGGATTACAAATTTATAACCTAGCAAGCGTTTATAGATAGATAAGCAAGTTGAGAATAAAATACAGTTTTTAATTGCATTTTTCTGAGAACATCCCTAAAATATCCACCTGTTATTTCCTTAAATAACATAGAAGAAATAAAAAAACCGACCAAGTGCGATTCGGACTCGCGAACTGAAGGTTCCGTACCGCCATACAATTTAAAAAAATGTGGTTGAACAGACCTTTGGTGCGTTAGTCTGACTATAATTGACCGTTTGTTTCTTATTGATTTGTTGTAATTATATAAATAAAACCCTATAATCATGCCTTTCCCCCCTCGTACGCAGTTTGATGATTGTATGGTTTACCGTTTTAGCTATAAAGCAAAAAGCATAAAAACACGTTTGGGTATTTATTGTATGGGGACCCTCCGTATTTATTTTTTTTAAATTATTTATTGGTTAATCCGCCATAATAGCAGATACTCTATAAGAAACAATTGGCTACCGATTACTGTTCTAAAGTTAAAGCCATTTAAAATTGGGAGGGACAGACATACGGGCAGACAAACAGCGGAACAAAGTAATAGTGTCCCGTTTTCGGAACCCTAAAAAAGAGGAAACGATTTCATGCAACTGATGGCAATATGACATGTATTGTGTAGTAGGTTATCCAAAAACATCTTTAATACCTACTATGAAAATAATGGAAGTAACGACTAAAGAAATAGTCCTGCAAAATACTATCCTTCCGGAAAATAGTTTTAAGGTGGCATAAATCGGGTTGTTCCGTATTCATGCTACGAGTTTTCATGCTACGAATATTTTTTCCGGTTTAATTTTACATGACTTCCGTATTCATGCTATGCAAATGATTTTATTTATTTTGACGTTTTATCTTGCGAGCTTTTCCTGATTCATGCTGTCATACATTATAATAAAAATACTTTGCTTTTAAGTACGGTCAACAAAAAATCTAAGATATTGGAAGAAATACATAATAGGCGAAGAGGCTTATGGTACGGATTTTGTTAAGAAATTAACGGACACTTACACCAGGTATATTCATAAAAAAAAAACCCGACAGCGAAAAAAAATCAAAATAAAAAAAACCTAATAACAAAGAAAACCCAACTACATCACAGTCTTAGCAGGCGGGGACCATTATGTTTGAACCTGGGTCTCATTAGGGTTGGTCCCGCCTGTTAAGACTCTGATGCAGTTGGGTTTTCTTTGTTATTTAAATGATTTTTGTGTTTCATTTTTTCTACGTAGTCGGGTTTTTTTGTTTAATTTAATAATTTATTCAATTTTATAGTTTTTTTAGTTTCTGAAACCAATGACTGTATCATTTAAATATCTGCACCTTATTCAATTCCTCCGAAAGCAAAGTTAGGTAACAATAGTTGAAATTTTGGTTGTTTTTTTCCGTTATTCATTCCTAATTACGTTTAAACACATTTAAGTTGTCCCTACATATTTTTGTAAGCCATAAATAAACCTCTTTATTTTGATACCCCACTCAACAGGTTTCAACGAATGTGATTTTTGATTTAATATGTTTTGGCGCCTAAAATCGGTAATTTTTGTCTTGTTAATATTTTCATATACCCAGACAGTGTCACTTGCACAATCAATACGAATCTAAAGATAATATAAGATATATTTTTTAAACATAAGGCCTCTATTCAAGTATTGGGGGCCTGTTAAACGACATAGAAACTAGCGTCCTCTATATTAGTTCAAAACCTCAACTCTAGATGGCGCTGTATACAGCCTAGCGCCCTCTATATTAGTTCCAAACCTCAACTCTAGATGGCGTTGTATGCAGCCTAGCGTCCTCTATATTAGTTCCAAATCTCAACTCTAGATAGCGATGTACAAAGCCTATCTCGTTTTTATTTTTTGTTCCAAATAAATGCATAAAATTGTGGTACGGAACCCTCGGTGCGCGATTCCCACTCGCACTTGGCCATTTTTTTACTACAACAACCAAAAGTGCCTCCGGGTGCGTATACCGGTTTGATTCCTTATAGGAGTGACTGAGGTAGGCACCTAGTACGATTTACCAATCTTAGAATTGAAATTGTCATGCTGACCATACCAAGGTGCCAATATTAAATAGTATTTTGTTGGATGCATGAATACGGAAAATTAAATAAAAAATAATCACGAGTAAGAATAATAATACCTCTTACCATGAATCCGGAAAAATATACCTATAGCATGAAAAGTCGAGGATGAATACGGAATCCCATAAATCTTGTCGTTTCCTTATCGTCTGCATCTATACTTAATGTATCTAATGCGGCTGGAAAAACAATTACAATTACTAATTACTATTAATAAATACAATTACGAAGAAACATTTTCGGCCCCTCGTATAACTATCCGCTTTTCTTCTTCATAGGTATTATTAAAAATGGCGTGTTTAGATAAAATTTGGGTTAAGGAAACACATTTTTTTCGGTAGCCGTTTCCGGCGTTTACGGCTAGCTAGGGAAGTTTTACGAATTATACGGAAGATTAAATAGGATCGAGGATGTTGTAGATTTTTATACAGGGCATCCCACAGCTTTGCCACATGGAGGGAAAGTACCTTAAATATTGTAGATGGAACATTTTACTGAAAAAAGACATTATTTCAATTGAAAAAACAATTTAAACTGCATTCTTAGATATCTAAATAGTTACATGGTTGAACCGGGAATTGAACCGTTACATGAGAAAAATAATTACCTTGTAGTTTTATCATACCGATCGAAAGGCTTCATCATAAGGATTATTTTTTGCTAACTAACATAGTCCATGAATTTTAACATTTTCAATACAAAATTTATCAATTTATCAATGAAAATTAACAAAAGAATACAAGTTTGAAAATGGAACACATTTTTGAATTATTTATTTATAATCAGCCAGCCGCATTGCGATGGACAAAATTTTACGCGTCTTTCGGCTTAGGATACGGCTCGATTTGTTGCATACAACTAGGTAAATGTTAAAATTCATGGTCTTCTTTTTATTTCTGACACTATGTTATTTTGCAAAAAATAATCCTTATGATGAAGCCTTTCGATCGGTATGATAAAACTACAGGGTAATTATTTTTTTTCATGTAACGGGTTCGATTCCCGGTTCAACCATGTAATTATTTAAATATCTATGAATGCAGTTTAAATTGTTTTTAAAATTAAAATAATGTCATTTTTCGGTAAAATGTTCCATCTACAATATTTAAGGTACTTTCCCTCCATGTGGCAAAGCCGTGGGACGCCCTGTATGCGTTGTTGGTTCGTCTGAAGTGTAATATAAACTTTTTACGCTTTTTCACTTTTTCTCATCCTGCCCGGAGGTGTTTGAAAACTCAATCGCGCGTAATTACGGGGTGGCCCATTTCTTGTAGTCCAAAATTTAGTTTTGACAAGAATTAAAGTTAAATGATTCAAAATTACGATAACGGTAACTTTTAAAGTTTAGCTACCTTGTAGTAAAGTACTTATGTATTTTTTGGGAACTATATTTTGTGTCATCAAAGTTTATATTTGTCATCAACTTGTATCATCTAATTAATAGATCTATCACCACGAAATATTTTAATTCTCAGAAAAATAAAAAGTGTCGCCAGATATAAATTACCAAATTAATGTCAATATGTACGCAGAAAAAGAGATGGATTATCTATACATATACCTAATGATGTTTTGTTTAGGGCATGAACAAATATGTCAAGGTACTTTTTAGACCTATGAACATGTACCTAAGTAGTATTTTTATTCCCACAATGATTTTATGAAAATCGAAAGATAATATTGAAATCATATTTATAGAAAGTTAGAAAAATGTTAAAGCAACATGGGCCAGCCTATGAATACCATGCAAGTTTGGGTCATTGCATGCTAGATATATTATCATAGTATAGGTTACTTATGTACTCTCAGGCCTTATGTCATTTGATTTGATCAAATAGTTTTTACACCACGTTGGTTGTTGTGACAAAAATTAGAGAAATTCACAAAACTTACAAAAAAAACATAGAACTCCTAAACATTTAGCGGAACAAAAGTTATAAAGCAAACTAGCTAAAAAAAATTTTGAACCACTAAAAATGGGCCACCTGTATAACATCTGCGCCTCTATTATCTAAAAATTCCACCCAACCTCCGAGCGTCAAAACACTCGAAAGTAGCCCTTATTGAAATGAACAATCTTATTTTTGACATTAAAAAACGGTTATTTTTACGGTTGATATTATAGGTAATACAGGGGCTGAACGGGTTATTCTTTTTTTTTCATGGATTTTTCTTTGTTCCATAAAACACAGGAGGTAGACATGGCTATTGCACCGCTCACGGTTACACTGGAGAGAGAAAGAGTCGTGGAATTCAGTAAACCGTTCCTGTCATTAGACCTGAAAGCGTCTAAAAAGTCAGTCAAACGAAACAACACTATCTTTAGCTTCCTGCAGCCGCTATCAAAAGAAATATGGGTAAGTAAAGTGATAGTGATCGATATAATTTTAGCTTAGATGGCCTCGAGCGGAATTAAATAAAATTATTTATTAATTATTATTATTTCGTTTATTATGAGTACCTAATAGTGGCATCAAGCCCTTTAGTTTGAAGGCTGACTTGTTGGCTGTTTGTAAATTTACCTACACAGTAGCTCACATGAATTTGTATTTGTAACCTTGTAAAACCCAAGTTAATGTGTTTCTATGTTCTCTTAGTTATGCATCGTGTTCAGTCTATTTGCCGTTAGTGTGGTCCTATTCCTGGTTTCGAGATTCTCCCCGTGCGAGTGGCGGCTTGTATCGTTCACGGAGACGCAACCGTCGGAGCATAACGAAGTTGCTACCACGAAGGTGTGTAAAAAGTTTTCATCTTACCTATGCTGGTTACGTAAATGGTGTTTTACTTATTCGTCTTAAATCATTACCGTGCTCTAAGAGCCGAATTTTTTACTTTATTATTATTATAATAATTAAAATTATTTGGAACCCAGTGGAGCGTAAGCCTTGACAGTGGTATCTAAGAAACAAATGGTGTTTTTAAAAATATTAAATCACATCAAAAATAATTACAATAATTATAAAAAATGCCTGATAAGGGATAAAAGGATATTTATCATCATCGTCATTATAAAAAAATGCCAGTCTCGCTAGATGATAATTATAATTTCACTGTGTTATTGTTAACAATCTATTTATTTATATTTATTATTGTTTATCGAGAGAAAATGCGCTATCATAAAGGAAGCAGGTTCAGAAAGCAGATTCCATAATACTACCTACAATTATTGCTATCATATTATGCTAGTTATTCTATGGTATTAGGGTATTATTGGACAAATAATTTCCTGATGTTAGACCGAGTTACCCGCAATGAAGGTATATACATACATGTTTAATAAATTTTATTAACATTGTAAAATACATCATAAAAATACGTTGCACATAATTTGATGGTAAGTTAACAGAGATTGGTCAAGTGAAGGAACATCGTTCGTTTGAAAGGTCGCCGCCTCCGTATGCTAATATTAAACAAATTGTTCCAGACAACGGTCGTGAATGAATTCAGCTTTTGGAATTCTATGTGGTTTTCGTTGGGATCGTTTATGCAGCAAGGCAGCGACATTACACCGAGGTTCGTGAATATCATGATCTTCTAATTATCTTATGGTCGATTTCACATAGGAAGATTTAAGTAACTTTCATGTAGATTTACCTAAGTAGTCGTTTCATTTTATCATAGTAATTTTGCTCCAAAGTCATTTAGAAATAGCTACGTTTATAGAAAAAGCTCTTGGTCTTTTTGTGATTTGGTTGATAAATTATTTTTAAAATAGATTTTTTATAGTCTATCTTAAACATTAGGCAGTACTTAGCATCCCTAAAATATTATTGAATTTATAACAAAGTATAATCAATCAAGGAAAAGTTTGTAAGTATGTATATGTCGCAGGGATATTGTCAAACCAGTGATGTTATAATTTAACTAGTGAAATTACAATTACACGATTTACACGGATTATTGTCAATCGCCTCCATTTCTTACAATTTCACGGACTTATTTTAGTGTTATTGTAATTTCACAGGAATGCTGTAGAGGTTTTATAATAACCCTAGGTATATTATGAGTCAAGTTTGTAGTGGGGAACTTCGTGAGTTTTGATTGGTCAACTCTTCTTTATCCGCCATTTGCTTAGGATTTCAACATAGAGCTAAGAAAATATTACAGTGACCAGACTGATAAAATAAAAAATCGGCCGAATGCGAGTCCGACTCGCACACTGAGGGTTCCGTACCGTCATACAAATAAAAATATTAATTGTTGTGTGTACGCTCATGCATAATTCCGACTCGCACTTGGCAGTTTTTTATTAAATGTTGTTATACTATAAAGCTCTAGATCTACACCAAGTTTGACGCTTGTAGTATTACCGTTTTTGTGATAGAGCATAAAGTATAAAATCACGTTTGTTCTATGGGGACACCCCATAGAACAAACGTTTATTTTGTTACTAGTTGTGCCCGCGACTTCGTGTGCGTTTTTACTCATTTGACATTTAATTTAAATTTGACTGTGGAGGAAAACTCAAAATAAAGGTTTTTTTAAACCCCGACCAATAAAGAGGGGTGTTATAAGTTTGACAGCTTTGTGTCTGTGTCTGTATATGTTTTTATGAGGGTGTGTCTATCTGTGTGTCTGTCTGTGGCACCGCAGCTCTTAAATGGGTGAACTGATTTGGATGCTTTTGGTTTTTTTTTTATTTGAAAGCAGGTATTCTAGCGAATACAGCATACAGTTGGATGAGAGCGTATCTACGGCTAATAACTCTGTCTATCCCGCTCTACGCCAAACAAAATATATTTTTTTAATATCAAGTAGCGCTCAGTAGAGTAAATATTTCAAAAAATGCCAATAAAATAATTTCAACCTCGCGTGGGTTCGAACCCAGAACCTTTCAACCGCGACGCAACAGTACTACATTTCTAACATCGATAAAATTTGTCCGACCTCCACCGAAAACAGTTAACAAAATTATTTCCTCCTGCAAGAGTAGCATAAGGCAGGGTTAGAGCGTATCTATGTATCTATGAGCTCTACGTCGAACAAAAGAGTGAGAAACCTATTGTTTCAAACCCATAGATACGCTCTAACTCGGCCTTATGCTACGCTTAAAGAAATAACATTTTATAGTATTCGGACAGAGTATCTTTTTTTTTTCTGGGTCTCTTACCGCCCCCCTTTAGGCCTGCAGCGCCCACAAGGGGGCGTTATCGCCCACGTTGGGAAAGACTGATATAGACCCTTCAGGGTCATGTTTTTTCGACTTTTATTTAATGCGAAAAGTCGTAGCGTGATATTATACAGGGTGTTAAAAGACCACCAACAAAGCGGGATACCACGTATAGTCCTCATCAAAACGATCATTTTTGCCCAAGGAACTATGCCTGGGAAATCAACAGTTTCCGAGATAATAAAGTTCAAAGTCGGACTTTTCAATTTTTTTTGCAGTAATGTTTTTAGTATCACGTTTTTGACATACCTTCTCAAGAAGCCATATCAAAATTATGAATATTTCTTACAAAAAACGAAGTTAAAATTGCAACCCGCAATGTATTCTAAACATCGGATAGCCTATGTTATCCTTAGAAACGTGATTTACGACCATGTTAAGTTTAGTTGAAAACTATTCAGCAGTTTTCGCGTTTATCGTGTTCATACAGACAGACAGACAGACAGACAAACCGGTTTTTTGCATTTTGGATTCAGTATTGTTTACTTAGTAACCCTTCCTAGTTTTTTCTAAAAATATTCAATGTACAGAATTGACTTCGCTAGAGTTTTATTATAAGTATAGATTAATATCTAATTTGTAGTGTCCCCCATGATAAATATTCCGTCAAAATTTCAACTGGCTACCTATTACAGTACCAAAGATAAGGGTAGGAAATACAGACAGAGAGTTCGGGTACGGAACCCTAAAAACCAATCTAACTTATTGTAAGTTACATTAAGATAAAACTGCGGTAATAGACATCCTTGCAATAAAGCTTGTGATTTCCAGAAACCTGTCTATTATTTTGTAACTCTATGATTTCAAAATTGATAATTTGAAAATGGACCAATCATTGACCGTCTGACTATCTAACGGATTCTAACGGCAGTGAAATTGTCAACTTATTGCTGCCTTGCAATATCACTGCGCGAGTCGAGTGAAATTATAATATCACTGAAATGAGCCCATGATATTGTGAGAAATGGTGGCGGTTGACAATAGTCCGGGTAGGTAATTGTAATTACACTAGTTAAATTATAATATCACTGGTTTGACAATACTGCCTGCGACATATACGTTATAAAATATAAATTGTTTTTTTTCAACTTTTTTTTACAGATTTGATATCCTGTTGACCAGTAGGTTACACCCTGTAAAAAGAGTTAGGTACTTTTGTAACACCTTGTATGTATGTAGGGGGTAATCTCCAAAACTACTCGTCCGATTTTAAAATTTCTTTCACTAATGGGATGCTACGTTAATTAATCAAATCAAATAAAAAATAATGGCTCCAGGCAATTTTTTATTGTGATAACGGAAAAAAAAACTACGAGTAAGTCTGCGCAGACGAAGTTGCGGTCAAAAGCTAATACCTAACAAAATAGTATAAACATTAAGTTACCAGCCTATGTGTAGTGTAGGTAGGCATTTAAATAGCAGAACCCTTACAGGGCTATGGGACTATATTTATTGTAACATCTCAAAAAAATACTGTTAAATTCCCACATGAAGTAATAAACGTTATGATTATTATTATCATAAATTACCAAATATCGCACTCGATACACAAATATTTGGAGGGCGAGAGAGCACCATATCGCGCGGTATCCATGAGCTCGCCATTTTCTCATGCTGAATCAGCTGGTAGAAAATCGCTACGAATATTTTATGTATAGCTAACGTTTCTTTGATACGGAAATTTCCATATTTATTTTCAGATCTGTATCGGGAAGGATTGTCGGCACAGTGTGGTGGTTTTTTACGCTCATTGTTATATCGTTCTACACTGCAAATCTGGCTTCTCACTTGACTGTAGAGCGTATATCGGAGCCGCTACATACGTTTGGTAAAGTTACAGCGTGCTCCGGCGTGAGTATAACTGAATTTATATCGTGTAGCTACTTGATCTACCTTACCTCTTTCCACTTATGCTGAGTGCTCAATACATTCATGCTGGCATTCATAATACTTATCTTGCCTTCCCAGGATACATCAGATGGGCAAGGCGGAATGACTGCCGCTCCTCTAGACAGAACTGTAGATGACCAAAACTGGCTTTCATTGCTCATCGATCGGGCTTCTGGAGTTGAAGTGGCTGACACTAGTAACGAAAGGAAATGCGAAATGATCGTTTCACTGTCCAACTCAGGCGTAAAAGATTTTGCAGTGGCATTCCCAAAACATTCGACGTTGAGGTAATATTTAAGGCTATTTCCTCTGCTTAAATTGCCTTCTAGAGTAATGTGAGCAGAGAAAAAAGCCATTCCACTGTTCTAGATTAGCATTGAGAAGAAACTGGCCCATTCTCCTCAATTCTAATAAATTATCTTCGTTTTTACAATGTAAACTAATTATTTATGAACGCATTTGGCATTAATACGAGTAGTAGGTGTGTGTGACGCAAATTCGATTTTTTTGTGTTTAGCTTGCGAATAATAGCTACGGCGACTTTCACATCATTTCGTTTGAATGTTGCTACGCGAGTGTATCAATGTTTTTTTGTTGTACCAAACTCTAGCTACCTTTTTAGGGAGGGGGTGAACCTGGCGTTGCAATCGTTAAAAGATGACGGCGAACTGCAAAACTTAATCAAAAAATGGTTCAAACGTTCCGATTGCGATCAGATGTTTGATCAGGTAAGGAACAATTTCATTGTTTGACCTTTTTTCGTAGGCTCTTCGTAAAATTACTAAGTATTTAATTAAATAGTTAGAGCTCTCTTCTTTTTTTTAAGGGATTTTTGAAAATTCGATCAAGTCTAATAAGTCCACAATGGCAAGAGTTAACGTTAACGTTTATCGATAAAGCATTTCTATTAGTTGTGTTAACTGTACGTGAACTTCTTATACAGGGTGGCCCAAACATAGACGTCAAGCGAGAAAATCTAGATAGCTGACACCGAGGGCTACCCGAATCACCCCCATGTATGTTCAGCCATTTTTTGTCGTTTAGAAGTTATGAGGCTTTTAAGGTTTTTTTGAAAAAAATTACCTCGCATTGGATTTTATTTTGTAACTTTTTTTTCTTTTGACTTTTCAGTGATATTTTTTATTCTTTAGGATCTCAGATAATTTATCTATTACCAAAAAAAATATTATTATTTAGGGACTTCTAGAAATTACCGCAATTTTGGTCCAAAGTCCAAAAATTTTGTTTTCGAGATATCGTTACTGAAATTGTTAGTATGGAGAAAAAATTAAGTAGAGATCTGAAGGACTTTCTTTTAATTTCAAAAACTTTCCCAAAGTCTTAGTGCTTAGAATAGAACAAAAAACCTGTCACTTTATGGGACTTTTATTCAAGTAATTCGCGATCAAAGTTGAAAAACTGGAGTTGGAAGAAAATTTATTTTAATAGATTTTAATTTATTTTAGTTTATTCGGACAAAAATCATCGCAGGTAGGCTTAATATCGCCTATCAGCATGGCTTGCATTCGAAATTCACGGAAAAAAATAAAAAATAACGATAAAATATTTTTATTTTTTTGTGCTTTTTTTTTCATTATTTTAATTTAAAATTATTTTATTACCGAATTTACTTACAAAAGATAAGGAAAAAATTAAATTTAGAAAAAAATAAATAAAAAAAAAAACCGAAAATTTATTGAGGTTTTTTTTATTTTTCCGTGAATTTCGAATGCAAGCAATGCTGACAGGCGATAGTAAGCCTACCTGCAATGATTTTTGTCCAAATAAACTAAAATAAATTAAAATCTATTGAAATAAAATTTCTTCCAACTCCAGTTTTTCGACTTTGATCGCTAATTACTTGAATAAAAGCCCCTTAAAGTGACAAGTTTTTGGTACTCTTCTGACTACTAAGGCTTTAGGGAAGTTTTTGAAATTAAAATAAAGTCCTTCAGACCTCTACTTATTTTTTTCTCCATAGTAACTATTTCAGTGATGATTTCTCGAAAACAACATTTTTGGACTTTGGATCAAAATTGCGGTAATTTCTAGAAGTCCCTAACTAATCATTATTTTGTTGGTAATAGATAAATTATCTGAGATCCTAAAGAATAAAAAATATCACTGAAAAGTCAAAAGAAAAAAAAGTTACAAAATAATATCGAAGGCGAGGTAATTTTTTTCAAAAAAACCTTAAAAGCCTCATAACTTCTAAACGACAAAAAATGGCTGAACATACATGGGGGTGATTCGGGTAGCCCTCGGTGTCAGCTATCTAGATTTTCTCGCTTGACGTCTATGTTTGGGCCACCCTGTATATATTTTGCAACGCGGACAGCGCGCTGAGATGAGACCAAAATGTAGGTATGGCGCACGGCGGGCGCTTGTTCCATAAGATCGCCATACATTTTTCTCTTACAGCGCCATGTTCTCATTTCTTATCGGCTTGCTATATTTTTATTAAGACCCTTAAATGTCGCAACAACCCCTGCTAACCCCTGACAGCAAAAGTTTTTGATTAGTAGCTGGTTAGTGCGACTTTTGATGAGCCAAGATTTAGGGACAATTTATAAAGAGCAACCGGACAGGGACCGCAGGCGCTGTGGAAGAGACGGGCGCTGGAGATGAAAATGTGTGGCCGCCGCACATTTAGTCTCCATACAACGCCCCGTCCACGCTTCCTGTCCACTTGCTACAATAAAGATGTCTTAAACCATTAACCATAATAAGTTGCTTTTCAGAGCTTACACGGAGCGGAGCTGACGCTGAGTCAAGTGGCGGGAATATTTTACGTTTTGTTGGGAGGATTGGCCCTGGCATTGAGCGTAGCTCTGTTCGAATTCTGCCAGCACGGGCGCGCGGAGGCGGCGCGGGCCAACGTGCCCCTAAGAGCTGCGCTGCGAGCCAAGGCGCGCCTGGCCTCGTGCGCCGAACGCAAGTCACCAACGCAGCGCACGCCGCAACGTGACTCCGACCGACTCGGCTGGAATGGAGCTTTTGCTGGCGTAAGTATCTCTTTCTAAAGCGGATTTGCGTCCGTCAGGGTTAGCCAACTAACTCCGAGTTAATTTGACATATCCATACATTTTTTTACGTTAACTCAGAGTTAACTGGCTAACCCTGATTGACGCAAGTGGACCTTAGTGGTGGGTGGATTAGCTGCGGCATTGAACACTGCAAAAGTGCCGCTGCATGGCCGGCTTCGCAATTTGCAAATCCCCGGTCCGCAACAGTCTTTGTTTATTTTCCGCCATTTTACATGTACGCTGCTGAAGGGCTTAATTATGAACCTTTTCGGCAGTTCTACACGCCGGCTAATCAAATCGGGCAAGAGGAAACGGCACTGCACGCCAGCTTCACACAAGTGTGATCTTCAGCGAGGGACGCTACTTCGACTCTACGGCGTGCGTCCCACTCCAAGCAGAGTAACTCGGTCGACTTGTACCAGCTGTAAACTTGTTGCCCAAATCATCACAGTGTTCTTCACAGTTCTGTGTAAGGACAATGTTTTCGGCTTCTGTTTCATTTTTAATACAGAAATGATGAAATCGAGGTTTAATATTATCCTGTATACCTACTACTTATGATTTACTGTAGGTACTTACGTATTCTCCATTTACCAAAATTAAATAGGTCTATTTTTTATGGTTTTATCAGCAACTTAAATATTATATGGCTATGTAGGTATTTCGATTTTTGAAAAGTCATTATTTTGTATTCAAATCAGTCAAGTAAGAAAAATAAAACAACAATACCTTTTATCTATCAACGATTCCTCTTGATTCGCCGCTTTCATACAAACTTAGTTTGGTTTTTGAGTGGGTAGTATCCCCACCCACATACTACAGAGGTTTGCAACTGTGGTTATTGTTGTCAATTATAAAACAAAGAAACTTCCTGTGTAAAAAAGTGTTACTACTTTCCATTTTTAACCTCCGACCAAAAAAGAGGGGTGTATAAGTTTGACCGCTTTGAGGGAGGGTCTGTCTTTGAATGTGAGTCTGCGTGTGTTAGGGTGTGTCTGGCGTATGATGGGCATTTTAGCTTCAAATAAGCATATCTCTAATAACAGGTGAACCGATTTGGATGCGGTTTTAATTTAAAAACTGGTTTTCTAGAAAGTGTTTTTAGTTATGTTTTATCAAATAGAAGCTAAAATGTCAGGAGTATTTTATAAAAAAATATAATTTAGTAGTTGCTTTTTTTATACCTAAACCTGGGTGTGTCACGTCTCTTTTTATCAAATACTTTACTTTGATTAACCATGTAATTTAACAAAAAAAAAAAAAAAGTTCCTTTGTATGAAAATGTTCTCATGGCGAATCATAGGTTGGGTTGTTGTTACGAGCACTCAGAAAGTTTTGACATAAAAGAAAACTGAAATTAACCCTTCTTTTGAACTTCGCATACGGGAAAAAAATATTCCACAATATGCATATTTTTTATAAATAATATAATATCTTAGGAACATTATATACAGGGTATTTCCAAATTTACTAGAAAGCTTAAACTGAGATGAAGCTTCCTAATTTTAAAATAGAAAGTTACTGAAAAGTTAACTTGCGTTTGACAGTTTGTAAACTTGTTTGGACACTTTTATATTTTTTTATGAATATTGCCAGAAGACATAAGAATTTCTAAAGTTTTTTTGCCATGTTGTAATTGCGAATTTGATTAAAGTTAAAGCCCATAAATAATTTGAAAGATAATTATCAAGATTGGACCATTAAATGACGTGTTTGAGCTTTCTAGTTATCGAATGAACTCTGTGTTTTATTAGTCCAAACTGTTACTCAACATTTACGAAGATAGAATAAACCATATTAAATTGAGCCTTCCCTTACTTGTGTTTTGTCACAGAAAAAATATGGTTTTATTATGCTGTAAGTTTCACGTTCCATTTTTAATTAAAATTGTCTTTTTTTATTATGCATGTAAATATATTTCAAACTGGAGGAAAATTTGAGTTTAGTATCTCAATATTTTTACATTGATAAATTCGTATAATACTTTTTGTTTAGGGTTGAGTGGGATTCAGTGGATAGACCATAAAGCCTGGTATCTATGGCACAGACAGACGTCCACGATTTTATTTTCTGGCCATGCAGTGTGGTGCATCCGATATATGGGCACTATTGCAGGCACCATGCGGACACTGTAAGTAATATTCGTATTTATAAAGAACAATTCTCTAAATTAAAAACTTTCTGAGTGATCTTATATATCCGACAACGACATTAAATTTGAGGGCCTCGAGTTGAGGCGATACATACCTATCTAGGCAACTGAGTGTTTGACTGAAGTTCTTGTTTGTATGAAGCATATAACATAAGTTAGTTGTACTTTTTGCAAGGGAATGTTGAAGTTTGGACAGTGTTATTTAGTTTACGGTGAAATATATTTTTAACCATGTAGACTCAAATTTTTTCATGCTGATGTTTTGAATGAAGATGTGTCATATACAAGGTGTTACAAAAGTACCTAACTCTTTTTACAGGGTAATAGCACCCGGTGATGGGGATCACAACCTAAATATACCGTTGATTTTTTAATTAATAAAATGTGAACGCTGAGGCGGGAGAAAAGTATTTTTTAAATATTGTTTTCATTGACTTTCACAATGTTTTAACAAGTCAAAGCTATGTAAATGCACCTACACGCACAAACATATTTTTAAATTTGAGCTGATTAATAAAAAAAAAAAGTTATGAAAAACTTCCAATTTTGAGATTATAAAATAAAAAAAAATTTAACAACTTTTTTTTACAGTTTTGACATCCTGTTGACCAGTAGGTTACACCCTGTAAAAAGAATTAGGTACTTTTGTAACACGTTGTATAGTTAATGTTTAAAATGAAAAAAAAAATTAAAATGTGTTGTTCATTTACGTAAACCAGAAAAATAAACAACATTTCCTAAGCATGATCAAGGCCTACCTAAATCCAAAAAACGTCTTGGATAACACCTAAGATATAATAGGTATACAGGGTGGCCCAAACATAGACGTCAAGCGAGAAAATCTAGATAGCTGACACCGAGGGCTACCCGAATCACCCCCATGTATGTTCAGCCATTTTTTGTCGTTTAGAAGTTATGAGGCTTTTAAGGTTTTTTTGAAAAAAATTACCTAGCATTCTATTTTATTTTGTAACTTTTTTTTCTTTCGTCTTTTCAGCACATTTTTTTATTCTTTAGAGTCTCAGATAAATTATCTATCACCCAAAAAATAATGATCAGCTATGGACTTTTAGAAGATACCGCAATTTTGATCCAAAGTCCAAAAATGTTGTTTTCGTGAAATCATCACTGAAATAGTTAGTATGGGGAAAAAATAAGTAGAGGTCTGAAGGACTTTTTATTGATTTCAAAAACTTTCCCAAAGTCTTATTCTTTAGAATAATACAAAAAACCTGTCACTTTATAGGACTTTTATTCAAGTAATTTGCGATCAAAGTCGAAAAACTGGAGTTGGAAGAAATTTTATTCCAATCGATTTTCATTTATTTTGGTTGATTCGGACAAAAAACATTGCAGGTAGGCTTAATATTGCCTGTCAGCACGGTCTGCATAGGAAATTCACGAAAAAAATAAAAAAAATACCATAAAATATTTTTCTTTTTTTTTGTTCTTTTTTTTTCATTATTTGAATTTTAAATTATTTTATTATCGAATTTACTTAAAAAACATGAAGAAAAAATAAATTTAAAGAAAATTAATAAAAAAAGTCTGAAAATTAAATGACTTTATTTTTTTATTTTTTCGTGAATTTCTAATGCAGATCCTACTGACAGATGATTTTAAGCCGATCCGCAATGTTTTTTGTCCGAATCGACCAAAATAAATGAAAATCGATTGAAATAAAATTTCTTCCAACTCCAGTTTTTCGACTTTGATCGCAAATTACTTAAATAAAAGTCCCATAAAGTGACAGGTTTTTTGTATTATTCTGAAGAATGAGGCTTTGGGAAAGTTTTTGAAATCAATAAAAAGTCCTTCAGACCTCTACTTATTTTTTTCCCCATACTAACTATTTCAGTGATGTTTTCACGAAAACAAAATTTTTGGACTTTGGATCATAATTGCGGTATCTTTTAAAAGTCCATAGCTGATCATTATTTTTTTGGTGATAGATAATTTATCTGAGACTCTAAAGAATAAAAAGATGTGCTGAAAAGACGTAGGAAAAAAAGGTACAAAATAAAATCGAATGCTAGGTATTTTTTTTCAAAAAAACCTTAAAAGCCTCATAACTTCTAAACGACAAAAAATGGCTGAACATACATGGGGGTGATTCGGGTAGCCCTCGGTGTCAGCTATCTAGATTTTCTCGCTTGACGTCTATGTTTGGGCCACCCTGTATATTATAATACCTAAGACGAAAAATCTCATAGATTTTCTCCGAACAAGTTATTTTTGTTTTTAGATTATTTTAGTTTTGTGTTATTACTATTTTTAGTTTAAAAGTTAGGTACTAGAATACTGGAACTTGTTAGTCACCATTATCTGAACTGAATCCCACGATACATGTTCGCCTAGTGAGGGAATCGTAGGAATAATTATTTATTGCTAAGCACTGTTATTTTTTTTACGGAAATAAATACCTAACTTTTTACTTTTATCTTCGGCAGAAAATGTATATCAAATCAGTGTTTAAATAAAATCAGCACGTCAGAGTGTACACTTTTGTTGTAAAGTTGCCAGTAACGTACCCGAGTAGAGTGTACAGTCTGACGTGCTGTCGTGTCTACGTATAGGTACATCATTTGCGCTGGTTGTTTTACAATCCAATGCCAAATTAGATAAAAAAAGTCCTAAAGCCGTTTATAAGTGAATGCTTAACAAGTTAAAACATTAGATAGAATAATGATGATAAATTAATAGGTAGATAAGAACGGAACGGATAGTGCTGATAAATAAATATCAATCAGAACTTGTTTTTATATAGGTAAGAGATGATGGCGGGAAATCTATTCTAAAATATGCCTAGTTATAGGCCCGGTTTCTGAATTGAGAATTTCACTAACCAAATGCTTAAGTATCGTCCTGTTTCTTCAGATTTCTCACAAAAGAGTGTGACAGAGCGATACGTAAGCATGTGCTGAGTAAAATTCTCAACTCAGAAACCGGGCCATAAAGTGTTAAGTTAGAGTAAGTAAAGTTAATGATTAATTTTACGTTTAAAAGTAGGGGTGAGATTCCGATGGCGATTGCAGAATGCAGCAGAAAACTATTCTATTCCGCGCCGCCTCTGGCAACATGCGAAAAACGAAGTTCGCCCTACTAAATCTTATTACCTTTCTTGGTAGAAAGTGACGCAAGGAGCAATTGGGAACTAATCTGCCCCTAATTGATCTAATCAAATATAATCGACGTTTACTTTGATGTGTTACAGTAAAAATATTTATCTTAAATAAATCAATTTAACAATAACTACACTGTAGAATGCATAACAGTATTGCGAATGTTTACATAATAGGTATAATCCAATCAATGTTTTAGTGATCAATAATTTCTGAGGTTTATACATCTGAAATACATAATCTTCGTTCGGCGTAGATACAATCAGGGTCTAGTTAAAAAGTAACTAAGATACAAAAGTTAATATTGTTATCTGAAAAATGCGGGAGTTTTCTTAAACATAGTGAACTTATTTCTTCAAGTTTACTACTAAATGCTACATTATTAACTTTCTCGAGATAATTTTAATCCGTCCGGGTACGAGGCAAACTTTCGAATGTTTTTAAGATAAGAAAAAAACAGCTTACTTACATTTTATGTTTTTTTTCGATTGTTGACACTAGAACCATGATTAGTTCCATGATGAAACATATGATAATCAACACTAGTTTCACTATAAATGGAGCTTAAAATAATGGTACTAATGATAACTTCGTTATTCAAATAGTTCCAATTTAGGTGTTCCATTCTTGCGAATTTTTTTAACAAATATTTACCTCTTACAAATTTATGTTATCCTGGTACTTTTCACCTACATACATCATGCTGGAAAGTGGTGGTATTTGTAGAGATTTCACTTCAATCATTTGGCCTGTATGTCGCTAGAAGTCGCTGTATGCAACCCCGCAACGGCAAGGAGGAAGGAGAACTACTAGAGTTTTACCTTATATGTAGATTATTGTAGATTGTTTATGAATGATCAGAAACTAAAGAAACCTCGCTGCATAATATAAGACAGAAAAAATTCACTTCATTTTGTTCAATATTTATATTCAATGTTTACCTCTTACAATTTTATGTTATCCTGGTACTTTTCACCTAGATACATCGTGGAAACAGAACAAATAATGTTATAGAAGGGTGGAATCACAATATTATAATACAAATATCAATAAAAATAAGACAAAGGTGTTGTTTCATAATGGGCTAATTTTTTTATTTTCTATTTTGCAATCGCTTTAAAAGTTTGAAGGACCATTTTTTATGAAAGAGGAAAATCCCCTGAACAGTACCTGATTCCTGAAATATTTAATTTCTGTGTTATTTACAAGTACGAACACTTTTTGTTTGTTGAAAGGTTACGCGTTCCGTGTTTCGTTTTCATACGCGTTCAGAAAAATGCCTTTGATTCTGAAACAATATTTTTTACTAAGAAACAAACATAACAATAATCAGATAAAGCGTAAACCTTGCCATTCGAGACATAGACCCCCATTATTTATTGACAATCATTATGCGCAAGTTATTTACAAAGGTTTCTTTTCCTACGAACGTTCTAGTTTTGGAACATTTCCCTCCGTTGCGAATTTTATCTGTGGTGTTTCGTTCGTGGCGTGGGGTGATGTTTGGCGTTTGTTTCACAGATTACAAAAAAGAAGTAAGTTTGATGTGTTAGTGACCGGTGCGTTTCAAAAGTGTTTTGGTTCAGTTTCGCTGATTTTTACGTAATGTATAATAAATCCAGTACCTACCATTTGAGGTTACTATTTTTTTTTTTTGACACTTGTGCAGATTTAAAAAAGAAGTTTGTTATGTGTGTTGCTGACCAGTGCGTGTTGGTGAGTCAATGCTTGACAGCTGACAGCTCCACTATTCTGTGCACACGGCTCACAATAGAGTTCGCCATTTTTTCAGTGTTGAGTGTGTGTTGCATTGCAATAAAATGAAAACATTTTATACATGGAACCTAATGAAGATATTGAGGAGTGGTCGGTAAAAGATGGTCTAGCATTCAAATATAGTCTGTCTTTTTTGGTCCTTGTTAAATTTCAGTCTTAGCCTGAGCCCCATACTACCGTGAACAACAACACCTTTGTTACAACTTTTGTATACCCCTATTTTATACAATGATGCCACTCTAATGAAATATAGAATAGAAGTAATCTTCTGCAGAACCATGGGTGCAGCACACAACCGAAATGGCGCAAATTTACCCAAGAGAGAGACGTCATGGAAGCCCAAATGCAATTTTATTGATATCAGGCCAAATATCCGTGAACCACTTTTTGGATAATCTTCGTTGATTTTTTTCAGCATGTATCTAGGTGAAAGTACCTAACAGGATAATATAAATTTGTAAGAGGTAAACATTGAATATAAATATTGAACAAAATGAAGTGAAAAAAGGTTTATATTTTAAAATCGAAACCTGTCTTCATAGCGGATAGTATGCAGCGAGGTTTCTTTAGTTTCTGGTCATTCATAAAGTATCTACATCTATGGTAACTATAATAGTATATTCTTCTTGCTCCTTGCCGTTTTCTAGACGGGGTTGCATAAATCGACATCTAGTGACATTCAGGCTAAATGATTAAAGTGAAATCTCTACAAACACCACTTTCCAGCATGTATCTAGGTGAAAATTACCAGGATAACCTAAATTTGTAAGAGGTAAGTACCCCCACATTGTTAAAAAATTTGCAAGTGGAACACCTAAAGTGGAATTATTATTTTAAGTTCCATTTATAGTGGAACTAGTGTTGATAAAAATTATCATTAGTTCCATTATGGAACTAATCATGGAACTGTCGGCCACAGTCTCAGATACCCCTTTTTGTTCGATTGGCGCCCTTATGCCGCGCGCGTTAAGAGCTCCCATGGGGTATCTGAGATTGTGGCCGACCTTACCTACGTGTCAACTAAACTTTTTTTTAACGTTTATTCAGTCAATTTTATTTTACTTTAAGGCATTGCGGATGCCTATTAATAATCATGTATTTTCTTACATTAATTTTGATCCTGTTTTGTTCCAGACAAAGATAATATAAAATTTCATGCAGAATGATGATTGTTGTTTTTCTGTAAGATTATTTCTACAAATTTTAATTAGTATGGGAATCGTAGCGCCATAATTAATTGTGTAAAAAACCTGCTCAAAGACTGATGGTATTCAGCTTTTATAAAACATATTTCTAAGGTTCTGTACTCTAAAGGTTCTGTACTCTAAAGAACAAAAAAAAAATACGAGCAAATTGCAGAAACATTCTTCTTTCAACTAAATTGGAACTCTAACAACTCTAACGAATCTGTAATTCAGACTAGTCATTTTTTAACAATTAAACGAAGAACAATAACATATTTACTTAATTTAAACTGTCTTTCAATTTATGTTAACCTTAAATAATTAATTAGGCATGCGTTAATGACTGATATAAAATTGTAAAAATAAACATACATCCGGCTTCTGAGTTGAAGATTTCACTTAGTAAAATATATCTATCTCGTAGGTCATAGACTAAGTATAGTCCTATCTCTTTTTTTCTGAATAGACAGAAATAGGTCCTACTGGAAAAATAATTACTACTGAAACGGGAAATTTGTATATTATTATATTTTAAGGTAAGATAAGTGGAGAATGTTATTTTATGTTGTGTAGTTCAGTCGTCCTAGTTTTCGTAATACGGTTTCTCTATTAACAATCTGGTAAAAGTATAATTTTTTTATTGAAACCTATTTCGTCTTTCAGGGTATTTACATACTCCTATCTTATTTTTTTTCAAAGAGATGTTTACGCATCTTCTTAGTAATTTAAGACATTTATGTAAAACAATGTGTTTTACATACAAATATTTAAAAAAAAACAGCATGAATGTTCGTTAAAATAAAAATAAAGTCATCATCACACATAATTGTAATTCTTTTATTGATTAACTTAAAGTTACTAAACAAATAATGCAAGTCGCAAATTAACTTTCGACTGAGTGCAAAAAGAGTAAGTACATACATCGACCCAACTCTTGAAATCATCAAGCTGACGAATGGAGGTAAATGTCCCTCTTAAGAGGGCGCTAGAGCACCATTTTCCTATACAAACGTAGTTCAGGTTTAATTTCTAAAGTACAGGCTGGATTTTGCTAAAACTTGGTTTATATCAGTAGATGACCAATACAGAGGTTTGCAAACAGTTTTTATAATAAAAGAAATAGCCTGAAAGAAATTAGAGCAATGCGTTTTTCGCGCCGAAAAAGGTGGTTACTTTCAGCTGTTATTTACTTACATTATTACGCTGTCTAACTACCTTACTAACAACAATAATGTATTGTACTTGTCAGAAAAAAAGTGTTTTGAAATAGCTACTAGAATGTAGAAATGGCAGCAGAACTAAGAAAAAAAATTGGGAAAATAGATCTATTACATTACAACTACAACTACATACTCGCGAAAGGACACGAACACACGTAGACTCATACAGCCGCATTGCCTCTTACTTTTCCCGCGCCCCGTCTCGCTCTTGGTGAAACAGCTATAGAAAACAGTGTTTCACGCGCTTGGTCATCGCCGAGTTCCCACGCTTGTATAGGGAATTCTTAACTACCTTTCTGAAAGAAAGCAGTGAAAGCATATTTGTAGGTATGTATCTACCTACTTTACGAAAGTCTTTTCCACACGGAGGACTCAATTGCATGCGTTGAGTTTAGTGACAAAAATAACTTGGCAAACACAAAGGGGTGCCTGGCTGCTTAGTCCAGAGAGTCCTAATGGACGCGTCATGTGCATACAAGCTCTGAGTTTCCAGTTAAATTCGGAATTCCCATTATTTATTTTGCGTGTGGCACATTATGCAGCGAATATGTAAGAATAAAGGGAAGACCATTGATTCAATCTGTCACTTCCGCATCGGCCTCGTGGATCTTTGGACCCCTCCTTCTATTGACCACTGCGGGCACCGTGATCCGTGATATGCTCTGCAGCTCCCCTCAAGAGCATTGCGGGTCCATCCAAAACTTCCATCTGTACTTCAGCTCGGCACAGATACCCTGCGAAGTTTGGCACCTGTTTTATTGAGTCCAGTATTTTCGAGGTAGATTAAAGAGCTCTATTTGTCACATCAGAATCGTTCCACTTCCACCACCTTTTCGACCACCATCTTTCGGACTACAGACTTCCCATAATTCTCGACAAGTGATTGGGAGAGTTTTATTGAATCCCCGGCATCTCTTTCACACGCACTCATTGTAGTGACAGCTGTCTTGTTAAACTCGAACGAGGCGACAAGCCCGACGCGTCACATTCTTCTGTAGGCATTCTACGAGTATCTGTGTAGCCTCAATTTAGAGAGAGAAATGTTTTACTTTAATACTTTAGTGTAAATTATTGGTTTTTGTTTAACAAAACAGACATTAAAACAACAATATTAAATTAAGCAAGTACCAGTCTAAAGTTGTGTGTGAGTGTGTGTCCGGTATAATCCGCGCGGAATGAGAATGGGATGCGACCTTTTGGAATTGAGACGCGCGCAGTAAGCAACCTTGTCAAAGTAAAATACAGTATGTTTTCGATTGACTTTGACAAGGTTCCATCCCATTCTCATCCCGCACGCATTATTATACAATAGGCCACAACTCAGTGCCTGTACTTGCCAAAAGGCAAAACACTGATTTTCAGTTGTTGCTCTAGTGCTGAGGTTAACGGAAAAGCATAAAAAAAATGCTTGAAAATATCACTTGGTTCGAAAAGCTTAGAATCTTGTGTTTTTTTAAACGGTGGAAACTTAATTATTGTGTTTGTAAGAAAACGGGTTTCTTACGACGATTTATTATGGTTGATTGCCCGATATTTCGCCACCGTTGCAGGCACCATGGTCACGGGTAGACTGAAGACGTTATTTCCTGCCTGCAAAGGTGCCGAAATACGAGTATCGGGAAATCAACCAAAATGTATTTCTCAAACAACGAAAGTTTAAAAAATCATGTGGAAACTTGTTTGAACAACAAATTATTGCCCTTTTCCTCAGGCCTTGCGCTTGAAATAGGCATTTAAAAATAGTAGGATGAAACCAGAATATAAAAAAAAGCGAAGAGTGTGGACTTAGGTCTTTATACAGAAATGTCAAAGTCATCAATAATTATTAGGTATATGTTCATCTGTGAATTTTGTACTGGTTGTCTGCTCCTTGATCAAAAAGAAAGGAGTCGAAAAAACGATAAAAGTATTTAGCAACGCATTTTCATTGTCTTTTTTAAAAATTTTGTTCGATTGCATCTAAAACCAGTTTCTGTAAATTGATAAAGCTAATTTATGAAACGCCTGTTTTTTTGTGACAAAGAGTATACAAAAAAAGTATCTACATATTTAGGTTACTTATTTGGCATGATCAAAAACTAAAATGAAACTGAAGCAATCATCCCTGCCACAAAATTATGCAGTTATGGTATACCTACCTAAAACAGTAACGATAATAAATATTTATTTCGTTAATAATTATTATAAATAGTGGGTTTTTGCTAGGGAGAAAAACAACTAACAAAAAGGCCAGTAGGTATTAAACCATGTTTAAGTTGGCAAATAAATATTTTCACCATCACTTAGGTTTTCAAACTAGGTGCATATTATAAAGATTTTTATAAAGACAGTACTTGACTCCGTAGCTCAATTGGTAGAGCGCCTGCACGGAATGCAAGAAGGTCGCGGGTTCAAATCCTGTCCCGAGCGAATTTTGTAACCTTATAAAAATCTTTATAAAGTTCCCTAGCACGGGTTAGTGCTTTAGAAAATACAAAAAAGTAGGTGCATATTATTTTTACCGCACACCGTTATAATAATTAGGTACGCAACTGGCAGCCGATATAAATTATGTAGGATGAAGCGGCCGAGATGTGGCAAAATCTTTTTTCGTCTTTGGTAGCAAGAAAGGAACTATGTAAGCCGAATCGTTGCGAGCGTTTTTCTACGAAATGTCATAAATCAGAGAGCGGCAGATGGTGTTGACCTATACCATTATTGCCATTTTGCTGGCTAAGAATTATTATGGCCCTCACTTTAAGGGATGTCGTTTTCAAAAATAATTATAAACATTCTCTACAATTCCTTTTCGGTGAGGTTGCCTCGGTGGAAACGGTAATGAATAAAACATCAAGAAGTGAAATATTTCGCTACAGAATAGGCTAAAGGCTGTTGGATCGTTGACAGCTTGTTTTTTTAATTCAGAGGGATTTTAAATAAAAGATAGGTATAATGATTAGAAAAGTGAAAATCTATAAATAATCTATGTTCATTATTTCGCACGTTTGTTCGTTCGCATTCTATGCGTTCCTAAACTATTCAACAAATATTGCTTTGTTATATTTATTTGTATTGTTTAATTTATTTATCGTATGGCCACAACCGCAAGACATAAACAAAATGTAGCTCACTGGAATATATCAGTAAAAGAAAAATCCTCCAGATTTTCAATTCTTTATGCAACGTGTTACAAAATATCTTAACTCTTTTTACCTACTGGTTAACGGGAAAAAAAAGGTTGAAAAAATCAATTTTTATTTAATAGCCTCAAAATTGAATTTTTTTATACCCCTTATGTTTTTGGTATTACTCGTAGCTCAAATTAAAAAATACGTTGTTTTTATATGCATAGTCGTATGAAGCTACCACATTCGACATAAAATCACTGACCTCACCACTGAGAAGTCTTCGGTATTATCCACCGTGCTACCATCGCCTGTATTATGTATCTCAACGTTCAACCAACTTATCTTGCTACGTTAAGCCTTACTCAGTATGTGGCAATAAATTTGATTTTAATCAAGAGCCAAGAGAGAGTCTCACTCAACCAATATGTGATCCGTAGGTAAAGATTTGTCGAGAATCGAGGTCGATCTTCGTTTAGTCCTTTAAGTTCGACAGCTATCCTACTATACAGGGTGTTAAAAGACCGCCAACAAAGCGGGAACCCACTGATTGCCTGCATCATAACGAACATTTTTGCCCAAGGAACCATGCCTGGGAAATCAACGGTTTCCGAGATAATGAGGTCTAAAGTTGGACACAATTTTTGATTTTTTTTGCATTAATAAAACCAGAATCGTATAATAAACATTTTTCCCAAAGAGACCTTATGTGAAAAATTAACATTTCACAACAAAAAACGACATTTAAATTTCCCTGCACCGATGGAAATCAAACATCGCCCGCCGAAGACCGCATAACATAAACATAGCTAGGTACGATCGCGCGCCAAACAGCTGTTGAGTTCAGCTTCGAAATCATGAAGCAAAGTCAAGCCGACCGCCCAGTGGCGGATACAGGATTTTGGTTTGGGGCGGGTTTAATCCACCTGACTTTTTGTAGGTAATTCGTAGGGCGTGCGCGTAAATTACCTTTTTTTAGCCTCTTATTGAAATTGTTATTAAAATAACTAGCCAGAAAAAAATAGCATTTTAACCCTAAAACCATAAAATTGAAAGAGAATTGCAAGAAAGCGGCATGCAGTAGGAAGGTACAGTCGGCCACACGCTAGGATACCCCTTTTTTGTTGTGTTCGATTGGCGCCCTTATGCCGCACGCAGTAAGAGCTACCATGGGGTATCTGTGTCTGTGATTGTGGCCGACCATACCAACCTAATACAACCGAGGGTAGAGATTTTGTAAATCTGTTTGATAGATCGATAACAATAGCATTCAGTCCTTAATTAAAAAATCGCGAAGTAAAGGCAAAAGCACGACGACCTTTACACACAAACTTAGATCCACGACACCAATCAATCTCGCTACCGTGTTCTACTGAAATATTATCGCATCTCTACCTACCCCTTTGTAAAAACAAGTGCAAGTCGGGCGTCATACGATCATCATCGGCGACGGCCGGCCCCCGGCGGCCCCTAGCTCCGGCCCTTACTACCCGCCCGCCGCACTCCCCGTTTCTCGCCCCGGCTGCGTCTGCGGCGGTCTGAGCCGCGCGGCTGCCAGTTGAACCTAGTCGGTCATGCGGAGCGCACGCTCGTCGGAAGCGCACGCTGCCGCTTCTAACCACGCGCGCGAATGACTTACTCAGTTCCTAAGTAACCATGTTATCGTTTATTGCTTGTTAAATTGACCCACCAACAACCCATGTTTCTGTGAATAAACTGTAGGTAGTGCTGGGTGAATTGTAAATAAAACTGTGATAGCAAAATTTTAAACCGTGGCGTACGGAGTTTGGTTTTGTGGGTTGGCTTTGTGCTGTCCGTGTGTATCAGTGTATGTGCTATTCAGGGTAGAAGGCTAATATCCTCGCCCAGCTCGCCGTAGTCGGTGCGCCCACCGGCGCCGCTGGTGACTGGCGGCAAGGTCGGTCGCGCGTGATTGCATGTCGACTCGCACGTCGGATCTGCTATTCTGCTGAACGATAACACCGGTGGCAATAAGGTAAGTAGTCCAACTTGACCCACCAACCACACGCGAGAGCGGGAACGAAAGTGTAAGGTAGTGGTTTCGGTTGGCCATTGTCTCTATCCAATATCAATGCAGACACAGCTAGTATTGTTATCCCACGTGAATGTACCTACGGCAAGCAGGTTTTAACTACGTAGTACAGTCGGCCACTGTCTAGGATACCCCATGCTAGCTCTTACTGCGCGCGGCATGAGGGCGCCAATGGAACAAAAAGGGTATCCCAGCGTGTGGCTGACTGTGCCTTAGTGTACCACACACACGGTACGGTCACACACACCACACTTCCGATCGAGCTTGCGTGAGCTGTACAATGTGAGAAGCGGCCCGCGAAGCGCTTTGTGTGTCGTAGAACTCGTATACCGCCCCGGATTGCGCAGCCGTACATTGCGCGCTAGACGAAAGTATTTTTTTTTATACCTAAAAAAATATTTTCATTTCCCAGCGATATCATAAAGTTAAATTAACTTAACTTGGTGTCAGGAATGTATGCTTTACGGCTTTGTTGGCCGTCTTTTAACACCCTGTATGTATTATCATTTGCTTTACGGATTGAGTTTAATCCTTTTGATGTGTTTGCCTAGAAGGAATTTACACCTGCAAACATACCTACGTGTTACTTTGAGAATGAATAAAAAAGTGGACGGACTTTATGACAGATAATAAACTATCCTTTACGGATCGGATAACGGATGTTTATTGGTTGGTTTCATCTAGAGGTGTTTAGTTCGCGAATGAATGCTTCGATTGAATGCATTTGTTATATGAAACCATTCATTCATTCATTCACTACCAATCTTTACATATCACATTCACTCTAGTCCACGTAGTTCATTCTTCAAGAAACATTCTTAAATCTACCACACTAAGAACCAAAATTCTGTAAATATTTATCTAACACATTCACTCTAGTCCACGTAGTTCATTCTTCCAGAAACATTCTTAAATCTATCACACTAAGAACCAAAATTCTGTAGCTCATGTGTCTCGCCTTTGTCACCTTTGTCATTCGCGGACTACCGTGAGTCAAAAGATACGTGAACGAACTACTGAGCTATGAACTATGAATGAGCTATGAACTATGAATGAACTATGAATGAACTGTAGGTAAAGATTTGTCGAGAATCGAGGTCGATGTTCGTTTAGTCCAGTGGTTCTTAACCTATGGTCCGCGGACCACTAGTGGTCCGCGAGGGCCTCGCTAGTGGTCCGCGGGAGGGTCCTGCAGTCCAGCGAACATAGCGATAGTTGTCAATAAACTTTTATGTTGATTTTGAAAGTCATGTTTGAATAAGTTCCCAATGAATAAAATAACTGAAATTTTCGTGCGCGCTGGCGCGCGCTCTTACTCCCTATTGGAAAATATTTGTAACCTCCAAAGATCCGCGTGACTACAGATCGCGCCTAGGAATTACCGAATGCGCCAGATTTTGACAGGATAGTACAATAAATAGCCTATACGTAACTTGCGGCAGGCTCCGATGTAAAGTTGCGGTCTTCAGTTCAATACGCAAAAATAATAAATTGTATTTAGTATCAAAACCCTTAAAATCGAGTAGTCAGTGCTCACTTATAGTATAATGTCGTTAGCCCATGTCAAACCGCACGTAGACTTATTAAGGTTAAAATCGGTGAATTGTCAAATGCGCTACGCGCGTGTGTTCTATTCAAAACAAAGGAATTCTTCATTATGAAATGTAAGACTTAAATAAGTTAATTTTCAGCCGCGCTGGGTGCGTTTGTTCAAATAATAGCTAAATAAATCTTCATCATATAATTAAAAAGGGAAAAACTGAATTTTCGGGCGCGCTGCGCGCGCATTTTTCATGCACCTACTACACGTCCTAAGGAAAACTTGATTTTTAAGAGTTAAATCGTAAAATTTTCGGGCGCGCTGCGCGCGCTTTTACAAACAAATGAAATCTTGATAATAGTGACGAAAGATTATCTGGCCATCTTGCGGCTTAAAAAGGGTAAAATCGGTGAATTTTCGGGCGCGCTGCGCGCGCATTGCTATCGCCTACCAATTAAATCTCCATAATATTTTTTGTAAAATTGGTGAATTTTCGCGTGTATGTTCCATTGTTCCAAAACCAACTCATATTAATTTCCTGTATTCAACTTACTTACATACATTATACTTTAGGTCAGGTGAAACAATTTCATGTGAAACACGATGTACCTTGGATCTGGTGGTCCGCACTAAGAAAAAAATTATCAAAGTGGTCCGTGGTCCAAAAAAGGTTAAGAACCACTGGTTTAGTCCTTTAAGTTCGACAGCTATCCTACTATATGTATTATCATTTGCTTTACGGATTGAGTTTAATCCTTTTGATGTGTTTGCCTAGAAGGAATTTACACCTGCAAACATACCTACGTGTTACTTTGAGAATGAATTAAAAAGTGGACGGACTTTATGACAGACTAGTTGTGCCCGCGACTTCGTATGCGTTTTTACACATTTGACATTTAATTTAAATTCGACTGTGGAGGAAAACTCAAAAGGAAGGTTTTTTTTAACCCCCGACCAACAAAGAGGGGTGTCATAAGTTTGATAGCTTTGTGTGTGTGTCTGTTTATGTGTTTATGAGGGTGTGCCTGTCTGTGTGTCTGTCTGTGTGTGTCTGTCTGTGTGTGTGTGCCCTAATCTAAACAATACATTTATGATAAAATATGTTTTGTTTAGATTAGGTATCGCCCGTGTAACATACCAGGAAGCTTAGCATAAGAATTGCCTGGGAAGTATGGGGGTTTATTATGTATCTCCCTCGACGCAGAGTGGGATAGATAAAGTTATAAGCCCATAGATAAGGTCTTACCCATTCTCATGCTAAGCCAGCAAGCAAAGCATAAGGTTGGGTTAGAGCGTATCTACCGCAAATAACTCTGTCTATCCCGCTCTACGGCAAACAAAATATATTTTTTAATATCAAGTTGGGCTCAGTAGAGTAAATATTTAAAAAAAGGCACAAAAAAAAATTTCAACCTCGCGTGGGTTCAAATCCAGAACATTTCGACCGCGGCGCAACAGTACTACATTTCTAACATCGATAAACTTTGTCCGACCTCCACCGAAAACCACTCACAATTCCCTCCAGCAAGCATCATAAGGCTGGGTTAGAGCGTATCTATGGCTCTGTCCATCCCGCTCTACGTCAAACAAAAGAGTGAGATACCTATTGTTTTAAACCCATAGATACGCTCTAATCCAGCCTTATGCTACGCTTGTAGAAGTAACATTTTCCGCCAAAATAAAATAAAAACAAATGCCGATTCATCATTTACAATATGCGCCCCAAATGCCAAAAGTCGTAGCGTGCTATTATACAGAGTGTTAAAAGACCGCCAACAAAGCGGGAGACCACGTATACGTAATATACGTATAGTCCTCATCATAACGAACATTTTTGCCCAAGGAACTATGCCTGGGAAATCAACGGTTTCCGAGATAATAAAGTCGGACTTAAATATTTTTTTTTTTTCAGAAATGTGTTCAGTATCATGTTCTTAACATACCTTCTCAAGAAGCCATATCAAAATTATGGATATTTCTTACAAAAAATCAAGTTAAAATTGCAACCCGCAATGTAGGTTTTCGAGAGAATGTCGTTCAAAGTCGGACTTTTTTTTTTTTTTTTTGTAGAAATATGTTCAGTATCACGTTCTTAACATACCTTCTCAAGAAGCCATATCCAAATTATGAATATTTCATACAAAAAACGAACTTAAAATTGCAACCCGCAATGTATTCTAAACATCGGATAGCCTAAGTTACTCCCAGAAACGTGAGTTACGACCATATTAAGTTTGATTGAAAACTATTCAGCGGTGTTCGCGTTTATCGTGTTCATACAGACAGACAGACAGACAGACAGACAGACAGACAGACAGACAGATAGACAGACAGACAGACAGACATGAACCGTTTTTTTTGCATTTTTGGATTCAGTATAGTTTACTTAGTAACCCCTGCTAGTTTTTTTCTAAAAATATTTAATGTACAGAATTGACTTCGCTAGAGTTTTATTATAAGTATAGATAATAAACTATCCTTTACGGATCGGATAACGGATGTTTATTGGTTGGTTTCATCTAGAGGTGTTTAGTTCGCGAATGAATGCTTCGATTGAATGCATTTGTTATATGAAACCATTCATTCATTCATTCACTACCAATCTTTACATATCACATTCACTCTAGTCCACGTAGTTCATTCTTCAAGAAACATTCTTAAATCTACCACACTAAGAACCAAAATTCTGTAAATATTTATATATCACATTCACTCTAGTCCACGTAGTTCATTCTTCCAGAAACATTCTTAAATCTATCACACTAAGAACCAAAATTCTGTAACTCATGTGTCCCGCCTTTGTCACCTTTGTCATTCGCGGACTACCGTGAGTCAAAAGATACGTGAACGAACTACTGAGCTATGAACTATGAATGAGCTATGAACTATGAATTAACTATGAATGAACTGTGAATGAACTATGAATGAACTATGAATGACCTGTGAACTATGAATGAACTAAAGGTGAACTGTGAACTAAACGAGTGAACTAGTTCAGTGAAGGAAATGAACTATATCATTCTTTTCTTTTCACTGAAGCGTTTCGCGCACCTCTATTTCGATCTTAGGGCTAAAACAACGGCTAACTAGCGCTATCAACAGAAAATAACAGGTTTGCTTGCACACCCCGTCTACTAGCGCCGCCAATGAAAAAAAAAACATTATTATCGTTCCTTGCTTGACCATCACCTTAAAAGAAAATATGTATGTTTACTTAAAGGTAAAGATTAATTTATTTATTTATCGTATGCATACCATTTTTACAACTCCGTATTTAAAATATTACGCTAAAATTGCAAACTAACGGCTAGTTCAGATCTGCCGTTTCTCAGTAAAGCCGATATTACACGCTTCAACTTCCATTCAATTGCCATTGAATATTGACCATTGAACGTATTTGCCTATTTACACGGTAAACCCGATATTGCCAAGCAATATTCACTTTAGGGATGTCGCGCCAACAACTATAATATGCGCCGCAGTTACATTAATTCGTGACTATTTAATAGAGCAGTTACGTAATAATAATTGCAAAAATGTATTTATAGCATCGTTAAGCTGATTCCTGACTTTGTATTGTTTCGATTGGCGGTTCCACAAAACTTTTTAGGTTTGGAAATATTCCAAATATTGCTGAATCTGACTGTCACGCCCCTAAATAATGAACTATTTTATAAAGATAATAAAAACCATTTGATAACAGAGTGCAAACTACAAAATTGATGCGGTCCGCGTAGAACAGAATAAGTCATCGTTCAATCTCCGTGTGTATAACACGCTTCAATCGCATTGCGCATTGAACATTGGCATTGAAAACGTTTTGCAAATTTTGGCTTGCTATGGCAATGTTCAATGCAATGGAAAGGTATTCACACGTTTCAATGCGATGGAACCCTTGACATTGAAAATTTGAAAGCAATATTGAACGGAAATTTAAACTTGTAATATCGGCTTAAGGGGGAACTCGCTATGCCACGTGCGTATTTTAGTGCCGAGTTAAACTTTTTACACGCAACACGTATTTTATACAGACGGACAGACAGAGGCACGAGTTATCCTATTAATGGTTCCGTTTTACCCTTTTGAGGTATGGAACCCTAAAAATCTGAACTAGCCGTTTGTTTGTGATTTTAAATTTCGATAAGACCGTCTTAATAGAGCCTTTTGTGTATTCAGATGTCCCTAATTTTCTACAGAAATTAAATTCCATCTAGCTTCAGAAATATGGTTTGCTAACGTCTTAAATCCCCAGCAACTGTAATTATGCCTTAATTAAGTTTGAAAAGAGCCTTTTTGAAAAGTTAGTTCATGCAACATCACACAGAAATTATTATGCGGCAGATTTTCTTCTTTGGGGGTAAAAGTAATAACTTAAAATTTCAATGAAAGCTCTCTGTCGACATTAATTATGAGAAATTGGCTTTGGAAGTGTCGTCAAAAGTGATGTTGTAATTGAAATACGCCTCTGGGTGCCTTAGGTTTCTATTTCATTAAGGCTGCTTTTAGAGCAAAGTTTTCTGATGAGGCTTTTTAATGCTTAATTACCTATTGAACTACGTAAAGAATCTGGGATAAACATGTAGGTTCTATTACCAAAACTAGGCTCTGCAAATCGCGTCTAAGTGAGTCCAGACTCTAGAGATTGCAGCCCGGCACAGTCAGTTGCCGGGTGAATCGGCCGTAGCTACATAAATCACGACCCCACAAATGATCCTCTCTTATCTCGGAGTTATCTACGCCCCGCACACCCGCTGCCTCCAGTGCCAATTGACTTACATCTATTATCCATTACTACGAATGAATAAATACACCTGCCCAAGTTAATTTTCTTGTTGTTAAAGTGTCAAGGTTAGGCTTGTAGCCTTGTTAAAGCCATTATCATTGGCCATTAACTCCATGTCACGAGGTTCAGAATCCTGAAAATTGTATTTATACACTTTTTTGCTGGTAAGGTAATCGTATGAGGTAGTGGCCACCCCTGATGTCAGAGTTTTTAGGCCGCTAAATCAACAACACCGGGACCAACAGTTTAACATACCTTCCGAAGCACAGAAGCGCTCAGATGTTATTGCCACTAGCGGTCACCCATCCATGGACTGACCGCGCCCGATGTTGTTTTATTTAGTCCAACTAGCTAGGCTGTGAGCGCTCTACAACAAAAAGATAAGGTACCATACAGACATTTTAAAAGGGTATGAGAATCACACTAAGGGGGCAAAGGCAGAAAGGGGTCAAGACCCGAACCATAACCATCCCTGTTCAGCTATACATATAAGTAAGTAATTAAAAGTCAAATTGTGAGCTAGATTTAATTCAGTTTTGGCAAGCTTTAAAATAAATCCCACCAAAAACATTCTGTAAAAAACTAGCCAGGTCTCGATGGATCTGCTTGTTTATCTCTAAAAAAGTAATGAAATCTAGACAGTCGTGCCAAGTCTAAGGTTCCTTTCTGCGATTTCTTTATTATTAAAGTTAATGTTGTGAGACTTGGCCGTTGAAGGGTACACAAGGGTACAAAACGCTACGCTGGATTTTGCAATGAGGGTTCTTCATCAGATACTTCAGACCTTCGATTATTGACATCAAATGAAGCGGCCCACCAAGTTGAATATTTTTTGTAAAGGCGGTATAATATGTCGATCTCTGATACTTTAGTTGGGCTCTTATGTTTTCTAATCAGGGTCACCAGGTACTCCCGATCTTCGATTATCCTAGTTTTTATAGTTTTCCCTTTATGTGGCCATTAAACCCTAACTCTGTACCAAATTTCAGCTCTCTCAGTTTATGGGAAGTACTATTTCTATTTTGGTGATCATGAGTGAGTGTGTGTCATAAATGCGAAACTTTGCTTTCGCTTAACTTCATAACTAAATGACCTACAGACTTGAAATTTTGGATTTTAAGTAGTGATTATAGCTTACTGGATGACGAAAATTTCTGCGTTCTGGTCTTATCCAGAGGTTCTCAAATAGGGGCCTGAAAATGCGGCGAAATGGTTCCAGTAAAGGATGGTACGGCAGTGTTTGCTTCGCGCTCGACCTCCGTGCCCCCAGATTTTGGTTGGCTAACTAACATTATTCTTCCAGCAACAAATGGACGCAACTTCAGTGCTGCATTTATTAACTGAAAATAAGTTAAATAAATAATGATTACCTACCTAACCTACGATTATTTTATTTGGTAAACTAGGTAAATAAAAATATTATGAATATACAGGGTGTCCCAAAAACTGTGTCAAGCGAAATTCCAGCTATAGGGGTACCCAAATCACCTACATGTATGTTTCGCGTTTTTTTGACGTTTAGAAGTTATGAGGCTTTTAAGGTTTTTATGGAAAGAATTACCTATCATTGGATTTAATTTTGTAAGTATTTTTCATAGTCACCACATCTTTGTTGTCATCGCTACACGGGAACTTGAAATTGCTTTTTGCACACCGCCGCCGCTTACTTAGCTACTCGATAAACCTCAAAAACTTTAAAAATCTGTGTCAAATTACGTTAATCTTAATTCGTCGAATGACAATGCACGGCGGGTGTAAATGCGGATGACACGAGCGGCGGGATTGGCCGCTCGTGTCAAATCGCACGTTAACTAAACATAATGAAGCTCATTTTCATTTATTAGCTAACCAATACTTTAATATGCAGACACATCAATATTATAGCTTACAGATTTTATTTTTGTGCTACCTACCAAATGTATAAGCTTGCCGACCAATTAATAATTTTGCCTACCGTTTATTTATCAGGCAAACAACATGTATTATTAAGCTGACATAAAATGTTTTTCTTGCCGTCAATATAATATTTCTTTGCTAACCACTTATTGCGATTCGTTTAGATTTTATTGCCGGCAAAAAAATTGGTCGTTGTTCAAATAAAATAAAAGCTGCATTTTCTTGCTGACCAAATAGGTAGTTATATAGCAGCCTGAAAATTTACTTCCTTTAAAAAATAGGAGTGAAGTTTTATGTTCATTTCACCAATTAGGATTTTAAAAAATCATGAGTTATAAAATAAAGAAAATACAGAATACTTTTCACGCTGGAGTTTCTAATTTTTTCATAATTTTTTACGTAAAATTAATTATTTGATTACAAAAAAATGCATTATTTCCCACAATTTATTTAATTATTGGAAAACGTTAATGCGCGCACTATCAAAGCGTCACCACAACGGAAGTACCTATTAAACGTTTGATTCAATATCAATGTCCACTGGCAGTTGCAAATAAAATAGTTGCAGTTCTAGGAAGCCAAAATACAATCCAAATCCAAATTAAATATGAGAACTACGTAGATTATTATCTCCAAACTTTATTTTGAGAGTTATGTCAATAACGCGTATTGGCACTTGCATCAACATTATTAATTATGAAAGGTCTATAACCCGCTCCATATCACACTCATGCCATGAACTCTTTAAGTTTTGAGGCTTTGAATTTCACGGAGCTTCAAAGCGCGGGAATATAAAAAAATCGGAATAAAAATAAAAGGTGTGTTCTTATTCGATAATAGTTAGGTACTTGTTGTGTAAGGATGCAAAATTATCCAAGCAAGCGAAGGCGAAGGATTCACTTCTTTTTGGAAGTCCAAGCCCTTTTTTTTGGAAGTAGGTAAAACAAATAGGTTTTCGGCATTATTCCTTTATTTGTGCTGTATGACATTGCTTCTTGCTTTTAAGGAAACTAGGTACCTATAAGGGAAGTACCATATGGATAGAAATTTATTTTGATTCCCTTGCGAGTGTCGAAGGTATGCGGTAATTTGCTGCATAAAAGGCCATATCTTTTGATTGCGTAAAGTTAGTAGCTTGATTTTTAGCAGCTCTCAGGGACTGCAAACTTGAGTATTCAATATTAATTTCAACTTGATACCCTCCTGAGAGTAAGGGTCTTGACGTAAAATTGTTATATCCAACAACGGCTTCTTTCCAAACCATTTGTAAAAAGGGCATTGCAAAACAAAGGACTATTAGATAAACAATCGATTTCGTGTACGGGTTTGATCACCTCTTTTGAAGCCTAATGGTTCCTAACGCCGGCCACCCGATTATTTGGGGTTTAAATGAAAAAAGGGGATTTCAATCATTTCTTCTAGTATTCAAATAATACAGGATGTCCCAAAAAATTGGGTAAAGCGGAAGTCCAGAGATAGAGCACCCCTAGGGGTACCCGAATCACCCTCATGTATGTTCAGCAATTTTTTGACGTTTAGAAATTATGAGGCTTTTATGGTTTTTTTGGGAAGAAATACCTAGCATTGGTTTTTATTTTTTTACTTTTTTTGTATTTAACTTTTTAAATATTTTTTTCTTTACTGGGGTTTTATATAACTAGGTAGTCTATCACGAAAAAAATTATGATCACATTTAAACTTGTATAAGATAACGCAATTTTGATCCAAAGTTCAAAAATGCCGTTTTAGAGAAAACATCAACAAATAAGTTAGTAAGGGGAGAGAACAAAGTAGGGGTCTGAAGGATTTTTGATTGATTTCAAAAACCTTGCCACAACCTGAACCTTCAGAATAGCACAAAAAATCTGTCAATTTATGGGACTTTTATTTGAGTAATTAGCCATCAAAGTTGAAAAACCGGAATTGTAAGAAATGTAATATAGATCGTTTTTCTTTTATTTTTGTTAATTATGACAAAAAACACTGCCGAACGGCTTTATGTCGTCTGTCAGTATGATCTGCATTGGAAAGGTGTTGCTTTCTGGGCCATTTTTTTTCTTTAATTTTTGCAGTTCATTTAAAGTTTTCCATGACCCATCTATAACAAAGAGAAAAATCCCCTGAACAGTATCTGCTGCCTAAAATATTTTTCATGTATTTATGTTATATTATGTTATTTTCATTACGAACAGTTTTTGTTTTCATGAAAGTTCCATTATAGGCGTTCAGATACTGCTTTACACGAGCGAGGTAAAATGCTTTTGATTTTGAAACATAATATTCTCACTCAAAATATTACAAAATAAAACGTAAAACTTGCCATTCGAGACATAGACCCTCAATATTTATTATCAAACATTTTAAATGCGATAATTTCTTAAAATATATAAAATAAAGGTTTATTTTATACAAACCTTTATGTTCTGGTTTTGGAACGATTCCCTCCGTCGCGAATTTTATATTCTGTGGTGTTTCGTTCGTTGCGTGGGGTGGGGTGTTTTTGACGTTTGTTTCACAGATTACAAAAAGGGAGTTTTTTTGTGTTTGTTGTTTGTTCTGTGTTGGTGACCGGTGCATTTTAAAAGTGTTTTGGTTTTATTTATTTCGCTGAATTATTCCTAATATGTACCATTTGAGGTTACTTATTTATTTTGAGTTTTGATTTGACACTTGTCTACAGTCTGTGGCTTTGAAAGCTCCACTATTCTGTGCTCACACCACCACAGAGTTCGCCATTTTGTCAGTTTTGGTGTTGAGTGCGTGTTGCATTGCGAGCAAATGAAAATATTTTTATACATGAAGATATTGAGGAGTGGTCGTTAAAAGGTGGATCAGCAGTAAACTATAGTCTGTTAAATCGAGTCCTGGTTTAAATTTCAGTCTTAGCCTGAGCCCCATACTATCGAGAAACAACATCTTGACGGAAAAAAGATTTAAAAAAACTCGTTTTTTTATTTATTTTATTGTCCAATTAATTTTTTTTTACATTTTGTCAATGAATTCGGTAATTTTTTTTTTCCAATTAGTTGACTTTAAAACGAAAATCTTGATTTTTTTCATGCAGGCCGTACTGACAGATGATTATAATCTTGTCTCCAATGTTTTTTGTCCGAATCAACAAAAATAAAAGAAAACCGATCGAAATTACATTTCTCCCAATTCCGGTTTTTCAACTTTGACCGCTAATTACTCGACTAAAAGGCCCATAAAGTGACAAATTGTTTGTGCTATTCTGAAGGTTCAGGTTGTGGGAAAGTTTTTGAAATCAATCAAAAATCCTTCAAACCCCTACTTTTTTTCTCTCCCCATACTAACTTTTTCGATGACGTTTTCTTTAAAACGGCATTTCTTAACCTTGGATCAAAATTGCGGTATCTTTTCCAAGTTTAAAGCTGATCATTATTTTTTTGGTGATAGACTAGTTATCTAAAATCCCTATAAAGAAAAAATATTAAAAAAGTTAAATAGGTACAAAAAAAGTTAAAAAATAAAAATCAATGCTAGGTAATTCTTCCCAAAAAAAACCTAAAAGCCTCATAACTTCTAAACGTCAAAAAAACGCTGAACATACATTGGGGTGATTCGGGTACCCCTAGGGATGATTCGGGTACCCCTAGGGGTGCTCTATCTCTGGACTTCCGCTTGACACAATTTTTTGGGACACCCTATACTTTTGGTTCAATCTTATAGTTTTTAAAGTGTAGTTATAATATAGATCGAAGTGTATTTATTAACAGATCAATGTTAAAAGGCATACCTACTAGATATAAAAACTATCAATTATACATAAAAGAAAAATATCCATAATTAAAAAAGAGGATCAACAATTATTTTTCGATACCAAATATTAACTGAGTATGTTTAAACATAATTTTCATGTTACCTTGAATGCAGTTCATTTATAATTAATCCATAGATCATTTCTAATTCAGACGCAATAATTACCCCTAATATAAAGATTAATCATTAAAACATATATCATTTATTATTTTAAGTGCTCATTTACAATAGATCAATTATTACCCCTAGTTTTTAGAGGATCACTTAATAATTTCCCATAAAGAATCCACAACAAAAATCGATATAATTGAGTCAAATTATTATTGTTCAAAATAGGTAATTGAAAATTTTAATTCTGTAAACAAATTGCCGCTAGGGCGGCAGATAGATAGTCGGTTCCGCATTAGCCAATTCAGCCACGTTTATGTACCGCAACTCTCAGTAACAATAAAATTAAATTCAAGTCCAATTGTAGGATCTAACAGTGGAACGTTCCACCGTGCTGTTAACGTTAATTTCGGAACACACGGAATAATTGTACATAGGAAAGGATTACCTACACCTCGGTAAAGAGCCATAGAACCATGGCCATAGAGGGAAATACCTCGAATGCTTACATTAAATACGAGTACACATGACAGCACGTCAGAGTGTACACTTTTGTTGTAAAGTCGCCCGTAACGTAACCGTGTAGAGTGCTAGCATGTAAAGATCGACGTGATGTTGTGTGTACTACGATAACGCCAATATTTTAAAGTTGCAGTTGTCGAAAATGGACTGACGGAGGCTCTGAAAGTGCTTTCGAAATATTATAGCGAGAACCAGCTGAAGCCCAAACCGAGCAAGACGCTGTGCGCGTTCCACCTCATGAATAGGGAAGCGAACCGTAGCTTACATGTACAATGGGAGGGACAGCGTCTGGAGAGTACAGCTTCTCCAAAATACCTTGGAATTACTCTGGGTCGGGCCCTAACTTTTAGACATCACTGCCTCAACACCAAAATGAAAGTCAGTATCTGCAACAACATACTGAGATGCATGACGGGCAGCACGTGGGGCGCCCACCCGCACGTGCTACGCACTACTGCCCTCGCACTCAGCTACTTAGCAGCGGAATACGCTAGCCCGGTCTGGAACAACTCTGCCCACACTGGCCAAGTTGATGTGGCCCTAAACGAGACCTGCCAACTTATCACGGGCTGCCTGAAGCCGACTCCAACTGACAAGCTCCACCTGCTTGCCGGAATAGCGCCACCAGCAGTCCGAAGAGAGGCGGCTACCGCTACCGAACGCTGGAAACAGGCAGCGGCTAAAATCTCGAAAAAGCTTTACGACAAATAAGGCACTAGATGGAGAAACGCCAGCTGAGCTAAAGCTTCAAGGGTGGAAAGAACGGACCAAGCACTTGTCGGATTTCATCAAGCCAGCGGAAACAATGCCGCCAGGAGGACGAGAGGATTGGAGCGTGTGGAAATCCCTTAACCGCATCCGTGGTGGTGTTGCCCGCACAAGGGATAACATGAGAAAATGGGGAATGCAGATGTTTTGTGGCCATTTGGAGCCGCACAGACAACCGCGCATCTTCATACCTGCCCTGATGCTCCACAGTGCAGCTGGCAGGATCTCCTGGAGGCGACCCCCAGCGCGATCCAGTTGGCACGTTTTTGGGAGCGCGACGTGTGACGCTTTCGACACGAGAGAAGAAGAAGTTGCAGATTGGTAGGCTTTCTTATAAAATTTCGCGTCTCAGGCACAAATTATCAAAATGTAAATTTTGACATCTGTCAAAAAATCTATGAAAAATCAAACACATGTCAATTTGATGTCGATGTCGATTTTGATATCACTGCCAGTGATATCAAAATCGATAAAGTGATATCAATTCACTGGGCCCATGACTGGGACTGAAAGTGTTTTTACCCTTGGTGTATTATTATTGATTTTTAGTTATTTACTCATTTTGTCCGAAAACATACATTCCGTACAACAGTCCCGAGTAATGGATGAAAGTGGACATAAAGTCCACAAAACTCCATCAATGGATCTTTTCAATGGATTTTTATGGACAAACCCCCTTAAACCATGGTCAGTCTGAATAGATCGGTATACGTGTTATTTCGTTAACATTTTTTAATTTATTTTGCCAGCGTCCACCTCGCCGCTTATTTGCCAATTTTTTCAGGTATTGAAACTTTTGATTAGAAAGAAAAATCACCTTTATTGAAACAAACGTAGGTTCCAATTACTGAGCTTACCCTTCCTTTTGTCTTTAAGTACTACCTTTATTTTGTATAAATGTGTACGGAAACCTCGGTGCGAGAGTCTGACCAGCAATTGGTTAGTATTTTTATTATTTATTAATAGGGTAACCGTCGACAATCCCATCTCAATCAGTTGCGAGTCAAAGCTGCCGGGAATGTTATAATTATAGATTCGATCATCATCATCATCATCATCAGCCCACCTCTGCCCACTGTTGGGTATAGGCCTTTTCCCACTCACGCCACCTCTCACGGTCCCTCGCCATCCGCATCCATGGACCCTCCGCCGACACAACGATGTCGTCCGACCATCGGGCTGCTGGTCTGCCCACCGACCGTCGTCCAGTTCTTGGACGCCACTCTGTTGCTGCCCTTGTCCACCGGCCATCTTCCCGCCTCGCCAGATGTCCTGCCCATTTCCACTTAAGACTCGATTAGTAACTATTTATACGGCGTATATTTACTTACCAAACAATGCGATTTACTTTACAGGGGATAGGAGCGACCCTCCGTAGGTTCACCGCCGTCCGTCCAATATCCGTCAAATGTCGATCATTCTGGCAATCTCTTTGTCTCCAAAATGAGGCGCAATCTACGTACACTCTCCTCGCGCTCATTTAATTGAACTGGTGACATGATAACGCGTTCGCTAGCATTTGTAAATAACTCTACCTACATGGATTACAAAGTGTAATTTGTCCAATAAAAAATTGTGCAATGCCCATTGATGCTATTTCAGAAGCTTGATGTTTAGTAATGACAGGAGCTCGAGGTGCGTGCCATGAAACTGTTTCTGAGTTAGCTATTTCGAATCCAGATCTTAGTTAGCTTAATTATGGTTATTCTGTTGTTTACAATAATGAAAAGAATACAATTTTATTGCCGTAAAACAAAAATCGCTGAAAAAAATTTAATAAAAATCTGTGAACCAATGAGCTTTCCCGGCTCGCTCCTTTCATTGGACCTTGAAGTAAAGATATCAGATTGCAAGTTGACCATTGGAAATGTCGTCCCTCTGTGTCAACACTGAGATCATCATCGCTTTCATGCATTACATTCTCGTAAGAATCCAATACATAACACTCGACAAGCAAAATTCTCGCCGGTCCCGGCGGTGCGCGATGGGTCCTAAATAATGGAGTGACTTATAAGTGGCAATGCGCACCTGCCTACGTGATAATATACACCTACACCTGATCTCTTATTTTTATGGTTCCCCCCGGTGTGGTGCGGTGACACATTCGCATAATACTAAATGTCATTCGGTGGAGATGCCAAGATTCATTGTACGTTAGCGTCATATTTTCATTTTTGAATTTACATATTTTATCATCTTTTCATTTGCGTGTACCTAGCTATTTTATGACGATGGACGATAAGCACAGGCATATTCCATGTTAGTTTTTAATCAATGGTAAAAAACGGGCAGTGCGAGTCGAGCAAAATATAATAGGTACCATAGTAATAGAATCTGAAAAGAAAGAAAATTAACATAAGACGCAATGTAAACATTCAAATCTTCATCCAAGCTATCGTTCGAAGAGTTGCGCGTGCATCAACTTATGCTTCTCGGCGAATAGAGCCGTGTGCAAAAATTACTACAATGTGTTTCTTTTATTTATTTCTGTAAAATAAAATAAATAACAAATATTTGATTTTTCTCAATGTATGGGATCCCAAGCACATCACTTAAGTGATGACGGCTACCATTTTAATTGATTTGTGCCAAAAAGTTTAGAGATCATTTCGTTCTAATGCCGTAAGCATTACCATTCATCGAATGTGCTGTATGTACCGTGCCGCGTGCGGGTTGCCGAGGATGGGGCGGGGGGAGTAGTGCCGAGTGCTGGTGTCGCCGCTCTGGTTCCTTAGCCCTGGACCTGGCCCTGTATTTTTTGGGATTTTGATTCTCTAATTATATTATTATTGAAGTCTTTTATTTACATACCTTACGTTTTCAGGTACTCAGATCAATAAAATGTACTTATATAAAATGTATGACAACCCCACAGATGCAAAACACCGTGAATATGCAAGGGAAAAACGTTTACATAACACAAAAGGCAGCGTTAGAAGGGCCAAAGTCCGCCGAAGCCCCGTATGCCATTATGGTGATTTAGCACACGACTCTACTCAGGATGGTGAGCCAATAAATTAGATCTCAATCAGTCCGAAACCGCCATTTGTTAGTGAAGGTACTTAAATGTGTGCGGCGAGCTTATGTGTGTTGTGCGCCGTCTCTATCATACAGCTTATTGTAATTAATTTATTTCTGCAATTAAGGTTGTGTGGGGTTTCTCGTTAACCGCCACTGAAACTCTGAGAATCGATAAATTGGATTTTGCTGTAAGTACGGAACGGCGAACGTTTGTGTTTAGTGTTTCCACGCATCCAATTAATGAGGGCTACCGTTTTACCGGACACAAATTGGCGCCACTGTCGAGAAGGCCCTGAATTTAGCTCTCAAAGATAGTTATAGTAATTTAATTCAGGATAAAATAAAAAAAAGACCTTAATATTACTAAGGCAAGTGTGCCCTGCTTCCTAAGAAGGCAAAACAAGGAGTTCTCTCCAAAATGTTCAGAATAAAAAGGTCATAAGAACAATAAAATTATATTTTTAAAGTTAATAAACAAAATAAGGGTAATGAATGACACAACGATAAAAATAATTGAAAAGTAAATTGAATTAAAATTGCGGGTTCAAGTCCTGTCCCGAGTGAATTTTTTCAACTTATTATAAATGTTTGAATTAAAATTAATTAAAATAATAGCAAGGCCCGATGATGACGTATATAATTTAAAATTTAAATAACCTTTGAGGTTTGTAGGAGTGTGTTGTGTGTGTGTATTCTAAAGATGAAGAGGAGAAGTTTGTAAGTATGTATGTAGTGGGTAATCTCCAAAACGAATCACTCGATTTTAAAATTTATTCACTAATAGGAAGCTACGTTATTGCTGAGTGCAATTTTTTATATTGTTTCTTAATACGAAATCGCGTGATTTGTAAATCAAGTCGGAAAAAAATGTGCTGATAAATTTCTTTATTGGCGTGCCCTGACTAAATGGTTTAATGTATGTTAAAACAATGTTAGACAAAAATGTTTGCATTAAATAGATAAAAAAGCCCGTGACAGCATAAATCCATCTTTTATATTTAAGCTACAATTACGGTAATGTGTCTCAAAAATAAGAAAAAAAGGCACTATTTAGTTTAAAGACATTAAACATTAATAAATAAATATTAATAAATATTCATCCTTATCAAAATATATTATTCCATCAACACAAATGTTAAATGGAGATTAATTATTGATCAGCCATTTAATTACTGTTACTATTTAGGTGGTATAGCAAAGCATAAGAAATGTTATGAAATTAGTAACGCGCAAGCCCAACCGTTTGTATGGGAAAGCTTTTTCTTTTTATTCGATTGATCTTAGGCCGACGCGCGACCCGGCCGCAAGGGTCCGCGACCAAACAACGCGGCCAAAACCGCGGCTGTATCGTCAGTTGCAAAAACAGAGTGCTTCAAAATTATACACGTTGAGGAAATAGCATTGCTTATGTATCTTGCAAATAAGAAGCGAAACAAGAAAAGGAAAAGATATTGGGTACATCCATGCTATGTGAAATACTAACAAAGGGATTATATTCATACTTATTTTAAATTTCTAATAAAATAGGTCTATAGATTACAGTAATACCTATAATAAGTATCTGGTATTTATAGTAACAAAAACAAATTTATGTCAGTACGGGGCCCTTAGTTCGCGAGCCTGACTCGCACTTGGCCAGTTTTCTACAACGACCACCTCGTCTCAATCTCGGAAATAAATCTTTCCGTGACAACGTTATCATCACGCTGTAGTTCCACAACACGTCTGGCCGCCGTGGCTAGTACGCGCACATTGGTGTTTTTTCTACAATTCAGTTTGATTTTCGTGGCCGCGGACTATAAATTACTAATCAAATTCATCTGCGGTCATGTCGATAACGGGAAAAAATCTAAGTCTGCACGGACGAAGTCGCGGGCAAAAGCTAGTTAGAAATAAACCCGCGTAGCTCAATACAAACAGTGTCATTTTTGATCTCGCGCTTCACTAGGGCCCCTAGCGGCAAATCTGAGCTCGGTAATTAATTCGCGCCAATAACTGATCTTGTTGTTGAATACATAGTAATATTTCACTATACACCATTCAGTAACAGATAACTTTGTGCTGAAATATTTAGCGAGTGGAGGATGGAATGTTCATGGGAGTAATAAAATAAAATATGTAATAATCTCTGTGGTAGTAGCACCAGCCCCCTGTGGGGAGGGGGGATAGGTCTCGTCATCTGTGGCGAGGCTTTCATCTTGATTGCATTCGCGCGACCTCGTAAATTTTCAGCTTATTTCGAGGGCCTCTACATTATGAATAATTATTTCGCAAGCTTTAAAACTTTTTGCTTGCTTTTACTTTCTTTAGATGTATTTTTATTAAAATATTGTTTCTCCAATAGCACTTCTTAAAAATACGATATAACCGTAACTAACAATATAAGGGGGTATACTTTGTAAAAAGATAATTAGGTAAAATACGGATTATATAAAAATATAAAGGAATTGAAAGGATGATGCAAATTTTGGTACCCACCTCCAATAGTATTGTGTAATACGTCATCGTAGAATTTGTGAGCTGAACAAATGAACAAACCTGCTATGGCGATAGCGCCTAGTTTCAAACCTGATTCCGTTCAGACTTTACTGACGTTCTGTACTTTACATGTCAGCTTAAAAATATAACTATGTTTTTTTTGGTACGTTACAGTTACACGACAGCACGTGAGACTGTACACTTTTGTTGTAAACTCGCCCGTAACGTAACCGGGTAGAGTGCTAGCGTGTAAGGGTCGACGTGCTGTCATGTGTACGTAACAAAAAAAAACTGTTATATTCGTATCAAAAAAATCATAGCATCATAGGATAAGTATTTGAGACCTGGGGCCACAGGAGGTACAGGCTAAGGCCTGTAACGCCATGGCGTGTCGAAGGCGTCCCAGCAGAAGGACAAAACCTGGGTTTCCTCGATTTTCTCCAACAACCAGACAAATAATCCTCTACAGGGTGCACTCTAAGTCGATAGCGGAACTTTAAGTAGGCTGTCTACTGATCACTACAAACAACTCGTACTAGGTGGCGAAAAAAATGGGGCGAAAACAAAATCTGCTGTTTTATACATTTGGCGCAGCACTGAGTCGACCTTTTGTGTGGAACAGCAGATATTTTTTTTCGCTCCATTTTTTTAGCCACCTAGTACAAGTTGTTTGTAGTGATCAGTAGACAGCCTACTTAAAATTCCGCTATCGACTTAGAGTGCACCCTGTAGAATTAGAATCAGAATATTCTTTGCTGTACTACAAAAACATTAAAAGGACCGAAACCATAAATATATCGAAGCATTTATAAATCGTAATTGAAGCTGCCAACTGGGAGCCCATTTTGGCACCATTGCGTTACAGGCTAAGGCCTCTGAACAAAAGTGGCTATGGCACCTAGTTTCAAATATGAGTCCGCTCAGAGTTGCTGCACTTTACATGACTGCTAAACAATAATCAAAAAAGTCCTGTCCAGGTTGTCGGTTTAATTTTTGTTAATTTAATGACTACCTAGCGGGAGAGTGTTAACCGTTCAAAGTAAAATGTGGTGTAGACAGCAACTTGGACACCAACCAGGGTATATCATTACGCCTTTACATAGACGGACAGACAGACAGACGCACGAGTGATCCTATAATGGTCCCGTTTTGCCTTTTGAGGTACGGAGCCCGAAAAATCGGTTAAATTAAAAAGTGTTCTACGGAATCTATTTTCCGTATTATAAAAGATAGTGAACATTTGAATAAAATATAATAAAAAGTGTGGATTGGAGGAGTTTTTTATTGCTGCTATTTAACATTTTATCTGAAAAACGAGGTGGTCGTACAGCTCATCTGAGCTATTGTTTGCATTGGAAACACCTATGGGTTGTTTTGATGGTAAAAGTTATGTACCGGTGGTGAAATTCTTAGCCGTTCCAAATTTGTGGTATTATTGTTGTTGAGTTTAAGACCACCATGCAAAGAACTTTTTGGTTGAAAATTACCTCAGCTATCTTAGGATCTTTTCGTTTGATCCATGTATTTTGGAGTACACTGTGTCAGGGTCACCCTGTATAATATCTCAAGATCCAAGTGGCGGAGGCGTGGGGAGTTTGGGCACATTATTACCTACTGACAATTTGGAACTTGTATGCAAAATTTTAGCCTGGTCCGAAAAAATACCCTTCTAAACCCTATATTCCTGAGCTAAATTGGCTCCTTCGGAAACAAATTATTTAGAAAACAGACCGATTGTAGATACCCAAGTAGGTTCAAGTTATCCTGCAACACAATGGTGGTCGGTGAGTGCATGCTCACAGTCTGCTCCATTCGAGCTTCAAAGTCAAAATGCTGCCAGCTACATTCTTGTGAGCTGTGTTTGTGGTAGATAGAAATGTGGTGGCCCACCGAGCTACACCTAACAGTCACATCTCTCAGTCATAAGCATGACACTACGACCAAAGTAACACTAGCAATTTATAATTTACATACATGCCTACTGCCTACTTTGGTTATATTCTACTTTTTAGTCTGAGTGAACCGTGAATTGTTCTTTACAAAACTTGAATTGAAAAGTCAGGCTCAATTTGAATGCAGCAAAACTTTGCAATAGCTTTTATTTCTTGTCTGTAAGCAAACGAATTTACGACTTTCGATGAATCGTATGTTTTTTTATTCGCGGTCGGCGTAAAATTCAACTTTTTCATCTCCGCGGAAAACTTTTTCTTTATTCACCGTTGTAGAGGTTTTATTACTTTGTTAGAAATACATAGGTATTCCGATTAGATTAAATTGAAGACTTTTTGTTAAAATAAGCGTGTAATGGTGTGTTAAGTGTAGGTTCCTAATGCAGGGCAAGATGTATCGGTAGAATAGCGAGAATAGAGAGATTAGCATGGGTAGTAAAACTGAAAAATAATTTCGAGAATAGTTGCGCAGGCAACACATAGGTGTAACTAATGAAAAATGGATCTAACAAATACAGTCATAATCGGATCGAGAGTCACTAAAACCATCTGGGATAGCTTGATTATATGTGGTAGCGATTTGTTGGAAAATTCACTGCAAACTGTCCTTTATTTCATTGGCTGCACATCCCCGTTGGCTTTTGATGGGCGATTGTTAATTTATCATGTAATGGAAACCCAAGCACGTGCAGTCTCATTAGCTATTCATTGAACCCCGTCCATAGGAGCTGGCTGGGAGGGATGCACGTGAATTTATAACGACAACGAACAGTATTGACTGTACGAAGTACGAACGCTATTTGGAACCGGTGATTAATGGCATCTTTGTTGGTCGAGCTTAGAGGAATGGTCTGTCTTCTTTGTCAACTGCGCGCTTTTGACGCTCTTTAGAATAATTATTGTTTCTCTGCATGCATTAATTGTTTAATTCTACAATTTCCATACTAAGGAATGGGAATGCTTACGTATTTCTGATTTCCAAACTATTGGGAAGATGGAAACTGTTCATAAGATGATATGCAACCATTTGAATTGATTTTATCTTTTTTTCGGGTTCAATTATATTGCCTGAAAAAAAGTCAATCGAATAACTAGCCATTTAGATTCGTTATTTTTTTTGTTCATAATAAATGAAAAAAAAAACTTAGTAATTTAGGTACCCCTTCTTCCTACATATAGGCTGCTACTGGGAAGTTTATTAAAGTGCCTGAGAGTCTTATGATCTTCGCATACCTATCAGGCCTGCACGTAACAAAATTAAGGTACAGTGACGGCTCCCTGACACGGGAACAGAAAACAACCTGTTGATAAAGCATAAGGTCAAAACATTTTTTTTAAAAGAGTCATCGCTAAGTGATTTTGTCCTAATCTCCACTCCCGGCGGGCGGCCTCGGTGGGCAAAAAAAAAAAGAATTTCCAAAATCGGCCCACATAAATTTATGAAAAAAAAAACCTTTTTTGAAGACGGTTAAAAATAAAACTGCATTACATGACCTTTTTACACCCATCACTGATTCAATAACCGGAAAGGAACTCAATACCTCTTACACCGAGAAGTGTGGAACCAGTGTGGAACAAAGGGCAAATGTGTGAAGATATTTGTGTTGGTACAACTGAAATTATGTTAAACTTCATTACATCCTAAATATCCCTGTGGTGTTTGACGGTTGTGACGGCATCATCTTGATCAACTGTACTAAAACTGCTGAAAGAATGGAAAGATCGGAATTAAAAATATGTTCAGCAGATGTTTTAATAGAACCAAACCTTCCTCTGACCTAGCTGAATTTTTATTTACGAGGGGCGTTCAAAGTATTCTCGGTATCGGACCTTTTTTGTTAGTAATGTGGGTGGATTTTGTTTATGGTTTTCTTATTACATTATCCAATACACATGTTCGTCGGTTTACAGTAATTTTTCACAATAGTCATTTTCCAAAACCTTCGTGTGCAATCTGTGAAATGAAAGAAAGAAAACTGAGTGCGGTTGTCTTGCTCCTCCAATAACGCACCGGTTCACTTGGCGCGCGATGCCAAGACTGCTATTCATGGGTGTGGTTTCTAAGAGATCAATCATCCACCTTACATCCCAGACCTGGAACCTAGTGACTTTTTTTGTTCCTGAAGCTGAAAAAAGAAAACCTGAAGCTCTTTTTTCAGCGTTGGGTTTTCAGTTAGTGGGATTGCATTCGAAGCAAGATTGTGAAAAAAAAACGGTAAACCGTCGAAAATTTTTATTTGTCACCTTGGGTAATGTCATAAGAAAACCATAAACAACTACAGTCATTACTTACTAACAAAAAACTGCCGATACCGAGAATACTTGTAACAGAATTAAATTTCGTTGAAAAAACATTTGGAACAAAACGGTGTCCAAGTATAACAAAGCGATGCTGTTGCTGGTTTTAATATTGTAAACGAAGCCTTAATCTTAGCTCCAACCCATGGGGTTGTCGTAATTATAGGCAATGAAATAGATATTTCAGTCATGCTGATGGCTGACAGCACAGCTGACCAACAATTTTCTTGGGAAAACTGTCATCGGGGAAACAAGATCAACATCTCTTTAATGGGTGTTGTCTGATATGTAAAGATTTAATAAGTAATTAACGCTTGACGGTTTCAGCGGTTGTGACTATTGAGTTACTAATTCAGGAGCTTCAATCGTGGAAAAAAAATACCTTGAGGTAGAAGCAAGAGTTAGAGTAGAGTTAGAGTTTAGAGTAGAGAGTAATAATAGAGTTTTTTTGCAATGTATGATGGTAATATAAATGGAAAACACAACTATACAGGGTGTCCCGTACTTCAACGTCAAGCGGAAACTGGGTGAAAGAGCAGTTCATAACGATACTGGGAATAATCATTTAAAAAAAACCTAGTCGCTTCGTTCACAAACTATGGGCATTTCTTTGAAAATTTTATAATGGTCACCCTGCCCACATATTGAAGCACAGTGGTCACATATTTTTAATGCCGTGATTTTTTTTCACATAATTCTCAATAATTATGCTATCAAATTGCATTGATAAACCACACAGTTAAACCATTCAGAAAACAAAAAAAAAAAATTTGAAGGAGTCTTAGTTTGAAAAAATATTTTCGCTTACTTTGACACTCCATATCTAAAAAAAAATGATATGTTCCTACCCTTGGCAAGTAATCTGAAAAATTGGCGCATTAAATAAAGATTTCAAAATAGTACAACGCTTTGCAGTTTTAATTACACATGAAAAATAAAAAAAATACATTTCAGCCCTGATATTCAATTGGAATTTTGGCCCTACAAAATGAATGAAATACTTATGTTTTCGAATAAAGGGATGGAACCAAAGGAAAAAAATGATAATAATTTAATTTATACAGGCTGCCTTTGCTGCTCCGCCGCAAATATTCATTCTGTACATATAAATTAAAAAATGAATTTGAGATTTGTTTTTGTTTCACCCCTCGAGTTAAAAAAAATATTAATACCTACCTTATAAACTAAGCAACCAAAAAATTAAACCTTTTCTACATCACATTTCGTGGGGCCAAAAATCCTATTGAATAACAGGACTGAAATGGTGTCCCTATTCAAAGTTTTTTTTTTTTGTGGCATCAATAGTGTACCATACTGATATCTTGACTAAATTCGCAAATTTTTCAGACAACTTACCAAGTACACAAATATGTGGTCTAGGGTGAGCATTATATTTAAAAAAAATAAATGCCTATAATTTCTGAACGAAGCGACCGGTATTTTTTTTATTATTTTTCCCAGTAGGGTTAAAACCCGCCCTTTCACCCAGTTCCCGCTTGACGTTGAATTACGGGACACCTGTATATGATAGAATGATGTATATTATGATAGAATTTTGGCCCTACAAAATGTGAATATTATTTTTGCTTTGTTATTTATTTTTGATTGTTTATGTTTTCGAATATAGGGATGAAACCAAAGAAAAAAAAAAAAAAATTAATTTATACAGGCTGCCTTTGCTGCTCCGCCGCAAATATTCATTCTGTACATATAAATTAAAAAATTAATTTGAGTTTTGTTTTTGTTTCACCCCTCGAGCTAAAAAAAATATTAATACCTACCTTATAAACTAAGCAACCAAAACATTAAACCTTTTCTACATCACATTTCGTGGGGCCAAAAATCCTATTGAATAACAGGACTGAAATGGTGTCCCTATTCAAAGTTTTTTTATTTTTTTATGTGGCATCAATAGTGTACCATACTGATATCTTGACTAAATTCGAAATTTTTTCAGAAAACTTACCAAGTACACAAATATGTGGTCTAGGGTGACCATTATATTTTAAAAAAATAAATGCCTATAATTTCTGAACGAAGCGACCGGGATTTTTTTTATTATTTTTCCCAGTAGGGTTAATAAAACCCGCCCTTTCACCCAGTTCCCGCTTGACGTTGAATTACGGGACACCTGTATATGATAGAAAAAAAAAGCAAAGAGCCTTGCTTAAATGTCTACGCCATAGATAACATTAACATATTAATATTATAAAGAAAAGAAGTTTTGCTTTTAAACACTAATGTCGATATCTTCTTTTGTTTTAAATCACTAATTTTTCACAATTCCAACAGAGTTTTCTGCTGCTAAAAATGCTATTATTTTCCTACATTTATTATATTATTTCAACCCAAAATACAGCCAACTCAATCTCATTTTTAATTATTTTAATAAAATTTATTTATTTAATTAAAATAAAAAAAGGAAAACATACGGACATGGCAGAGGTACAGTCGGCCACACTCTCAGATACCCCTTTTTGTTCGATTGGCGCCCTTATGCCGCGCGCGATTAGAGCTGCCATGGGGTATCTGAGATTGTGGCCGACCGTACATATAAATTGTATGGCAAAAACATATTTTTCTAAAATAATTATCCAGGGAGGAAACAGGTCTCCCTTTTTTATGGAGCAGCGGCTACCCGCGTACACAGCGGGTTTCAGGAAGGTCCTGCCATAAAGAAGGAGAGACGAGAAAGAGAGAGAGAGAGAGAGAGAGGAGGAGAAGGAGGGAGAAGGGGTGGTTGAAGGGGGACTGATGATTAGATAACCAAACAGTAGTCTGGAATAATAAAAATAAATATCACACTCGGTGTCTAACCTAAGTAAAGCAAAATTAAACGTGTAAGAAAATGTGCTCATTATTTATTTCGATGACGGAAAGTCTGTCACGAAATGGAAAAGCAATGCAAAATTAGTAGCGCGTTTAATAGAACCACAAATTACTTTTAATACTTACGGACGAAATATATTCGATTTTGGACTGGTGTTATCTTTTATTTTTATCTTATTGTCGTTGAAATATTTTCGGCGTCCCCGGGACACGTAGTAAAAATATTAAGAGGCTGTTAAAAGGCAAATTTAAAAAACGTGTCTGAAATTACAACGCGCGTCTTTCGTTGGCAGAATCTTATTTGCATAGCGTCGCCGAGCATCCTTGACTCGAAATAAAGTCTATGTTTTTGCGAGGCATGACCGATGATATATGTGAAAGTACCATGTAATAGTGTAGGCATAATTTTAATTTTGTCAGGGAAATAAAGTCCTCGAAAGATGGAAACTAATTTGCAGGCATGATCTTAAAATTGTTTTCAAATAGAAGCTCACACACCCCATAGTTTTATCCTACAAGGAGAAGTGTACGTTTTAATCAATCTACAACTTTTTCTTACTGGGCATATTGTAATTCCACTTTTCCATTATAATAATGACAGTTCAGAGCAGAGAGACAGTTTTCAGTCCCTGAAAAATCTAACAAAGAGGAATAATTATTTGGCTTCGTGACCAACTGATTTCTGAAAAGAACGAATCGGTTTCATTTGGGCCTTTGTGGGACTTTAATTACAGACTGCGACATAATGCCGCCATTATTCATTATGACCAAGTGATCGCGAGAAAAGAACCTTGGTCCACTAAACAACTACAACAGAAGGCCCCGTTGTAGCCGAACTGCGAGTTCTGCGTCTAACGTAATTTATAATGTTTATATAATTTGTAGTTTGGTTCTAAACGTGTCGCATCGCGATATTTTTAGTGAATATAGCTCATCCTTTAGTTAGTCTGTCATTACATATGCCTGCAAGTTTTCCGTAATAAATTGTATCTTTACAAATCTGAAACTCTTGTTTGAAACTTGCAAAGCGTCGAAATTTATTGACCTGCATGATTTCATTAAAGTTTCCAGGTTAGAACTGCCACGTATTACGAAGCGAAGGTCAATATTATGCATAATATGACACGAGGAAAACCTATTTATTAAGATTGGAAAATAAAACAAATCTAATTCGCGGAAGGTAAGTTAGGCATACTTACGAAAAGTTCTTTGAATCGTATATGTCACAAAGAACAAAAAGTTACTTCTGACAATATTCGCTAAGGGCAAATGGGTATTGGGTAACTCTATTAAACTATAGTTCGGCCCAAATGTCCAATTCTATTTAACAATACTATTCCTTCGACAGAGCCAAATGCGATATACGCTATGTAAAAAAAATAATTATATTAGAAGAAAATGCTGAATAGTCCATAGTTAGTAGAGTAGGTCGATTTAACCAGCAGCCTGTGAACTTTTGTGCTGTAAAACTTGGCTGTTTGCGCACGACATTTATTGCTTGTGTATTTTACGACCCACTAGGAGGCGATTTGCTAAATGTTCGTCTATACAATGTAAAGGCCTTTTACACATGGCGAGCTTTTGCAGCAAGAATGCCGCGGTTTACATGCTACACCTACATAGAGGGCAATTTTTAAATTGCTTTTTTCCTGAAACACGTCCATTTTTAAATGTGATTACCAACAACTTTTGTTCTACGACTTTTCGAAAAGTTCGAAACTTTCTATTTATTGGACGTTTCTTAAAAGTGTGCATTTCTACCATTTTAGCCTGCGCGCTCTCATACAAGGTGTTACAAAAGTACCTAACTCTTTTTACAGGGTGTAACCTACTAGTCAACAGGATGTCAAATCTGTAAAAAAAAGTTGAAAAAAATATTTTTTATTTTATAACCATACAAAATTGAAAAAAATTCATAACTTTTTTGTTTTTGTTATTAGCTCAAAAAAAAATGTTTATTTTAAGGGTGGACGATAGCAACGTGGCGGGAAATTCAAAATTTTCACAGTTTTTTACATTTTGTAGCAAAATTGAGCTGTTTTTGTTCAGCGATTTTTCGTTCGCGGCAATAAAATATGAACAAAAATAGCTCCGTTTACTACAAAATGTAAAAAACTGTGAAAATTTTGAATTTCCCGCTACGTTGCCATCGTCCCACCTTAAGCGTATTATAGAGACAGGATGGCGTGGACGCCGTATGTCCTTCATGAATAAATAGCTTCTGAATGAAGAAATAAACTAATTAGCAAGAAAAATTTGCAGTAAGTTAATACAACTTTTACACTTATAGTTTGCCCCAAATTAAAGGTAAATCTGGAAAAAAATATGTTTTTTTTAACCTCAGTTTCCCGTTGATTTCTAGTTCCTTGGGAAAAAAATATCGATCATTAAGATGAGGACAATACGTGGTTTCCCGCTTTATTGGCGGTCTTTTAACACCCGGTATAAACAATATTGTTGTAGTTATTAGTGCCATGATTAATTGCTTGTATAACCTATTCAACCTCCACCTTTGATGATAGAGGTGGACATATAGACCGTCAAAAGAAGGATGCCCAATTGTGTCTCAGACAACAAAAAGCCAATATGAAGCAACAGAGTTAAATAAGGATAAGCGCTATTAAGAAGTCGCGGTAAGCGCGGGGTGCGTCGGCTTTGCCCACTTTATTGCTCGCGGCGCCGGATTTGCATTTTACGTGAGCACCAAACTGAAAACGGTATGTAACAACAGAAGTATCGTATTCTGTCAAAAATAAACACCGTGAATCTCCCATTATTCATTGTGAAAAAAGATTTGGTAATTTCAATACAAGCCATTAAAAAATATAGGTACACACGACAGCACGTAGACCCTTACACGCGTGCACTCTATTCACTTGTGTTACGGGCGACTTTGCAACAAAAGTGTACAGTCTCACGTGCTGTCTTGTGTACCAGTAAATATACCAGTTTTGACGGTTCACGATTGCGTGGATTTTTTTACATTATGAGCCCTCTCCTTTGGTAAAGCTGATAAGTTGACGCTAAAAGCTGACTAGCGCCGCAAATGCAAAAAAACATACCTACCTTATTTTTAGATATTTTTATAATTCAAATTCTAGCGCCGCAAATGCAAACAACATATCTTATTTTTAGATTACCAAAATTGCTTAATATTTAAATAATATTGTATACGCTAACAATAAGTAATATTACACCTTGTATGCTTTGGCATCAAAAGGGAGCAGGCTGCTTAAGAGGGTGCTAGAGCACCATTTTCCCATACAAACGTAGTTCAGGTTTAATTTCTAAACTACAGGCTGGATTTAGCTGAAACTTGGTTTATCTCATTAGGTGACCGTATTGACGGAGGTTAGCAAATAGTTTTTATAATAAAAAAATAGCCTGAAAGAAATTAGAGCGATGCGTTTTTCGCGCTGAAAAGGGGTTACTTTCAGCTGTTATTTACTTACATTATTACACTGTCTATTGGAGTCTAACTACCTTGGGAACATCAACAATGTATTGTACTTGTCAGAAAAAAATAATTAAATAGCTAATAAAATGTAGAAATGGAAGGGGAACTACGAAAAAAATTGGGAAAAAAGATCTATTACATTACAACTACAACAGAAACAGCTATAGAAAACAGTGTTTCACGCGCTTGGCCGTCACTGAGTTCCCACGGTCTTGGAGGGGCCTCTTAAGCTAAGCATGTAAGCACAAGCAAAGCGCTGTTTTTCAGCAAGACCCTTTTTACATGAACTTGTGACTTGCCTGTTGAGATAATCAAAATATGATTCTAAAAGAAAGAAACTTATTTAAACTTATGCTAAAACTTATAGATATGGACAGCTGTATTAATTAAACGCTTCAGTAATTGATAGTACTTCCAACAACAAGTACCTAACAATAGCAATAGCATATAAATGTGCCTAGTTAACAAAAAACAGACCAGGTAACAACCCTAATCTTAACAATTTTTATGACCTAAGACCTTGATCCCAGATCCTAGAACTTAGCAGCCGAAACATCGGGATAATAAAGGTAATTTATACAAAAATAACCCCGATTCTACCATTTTCGAACCAAATTACGTGTGAATTACGCGAATCATTAACAGCTACTATCGAAAACTAGATATTTTTATTTCCACGTATTAAAAACTGGATTCGTTGCATTTCACTCCCGCCGCCAGAAACCTGAAACCCAGACCATTCAATCCTACACGATACCAGTTAATGAATAATTATTATCGCTGAATATGTATTTATTTAATTAAATTTCAGGCGAAAATGTTTTGTACTGAATTATAATAAAACCGTCCAATTTTAGCGTCAATCCTCTCAGCAGATCAGATGATAGTCTATAAATTTTGCAAATTACAAATTAGGCACAATCGTTTTTAGCAACTTACTGGCTCATTGTTTCGCGTGGCAACTTACTAGGACGAGGTAGCCAAACTGATTGCTAAGCCCCAATAGAAGACAGTGCGTAAATAAGAAGAAGACTATTATAGAATGTTAAAAATGAGACAGTTTTGTACCAAAAAAATCAAGATGTTTCTAATAGAGGTAACTTAATTATGAGCTATAATTAATTTAGCAAAAAGAAAAACCTATAATAGTTTTGATAAATTGTAAAAAAATAATAAACGTAATAATACCTATGTTACGTATATATACATAGGTATACAGGATATACAGGGTTAAAAGACCGCCAACAGACCCGAAAGCCACGCATACTAGACACCAAAACAAAGTACTTTTTCGATAAATTATTGCTGGGAAATAATTTTGGGATTTTAGGTTATAATTTCGAAAAATATTTTATCACGCAATGGACGTGTAATGCACAGAAGTCATATTGCGCAAGCGTAGGTATCAGATTATGTTACTTAAGCTTGAAGTGCCGATGTTTAGAATACATTTCGGGTTGCAACTTTAACGTCGTTTTTTGTAAGAAATATTCACAACTGCTTGAGAAGGTATGTTAAGAACTAGATAAGTACTTAATACATAATACATTTCTGCAAAAAAAAAGTTTTGAATAATCCGACTTTGAACCTCATTTTATCGGAAACCGTTGATTTCCCAGGCAGCGTTTCTTGGGCAAAAATGTTCCTTATGATGAGGACAATACGTGGTTTCCCGCTTTGTTGGCGGTCTTTTAACACTCTGTTTATAATAAATTTGTCTACACATTAATGGGAAGGGTAGAGGGCAAGAGAGCTCGAGGCAGACCATCTGCTAGATGGACGGATATTATTACCAAAGCTACGAAAAACACCTGCATGAGCTGGAGCTCAATAGAGAATGCTACTCTCCGCCACCTCTAAGTGATGCCCACGATCCTCAGCATTGAGGGAACGACTGGATGGACATTGGAGTCATTCATAATGTGTTCATCTGTTGAATTTATTTTGTGCTCCAACAGAGACCGCTGATCGACTTCCTCTCCGAAGTAACGCTCAAAATCAAACTTGCTTTAATTTGCAATGGAAATATCTTTTTATTTCCCTTTGAGCTTTTGAGGTTTAACGGGACCGGAAGTCCACATTGCTTAAGGATATATCATCCACGTTATTTATAAGTGAATAAAGGTTTAACGATTGTTGATGAATGATAACAGAACATATTTTTTTAAGTAATTGTACTCGTAGTAGGTAGGAAATCGGAGTCGGAAGTACGTACCCCATTTTACATTTAATTTTGATTGGCGCCAAAAGTATATCAGCATTTTTTATTTATTTAGTAGAACGGCTCAGCTGGCGGCCTGTACGGTCTCAGTCCGCAGCACCTAAAAGACTTGCTATGCGGGGCGACCGGCCAGCGCCTCTATTATCTAAGAAATCCACTCGAGCGCGGCGCGTCAAAACACTCGATAATAGCCCTTATTGAAATTAAATATTTTTTTGACATTTAAAAACGGTTATTTTTACGGTAGATATTTTAGAGAATTCATGGGCTGGCTGGCGAAACTCACGGCCCTAATGAACCTGATGCTGGCCAGAACTTAAACCCAGAAGTGACCCCACTGCTCTACGGGGCGAATCTTTGCGCGCTAACAAAAAAAGACGGTGGGACTCGCCCCATAGCAGTGGGGTGCACCATACGCCACATAGCATCCAAGCTCTGCTGCCGCAGCATCCCTGGTCTGCTCCCTGGTCTGAAAGACCTATTCCAACCTATCCAAATAGGTTTCGGATCCAAGGGGGGATTGTGAGGCGGCAGTGCACGCTATGCGGACGTATATGTATAAAGGAGAGAGAAGGTGAGGTCATCCTCAAGGTTGACGTGAAAAACGCTTTCAACTCCTTCGACAGGGGCATCATGCTGGCAGAGGTGAATGAAAGCACCCCGGAGACCATACCTCTGGCAGGCCTACAGCTGCCCCTCTAATCTGGTATATCGCAAACACCTCATCGACTCCGCTGTAGGCTGCCAGCAGGGCGACCTTCTCGGGCCGGCCATCTCCATCCTGGTTATACGTACGTAAACATATGGTACCTAGACGACTTAAAACCCTTTTGGAAAAAAATAATCGATAGGACTGGAGCTCAACCGCAGTAAATGTGAACTCTACGTTTTCGACCACATAAAATCCCAAAATTCAATAGTCTCAGAATTAAACTGTCTGGCCCCAAAATGTATAAGTAGTAAACAACAAATCGGTTCGCCTCTTAGGGCGCCAGTCGTCGAAGAGGCGTTCCCTCAATATTTAGACGATGAAAAAACATTTTTTTTTTTGACACCATTCCCCTCCATGGGTAGGACGCTGCTGTGGGATGCCTTTTGCGTCGACCCACCACTCTCATATTTTCTAGAGTGGAAGAGCCGCTGGCTCAGCGCCGGGCGAGGCCGAAAGCCTCAAGCGGTTGCAACGGGCTTAATTGTTGCCAATTAAACCGAATACGGTTTAATTAGCAACAATTAAGATTAAGTATAAGAATAAGAATAATTTATTTCCCATATAAGTTCAAATTTAGTTTAACATTTTGTAACAATTAAATATGACAGAATGAATAAGTAAGGTTAGCATCCGTTGCTGTACTAGGCTTATAGTCCTGTGTTACAGCAACCAGCGCCAATTCCCACGATAGGCCAATTAAATACTTATTTGCACCGTTTTGAGTCGAGACGATGGGCACATGGAGCTCAGAGGCACGCCCGCTATACAAGGACCAAGCGGCGCACCTAATTGACGCATCGAAGACCAGAGGGCTGGCGCGTATCTCGGCCAGAGGATAAGCCTGGCAACGTCGTCGCCAGCGTTCTGGGCTTATTGCCGCGGGACAACGACCTATGGGGCAGGTCTTTTACCTGTAAATATTTTAATCTAGTCTAGTTTATAGCTTAGTTTTAATTTAGTTTTAGTTCGCTTTTAATTTATTTATTTCGAATAAACTACCTACTTACCCATAAAAATAAAAAATGATATGTAAAATATTACACAAATTATATAAGGTATATGAAGTTTTGTCATCGTGTAATTCAAACTTCCCAGCATTGATTAGATAATTGATTAAGGATTTAGGCAAATGCCCTATGGACGATATTTTACATTTTCGATCCTATGATCTATCTTATCTTTTTGAATACCTACGATACGCATGCCCTCAAGCCAACCATGAAGCTATCTGTAGGTATCTTTTCACGCGGTTTGGCGTATTTTTATGCCCTCCTCAATTTTGTCTAGCTGGATTACGGAGCTCAAGAACACAATACCAGTCAGTTCACAGAAGTCATGGAACCTAGGGTATAATAAGTTTTTTTGATGAAATGGTTGTTTTGCCTTTATACCTGCACGTTATTGTTGCTACCTGTAAATTAGTGTGTATACAATATTAAAATTCAAATTCTTTTATTGATACAAAAAAAACACAAACAAAGGTTGCCCTGTATTTTAGGAGTCCATTATACGAGTATGTTAACTTTATCATATGGCTGATTAACTTACTATATGGTAGGAATAAAAAAATTAAATTTGCACAAGTCAACAGCGGCCGTTTTTATTCGTGCAGGATTTATTCGTAGGTTTTAGGATCTGGGACCTAGGTGATAGGTCTTAAAAATAGTTAAGCCTAGAGATTCTCATTTTACGGCCCGTATTTAGCAAAAAACGCATCCAAAAAGAAGATATGATTTTTTTTCATTGGCGGCGCTATTTGATGGTGTACCAAGTAATTTGTGCTATTACCTAATTTTAAACGGTGCCAAACTTTACTATTCGCATGACCAGCCATAACGAGCACCGAATCCAATAATGTACCCATAAGATAATATTATTAGAGTTAGATCTGTGTTTTGTAAAGTCGGTTGGTCTTCAAACTTAAGATGTGATTTAAATGATAGTTCGTTGCCTGGAGACGATATTCAGTAATAAAAAGGTATCAGAGACCAATGATACGGTACTCTTTACTCGGCATACAATATTTTCAGATTAGATGCTGTACACCAACGTAACGTTTGATGAGAGGCCATAAATAAAAGGGTTTAAGTATTATTACTCTGTCACGCTAACATAAGCAAATAGACGATGCTAGGAGCAGTGGATTTTCGCAGAGATGTGGGTAACGGACGATGCGGGGTAGGACTTTCTAGGAGGAGGGGAAGCGACGCGCGCACCATCTGCAAGCTTACCGCCGCTTAACATACGAGCCTAACGCTTCACTCTTCGAACAAAGAAAACGCATAAAAATAATTCACTACAACGCTCGGGCATCGAAAAATTTGCAATAACTCTTTACAGCAATACCTACATCGGATATTCGAGACAGCTCCCCGGTAGTTTATTTACACCGATGAGAAGTTATAGGAGACGTAGTAAACTGGTGAAGATCGCAAAGAACGTAAAGTATGATTGATATCGGCGTGATAATAGGGAGAGAAGCTCCAACGCCACGTTGGGACGGACGGACGGGGGCGGGCGGCGCCCCCCGCGCATGGCCCCCGCGACCCACCCACGCCGGCAGTTGCCCCTAAGTCTCAGGTTCGCGCGCAGCATCTCTATCCCTGTACACTTATCGAGTTACAATTTCAACCCAAATTATCTCTTCTTCCGAGAGAAATTCGCACGAATTATTATGGCACCGCTAGGCTAGAGTTGTCTGTCACGCCCAGTGACCGCTCGATCAGGAAAATGGCGAGAACATACGTCCTATTGTTTTTTCCCGGTTTGTTATTGTTCGGAGTCGGGCTCGTGTCAGCGCAGCCTTTTGCCGTCGAGAAAATTGCTGTCGGTACGTACCACTTGATGTTTCTCAGTAACTTTGACGCTTAGTTAAAATGTGTGTTATTTTAATACTCATGTATATATACCCTTTGTTTAATATTTTCTATAGAGGTAGTTTGTGATCGCAAACTATATTTATGGTAAATAAATAATTATTTAAAATGTGGTTTTGTAAATTGTATGTAAATTTTTGAGCACTTAAAAATTTCAGCTCTTAAAAAATATATTTTGGGAATGTTTTTCTTCTATCTCCCTCTAATGACACCCTAGTGTCGTCTCGTTTTCTTAAGAGGCGTTTATCGATTTTCTCTTTCTGACTTCAATAGGCGTCTCTTTCGTTGGTACTATGGGATTTGGCTGTCTTTTTGCGAAGAAATATTCAGTAAACAAAGAAACTTTTTTAGTTAATTAGTATCTAAAGGTGCATTTTAGGGATTTGTAGGTTCTGAAGATAATCGATCGTGTGTGAATAATATTTTCGAAACTTTATGTGGGTACATCTACTGTACAAGTCCAGATTAATGGCTCTAGAATTTATATCGATTAGATACTCCAGAGACGGTCAACATTTTATTGAGCCAAGGAACTCGATCGACCAATCAATTAATACGGTTCGCGGTTATCGGATAACGGAGATTATTTGCCAAAAATTAATAAAAATATCGTCGAACGAACAGCACTGTCTGGTCCGTATGATACGAGTAAACTATTCTAAGTATTGGCTATTCGAATAAAAGTAGACCTATTTCGCTAAAATCGCCCTTTTTGAATTGATTTACTGCTTATCTGGAATCCAAACCATAGTTCCTAAAAATAGCCTCGCGTTGAGATTTTGCAGGAAAGATTTCAGCAAAAACGAATCCAAAAAGAAGAAATGATTTTTTTTTATTGGCGGCGCTAGTTGTGTTTACTACTGGGCCTTAATGGATTTTACTACTAATTTTCTGGCCTCAAAACACGACGTTAGTGAAATTCCATACAATTTTTGGGTTTTAGAAATTTTGTAAATAAAATGACCACGAGCTACTGATAGTACTATTATCATTGTACCTACGGGTGTTAAACGCATCTATTAAACATCCGTTTATCATTAGCTTTACCCACGGTGTTATTATGCAGGTCAAATTTAATAATAATAATATGGAAAGTTGATTTGAAAAAGTTCTTAGCTGTTTAAAAGTGAAGCAAATTCATAGAAGTTCTTACAAATAAACGCAATAACCATTTCTAAGAGAAAAGGAACTTTTTACAACAATCTACTTCAAACTCGTCCACCGCAATATTATTACTGTCTGAAGCAACTTCCTGAAACTACCTACTTCTGCCGTTGTCTCGGTGACTTTTACGCCACCTGTGCCAAATGTTTTTCAGAAAAACACTGTTTAATATTATTCCAGGGAGGGTCTAGAATAATATTGAAATAAAATCGAGGCAAATTTAAACTAAGTACTTGTTCTTTAAATATTGTTATTTATACATTTTCTTAACTTTTTTAAAAGCATTAGAATTTAAATAAAGAAACAGCCCGGTAAACTTTTAACTAGACAATTTGGTCACGATCGTCTATTTATACACCACAATTTAAAAATCATCTGATGAAACACAATTTGTTTTGAAGTAATATACCGAATTGATTTGCTGATTTTTCCTATTAGCTTGTTGTTGATTGGTATGACATATTTTCACGTAAAGACTAAAAATAAGAGGCCAAAACGTCCCAAAAGCCTCAAATAAGCCAAACCAGATACCAGAATTTTATCGAATTAATATCGCGGTTTTTTTATGTCTAGGAGTACCTATTATCACTCTTTTTATTTTATGGGAATTTCGTTTCATCCTGACTCAGTCGCTCTACCGCGTGCTACGTCGACTGTTACGGAGACTGCTCAGCTACGGCGGGTGCTACGCAGGTTGCAAAAATGATTACGTTATTGTTGGTTTAGTGGTGTTTCATGTAAGAACCTGCGGGGTTTAGATACAATGTAGGTTTAGGTATGTTACTACAAAAGCCCAATCGGTAAATCTTAACATTTACCAAGAAAACCAATCCATAACAAATGCACATAATATAATAATAATTTGACAAAAATAAACGATTTAAACCCAGCAGACTTTTAAAGCTATTTCAGGGAAAACATTAGGTAAACTTGTTTGTTTACCCACCACTCGTATAGTCAGTAGAAACACCTCAGGCCGATATTGTGTTTCGGCAAAACACCGCCGCAACGGCTTGGAAAGTTTTAACAAATTTTGGCTAAAGTTTGCAATGTAAGCAGTCACTGAACCCACCTGAGCATCTCGCGCGCGCCTGATACTTCAATATTGCAGCTTCTCAATACAAGTTTGCATGAAGTTGCCCATTGTTGTCGGTGAAAGACAGGAAAAATTGCTACTTACAAGTCGCTGGTTTCCGCTGATAGTTCAGCGTGTTATTAATCTGTGAGCTGCTGAACATTTTTAAACAACTTTACTGTACAAGAAACACTTTGTTATTTACGGTCATCTTTAGTTAGACTTTTATCTATACGGTGTATACTTAGGTTATATAAAAGTTGCGCATTGAGATGGGTCAGTAGTGTCAATAGGATATCTGAAAGTGTTCAATAAACGTGGTATATTTTAAGGATCTACCCCGTTTATTTAAGATTAGAAAAACTTCATTCATGGATTTAACAAGGTAATACAGTTTTGGTATTTAGTTAGCAGACGTTTTCCCCCCAAAAGAAAGAAAAACGCTATAGCTACTTATAGCGCTCTTTAAAAACAATACACATTTTGTCTCTTAAAACTATGTGAAATGAAACTGCGCGACAGTGAAAATAGAACAAAGTGAACATTTCGCGTTTGCTTCCACATTTATATGACATGAGTGAAATAACGTAAATTATTATCATGTTACCCTTGGCACAAGTCCCAAAACCAAGATATGTAGTCTAATATAGTATACAAGAAATAGTATCTAGATACAGCTTTCATATCCTTGACGAGTGTATTTTCGTACGGAAAATGCAGATGAAGTACAGAAACAAATTAACTAGAACAAAAAAAACCTGCGCGAAACCTAAGCTATTACTTGTTATCTATGAGTGGGAATATAAATCATATATAATTTACGGCAGCTGTCATAGTATTGCAAAATTAATGCTAATAAATTCTAATTCTCTACCTAGACATAGAGATCAGTTGACCCATCGCGTCAAACAAAACATATAAAATCCTGAAACTCTTTTAATCAGACCAAAATTTGTGATTTAATGAATTTACTTGTTAGTGAAGTTCGATCACAATTACTTGAAAAGCTTTGTTAGAAGAGCATAGCTACAATTTGTAGTTTCAAACAAGGGGTACAATTCGCACTACATTTTGGAGAAAATAAAAATTTAAAGATTGGCAGTTTGCAGCAGTTCCTTTGCCCTCGACAAGTGCTGTTTATGTCATTTGGTGTTTTGCTGTTTTGCATGCAAAATTTTACTATTAATTTCTATGTTTTGCCAAATATCGATTAGAAGAAGTAAAAAGTACTCCCCATAAGTACTGGTTTACATAAAATTTTCTTAGGTTTGCACGAGCACTATACATAATTACAGTATCCGTAACGGGGGTAGTGAATGTCTAATTATGTACATAGCCGAGGGTAGTTTCAATTAACAAATGACATACAAGACAGGTGACAGCACCTCAGTCTACCGCGACCACGAGCCCTGCAAAGGTCTCAAAACGTTGGAAAATGTAAAAAGTTAATAAAACGAGTGTTAAATCCTTTAAAATCTGTGTTTAAATTACTCCCATAAGGTTCAACTAAAGTACCGTGGCGACAAACTTACCGTTTTTATTTTATTTTGTAGCTAGACTGAGATATTTTTGTTGAGTACTGCAGCTCGAAAAACGGAAGGTCGAATAACGCTAGCTCAAATGAACTGGAGCTCGAATCACGGAAGCTCGAATGAACTAAAGCTGAAACTCGCAAAACACATTTCAAATCTCGCCACAGATACGTTTCAAAGACGGTTTAAGAAAACCAAAAATCTGTATTTTTCATTAAGAAAAATAATGGGGCTATTTCGGAACGTGCTATCCGTTGCCCAAAACACCCGTTTCCAAAACATACGTTCCTGTCACTACCTTTTCCTAAATAATCCAATTCTCGATATAAGTGTTTCCCAAAATATGCTTCTCCCAAAAGACAGGTTTGACTTGATATCCGTTTTACAAAAACACCTAGTCACGAAATTACTGTTCCCGTCACTACCGTTTCCCAAATAATCCGTTTTCCAAAATGTGATTCTCCCAAAAGTTACGTTTATCTAGATATGCGTTTCCCCAAAATGGACGAAGTTTAATGCGTACTTGGGTATTCCCGGACAATTAATAAAATTTTATTTAAATAGAAGAATATTATGTCACTTTTTTTACTCAGAAATAAACTATATTTATTTAACTTAATTTAAAGTTAAATTGATTATAAAAAAAATACGTTTACTATTAGACACTTATAATATTTGGTACTAGACAAACTCTTTTGCATTGGGGCTCGTATTTCCTAGTCAACTTTACACGGCTTTATGAAGGGGTATGTAAGAGATACAGGCCCGGTTTCTGAATTGAGAATTTCACTAACCAAATGCTTAAGTATCTTTCTGTCACGTTCTATTGTGAGTAATCTGCAGATACGGAGCGATATTTACTTAAGTGCTTGCTTAGCGAATTTCTCAATTCGGAAATCGGGCCACAGCCTCATGTAACTTATAATGGTAGGAAAAGTCGCTGACAAGATATGCGTCGGCCGAAGGAGAAAATTCTGGCTAAGAAATCTACGGGAGTGAAATAAAGAGAGGTATGCGGAGCTGACCGCCAACCTTCACTGAGTCGGAGAGGCACCCTAAGAAGAAGAAGAAGAATGAATGAGAAGATGATCAAACTAGGCTGAAGCAGATGCCACCTCTTTTCTAGGAAAGAGAAGCTACGGCCACGACATGCATAAATGAGCCGTGTTACAATATAACTGACCTGCAATCCTTTATGTAAAGCCAATTTAGAATACAACCAGTAAAACAATACCAAAAAATATTAATTCGGGAAAAAACGAACGGAAAATCTACCAAGAAGAAATAAAGACTTCGGGAAAATGTTCTACCTCAGGTATCTGTATGAGATGCGCATAATTATAATTATATTTTCTAAGTACCATTCATAGCTTTGTTAGGAACGTAGGTGTTCAAATTAACCTGCCGCAATCCAGTCACGTCATGATGATGATTAATCCAGTGACGTCACTAAATTGCCACTCCTTCGGCGCAGCCGGCAATTACTCATGGTTTGCGCGGTGAAAGTACACTTGACGCCATTTAGCACGGATCAAACTGGACGAGAGGAAATCACACCACATTACCTAACGTATCCTGGGTAATTCTACTAATAAACTTTTCCAATACATGGCTTCACTACATTAAAACCGACATTTGTTTGACCAAGCTGAGGTATCTTAGTGTTCAATGTTAAGTAAAGAAAATAAATGACCCAGCAGGTACTCTCCTTAAGCTCGACTCTGGAGAAAGCAATCAACATGAAAGCTCTCAACCCCGCAGCGATTTACGGCTCCATTCTCATTCTTCCGCGACAAATGTGTTAAATATCCGTTGAAATCTCTTTCAAAACTTCCTAGCTTTTTTTAAAATGTCTAGGCTGTAAAAAAAAATAAGATGAGCCTAAATAATGCCCCTCAAGCGTGGGATGCATCTTTTCCATTGTCTATGATTGTAGGGATGGCATTACAATGGCATTAAAATGCTATTACAAAACATGATGTATGGCTATAGCGCGATACGTTAGGATTGGAATGCATTGCGCGCTTTCAATGCATTGCGATCCTAACTTATAGCTTAAATCGATAAAATCAAGAACCATATCATGATACTTAAATAAAAAAAACCTTAAGAGCGTATAGCAGTACAGACAAATCTGTCTCGCGTGCGCAAATACCGAACGAAAAGATCCGAAAGGGATCACCATAAGAAATTCTACAAAATCAAAGTTTCGTATTCCCCACTTTCCTCTCTCAAAATTGGTCTTATTAAAAAATAAATTCATCACTGATACCACAAGAAACGACTTGATGTCAGAACGTCTTGTATTTTTCAATTGAAAAAATCTAAAACAATCCGACATGTCAGCGGTGGAGATGTCTCAGCATAACAAAAATATTTAATTTTGCTCTAGTGCCTTTATCCAGGGAGGTAATCGGGGCCAATTATTATTGTTAAATTCTTTATTGCACAAAATTAAATACAATAATGGCGTACAAAGGCGTACTGTAGAGCCTAACTCTATCTATGAATATACAATACTTGTATTCTTTTGATAATTTTTATATTTCTCATTGACCGTGTCGGCCCCTACCTAACATAAGACTATCGATTTTACCACAAAACGTCTGCTCTTCTTGATCGCCTTCCAATTTCGATCTCGACAGCCTAATTGGCTAGTATGTCCACGGAGGTTTGCCTCGTTACATTTCCCCCCTTCTACTTAATTAAATTTTGATTATTATCAAAATTTTACTAAAACTTTGCGGTAAAATCTTCTCACCTGAAATTGGGCAACACTTAAAGGCATTCCATTTACTCTATGGATAGTCTATCAATCCAATGAGCATATAAGTTTCAAACAAATTAAAATTTAAAAGAATATTTAAAGTCTAAAACTTGCTCGGATGGATGGACAAAGGTTAGCAAAATCCCACAAAAAACCGAACCAATGCCAACTAACCTACCTGCCTACCCCACCAACTTAAATAGACTAGACACAATCAAACTTAAATATTTCAATTAATTAATAACACAACACTTCACTATCACTATCCCTAATCACCTGCCTCTCTACTCATAGAATGCGAGAATACTACCCTGAATTCGTATAATACAAAGCTGGTTAATAATCCGGCTGAGTTAAAATTGGATACTCCAAGCCATCATAATTTACAAGCGAGGCCCAAAGATTACTCGACTTCATTCGATATTATTCCGCCCTTACATAATTGGGCTACCCAATCGCCGACATAAAATATAAAAAACCTGTGCTATTAACAGTTGGGACCTCGGCACTATGTCAGTCAGACCCACCAAAAGCAACCAACTTCCCCATCAAGCTATACTTCTATCTGAGGGGTAAGTCCATCCGACTCATGCCAGTGTCTCCCCTGTCTCCCTTCCTATCATCATAAATGTCGGCCTCGTAACGTATGGCTGTTGGAGTATCCGTCGACACGCATCGGACACGCTGCTGCCGGCAGCTCTCCGATCCAGGTCAACCATCCTCAGCCTCGCTGCACTCTGCAGCTACATGCTTTGCCGCCTCAGGTAGTATTCCCGTCCAGTCCGCATATGAAAATATTTACAAGCATTAGTATCTATATTATACATCACTGCCACAACAATCTACCTAGCTATTCTTCTAAGGAGTGTCTCTTTCCTTCTTTCATACTATTTACACTAAGTACTGGGTTTTATTTTCCTTCACAGTCTCACCATCCTTCCTATTCCACTTCACGATCTCACAAATAAACCAGGCTTTCTGTTTCTCTATCTGAAAGGGACCCTTGAACTCCCAGCACCTGCAAACATCGATTGCTTTCCCCGCGATATCCCGTTCACATGCAATACGTCGTCGCGCTTTACACTTCGACTTCTTCTTCTTTACTCCCACCTTTGCCTTCTTCTTAATTCGCCGCGCCTTACGATCTTTAAACCGTTCCAGAAATAATTTCCGCATCGCATGCAAATAAATTTTTTGCCTACACCTGTCATGAAAGCTTTTTTGCCCAAACTGTCACAACTGTCATCACACTTGACATTGACACTTGCCATTGCCTTTTTCCACAGATCCTTTCTCCAAATTCTCCTTGGACTCGAGTACGGAGTCCGAGTCACTCACTTTTTCTTTTATTATCGATGGCACCTCTCTTGTCAATGCCTGATTTTGACAATCTGTCAGCTGTCCGATTTTTTCACCGATGACAGGACGAATTTCTGTTTCGATGAGGACCTTTTCTGCCGATGGAGTCTCTGTAAATGAAACGTCGGCACCGTTTTTTTGCAGCACATCCCGTTCCGGAACCACGTCGTCGTGCTGCACCGATGACTCTCCTTCATCTACAAATTCTATTCTAACAGGATCGGACCCACCGGATTTTTGTCCTGCATCTTCCGTCAGCTCTTCCTCCAGCTGCACGGTTGGGCCATTTTCCTCCATGGACATCTTTTGTCCTGATCGCGCCCTGCGGCGTCTGCACTCGGACATGGCGGCATCGGTTGCTGCCCCTGGATGTCCACTTCTTCTCTCTGTAAATTGTCCACACGGTTGCATCGGCTCGGGACAACCGGCTCACTATTTACTCATTGCTGAACCGTAGGCGGCTCTAGCGCCTTCGGCACTTCACAAGTTCCATAACCCTTATTAACTTGTGGTTCAACCCACCACGGCGAAAACTCTGCCCTCAATGCCTGCTTAATTTCATCGTAAGACGCAGTCGCTTCGTACACGCCCTTATAATAGTACAGAGCGGGTCCAGATAGATAAGCATCTATGATCAGCCTCTTATCTCCATCCGACCATTCGTTTATGGCCGCGATTATCTCTAACTGACGTAGAAATTTATTTATGTCGACGGAAAATCCATCAAAGGTCGACGCCATGGTTTGCTACGCATAAATCCACAAGCATAGACCAGTTCACTTTTACAAAAACAACAATAACATCAACCACTTAGCTTCTTCCTTTTGTGCCGTCCACCTTGGCACTTATCACATTGATTCTCCTCCTCTCTCAATCGTAAGGGCAACTCTGCTTGGCTGCTTGGCTTATAATACTCCTGGATATCGTCGTCAACATCAAGTCGTCGGTTCCTTCTTATGGGGCGTATGACGACCTGAAATCCTACCTATGCTAAAAAAAATGAGCCTATTCGGGGTAACTCGCGAACTAAGGCGCCTCCACCATTGTAGAGCCTAACTCTATCTATGAATATAAAATACTTGTATTCTTTTGATAATTTTTATATTTCTCATTGACCGTGTCGGCCCCTACCTAACATTTAATAAGACTATCGATTTTACCACAAAACGTCTGCGCTTCTTGATCGCCTTCCAATTTCGATCTCGACAGCCTAATTGGCCAGTATGTCCACGGAGGTTTGCCTCGTTACAGTACTTAATGCTAGATAGCATTTTCTATCATTCAACCTTTGGTGTTGTAGAAAGAATATGAGTAGGGTAGTGCGAATATGAGTAGAGTAGGGTAGTGCGTAGGGACTACGTTTCTATGGAGAAAACCCTACCTGTGATAATATCTTGTTAACCGCACCATATCCAAAAAGTTTCGGCAACCAAACATTTCATGATCTAACTTTCAAATTACACAACCAGCGGGCGGACGCGTTTTATATTCTCTCGCGTTTACGACACATTAAAAGTGCATAGTGAATGTGTGCAATGCATCCGACCATTCTGTTTGTAAAAATATTATATTTTATTTACCCGATGTACAAATGCAGTAAAAATCACACTCTTTAAAGCTTTTTGTACATCGCTGTACTCGAGTGCTCTGTGGTTCAGTTATACGAAGCGGGCTTTCAGGGCCTTGCGGGTCCAATTCAATAACGCGTTCAGGGCGGTGCTGCGGCTGCCGCGCTGGTGCAGTGCGTCAGCGATGTTCGCTGAGGCACGAGTGGACGGTTTCCACGCCGTGTGGAGGAAGAAGTGCGCCTCGTTGCTTCTCAGGCTGCGCGGTAGCGGCAACACCATCTTGAGCCTATTCGCGGATCGGCCTGACAGTCCGCTCATCCACACATTGTGTGAAAATGTTAAATCTAAATTGGTAATTGAATATTAATCATTATTGAATTCTATGTTGGTTTGTAATTTATTTTTATATTTTGATTTTAATTTCATTTTATTATTATTTTATTAGAGTTTTGATTTTATTGTTGACATTTTTGTTGTATATCATTTTAATTTTTTATTTTTTATTTTTAAAATTTTGATTTTCATGACATTTTTATATTTTTACAGTTAAATAACACTTTGCAATGTAAGCGATAGGAACTAACATGGAATTCAATTTTATATAATTTTACATATTTTATTTTATTAAGTCAGTAATTTAATTTCACACATTGTATCTCGCCCAATATGACCGTGTAATGGTTGAAATAAACGATTTATTATTATTATTATTTCTGTTTAAGTTCAAATTATGTGTTATCTGGAAAACTATTTTTTATTTTGAGAATCCAATGATGAAATCTGAGCTAAACCAATGACCCAATGAGGGCTACCGTTTTAATGCTCACTACTTAGCGCCACTGAGACGACGCAACGCAGCGCAACGCACCAATGGGGCCTCGCCCTAAGGCTATGAAGTTAGTTATTTCTTAAAGTTAGTTACGTAAAGAAAGTTTACTTACATTAAAGTTATGTTTAATGTAAGTAAACTTTCTATCTAACAAATAAAAGTATCAAACGAGACTACAAACAACTCAGAATGGCCACTATAGAAAAACACGTAAGAAGCTCAGGCAGCGCAAAAAGAGCCTACAAGGAGCTAAAAAGTCACAAAACCAATAGATAGACAAAATTTCTTAGAGATTGCTTCCAATTACTACAAAGATCTATACTCCAATCAGAAAGAAAACTAAAACCAAAGTTCAAACGTCGATGAAACAAACTTACATAAAGTTCCTGCATTAACAGAAATTTTACAAAAGATAAAACGACTCAAAACGGATAAAAGCCCAGGGCCTGACAACATTGCAAATGAAGCAATAAAAATTGCTGATATAGAACTAGCAACTCCACTGGCTTACCTATTCAACCTTATCTTAGAAACACAAACGGTACCCAAAGATTGGACTAAGTCAAATTTATATAGTTTTGCTCTACAAAAAAGGCAACCCAAATGAAATAGGTAAATACCGCCTAATAAGCCTTCTCTCTAGTATTTACAAATAGTTTTCAGGTTATATCCAAAGAAGAATCTGTCATAAACTCGAGATAAATCAGCCGGTAGAGCAAGCGGGCTCGACTGTGGACCATATTCATACCTTGGAGCAAGTCATCGAAAATTACCTGGAGTTCAAAAAACCTCTCTATCTCGCCTTCATCGATTACAAAAAAGCATTCGATTCAATTTCACACAGCTCTATTTGGGAATCTCTTACCAAAAACGACCTAGAAAACTAGTACATTGAAATACTGAGGGACTTATACAGGCGCTGTACGAGTAATGTGAAACCGGAAAGCACAGGACAAGACATCAAAATAGAAAGAGGGGTAAGACAGGGAGACCCAATATCACCGATTTTTTTTATCGCAGTGTTAGAGACGATTATGCAAAAAGTTAACTGGAAAACAAGGGCTCTACATGTACGGCAAACACCTGAACCACCTAAGGTTTGCCGAATACATTGTTCTGATGACAGAAGACTTCGATGTTCTGCAAGATTTGATATACTCCCTTAATAAAGCGAGTAAGTCAGCAGGCCTTGAAATGAATTTAACGAAAACGAAACTAATGACCAATAGCACAAAACCAAGCCTAACACTCGAAAACCAGCCGCTGGAATACGTTGAGGAGTATATCTATCTAGGGAAACAAATATTATTCAGCCACAAAAGCAAAGAGGACGAGGTCGAAAGAAGAATAAAAGCTGCATGGAAGAAATATTGGTCTTTGAAAGATTTTTTTTAAAGTAACCTTCCAATAATTTTAAAGAAAAAAGTCATGGACTCGTGTTTTTTACCCTGTCTCTCCTACGGATGTCAAACATGGAAGTTCACAAAGAAGGTGAGAGACAAAATCCGGACTTGTCAGAGAGCTATGGAAAGAAGCGTCATGAAGCTAAGAAAAGTAGAAAAAGTCCGACACACAGAAATAATAGCAAAAACCAAATTCATAGACGCTCTACAATACGCACTTTCCCTAAAATGGAAATAGGCTGGCCACCTCGCAAGGCTTGACGATGGAAGATGGACACTGACGGCCACAAAATGGCCATGACCGTCCTCATGCGCGCTAGTGCGACGACATTGTCAGCCTCTCGGGCCAAAACTGGCTGCATATGGCAAAATATAGAGATAAATGGAAAGAGTTGGAGGAGGCCTTTACCCTGGAGAGGGGTTCAAATTTGCATGCATTTATTATTTTATTTTCATAAATTATATACTAATGCAAATTTCAATTTAATATCAATTCAATTAATTTATAAATTTAGTAAATCACAATATTACTTTATTATGTGTTAATGTCAAATTGAATTGTAAATAGTGAGTTTAGTTTGAAATAAAAGGCTATTTTATTTATTTATTTTAAAGTTATGTTTATTATATACTGATAAAACACCTCGAGCAATCCCCGTTTTGTTCGAAGACAAAACTAGAACACAATTTCCGAAAGATAAATCTGTTTCAAACCAGTGGTTAGTACGGGACAACCACTTTTAGCCATAATTAATCTCGTGCATTGCAAAATATTGACAACATTATTCTAATTAGAAATAACCCCGCGTAGCCCATATAAACAGTGACATTTTTGGACCTCATGCTACACCAGCGCCCCTAGCGGCAAATCCGAGCACGAAAACACTCTTTGAATGAAAGCTATCCAATGCAGGTTCTTTTTTTTTGGAAAAAATATTGAAAAAAATATTTATTTCGGGGAATGTCACAAAATAAAAAATAACACAACAAGATTAAAATTAAATTTTTTTACAAAATATCTTCCCGAAAATGGACCTAGCTCAGCTGTATGCCGTCTGAAGCAGTCTTCAGACGGCGCTGATTTTCAGCTAGCCCCATGCCACTGATCCATTTATACATAGTCATCAACTAGGTACGTACAAACATTTTTACAGACAGATATTTACCCAGGTGACGCATTCATGATTATACAATGGTTAAATTAATTAAGTAAATAAGATTAGGAATTACATTGACAATTCAACAAAAAAAAAAAAAAAAAATTACATTGGCGGTTACAACATTGCACGAAAAAACAATGAGATAGGCAGGAAAACACACTCTTATCCATCCACATCCAAATAGAATACAATGCATATGTTAAAACACTTGGTATTCTTTTCAATCGGTCATTAGAAGGGTAAGGTAAGGCTTTTTTAAGTAACAAAAAATAGGGCCGTATTATTATTTTGTTTTTATAACGAACGGCTATTATCACTTGAAGTTTGAAATCTCTTTCAACGTTACCAGTTATTTCAAACTTTGTCCCGTGCTATATCTTTCTTGTTACGGGGGATTTGTTTGTGCCGTGGTCCTACCTGGTTGCAAAGCTCTAACTTCATTAAAAGAAGATTAAAAGAAACTTTTTAACGCTACAAAAAGTATGGCACGCCACGGACGCTCGGCAGAAAAAAAGGCCATTAATTTCACAAGACGATAATAGCAAGTTGCCGTATTGTGAAACTATTATTACGCTTTATTTATGCAACCTAGGATTTCTTGTAAATATTAAACTTAACTGCGCTAGCTGCTTGTTTATTTGAGAACTTGTACCTCTCTAAGGAGCTACAACAGAGGCCGGTTGTCTGTTATGCGCTTTTTATTGCTTTTTAAACTGTTGCTGAAACATTCAAAACTAATATAGTAGTAGGCAAGTATTTTTCAGTGTTAGGTTATTTTTGTTTTTCAGTGACTTAAGGCTTTCATTCGGGTCATATCAACATAAATATATTACTTGCGATAATATCTTAACCTAACCGATTGAACGTACCTTTAAAATGAAGAGAGTATTATTATTTTTTATTAGAGAGAGTGATTGGTAGAAGTGAAAAAAAGATACCTTACCGCCACCTATTTGGTTGAGTAATAGTTATTTGTTATGCAAGAATGCAAAATTATTGTTTGCGGCGAGTGCTTGTATTGAATACCGAGCTAGCGAAGGTTTCTAAAATTGAGCCACGAGCGTAGCGAGTGGTTCAAAAAAAGAAACCTGAGCGTAGCGAGGTATTCAGAAGCACGAAACGCAAATAATATTGCATTCGTGCGAAACACAAAACTTTTCATCTCACAGAAGCGAGGAAATGACTTTGTTAGCCAAGCGGGAAAAACTCTATAGACAACTACTTACAGGCAAAACGGGTGAGTCAAATAAGTTCCTTTTAAAAGCATATTTTACTGTAGTTACGGCTGCCGCACTAAAGTTTTGAGCTTCGTTTGTATTAAAAACCATTCGTTTTATTAATAATTTCCTGAAGTTTATTTATCCAGACACTAAAATAATTTAAATAAAAGAATGTTTTTTTTTCCGGGTGCATTCTGAACTTTTACCATATACCTAAAGTCTGATTTTTTATTCCGTAGAATCCTGACATTTCATAAGTGTTGCTACTAGAAAAGCACTCTACCGAAAAAGGGAAAAATTTGACCCATTTGAGGACAATAAAAAATAAAATGCTAGATATTTTTTTACATTTTACCTAGAAAAAGATGAAACTTAATATTTACTTACTCAAGTGAACTAATACTAAAGTACCAAATAGTTCAATATCACGAACAATATATCGAATTAATTTTAATTACTTTATTTCAATCTTTAGCTGGCAACACTCCCATACGAATTCAGGTTTATTAAACCTTTTAAAAAATAAAGTATTCTGTCACGCCGCGTCTGTCACACTGATTGATTTTCATTAGTCTGATAGTGATATTAGTATTAATGATGATTAGAGATATTAATAAAATAAAAAAATATTTCCTTGTACTTTTTTACTTTTTGTGATGAAAAGGGACGTAATTATCACTCGCCGTAAATCCCCTTTTAATTTGGAGCTCTGTCCTTAATAAAAATGGGTACATTCACTGACAAATAAAATGTATAGACTCAGATGTTCAGACTCATATTGAAATTGAAAAATGTGCCCGGCCAAAAAGGTTTGTAATCTCTGACATGTCAAAAAATGGCAGCTGTCAGAATTCTACGGAATTAAAAATCAGACTATAAATTAAAAATTTCTAGGAGATAAAAAAATAAATTTGTAATATCGTTTGAAAAAATGTATTTAACAAACCAAAACATAATTACCTATCTATTTGATAAAACCGAAGCGAAGCATTTTTTTTATTTACTGGTATTATAAAATAAATATGTGTACAAAATATTGATAAGACTATAAGAAGAAACCGCGTTTCTGAATGTTCTATTCCGTGACTTAACCTTTTTAAAAGATGCTTATGCACCATTTACATTCACAGTTTTGTATAGAGAATGGGCACGAACAATCACTTTCGCTGAAAACGCGTTTAAACGGACTATGAATGAGGTTTTATTTTCCGTCGGGATTTGGCATCTACTTAAACGGCCAGTGTTTTTTTCTTTTTCAACACCATAGGGCGCGGGAAAGACTGTCCCGGCATCGCGTTCAAATTTCGAAGCGCACAAAAATGCAGATAGTTTAAATCCGGCCTTTACACGATCGTAAGTTACTAGTAACAGCAAACTTTCCGAGCGTGGGAGATGAAAAATAATATATCGCCTTAAGGCTCTTAATTTTGGCCCCCTAAGAATGGTTGGTAATAAATTTTTCAAAAAAAGTTGAAGGATTCCTTTTTTTAATTTATTAGGGCGTTGAGTTCAAATTTCGAAGCGCACAAAAATACAAAGGATCTTCTACGAACAAAAGGATCTTCTACGATAGCATGTTTAAAGTAACAGCGTATTTTCCGAGCATGGGACTCGGAAAATACGCTATTACTTTAAACATGCTATCGTAGAAGATCCTTTTTTAAACCACTTCGTATTTTTGTCCGCTTCGAAATATGAACTCAACGCCCTAATACATTTTAAAAAGGAATCCTTCAACTTGTAGCGTCGTAGAGAGTGGTTCAAAAAAAGAAACCTGAGCGTAGCGAGGTATTCAGAAGCACGAGACGCAAATAATATTGCATTCGTGCGAAACACAAAACTTTTCATCTCACAGAAGCGAGGAAATTATTTTGTTAGCCAAGCGGGAAAAACTTTATAGACAACTACTTACAGGCAAAACAGGTGAGTCAAATAACTTCCTTTTAAAAGCATATTTTACTGTAGTTACGGCTGCCTCACTAAAGTTTTGAGCTTCGTTGATATTAAAACCATTCGTTTTATTAATAATTTCCTGAAGTTTATTTATCCAGACACAAAAATTATGTAAATAAAAGAATGTTTTTTTTTCCGGGTGCATTCTGAACTTTTACCACTAAAATTAAACATTTCTAGGATAATAATAAAAAATGAAATTAGTAATATCGTTTGAAAAAAATTATTTAACAAACCAAAACATAATTATCTATTTAATAAAACAGAAGCGGAGCATTTTTTTTATTTACTGGTATTATAAAATAAATATGTGTACAAAATATTGAAAAGACTATAAGAAGAAACCGCGTTTTTTAATGTTCTATTCCGTGACTTTACCTTTTTTAAAGATGCTTATGCACCATTTACATTCACAGTTTTGTATAGAGAATGAACAATCACGCACGTGTTCGATATTACTAATTGAATTTTTTATCTCCTAGAAACTTTTAATTTATATGGTAAAAGTTCAGAATGCACCCGGAAAAAAAACATTCTTTTATTTACATTATTCTTGTGTCTGGATAAATAAACTTCAGGAAATTATTAATAAAGCGAAGCTCAAAACTTTAGTGCGGCAGCCGTAACTACAGTAAAATATGCTTTTAAAAGGAATTTATTTGACTCAGCTGTTTTGCCTGTAAGTAGTTGTCTATAGAGTTTTTCCCGCTTGGCTAACAAAATCATTTCCTCGCTTCTGTGAGATGAAAAGTTTTGTTTGGCACGAATGCAATATTATTTGCGTCTCGTGCTTCGGAATACCTCGCTACGCTCAGGTTTCTTTTTTTGAACCACTCGCTACGCCCTATGGTGTTGAAAAAGAAAAAAACACTGGCCGTTTAAGTAGATGCCAAATCCCGACGGAAAATAAAACCTCATTCATAGTTCGTATACACGCGTTTTTCAGCGAAAGTGATAATTCTCTATACAAAACCAGGGTGACCAGATTAGGCGAATTGTCGCCATTTAGGCTACCTCAGGGGGTCAAACGGCGACCATGAAATCCGATCGGCTACCAGTAGCCATTTAGGCTACCTAAAAAATGGAAACCGGGCGATTTAGGCTATCTCAGGTTGTTTTCGCATTTATTTAGGCGATTTAGGCTACTATCGCAAATTTATTAATCCATTCCTTGATTTTCCCTTAGAATGCTTGTAACGAAACGTAATATGCCAGTGGAAAGGAGGATTCTCCCTCCACTGATAGTAACGGAGAACTTTTGCAGGAAGTTATTATTTTAGTTTAAGTATCTGAAAACAAATATTAGATTTTTCTTATTATTATTTTTATCACTTTATTATTATTATTTTTATATTTCTTTATTTCGGGCTAAATATGGGCTACTAGGCCCAAAAACGTAAGCGAATTAGGCTAAATAGACGAGGAAAAAATTAGGCGATTTAGGCTACTCGGAAGACAAAATTAGGCGAATCAAGTTAGCTAAAATCTGGTCACCCTGTACAAAACTGTGAACGTAAATGGTGCTTTTAAAAAGGTAAAGTCACGGAATAGAACATTCAGAAACGCGGTTTCTTCTTATAGTATTTTCAATATTTTGTACACATATTTATTTTAAAATATAGGTAAATAAAAAAATGCTTCGCTTCTGTTTTATCAAATAGATAATTATGTTTTGGTTTGTTAAATAATTTTTTTCAAACGATATTACTAATTGAATTTTTTATCTCCTAGAAACTTTTAATTTATATGGTAAAAGTTCAGAATGCACCCGGAAAAAAAACATTCTTTTATTTACATTATTCTTGTGTCTGGATAAATAAACTTCAGGAAATTATTAATAAAACGAAGCTCAAAACTTTAGTGCGGCAGCCGTAACTACAGTAAAATATGCTTTTAAAAGGAATTTATTTGACTCACCTGTTTTGCCTGTAATTAGTTGTCTATAGAGTTTTTCCCGCATGGCTAACAAAATCATTTCCTAGCTTCTGTGAGATGAAAAGTTTTGTGTTTCGCACGAATGCAATATTTTATACGTCTCGTGCTTCTGAATACCTCGCTACGCTCAGGTTTCTTTTTTTGAAGCACTCGCTACGCTCGTGCGTGGCCCAATTTTAGAAATCTTCGCTAGCTCGGTATTTAATACAAGCACTCGCCACAAAAAATAATTTTGCATTCTTGCAAAACAAATAACTATTATTATATAGCTTTATTAGTGTTACAAATTATTATCTCAATAATAACACCGCACTTACAAAAACACTTTACTCTAGAGTCTAGTGAAAAACGGGATTTGGGATTAGGATTTTGGCATCAAGCTACCTTCAAAATACATACTAAGTATCTGGGGGCACGGCAGTGCCCCCGCCAGGTCGAGCGCGAAGCAAACACTGCCGTACCATCCTTTACTGGAACCATTTCGCCGCATTTTCAGGCCCCTATTTGAGAACCTCTAGATAAGACCAGAACGCAGAAATTTTTGTCATCCAGTAAGCTATAATCATATACTTAAAATCCAAATAGAAAACATAAGAGTCCAACTAAACTATCAGAGATCGACATATACCGCTTTTACAAAAAATATTCAACTTGGTGGGTCGCTTCATTTGATGTCAAAAATTGAAGGTCTGAAGTATCTCATGAAGAACCCTCAGCTGGTCTCAGCTAGTATTAGAGATATGGTAATGCCCCTTCTACTATTGGTTCATAAAAAAATCGACTGTCATTGCAAAAATCCAGCGTAGTGGGACACATCTTCTAATTTAATCTAGCCTATAGCATCCCACTGCTGGGCGAATGCCTCCCCTTCTGCTTTTAATACGCATATAAATAAAATGAAAGGAACTGGCTTTTATACTTATACTTACAAGTTAACAAGAAGAAATAGTCGAACGATTAACTTAATTCTACTCGAACATTACACAAATTAAAAAACTGTGTCAAATAAGAAAATCTAATAAAATAAATCAATATGCCCACGTTTCTACAAAAAGAAGTGAAATCCCACCAAAAACATTCTGTAAAAAACTAGCCAGGTCTCGATGGAGCTGCTTGTTTATCTCTAAAAAGTAATGAAATCTAGACAAAGTCGTGCCAAGTCTAAGGTTTCTTACTGCGATTTCTTTATTATTATAGTTAATGTTGTGAGACTTGGCCGTTGAAGGGTACACAAGGGTACAAAACCAGGTGCTCCATGACACCATTGCACCAATTTGTCGCCAGAACCGCTTGTGTACCCTTCAACGGCCAAGTCTCACAACATTAACTATAATAATAAAGAAATGGCAGTAAGGAACCTTAGACTTGGCACGACTTTGTCTATATTTCATTACTTTTTAGAGATAAACAAGCACCTCCATCGAGACCTGGCTAGTTTTTTACAGAATGATTTTGGTGGGATTTAAGTTTTATTATAAAGTACAAACCCGCGTTAGGGAAACATAGAAATATGTATCCATATTATATAAAATTGCTTGAACCTTCAATATCTAGCGTGATAAGTCAGAGAATGCGGATTTAATGTATCTGTATCGTCAAACTTTGATTTTGATGCGTTTAAGTTTGACAGCCAAGGGGCTCGTTTGATTTGATCTGGTTAAAAAAAAGATCTGTTCCGTAGGAAAGAAGTCTCGGGTAAGAGCTAGTGCAACATAAAGGCAGGTTCAAGATTGTGAACCTCTACGTCCGGCCCCTTAAAAGAGCGCACTGTCTGTGATTCCGATAAACGTTGCGGTCAGCAGCAATATATCAAGTCGATGACGCTTTTCGGGATACGGGCTGGTTCTATTTCTACGTATAAATACGTATAAAGTATAAAGGGAAAAACCGACCAAATGGAGTGTTCCACTACTCGTTCGACCCGCATATAATAATGTGGAGTCTGCCTTTCACGCGCGTCTTACGCGAATTTATTATAACGAGGAATTGTTTGCCTATTGAACCGGCATTTTTATACGATGTCGTAGGCTTTATAATTTATTGGCAGAGCCAAATAAAACGTAGGTACCTTTGCCTTAAATACCCACAGAACAGATACAATATGCAATTGTTCTGTGGTAAACGAACCGGCGCAATACCTGAAATATTAACATTTAATGAGTAGCAATATTTAACAAAATTAAAATCTAAATAATTGATTCGTTACAAACTGGAAATATTTTGTTTAGTCAATCAGTGCGAATCAGTGCCGATTGCATTTTTTTTCTTTTAATATAGTATGCTGTATGATGTCAATTTCAACCCTGTAGGTTATAGGTAATGATAGTTAAAGTGCTTGCCAATATTAACTGAACCCGATAAATCAATAAATACTATCTGTGGCCGCAAAAACATCCTCTCTTATACTAATAATAATAGTTTTTTTTATATTTATTAGTTAAGGTTTTGCGTTATTTTATTTGCACATGTTTTTTGTTCCCAAGCAGCGGACTAAAGTTCGCTGACTCCAAGGGACAATCTACTCAATGTCTCTTTTTTTTTTCAAGGTGCAATTTTCGACCAGAATACGGAAGAGATCCAGAATGTGTTCAAATATGCGATGACACAGCACAACCAAAACATCAGTAGTCGTGGCCGGCTGGAGTTCCAGGCCTACGTCGACGTCATCAACACCGCAGACGCCTTTAAACTGTCTAGATTGAGTGAGTACCTAAGCAAGTCACCCTACTTTCGATCCAGCCTATGAATAGCTAGCTTGGATCTGCTCAATTGCGCATACGCCTTCCACGTAAATGTTTGGTACAATAAAGTGTTACTATGGCAAAAGGAGTCTGATACAGTCATTCTTGTAAAATTTTACCAATGTCATACCACTAGATTGGTGACTGAAATTGTATTTTTACACTCAACTTTCGTAAGTACTGCACTTTGTATTTAGTAGCGGTTTCACTTACTAGACTAGTCGAAACTAGTCGGCTACACCGACGCAAATACATGGAGTAGGCGACATCTCGGACAAAATATTTTCGGACACTTTGTCCGAAATGTCGCTTTGTATTTTTAATATTTTTGAGGCGACATCTCGGACACTCTCAAAATATTGAACCTGTATCGTACAGTCAGATACTAAAGTATTCAAATATAATACACAGAGAAAGAGCGTTACCCCAGCTGCCTATTTTAGGATAGCTAAAGCGGCTTAAATGAGCCGTTTTCCTAGACAGTTAAAGCCTGAATTTAAGCACTCAGATCGCGTTCGGCTCATTTTTGATGAAAAAGTACTAGGCTTACATAAGGTGCTAGGAGGATAATCACCTCAGTTCTGACATCATTTTGTTCTAACTAACCCCGCGTAATGATGTGAGAACTGAGATGGTGATCCTCCTAACACCTTATGTAAGCCTAGTACTTTTCATCAAAAAGGGGAGAGCAAATGTTGAAGACTGCATGAGTACACAAGATATTATTTGCATGTGGGTATGTAACATTTTTATTAGTCTCCTCATAATTAAGGTCTTAGGGAGTTTTTTATCCGACTGTACAAAACAGCTTTATTTGTTAGTGTCCGAGATGTCGCCTCATAAATATTAAAATAATAAAGCGACATTTCGGACAAAGTGTCCGAAAATATTTTGTCCGAGATGTCGCCTACTCAATACATGTTAGTAAAACCGTTGCTAAATACAAAACTGAACTTATAATGCAGAAAAGTTGTTTTAACTATGCTTGAAGTGCCTCTGCATCACTGGAGGTTGGCAGTCAGCTCCTGCACCGCTCTATTATCATGATGTGTGTCCTGAATAATTGTTCCACGGTTGTTTTCGGTATTTATATTGGTGTATAATAAATACACCCCGTTATCTAATGCTCACTTTGGGGGCAAATAGTGATGTTGCTTCACATTATTATTCGATTCATAATAGTTATTTGTTATGCAAGAATGCAAAATTATTGTTTGCGGCGAGTGCTTGTATTGAATACCGAGCTAGCGAAGGTTTCTAAAATTGAGCCACGAGCGTAGCGAGAGGTTCAAAAAAAGAAACCTGAGCGTAGCGAGGTATTCAGAAGCACGAGACGCAAATAATATTGCATTCGTGCGAAACACAAAACTTTTCGTCTCAAAGAAGCGAGGAAATGATTTTGTTCGCCATGCGTGACAAACAATAGACCTAGGTAGGTAGCTACCTACATAGAGGTTAGTGAAATGAGTTTCCTTCTTTTTAAATCATGTCTTCTTGAAGTGTCATAAAATCAACAACCCGTTGCTAGGCAACGCTACAAGTTGAAGGAGCTCCTTTTTTTTTTATTTAGGTCGTCGAGTTCAAATTTCGAAGCGCACAAAAATACAAAGGATCTTCTACGAAAAAAAGGATCTTCTACGATCGCATGTTTAAAGTAACAGCGTACTTTTCGTGCATGGGAGATGAAAAAAATATTGTATCTTTTTATCTTTATCACTATGGTGTGTAGGCAATGCTTATAGCTGAGGTTTTCCGCAATTCTATGCAAAAATTAGTGAGCAAGTCACGTCACGTGTCAAAATTTAAAAGCCACGCACGCAACAATATAACAGCATCGAAAAAATCTCTCTCCTGCATTTTTGCAGCACTGCTGCAGCGTATTGCAAAAGAATGAATTAGAGAACAAGCAATATTGGAAAAGCCGATACAATCAAAATGCGGGATTCCTGCCTGTACCGCAGTGTCCGGCCGATAACACCAACCGCTTAAAAAAAGAAAGAGTAATATTGTAACACGGAATGCGTCCAATAAGTCGTTGCTTGCACATTGAAGCCATTGCACACGACGTCGTGTTGCTACTAAATAAAAGGTTTGATATTCAAGAACTGTACAACGAGTATGCAATGCGTCGTTATTGCAATATAAAAATAGTTGCAGAATGTCCAATTCACAGAATGCCAAATCGCACAATATTACATTTGCACTACCTAGTAGCCTCGAATGTTTATCGGACGATTTGAAACAAATCTTATCTTATTGTAATCTAGCACTGCATTAATCTGTATACCATATATACCCAATAAAATTAAATGTTTACCGAAACTTTAAGGATACGTTTAAAATTGGTTGGATTAGTTAGAAAACTGTGTTAACATTGTACCTCCGATATTCAAATTGCCAACCTCCGATAGGACAAGGTAGGTATGGTCGGCCACAATCTCAGATACCCCATGGCAGCTCTTATCGCGCGCGGCATCAGGGTGCCAATCGAACAAAAAGGGGTATCTGAGACTGTGGCCGACTGTACTATAAGAAGAAGACAGATTTCGGAATACATACTTAAATTTTGACTAGTTCCTGCCCCCTTAGCACGCTGGCCTTTTGTCTACTCTCAACTGTTACCTAAGCCACTGTTAACTGTCACCTCAGTAGTGTTAAGTGGCTAAGGTGACAGTTGAGAGTAGGCAAAAGGTCTTAGCACTTAACTGGCTGGTCGACTGAGCTTCGCTCGAATTCTACGAGATGGCGCTACATTTTATTGATTTGCTTTGCCCTTAAGTAAACCAGCGTGATGATATAATTATATCCTATGTGTTTTTTTATGTCTAAGCTATCTCAATTTAAAAATTCATTAGAACTGTTTCCAATATTAGCTCGTTTAAATTAATAGAATTCTAGCCTAACAAACTACAGTCCGCTGTATACCATATACATTTTTCAATGTAAACAGACTCAAAACCGTCAATAATTTGTCACAGTTAAATTGTTGAATATGACCAAGCACACTGAACTAAAAAAATGTCTTGTTTATCTTATACCTATAGTTCCAAAGCACTCGTGATAGTCCGGCACGTGTATTGTCCTCCTATTGATGAAATTGGCCGCCGTTTCGATGTGACATAAAATTGTTTCAAGTTCGATAAAAGTGATTGGATATAGAGAACCGGATCTTATATTCGAGGACATAAAATCCTCACAAGATAAACAAGGCAAGGGCAATCGAACGAATAACCTTAGGATCCGTTTAGCAATGAGTAGATACGATGGTGCCATACTATACAATGTAACATATATAAATTGCTAACAGTATTTTACCTAATTCTAGCCAAGTCAAGTTATGTTTTGGCACAAAGCCCAAAATAATTTAATTTTCACCCACTTGAACCGTGTAGCACAATGTACAGAGCCGTAAGTGGAATGTAACCAAGACTCATTTGACAAAATATGAGGCGTGCTCCGTACTAAGCGTCACCATCGCTAGGAAAACAATTAAGATTTTCTTTTTCATCTCCCAGGCTCGGAAAGTATGCTCTTACTAGTAACATAATATGAGTCAAAACCCTGTTTTAGACTATTAGTATTTTTGCGCGTTTCGAAATTAGAACTTGACGCCCTATGGAGTATAAAAAAATAAAGGGACTCCCTTGACTCCTTCACACCTGTCAAAGCAAAGAAGAAGGAAAGTCATTTCACTAAAATTTATGTACCCAGTTGTCTATTGTTTTCCTCGCATGTAACTTAATAATTTCCTCGTTCTGTGAGATGAAAAGTTGGATGCAATATTACATAATAATTTCCTCGTTCTATGAGATGAAAAGTTGGCGCAATATTATTTGCGTCTCGTGCTTCTGAATACCTTGCTACGCTCAGGTTTATTTTTTTTAACCACTCGCTACGTTGGTGGCTCAATTTTGGAAACCATCGCTGGCTCGGTATTCAATACAAGCACTCGCAGCAAACAATAATTTTGCATCCTTGCATAACAAATAACTATTATTTTCCAAACGACTGGTTGCTGTGTAACAAGGAAAATTCTATATTCACCGCAGTAACAATAAAGTCTGAGGTGTTCCGATATAGTGGGCAAGTGGAGGATGAAATTAAGGCACGGTGCTCGGGTGCGAGCATTGTCTCCTACAGCCAGCCTCTTGTCATCAGCAGGGAACGTGATTTGAATACGCTAGCTGCTTTCCACCGCCCAACGTCTTAATCGATTTTTACCAAGAGAGCCAGCATTTGCCTACGATTAACCAAATTATTGTATGGAAGTAAAATTAAAGTTTTGCAATCTATACACCTAGTTACCTAGTAAAATCATAAGAATCTGTGCGTGCAATTGTGCATGGATTGGGTTTCTTTTTTGACAGTTACAGTTGTTGAACTTGAACAATGCGATTGGTTGGCTTAATTAGATTATACAGGATGTCCCAAAAAATAGTGTCAAGCGGAAGTCCAGAGATAGAGCACACCTAGGGGTACCCGAATCACCCCCATGCATGTTCAGCGATTTTTTTACGTTTAGAAGTTATGAGGCTTTTAAGGTTTTTTTGGGAAGAATTACCTAGCGTTGGTTTTTATTTTTTAACTTTTTTTGTATTTCACTTTTTAAATATTTTTTTTCTTTATTGGGGTCTTAGATAACTAGTCTATCACCAAAAAAATAATGATCATCTTTGAACTTGTAAAAGATATCGCAAAATTGATCCGAAGTAAAAAAGAAAAAAAGTAGGGACCTGAAGGATTTTTTATTGATTTCATAAACTTTTCTACAACCTGCACCTTCAGAATAGCACAAAAAATCTGATATTTTATGGGCCTTTTATTCGAGTAATTAGCGGTCAAAGTTCAAAAACCGGAATTATTATTAATTAGGAGAAATGTAATTTCGATCGGTTTCCTTTTATCTTTGTTGATTCGGACAAAAAACAAGCTTAAAATCATCTGCCTGCATGAAAAAAATCAAGATTTTTGTTTTAAAAGTCAAATAATAAAATTTTTTTTTTCTTTTTTTTTTTTCATTATTTTCTTTTTAATTTAATTTTTACCGATTTCATTGAAAAAACGTTACATAAAAAGTTATTGGAGAAAAAAAAAAACAAAAAAAAATTTCTCTTTTTTTATTCTTTTTCCGTGAATTTCCAATGCAGATCATACTGACAGACGACATAAAGCGTTTCTGCAGTGTTTTTTATCACAATCAACAAAAATAAAAGAAAAACGATCTTAATTACATTTCTCACAATTCCGGTTTTTCAACTTTGATCGCTAATTCGGAAGGCAAAGTTTTTTGTTCGAAAGTCCATTATTGGCTTAAACTTATCTTTAGACAATATTGAGAAACTAATTTCAATATTTTTTTTTTGGTTCAGTAGTTTGGATTTTACAACGTTTCAAAGATACGGTTTTATGACGTCACGCGACGGTCTGCATACTGTTGGCGGTCATAGGAACAAAACATTTTAGCGCATAAAAACAAAACTACTGGACCAAAATAAAAAATATTTAAATTAGTTTCTCAATATTGTCTAAAGATAAGATTAAGTCAATAACGGACTTTCGAACAAAAAACTTTGCCTTCCGAATTACTCGAATAAAAGACCCATAAAGTGACAGATTTTTTGTACTATTCTGAAAGTTCAGGTTGTAGAAAAGTTTTTGAAATCAATAAAAAATCCTTCGGGTCCCTACTTTTTTTTCTCCCCATACTAACTTATTCGATGATGTTTTCCCTAAAACGGCATTTTTGAACTTTGAATCAAAATTGCGTTATCTTCTACAAGTTTAAAGATGATCATTATTTTTTTGGTGATAGACAAGTTATCTAAAACCCCAATTAAGAAAAAAAAAATACAAAAAAAGTAAAAAAATTAAAACCAATGCTAGGTAATTGTTCCCAAAAAAATTTTAAAAGCCTCATAACTTCTAAACGTCAAAAAATCGCTGAACATACATGGGGGTGATTTGAGCTTTAAGTACACTGCCTAGTTTTGTTTAGTAGATAAAGCAAAACACAATACCTGCATAACAAACTAAGAGGCAGCTTGCTTACTAAGGGATGGGGATGATAAATACGTAAGTTTTGAAGGATAGGAAAGACAATGCAACATGTGATTTGGGGTCCGGTACGTAGAGGCGAATGACGCTGGAGCGACAAACGCTGTGGCGAAAAACTTTCAGCTTGGTACGCTGGGGCGAAGAATCATTGAAGCGAAATCCATGAAGTGGACCAAAATAAAAAATATTTAAATTAGTTTCTCAATATTGTCTAAAGATAAGATTAAGTCAATAACGGACTTTCGAACAAAAAACTTTGCCTTCCGAATTACTCGAATAAAAGACCCATAAAGTGACAGATTTTTTGTACTATTCTGAAGGTTCAGGTTGTAGAAAAGTTTTTGAAATCAATAAAAAATCCTTCGGGTCCCTACTTTTTTTTCTCCCCATACTAACTTATTCGATGATGTTTTCCCTAAAACGGCATTTTTGAACTTTGGATCAAAATTGCGTTTTCTTCTGCAAGTTTAAAGATGATCATTATTTTTTTGGTGATAGACAAGTTATCTAAAACCCCAATTAAGAAAAAAAAAATAATACAAAAAAAGTAAAAAAATTAAAACCAATGCTAGGTAATTGTTCCCAAAAAAATTTTAAAAGCCTCATAACTTCTAAACGTCAAAAAATCGTTGAACATACATGGGGGTGATTCGAGTACCTCTAGAGGTGCTCTATCTCTGTACTTCCGCTTGACACAATTTTTTGGGACACCCTGTATAATATATGAGTAAAATGGGAGAGTCAAAGGCACCAGAGTTTCCAACTTTATTTTTTCTTTTAAAGCTACACCCAACAGCTCAGCAAAGTTTGTGTCACACTAGACTCTTTTAGCACAAATATTTAGTGGAAATTCTATGTGAAAGTTTATGTACTCAAGCTTAGCTTCAGGCACTTCTTAGCTCTTGGAAAAAAATATGCAAGCTCTAAGCAAACAGCCGTATCCTTTATCGCTCAATTTCAAACCGCTGACAGAATTGAGATGCTAAAGTAACAATGAAGAAATCCAACCGGCTTGTTTCGGCGACCGTAATGTGACAATAGATAAAGGTGAGAGGATATTTCGTTCTCCTTGGAAAATGAGAACAATACAAAAATACTGTCGCGGAAATTAAAAGGAGAAACAAAAGCAAATTGCCCGTGAAAGAGGGTGAGAAGATGCGGCAAATAAATTACACAGAAGATCAGCTCAGTACAAAGCGGGACGAATAGCTAGTCGGTCTTGAGTGCGCGAAATAGCCCTTCACAAATAATATGGCAAAGCAAAAGGACTAAACTGGTTTCTAAGCACTATTAATTTTATGTAAGTAATAGACTTCGCATTTTGCATCTCTTTTCGCCACTAGACGGAAAGAGAAAGCAAGGAAGACCGAAAAAAAGATGGAGAGATATTTTCTCTCAAAGATGTGGGCCTAGTTGGATGCCTAAGGCGAGAGAAAGGCACCTATGGAGGTAATTAGGGGAGGCCTACGCCGCTGAGGCGACTATCTTTAAAAACATTTTAAAAAAAGGTTTAAATTATATTATTAATATTTTTAACTAGCATAATAAGTAGCATACACGTTTATATTTTTTTGGTAGAATTTAAGGCTTTTTTACTTTTACTTTAATAAATTTCGCAATAGTATTTTCCTGTAAACGTGTTTCACACTGAACAATAATTTAGAATAAGTTTAACAAATGTAATGTGAAAATTAATAGAGTCTAAATAAATAGTCCTTTATTAAATTTGTGTTAAATAGTAAATTAGAAAGCACATTTTATACTTCTAGACCTGCCTAGGTACCGTAAATTCAGTGCGTCATCTGTCAGTAGTGTTAAAGTTTTATTAAGTTAAATGTTGCTATTATAAGCTTTAAGTACACTGCCTAGTTTTGTTCAGTAGATAAAGCAAAACACAATACCTGCATAACAAACTAAGAGGCAGCTTGCTTACTAAGGGATGGGGATGATAAATACGTAAGTTTTGAAGGATAGGAAAGACAATGCAACATGTGATTTGGGGTCCGGTACGTAGTGGCGAATGACGCTGGAGCGACAAACGCTGTGGCGAAAAACTTTCAGCTTGGTACGCTGGGGCGAAGAATCATTGAAGCGAAATCCATGAAGTCGAATAACACCGCAGCGAAACACGTTGTGGCGAAAAACTTTCAGAGCGTGGTGCGCTGGGGCGAAGGCTTGGGTGACAACTCGCACGCAATAAATCTCGCACTAGTGCGAGTTGACACTCCGAAAAAACACTAAGGGTCAACTCGCACACATATTAGTGCGAGTTATCGCCATCAAAAATCACTAGGGGTCAACTCGCACACCTTGTGGTAAGTGGCAAATATGTAATCACATATCACATATTCAACTGGGTATCGAACTTGGACCTACGTCTAAGCTCTATGTAGAGTCGTAGAGTCTGTGTACTCTTTATTGATTGATGAACTCTTTATCACCTCTATACGGACTCTATCACTCTACATTGATTGAATCGACTCTACGTTGGTTGAATTGACTCTAGCTACATTGAATCGACTCTACATTGACTCTACCACTCTCTAGATCGATTGAATCGACTCTACATTGACTCTATCACTCTCTTAATTGATTGAATCGACTCTAATTGACTCTATCTATGTAGAGAGTGATAGAGTCAATGTAGAGTCGATGCAATCAATGTAGAGTCGATTCAATCAGTGTAGAGTATATTTAATCAATGTAGATTAAATCAATGTACATTGATTGAACAGACTCTATAGTGATTAAATCGACTCTAAATTGACTGAATCGACTCTACATTGATTGAATTGACTCAAGATTAATTAAATCAACTATACATTGATTGAATCGACTCTACATTGACTCTATCACTCTCTGCATTTATTGAATCGACTCTACATTGACTCTAACACTCTCTACATAGATTGAATTGACTCTACATTGACTCTATCACTCTCTACATTGATTGGTCAATGTAGAGGCGATTCAATCAGTGTAGAGAGTGATAGAGTCAATGTAGAGTCGATGCAATCAATGTAGAGTCGATTCAATCAGTGTAGAGTATATTTAATCAATGTAGTGTCGATTCAATCAATGTAGAGTCGATTCAATCAATTTCGAGAGTGATAGAGTCAATGTAGAGTCGATTCAATTATGAGGGCGTTAGAGCACCATTTTCCCATACTTTTTTTAATTTTTATTTATTTTTGCATATAAAGTATTTAAAATTATAAATTACATGCCAACCGCTGAAACCTGTAAGGTTTATGTGCGGTTGGTTGAGTTAGCTGGCTTAATTTTAATTTAAAGATTTAGCACGGATTAGTGCTTTATAAAAACAAAAAGATATTGACTTAGTACCTAGGTACATAATATAAATTTCTATGGGACGCCGTTCTTCGTACAAACGTAGTTCCGGTTTCATTTCTAAACTACAGGCTGGATTTTGCTGAAACTTGGTTTATATCAGTAGATGACCAATATGGAGGTGTGCAAATAGTTTTTTATAATAAAAAAATAGCAAAAAGAAATTAGAGCGTTGCGTTTTTCGCGCCGAAAAAGGGGTTACTTTAAGCTGTTATTTACTTACATTATTACCCTGTCTATTGGAGTCTAACTACCTTGGGAACATCAATAATGTGTTGTACCTACTTGTCAGAAATGAAAAAGATTTTTGAAATACCTACCTCATAAAATGTAGAAATGGCAGCTGAACTACGAAAAAATTTGGGAAAATCTGGCGGCACGGTAGTGCCCCCGCCAGGTCGAGCGCGAAGCAAACACTGCCGTACCATCCTTTACTGGAACCATTTCGCCGCATTTTCAGGCCCCTATTTGAGAACCTCTGGATAAGACCAGAACGCAGACATTTTCGTCATCCAGTAAGCTATAATCACATACATAAAATCCAAAATTTCAAGTCTGTAGGTCATTTAGTTCCGAAGTTAAGCGAAAGCAAAGTTTCGCATTTATGACACTCACTCACTCACTCACTCATGATCATCAAAATAGAACTACCTAGTACTTCCCATAAACTCAGAGAGCTGAAATTTGGTACAGAGTTAGGGTTTAATGGCAAAATAAAGGGAAAACTATAAAAACTAGGATAATCGAAGATCTGGACTACCTGGTGACCCTGATTAGAAAACATAAGAGCCCAACTAAACTATCAGAGATCGACCTTTACAAAAAATATTCAACTTGGTGGGCCGCTTCATTTGATGTCAAAAATCGAAGGTCTGAAGTATCTGATGAAGAACCCTCAGCTGGTACCAGCTTTATTAGAGACTAGCTGACCCGGTGAACTTCGTATCACCTGAATTAGTTTGACTCTCGGCGTCAAAAATAACGATTCCAATACAAAATGACCAATTTTTATTTCTTCCGTTTTTCAGCTAATCCTTTAACTTTTCCCATATTTCTTTGCTTTTAAACCTACCCTGAAATATCGTGAACTAAACAGAACAGTAAATATGGAAATCGGTCAAGCTGTTTTAGCGAGACTAATGCACGGCGATTCATTTTTATATATATAAAAGAATATAGAAGAAGAAGAAGAAGATATGGTAATGCCCCTTCTACTATTGGTACATAAAAAAATCGACTGTCATTGCAAAAATCCAGCGTAGTGGGACACATCTTCTAGGGGTAATTTAATCTAGCCTATAGCGTCCCACTGCTGGGCGAATGCCTCCCCTTCTGCTTTTAATACGCATATAAATAAAATGAAAAGAACTGGCTTTTATACTTATACTTACAATTTAACAAGAAGAAATAGTCAAACGATTAACTTTATACTACTCGAACATTACACAAATTAAAAAACTGTGTCAATTAAGAAAATCTAATAAAATTAATCAATATGCCCACGTTTCTACAAAAAGAAGTGAAATCCCAGCACTGGAGCACCTGGTTTTGTACCCTTGTGTACCCTTCAACGGCCAAATCTCACAACATTAACTATAATAATAAAGAAATCGTAGTAAGGAACCTTAGACTTGGCACGACATTGTCTAGATTTCATTACTTTTTAGAGATAAACAAGCAGCTCCATCGAGACCTGGCTCGTTTTTTACAGAATGTTTTTGGTGGGAAAGATCTATTTATTACATTACAACTACAACTAGATACTCGCGAAAGGACACGAATACACGTAGACTCATACAGCCGCATTGCCTCTCACTTTTCCCGCGCCCCGTCTCGCTTTGGGTCAAACAGCTATAGAAAACAGTGTTTCACGCGCTTGGCCGTCACTGAGTTCCCACGGTCCTGAAGGGGCCTCTTAATGTAGAGAGTGATAGTGTCAATGTAGAGTCGACCCCTAGTGTTTTTCCGGAGTGTCAACTCGCACTAGTGCGAGATTTTTTGCGAGCGAGTTGTCACCCAAGCATTCACCCCAGCGTACCACGCTCTGAAAGTTTTTCGCCACAACGTGTTTCGCTGCGGTGTTATTCGACTTCAAGTATTTCGCTTCAATGATTCTTCGCCCCAGCGTTTGTCGCTCCAGCGTCATTCGCCACTACGTACGGGACCGATTTTTTGTGTTAAAAAAAAAAAGGTATTTAAAAGGCGTGTCTTATGTTTAGTTTACTATCTATACAGCCCATAAATGTCACCCAGTTTACCAAGTACTTATCTAAGCACAATTTGATTGTAGGAACTACATTGTATGTATATTATCATCTTACAAAGCTTTGTAGTCGTAGGACTTCTGCAGTAAGTGATTGTATTGTGTGGTAGAGGTCACCGCAGGCGCTCGGCCCTATTTGTTCTAATGACGACTGCTTTCCGGCGCCCTCGCTGCTACTTTTTATTTTTGTATGAACCTTGCTTTTTTCAATCACTCAGGCAAGAGACATCTTTACATTCATTTATAAAAGAGAAATTGCCATCTTTTCTGGAGTACCCATAAATAAACGATTCTGATGAAGCCGATTGAAGAGTAATGAAAAGTAGTAATGTTTCAAAGCTTTGAGAGAGCATTTAAGGCGCTGGGCATAGTAAAACAGCCCGCGCGCAAAAAAAATGCACAAAATCGATTCCTGTATCAAATACACAAAAAAAAACTAAAATATTCACATATCAAACCCTAGAATTAGGTGAGAGCTATCTAAAACAGCCAGTTTTCTACATAGAGGACCGCTTTTAACCGTACGACAATTTTCGTTCGTCCGCTGCGCAATTAACCTAAAAGCCTGTCAGTGACGCAAATTTAATGAACTTAAAATAAAGTGAATTGTCTTATCTTATTTGTCTTACCCTTCGTCAAGTAAACGAGAGAGATAGGTAAAAATGTTTAGAGCATCAATGGTATACAATGTCCCATGTAACCACCATTAAATTAGTAGTTAAACTATTTACCCTCAAAAAGAACTTTTTCTCAACAAAAAAAACATACGTAGATGTTACTATGAGGATGCAATTTGGTTCGACAAGATATAGGTACCTATACCAGGGCGAATTTTTGAGACGGGGCAGTAAGGGCAGGTACTTAACCGTTATAGTTTGTAGGGTTCACCCTATCCTTGTATGTGTTAGGTGTAAATACCTACATGTGGTGTTACGAAACTCACGGTTGCACAGTTGAGGCTCCAGTTTCCTAGGATAGCACTGCAATACTCATGATTACGGGCATCACATTCACATTTGCATTTTCACCTTCACACGCACTTTTATACAGGGTGTTAAAAGACCGCCAACAGACCCGAAAACCACGCATAATAGACACCAAAACAAAGTACTTTTTCGATAAATTATTGCTGGGAAATGATTTTGGTTTTTTAGGTTATAATTTTGAAAAATATTTTATCACGCAATGGACGTGTAACGCACAGAAGTAGTACTGCGCAAGCGTATGTATCAGATTATGTTACTTAGGCTTGAAGTGCCGATGTTTAGAATACATTGCGGGTTGCAATTTTAACGTTGTTTTTTGTAAGAAATATTCATAATTTTGATATGGCTTCTTAAGACGGTATGTTAAGAACTAGATACTGAATACATTTGTGCAAAAAAAAAGTTTTGAAAAGTCCAACTTTGAACCTCATTATCTCGGAAACCGTTGATTTCCCAGGCATAGTTCTTTGGGAAAAAACGTTCCTTATGATGAGGACAATACGTGGTTTCCCGCTTTGTTGGCGGTCTTTTAACACCCTGTATACATTTATGTATCCTCATGCATCTACACTACAGCCACTTCACTTCATTGAAACTGTTATTATAATATTGAACTATAGTAATTTACTAATATTGTAGACATAAAATAGAAAATCATTTAATAATTGTTTGGAATTACTATTTATTTTGAAATTGTATTCAAATTGTGACAAACATAGGCAACTTTTCTTAATTTATGTCATAAAAACCTTTATGGAGCCGGTCGGAGATCCTAAACTAGTTGGAGCACTTATGTCGGCAAGGCGATCAGCAAAAAAAGACGGAGGCAAGATTTTTGAATTCAAAATCTACAAAAAGAACAAAATCGTTCTTACTAGGTTTCCTTATCGATCCAAAAACAACAAGGGTCAGTTTTCTCTTCGGCACCATCCAAAAGAGAAATATAGGTCAGATTCCCGGGCCAAGCAGGCCCAGGAAATACTGAGAAAAGACCGCGAAGATTCGAAAATACATTCGAAGCCTGAGGCCATCCAAAAGACCTACTACTTCGTCTGAAGGACTTCAAGCGGCGGGCTAGCCTTGAAAGCCCTTGCTCTACGAAATCACCTTCAAGACTTCAGCCTCATCTTCAAGCGGCGGGCCAGCCTTCAAAGCCCTAGCTCAACGAACATCATCTTCAAAGCTTCAACCTCACCTTCAAGCGGCGGGCCAGCCTCGAAAGCCCTCGCTCACGGAACCGGAAACCTCGATCTTGGCCTCAACCGGCGTCCGCTAAGCCCCGGAAAACCGATGACGCCCGAAGAGCTCCAAATCCTCCGAACCGGTCTTTAGATAGGCTTTCTTACTTTTACTTAGTCACGTAGGTCCTAGTCAACTCTGTCAAATAAATTACCCACTTCTTATCTCTTTTCTTTCCTTTCCTATATTTTTACTTACTCCTATCTAAAAATTGTTTCAGTCACAGAGCGATTACTTCACAGTAACCCCTGTAACGTGACAAGTTACAGGAAAACTTTCCTAGGAGACTATCCATAACTTTTTGAGATGTTATGAACTGCATTCACAGATTAAAAAGAGATCTCCTCAAATTACCAAAATTTTGTTTTAATGCCAGTCGGTCGAACCTTTTTTATGTAGGGATTAAATCAAAAGACTCAAGAGCCAAGTTAGGTTTGAGTACTGAAAATTACAGAAATCTTCCCCAAATCAGAAAACTTTTCCCCAAACATTTTTTACGAAAAAAATCCTATTGAATTTTAGCCCCAAAAATGTGGAGTGGATATGCTTGAATGTTTTTTATTGTTCTTTTTTTTTCGAATATAAGGATGAAACAAAAGAAAAAAATAAAAAAATTATACAGGGTGCCCTTGCTGCTCCGCCGAAAATATTCACTCTGTCTAAATTAAAATATTTATCTAAGATTTTTTTTTTGTTTCACCCCTCGAGCTAAGAAAAAAACAATCATAAAGACCATAATGCACGATGGTCCGACGACATCGAGGCCGCAGCAGGCTCAACATGGACCACAATAGCTGAAGACCGGCTAGAATGGCAGAAGAATGAAGGGGCATATGTCCAGCAGTGGACAAATACATGCTGAAGAAGAAGAAGAGAAAGAACATAATATAACTAACAACAAAAAAATATATCATTTCTATTCCACATTAGAGCCAAAAATACTACAGAATATCAGGACTGAGAATAGATGAAATAAAATACCCCTTTTAAATACATATTTTTATTTTTTCTGGAATCAAGTGTCAAATGTTGTAGGTATCCTAATAAAATCTTGCTTGACTAAATACGCCAATTTTTTAGACAACTTCTCAAGGATGGTATCATATTTTTTTAAAGATGGTGTGTATAAGTTCGCAAAAATATTGTTTAAACTAAGTCTCCATCCAACTTTTTTTCGTTTTGTCAACTGAAGGGGTAAATTGTTTGATTTATCTGTGCAATTCTATATCATGGTTATTAAGGATTATGTGAAAACAAAAACAACAAAAAAAAATGAAAAATGCGTCCACAGTAATATGTCGTCTATCTAGGGTGACTATTTTCAAAATCTACAAAGAAATGCAATTTCTGAAAGAAGCGGCCACGACTTTTTATTTATTTTTCCTAGTATCGTTATGACCTACTTTTTCACCCTTTTCAATTAGGGGACACCCTGTATACAGGGTACTAAAAGACCGCCGACCGATCCGAAAGGCACGCAGACTAAGTACCTTTTCTACTAAGTACTTTTTTCATAAATTATTGCTGTGAAATGATTTAGGTCTTTAGGTTATAATTTTCTAAAATATTTTACCACGCAATGGACGTGTAACCCAGAGAAGTCATAATCATATTTATTTCGTAAGTGTTGACATACATTTTGATACATTCATGCTACTTATGTTCGATGTGCCGTTGGTTATACATTGCTGGTTGCAATTTTATAAGTAGGTACCTACTCGAACGGAACACATTTCTGCCAAAAAATCCTACTTTTAACCTCTTTTCGGAAACCGTTGATTTCCCAGGGATAGTTCCTTCGACAAGAATGTTCGTTGTGATGAGGGCAATACCGACAATACGTGGTTTCCCGCTTTGTTGGCGATCTTTTAACATTCTGTATACAAGATTAGCTCGTTTCAAGTAATAGGATAGGATTGTACAATGCTATGAACATTCGCAAGTGCACAAAAAAACACATTTTGGAGTGGAGTTGCTGACTCCACCCTGCCTCTTACTTTCTGTTTGTAAATTTAAAAAAACACTTTTTTTTAGTCTGCAACCAGTTTGCTCGCGGCGTGTGGTCTATGCTGGGCGCAGTGACTCCCGACTCGTTTGACACGCTGCATTCCTACACCAACACCTTCCAGATGCCTTTCGTCACACCATGGTTCCCGGAGAAGGTTAGTGAAACCATAAAAGACAGTGATAGCAGTCAAGGGAAATTGCCAGCTCATTTTCCGACAAGCGGAACTGCTGCCCCGCCGCCGCTAAAATAGATTCCGTAGCATCTTGATCCGTTGCAGATTTGAGTAAAAACAGACAACATGCTCGACTGGATCGAGGCAATCGCTGTCTGCTTTTGTAGGAACGAAAATAGAGCTGAATTTCCCATTTTCTAAGATACCTGCAAGTTTCAAAGCTCCAAGTTGAAGAAGAAGTTACCCTCAAATACTTGCACGTAATTTATGTCGTATGAACTGGACGTATGTACATACATAACTACTTCGTTGTTAGGTATGGCTACGTTATTCTATGAGTCGTAAGGGTACTACAAACCAACTACTACTAAAATCCAAATTATGCAATATATTTTTTACCTGAAATAATAGTGTAGAGGACGCACTTTGTAAGCATCGTTACCGACCTAAAGTCTAATTCTTCATTCAAGATAGTATACTGACGTTTACGGTGTGACCAGTCTCCGGTGAAATTTAAATAGTGTGGTGACAAAAAGTTTGACATGAATCGAATTGCGTAATCGATATAATCGATTTATAGGCCGATTGATGAAAAGCTTATTATATGAAACTAACTAAAAACTTATTAATTAGTAATGAGAAAGTGTGTTTTGGTCCACTTTTTTTGAGGAATGCGTTAAAAATTGTGTTTTTTAAATGATCTATGGAAATATTGCGTTCCGAACGTTTTTTTTCCGTCCAGAATTCCTGACGCACGGGCTACCATGCGGAATTTCGTATTTCGCTTTTTTTTGTGACTGAGCTGAATCGAATCAGTGGAATGCATCACTATTACAATAAATACGGCAACATTATTTTGCAAAGTGACAGTTAGCATCTGTCAGTTTACTATCCTGAATAAAGAATTAGACTTTATACTTAATTATCGTACAAATTCCGAAGTGCCTTTGTCAGATTCGGAATAAAATAACCGATGAGAAGTAGACATAAGTCCAAGTAGGTACGGTAAGTAAGGTATTTGTAGGTAGATATGCGAATTTTAGCAAATAAAAATCTGACCAAATAAATAAATCAACCTTAATTTTCGGTCCAGCTTCCGAGAAGCAAAATGCAATCCTTTATTTTTACGGCGTGCGGGCAGACACTCAGTGCGGAGTTTGATGGATATAAATGGAACCCCTCTGTCTTTCAGACATCTGCACTCAGTGGCAGTGGATTTTTTCGCTTACCTTGGTTAATTATATGCTCGTCTCTGAAAAAGCTGGATCGAATATATTTTCAGCACAAGTTATAATGAGGCTTGAAGAGAGTTCATATGAGCGTATACTGTTAAATAATTAATAAAAAGAACCAATTTTAGGGCAAAATTTACAAGAGGCTCTATTTATAAATATGGAAGCTTAAAAAAGGTAATTGAGATAATTATACCTAACCATCATAACAAAGTACATTGTTTTATTTAAATAAACGTGTAATAGATCTACAAAAAACTAGGTTCTAGCTACAAAAAAGTAGCTAAGTACTTATTAGTAGATAGTAATAGTAGACTTTTTTTGACAGTTGATCATAATTATTATGAATTTAGATTTGACGTTCCACGTAAATAATTTGTTTATTGCATATTGAATAAAAACATAAAAACATAAAAACGAGTTCATCGCACATCTCGCAATCGAGTAATTATTGTTCTAACTTAATTTGCAGCCCCTTGTGCACTGCGTTAAAATAAACCTTAGTGGTGATTCCATAAAAAACACACGAAGGCTTTTCATGAACGCATTGCGATTTCGGAGTTGTATTTTTTAAAGTTCCAACGTTTTCCTACATATTGCTGCTTAAATGCAAAATATATTTTTATTTTCCTGACCTGGGGTGACATGAAAGAAGCCTTTCGCCATACCTACACACCTACTATCTATGGACACTACCTCCCCCGTCCTGTGTGTGAGCGACCACCCCGAGCTTATTGCTCAGTGTTCTCACGTATAATGGCAGCGTAATTTTGCGTTAATACAATGGAAATATTATTAACTTCGATTACCTCGATTGCACTACAAATTACCATTGCACCGAGTAGCTTTACAACACACTCGTGCAAACTTTTCGAGGGAAACGTTTGCGATAGGTACCAAAAAACTTGTTTCCAGTTTAGGTATATGTTATAATCCAAAAAATAACTTTAGGTAAATATGCATCCGATTATTCGATCACTGGTTATAATTTCATATTTGCCTAATTACAAAAATAATTAAATGCATGGCTAATAAATCATTGTACCTGTTATGTGTGACGCTGAACTCGCTGCTAAAAAGTAGTTAGAAGTATTGTTCATCCAAAGGTTGTTTGGAAGAGGTCGCTCTTTGCGATTTTGAGACAATTCTTGTAAAAAAAATTTTGGTGTACAATAATAGTAGCTACGAGTAGTAAGAAATTACTCGTAAAAGCATGCTCTACATAATTTTTCATATTGAATTTCATCTATATTGCCGTAGCTAATAATTTTATTGGCATCTTTTCGGGGGGATTACATTTTACACATTGATTAAAATCCATTTCAGACTGATGGTTGGCACACAAAAAAAAACAGTAGGTACCAATAAACCTGTAACCAACGGAGTAAAACTTACTCAAACGCCGGTTTTCGAAATGTAGAATTGAATGATAGCGATTTAATTACCGCCACTGTAGATAAACAAACTCCTTTGACAGGGCGCAGCAGCACCAACACTAAAGAGCGTAGCGTCCATCGGCCGTTCCCTGGGGTCGAATTTATGTTTAATTAACATAACTCCTGTGTCGACTGTAGATTTTCCTTAACTAAATAGCCTCTCATACAGATAAATTTGCACTGAGAATGCCGTAATGTCATTAAAATAGCCGATGAAGTTAGGTATTATTGAAAGGCTGGATTGGTTCCCTAATCTTCCGCAAATTCCAGACGCCAAAATTGCGATAGGGAATAGTATACTAACTTCAAGGTTTGGTAATCGACTGCCTTGCTTGAGTGATATTTTAATGTTCATTCTAAAGTTTGTAATGAGAGAATGATTGCTTCTTGCAAACTATTTTGCAAAGTGTGAAGTTGGGCGAGGCAGTGGGTAGATGAAAATGTAGCGTAGAAACTAGCTCCGAGAAGCCGGGCGTAACTCATTTTTAAATATTGTATAGTGTCATGATTTATAAAGCTAGTGAACGTTTCAGACAAGATGAATCAATATTCCATGCATTGAACAAATGAACATGCCTCTGCAATCAGATTATTGACTTGTTTTCTTGCTAACGGATGAATGATGCGTGAACATACTTAAGAACTTGTAACGTAAGTCTTAAGTAATTAATACCCGTCTGTTTCAAGTTTGACGCCCCGCGCATGTTCTTACTACACCGGGATACCGGGAATCAGAATCCACTTTTTAGTACAAAACAGTTTTTCAACATATAGCTCTAAATCGCTCAAAGTTACTAGTCATCAATATCGGTCTCTTTTCCAGAAAATAATTTAAAGAAATATTGTTTTTTTGATAAGAGCTATTTTCCCGCAAATAAACTGGGATTTTGGACTAGCAACTGTGCGGATTTTTTTTACAGAATAAGCACACTGATTACAAACGCAGTCCCCGGATAATGGCACTAGAGCAAACCTAGATAATGGCATTAGAGCAAACCTTATTTTTTTGTATTCTGGAACATTTAGATTAAGACATTTATTTTTTCGATAAATTATTGTTACATGAGCTAGGACGGACCGAAAATAAAAAAAGCCTATTTCAAAACTGCGGCAAAAGACGTCTGGTAAACCTAATTAACAACTTTAAGTTAAAAAAAGACAGTCCGGCATCAAGTAGTTTCTTGTTATACGAGGGCTACACTGAAAGTTTTTAAAACTGACCACTTGTAAACAATATAATAAAAAAGTAAGTTTAAATTTCGAAAATGGAACTCTTTGCCTATATTGTTGAGTATGTATTTTATTCATTAGTCATTTGTTTTATAGGTCAGTCAAATAAAAAAAAATCCAGGAATTAATTTCCAGAAAGCTGGATATCATTTTAATACCTTCATTTGGCCCTTAATGCGTGTAATCTGAGTTTGCACCGTCCCACGAGGTGAGCTTAACTTTCCGGGGCCAAAAAACCGCGAAATTTTCGCACTTTTTCAGTTTTGTGCTTGTAGCTCGGAAACGGTACGTTGGACTGAAAATATCGTTATTGCAATATTAAAGAGGGTTAAATTTTGCGTCAAATGGTTATCTAAAACTTCAAATTAGGTTTATTGGTATGGCCGAAATCAAAAGTTGTGAACGGGGTGCCTAATTTTTTTATTTAGGTGCAAATTTACATTTTGCGACTTTCAAGACCATATTTCTTTGAAACTGATACTCCCATTGAAAAACCCATAATGCGTTAACCCTCAAAATGCGTTAAATGTAGACCTCACACCTCATATTTACGGAAAATGCGCCACTTAAGGGGACTTGCAAAAAAAAAAAACGATTTTGAATTGATGCAAAATTTAGTCTTACAAAATGACTGAATTTGAAAGTTGAGGTGTCTATATTATGTATAATGTGAAATTTTTAATAGGAGTGTCAGTTTCAAAGAAATGTGTACTTGAAAGTCGCAAAATGTAAATTTGCACGTAAAAAATAAAAAAAATACCCGGTTCACAACTTTTGATTTCGGCTATGCCACTAAACCTAATTTGAAGTTTTAGATAATCATTCGACGCAAAATTTAACCCTCTTTAATATTGCAATACGATATTTTCAGTCCAACGTACCGTTTCCGAGCTACAAGCACAAAGCTGAAAAAAGTGCGAAAATTTCGCGGTTTTTTGGCCCCCAAAAGTTGAGCTCACCTCCTGGGATGGTGAAAACTCAGATTACACGCATTTAGGACCAAATGAAGGTATTAAAATGATATCCAGCTTTCTGGAAATGAATTCCTTAAAACGACTTTTTTTAATTTAATTTCCTTCGCCTATTGTGATTTGGCGGCAAATTGAAAATTGTCTGTGTCACGTTATAATGAAATTAACGCGAGAAAATTTTCGTGCAATGATTTTTTATGACTTTCGATGTCGTTTTAGTCAACAAAAAAGTTATGGTAGACTTCGATTGGCCTTTCACGATGAGCCCCATCTCGTGCCATTGTTTACAACTGGTTTAATGAGTTTAAACGTGGTCGCACTAATCTCACGGATGATCCGCGTGAGGGACGGCCTTCTACGGCGACGACTGAAGATAACATCAATGTTATGCGGCGTATGATAGAGACTGACAAAAAGGTGACCTATCAGCAGATTCGGACAAGCTTAGGCATCGGTATGAGTCAAGTGCACAAAATCCTTCATGAACATTTAGGGGTCAGGAAGCTTTGTGCCCGGTGGATACCTCATAATTTGACCGAGGCTCAAAAACTCCATAGTGTTAATTGGTGCCGAAAAATGCTGCAAAATTTTTACGGAGGTGATTCAAATACTGTGTTCGTCATACTGACGGGTGACGAAAGCTGGATTTACTGTTATGATCCCGAAACTAAAAGACAGTCTGCTCAGTTCTAAGAACTTTCAGTTTGACCCTCGTATCAGTTATGTTTTTTTAGTACCAATTTTGAGAGAGAAAATTGGTAATCGAGTTATGTGTAGATTTTCTTCAGGTTGTCCCTTTAGCTCAGTATTTGCGCACGGGAGACAGCCACAGATTTTCAACAGATTTGTCTGTACTACTTATACGCTGGCTCTAAGGGTGGTTGTACTTTCGCCACATAGGAAATTCATCATATTTTTCCGGTTATGTCCTAAGTTTCCATACCAAAAAATGCATACCGGTACTTTATGCAAAATTAAAGTAAAATGTACACTTGTGACGAATTCACAATGACCATTAAGTAATTCGTCACAAATTCACAATACAACGCATAATACACAACCATAAAGTTTTATTGGTTTTTAACAAATTAATAGTAGCTTTTTTCCAACCTAGGTAATTCCTCCATCATCTGGGCTGATTGATCATGCTGTAAGCATGAGGCCTGACTACCACAAAGCCGTCGTCGATACCATACTGCACTACGGGTGGAAGGAGATTATATATGTCTACGATTCGCATGATGGTAAGTGCTCGACCTCCGAATAGACTAGCTAGACTCACTTGGCAGTCCCTTAATACTCTATAGTATCCAGCGAACCAAATCTAAACAATCCGTGGATACTATAGTATCCAACGTGAAAAGTTCATGCCGGTTCTTATTTCCGACAGCGACCATAGACAATATTTTCTTTTTAAAACCGAAGTATGCTTACGCTTCAATTAAATGGTAAAGTTCGGTTCCCAGGGCATTTTTTCTGTGAAGAAAAAAAATATTGGAAAAAACAGCTAAAACAGCTGAGTCCGTGAAGTAAGTTTGTAATAGGTTTTAGGTATGTTTTTATCATTAATTAATTATGCGTGTTAAACCCGTACTTACAGTGGCTTTCATATTACCTAGGTATGTACGAGTATGATTATTTCTAGCTGAGTCATCGTTAATACCATAAAAAAACGCTTGCTGATGTGTCAAGCTAAAAAAAACTTTTTTTTTTTTAGTTCTTTGCGTCATTGAACATTAATATCCTCAATTTAAAGATTAGGATTTAATCCAATCAAAAGCACAAGTTACTCAGCTCTACAGCAATATTTATTTCTATTTCGTAATGTTTATTTCGTATACATAGTGAGCGAGATATTAGCATTTATTTGCCGCGGCAATCGATAAGCAAAAAGGATCCTCACCCTTTCTGATCTAGCAGCCAGACTGATGACGCCCTCTCGGCTCACGCGCTGGACTGTCAAGTGGTTCGTCATAATTCAATATCCCAAAGGCTATAATGCCTATTGGATTGGCAAATGCTGCATACTCGTACAATGCTAATAGCGTGGTGTAGCTGGTTAAGCAAAACACATAATCCATTCGATTTGCTCGGAGTCTCGATGTATCAGTCATGCTACACATTTCCAAAGACTGTTACGTGATAGATAACAATTATACCTAATACCTAATGGCTCAATCCCAATGCTAGTTTGTATCAATAGGTAGGTAGGTATACCTCCCATGATACCGACGCCCGCGGCCCGAGTAGAAGTTTTGAATAAGTCGAAATTTATAAGTACCTAGACATTATTTCTAGGGGTAAAAACCTGCCAATGCTGTTACTTCCGGTCCTATAATCATCTCGATATCTAGCAAAAAAGAAATAAGAAATAAGTAAAAAAACACTTTCTTTTTCATGAATAGTAAATTGTGATTTCCCTAAACCCTCAGCTGAAACTGTGTCAAATTTACACAATTGTTTAAAAAAATACATTATCCTGTCTTCGTCCTCGAGATTTATCTTGACCATGTAGTAGCCCTGCTACGCACACACCCATCGCACAAGTCTTTACAGTTGTAGGAGTAAAGAGAAAAAAAGGTTATCTCTTTCCCTCCATACAACCTACCTGGCCCAGCTAACCCGCTCGGACCTCATTCTTGTCCGTGCGCGCACGGCGACAGCACAAGTTTGAGTTTTTCCCTTCGAGGTGTTTTTTGTTTTGTGAAAATGCCGAAACGTCGACACGAAGAGTCGAAGGAAGAAAGATGGTCGAGAAAGATGAAAAAATACGAGTTGAAATTACAAGAAGGTCAACGGAAGAATAGTCGACGGTCTTGCTCTAGTGATGATGAGGATGTGCACAATCAAGGTTATTATTACCCTGTTTTTGCAAACAGTTCACCCGTTGTATTCTTCGGGTGAATTATTATTATTTAAATAATTTTTTAATCCCGTTGTATTCTTCGGGATATTTTTTGCTACGAATTCGTAAGCAAGTAAAACGTAATTGTATTACGTAAACAGCTAAGCTGACGATAATTCGCGCCAAGCTAACTGTTTTTTCCTGTAATATAACAGGCGCGTAATTTTACTGCTTTGCCGCCAAATACCCTCATCCGAGTGGTATATTTTTTCTGGCTTTGCTTTTACAGCATTTACATTTATTTCCAGAACATCCTATGAATTCCACTGACTTGGCATCCAACGATGAACCCGTGTGTGGAGAAGCAGTAGCGGTAGATGAGAGTATTCTCTTGGTGCCAGAAATACCTAACGACCTTCCGGAGGTTACCGAAATTACCGATGACTTTGACCCGGAATTGCTAAAAGCCCTAGGCGAGATTGAGGCTGATGCTGTTGAATATGGTGAAGATCTTCAAGCAGACATCGCTAAACGTTTTCAACAGATTTTAGAAAACGGTTTAAAAAAGGAAGCAAAGGAAGAGCTCAACAAGAAATACTTGTTTCCGAAAAATGTACCTCTTTCGAAGGCCCCTACTCTGAACCCGGAGATTGGCGCCATGTTGGCGGAGAGCTGCAAGCTCAGGGATAAACGCTTACAGAACAAGCAAGATCAACTTGGCAAGGCACTTTCTGTTTTAGGAAAGGCAATGACGGCCCTTTTGAAGAAAAGTCCCGATATTTCAGAAGTTGTTCGGACATTGAACGATGCAGGAAAGCTTATTTCAGACTCACACTTCGCCGAGACCGACACTCGTCAATCCATTATCATTCCCTTGGTTGATAAATCGTTGACTGAATCATTCAAAAGCCGCAAAAGAGATGGTTTTCTTTTTGGAGACAAATTAGGTGACCTGGTAAAAAATTCAAGAGGAATTAAGAAAACCAGCCAATTGATCCAAGCCACTACCTCCACGAGTTCCAATTTAAACTGGAGCCGCCCACCGTCTCAAGTACGCCTGCAGCGCGGCGGTGCTCAATCATACCAACGTCACGGTGGGCAACAGCGACCGACAAACTACCCTCGGCGAGCGCCCGCGCCGCGGCCAGCGAGACGCTACGGCCCCCCGCCGCCGCCGCCGCCGCCGCCACCGCCACAGCGGCGCCAGCCGGCCCAAGCGCAGGCACAGCGAGCGCCCCCTCCCGCCCGGCCACAAACTTAATTTTGCATTCCGAGGTAAATGTTGCACATGCTGGTCGACTACAGAGTTTTTTAGAGGCGTGGCAGTTAGTTACCGACGATGATTATATTTTACAAACAATATCAGGTTATTCAATTCCATTTACTACTATTCCGGTACAGTTACCAAGTGAATATCCCAGACGTACATACTCAGAGCACGAATCGAAAGCAATTACTAAGGAGTTACAGCACTTATTAGAAATAAAAGCTATAACAAAATGTAAACCCGTACATGACCAGTTTCTTTCTGATGTCTTCTTAGTTCCAAAAGCCGATGGCGGCATGCGTTTCATATTAAATCTTAAGAAATTAAATAAATTCATAAATACTCAACATTTTAAAATGGAAGACATCAGAACGGCGTCCAAACTTATGACCAAAGACTGTTACATGTGTAATATTGATCTCAAAGAAGCCTACTTGTTACTTCCTATTCACAGTACTCATAGAAGATACTTGCGCTTTTGTTTCTCCAATGAACTTTATGAGTTCATCGCCTTGCCTTTCGGCTTAAGTTCTGCGCCCTACATATTTACAAAAATTTTGCAACCAGTTATTACGCATTTAAGGTCACGCGGATTCAAGTCAGTACGGTACCTAGATGACCTACTTTTAATTGGAGATACAAAAAATGATTGTTCAGAAAATTTAAACCAAACTATTGACTGTCTAGAAAACCTGGGATTTATTATCAATTACAAAAAGAGCACTTTAGCACCAGACACATCATGCGTATTTTTGGGGTTTATTTTAAATTCAAAAACATTGACTTTACACCTACCGGATAGAAAAAGAATAAGAATTATGGGCCAATTAGATATGTTATTGTCAACCCAAAAAATTCGCATCCGTGATTTTGCTCGCGTTTTAGGATCGCTCACCGCGGCATGTCCCGCTGTTCCGTATGGGTGGTTGTATACAAAATCTCTGGAACGAGCTAGGTATTTAGCACTTTTAGATAGTAACGATAATTACGACGCCTTTATGATGATTCCAGATAGTCTGCGTGATGATCTGCTATGGTGGAAAAACAATATTACATTAGCGAGTAATCAAATCAGACAGTACAAATATGAGCTTGAGATTTATACCGATTCATCTACCACAGGCTGGGGAGCTGCTTGTAATGGTGAAAAAACTGGAGGCCCTTGGACCGATGTTGAACGCAATAATCACATAAACTATCTGGAGTTATTAGCTGTGTATTTTGGATTGAAATCATTCGCTGATAAAAAAAGTTACTGCGAAATCCTCTTACGTGTCGACAATACAACCGCCATTTCATATGTCAATAGAATGGGCGGAGTTCAATTCCCCCATTTAAACTATGTTGCAAACATGATTTGGAAATGGTGCGAGCAGAGGCATATTTTTCTTTTTGCGTCATACATCAAATCTGCATTGAATGTTGAAGCTGATGGTGAGTCTAGAAAAGTTAATGTCGACACGGAATGGGAATTGCAGCCACAATCGTTTTCAAGGATTGTACGGTGTTTAGGTAATCCAGATATTGATCTGTTTGCATCTCGAGTAAATGCAAAATGTCCGAAGTATATTTCTTGGAAAAGAGATCCCTATGCGTACAATATAGATGCTTTCACGATTGATTGGTCACCTTATTTTTTTTATGCGTTTCCGCCTTTCGCTTTAATTTTAAAAACACTTAATAAAATAATCAGCGATCAAGCGACTGGAATAGTAGTAGTACCTCAATGGCCATCACAGCCGTGGTACCCTCTGTTTATGTCACTTTCAGTGGGTGAAATGGTGATATTTCCTCCTAGTAAATATCTCCTCTCGTCTACTTTCAGGTCAATACACCCGCTGCATCGGCAACTTTCCCTGGCAGCGAGTGTGTTATCCGGGAAGGCTTTACTAGACAGGGCGTACCGGAATCAGCCGTAGACGTGATGCTCTCTTCATTATCACCAAGTACGAAAACCCAGTACTCTTCGGGCCTTAGGCAATGGTGGGATTATTGTCAAAATAACAAATGTGACTTTTATAACGTTAACATAAGTTCTTTGTTAGCTTTTCTTATGGAGTGTTTTCAATCGGGTTCCTCGTATGGAACCCTGAACAATAATAGATCTGCAATATCTTTAATTTCCACAAAAAGTATCGGCCAAGACGGAAGAGTCAAAAGATTTTTTAAAGGAATTTTCAAGTTAAAACCGGTTTTCCCACGTTATAGTGTAACTTGGAACCCTAATATTGTTCTTGACCACTTAGCCAATTTGTCAAATGATTCTATTAGCCTAGAAGTATTAACAAAAAAACTGGTCATGCTATTAGCTCTAGCGTCTGGGCAAAGGACGCAAACATTATCGCTTATAAAAATATCTAATATTAAGTATTATAACGATCGAATAGTTATCACAATATCAGATTTGATTAAAACTTCAGGCATCGGCCGAGCACAGCCTGTTTTAAATTTACCGTATTTTCTTGAGAAGCCAAGCATTTGCCCAGCCGCAACACTTCAAGTGTATTTTGCAACTACAGCGCCGTTAAGGCTAGGTGAAGACCGCCTGCTTTTAACCTTTAAGAAACCTCATAGGGCTGCTTCTTCTCAGACGATTGGGCGCTGGATGAAGCAGACCCTTAAGGATAGTGGTATAGATACTGCTATATTTGGTGCTCATAGCACCCGTCATGCTTCAACTTCAAATGCTTCTCGCTCCGGTATAAATGTTGATGTGATTAGGAAGGCTGCTGGTTGGTCTGATCAGTCAGCAGTCTTTGCCAACTTCTATAATAGACCAATAGTTGACACTAATACTAATCTTATGAGAGTAAGACAATAATTCTAATTTACTCTTAATCACTAGAATTATTACTTTATAATTTTATTTAATTTTTTTTAAAAGTCAAATAAAGTTGATTTTTATTTTTTGTTAACTGAATACATACAGTTTTTTTATTTGTTTCTCTACTTATCTTTATTATTATTTCCGACTTAATTTGCAAAATTGATGATAATTATCTCTGAACATCTACATGGTCAAGATAAATCTCGAGGACGAAGACAGGATAATTAGATAATCAAACGAACTTACCTGTAATGAAGTTCGATCTTAATTATCCTGTCTTCGTCGGAGAGATTTAGGGTCCCTCCCAGCCCTAAGTATTTTTTTCCCAGTTCAAATGTTGCTGCATTAGTTTATTAGGTATAATCTCTAAAAAGAATGAGGTCCGAGCGGGTTAGCTGGGCCAGGTAGGTTGTATGGAGGGAAAGAGATAACCTTTTTTTCTCTTTACTCCTACAACTGTAAAGACTTGTGCGATGGGTGTGTGCGTAGCAGGGCTACTACATGGTCAAGATAAATCTCTCCGACGAAGACAGGATAATTAAGATCGAACTTCATTACAGGTAAGTTCGTTTGATTATCTAATTATTCACGCAATGCTTCTTCAAAATAAAGAGGGGGTAATTCAGATTTAAAAACACACAAAAACAAATCACAAATTAAAATGAGTCAAAAGTACCGCGACACACCCGACACAAAGGTTCCTACGACGCTAGCAGCATTCCCCCGCTTCACCGCCAGGAAAATCCTCTGTGCCTCAGGTATTCCCCAGAACCCGGAACGGTAGTCATAGGCCCAGTTCCTCAGACGCCGACCAATTTTCCGTATAAAAGATCTGCCTTCCTCCGCCCATACACCCATGGTTTTCACAGCCAGTGGCACAAACAAATACAGTACTTATGGGCCTTCTGCCTAGCCGCCGCTTCAGCTGCGGCACCCGCAGTAGCCTGTTTGTCCGTTTTTTTTTTCAAATAAATAAATCTGTCAGGAAAGCATCTAAGCAAATAGGTTTCAAATAAAATAGCAAAACTGTCTAATTGAGGGTGTGTGTGGCACATAATGTAGTTGTGATTGTAGGGCTGATTCGTATCATGTCGCTGAAGTAGATATAGAGCGCGACCAAAATAGCGTAAGCTCAGCGAACTGGATATTTGGATAGAAGCAGTAAGTATTGCACTGAACAACATTGATTTAAAAGGTTTAAAAATCAGAGTGGAGAAAAAAGATTATACCAATAATCGCCTCGCAGACTGCCCACTCGGTCTCCTCGCTCTTTATCGTTTTTCTTTACAGCGGGTAACGGCAGTTTTATAAATCGTAAATTGTACAGTTCGCTAGGGATTACAACGGGGTGGTGGCTCCGCTGATAATAAAAATGTCGACACAAAGGAGATTGCGCTCGACTCGGCGAGGGGTTAGCTCCGGCTGCAACTGTGCGGCGAATAAGGTGTCTGGGTGTCGGGCTTAAAATATCTTTGCTCAAGAGCTCCAATCATTTGGTGGAAAAAAAATTTAACCATCATAAAACATTTTTTTTTAGTTGGCCTTGATGTTAGTGTCCTACTGCTGGGCAAAGGCCTCCCCCCTCCTGTCTTCCACACATCTCTATCCTGTGCCACATCTGGCCATCCGGGCAAGAACCTGTTCAGATCATCCCGCCATCGTCGCCTAGGCCTGCCGCGAAAACATAACTAATCCATAAAATAAATATTAATGTGGACTGCGCCGCACCGCTCAAAGAAAGTCGAGCGAGTCATAGACCATCTGTAATTACATTATACAGGGTATAAAGGGTGGCCCATTTTAGAGGTACAAAATTCTTTTTTGGCTAGGGGCCATCGTAACTGATCATTTAGTTGGAAGAAACTTGTTCTACCAAAATTTCTAGTTCAGGAGCTATAATAATAATTTTAAAAGTTTTAAAATTCTCAAATTTTGTCACCAAAACCACCATGGTGCACTATTTGATTGAATCGAGTCAAATTTGGCATGTAAGGTGTAGCCTCACTAGCTGGGCAAAGGTCTTGTCTCAGAGAGAGAGAGTTCGGGCTACTAGTAAATAGCTTAAGTTTATGCCAACGTTTACCTTATATGACTTCTCTGCGTTACACGTCCATTGAGTAATAACATATTTTACAAAATTATAACAATTATACATTCTATTATTATTACCTTTTTTATAAATTACTGTAATCATAATATTTTATTTTTTATTTTATTTTAGTCTATTTGGCACACTAACAGAACACACAATAAACAAACACAAAAGACATAATACAATATAGGTACATTGCAACATTCTAAATTATGCGCACTTATTAATTATTATATGTGGGCACGCCATGCATTTTTAATATAACTTTATTCTGTATAAAAAAACAATTTTAGTTCAGATTCACTATTTTAGATAATTAATTTAAACAAGTTTTCAATGCCCACAGTTGAAAAAAAAAACAGGTCAAATTTTCGCTAGGAGCGTTCGACAAAGTCGATAAAGAATTTACAAGAATTTCAGGAACTCACAATAATAATTATTAATCTTACAAAAAAAATCATAGCACCTAAATTATACATTTCTTCTAAACGAACATTATTACAATGACCCTAGCAATAAAAAAACATAGGACCACTAAAAATGGTCCACCCTGTATTACCAAATAAAGGCATAGTTTTAGCTAAACGCTAGCCAATTAAAGGAAATGAACTTAGCGAACTGCACCCATGGCATGCACGCTCGAGAATGCCTTTAGTCGAAAAGGCATTTCTCGATCTCTCTCGAGCATTAATGCTAGAGGGGTTATCTTATGACTTCGTCGATTGAATTTGAATGATTGAATTTTTGATAATTAACAAATTTGTGTTATTTAAGGAACGCCTTGTTTTTTTATTCAATTAATTTTTATTCGGTACGAAGAAAAAACAGCCACTTTAGCCACCACGATATTTTTCTACCTCGTTGTTTCGTAACTATTTTGTGGATTATTTCATACTCTAAAACATGAATTTAGGGCGTGGATGTTACGCCTTCTAATATTTCTTGAAGAAAATGTTTATATCTATCAAAAATTGCCCCGCGCCAGTAAGCCTCTGCTGTAAGTAATAGGTTGCCGGGTTTTTAATATTAAAAGGCGCTGCAAAATAAGAGTCAAAATAAGAGTCGGAAGATTTTAGAGGTGTAAGGCATCCACGAGCTCCTTGTTCCGTTTGGCAGCCTCAAAGGAAGAAATAGCCAAGATGATTGCCAACCTCCGATAGGAGACGGCACTACAAGAAGAAGAAGAAGGCATAAGGGCGCCAATCGAACAAAAAGGGGTATCCTAGAGTGTGGAAGGTGGAAGACTGTACCAACAATATTTAGTACGAGTAGCAAGGAATTATTAACAGATTTATAATCATTGACCTGCAATGAGCCGTTTTAACGGCTGCGGCTGTAAAATTACGCTTTTTCTGAAGATATTATTAATCTGTTCAAGCGAAATTTGACAGCCACTACCCGGTTCTTGTATGGCCAAGACTATAGTATGCCAAAATTTAATGGGAATTTTCCTCGCCCGGCAGAAGGCCGAACGAGGGTAATAGTAAGTGTAAATAAATAAATGAAACGTCAAAATTCCGTGCAAGAATATATTTAAAAGTTAAGGTAAAGTTTTATTTTTACAAAAGGCCTCTTCAGGCAGATATATAAGTTTGGGTGAAAGAGATTCGCTTTCCTAATATGCGCACTTATTTTACTTATTCTAAGTTCCTTAACTCTTATTATAAGTTTTTAAAATTACTTAAATTATAGTCGAAAAACCAAGTGAAAAGGCCTATACCCAATAGTGGGCAAATGTGGGCCGAAAATGATGATCCCAACAAAAACATTCTGTAAAAACTAGCCAGGTCTCGATGGATCTGCTTGTTTATCTCTAAAAACGTAATGAAATCTAGACAAAGTCGTGCCAAGTCTAAGGTTCCTTACTGCGATTTCTTTATTATTATAGTTAATGTTGTGAGACTTGGCCGTTGAAGGGTACACAAGCGGTTCTGGCGACAGATTGGTGCAATGGTGTCATGGAGCACCTGGTTTTGTACCCTTGTGTACCCTTTAACAGCCAAGTCTCACAACATTAACTATAATAATAAAGAAATCGCAGTAAGGAACCTTAGACTTGGCACGACTTTGTCTAGATTTCATTACTTTTTTAGAGATAAACAAGCAGATCCATCGAGACCTGGCTAGTTTTTACAGAATGTTTTTGTTGGGATTTCACTTCTTTTTGTAGGAACCTATCGAGGGCATATTGATTAATTTTATTAGATTTTCTTATTTGACACAGTTGTTAAATTTGTGTAACGTTCGAGTAGAATAATGTTAATCGTCCGACTATTTCTTGTTGAACGAGCGAGCGAAGCGAGCGAAGTCCTCCGAGTCTGCTGGAACAATCCGGCGTTTGTATGTATGTATGTATGAATGTTTGTTCGACGATAACTTGAGTAAATTTGGTCGGATCGTTATGAAATTTGATAGGCGGGTAAAATAAATTAAAAGAATTTTTAAATTCGAACATGAGCCAAATCGGTCGATGGGTTGCCGAGATATGGGGTTGTATAGTTTAAATGCAAAGCGCGCGCGCGCCTGCGCGAATGGCGTAAGCAAAGTTATACATCTGTAACTGAGGTCGCGAGTTCATAGTTCGGAGCGAACCACTAGTGGGACGCTATAGGCTAGATTAAATGAAGATGTGTCCCACTACGCTGGATTTTTGCAATGACAGTCGATTTTTTTATGTACCAATAGTAGAAGGGGCATTACCATAATATCTCTAATAAAGCTGATACCAGCTGAGGGTTCTTCATCAGATACTTCAGACCTTAGATTTTTGACATACAATGAAGCGGCCCACCAAGTTGAATATTTTTTGTAAGGGCGGTATATGTCGATCTATAATAGTTTAGTTGGGCTCTTGTGTTTTCTAATCAGGGTCACCAGGTACTCCAGATCTTCGATTATCCTAGTTTTTATAGTTTTCCCTTTATGTGGCCATTAAACCCTAACTCTGTACCAAATTTCAGCTCTCTGAGTTTATGGGAAGTACTAGTTCTATTAGGGCTCTTGTGTTTTCTAATCAGGGTCACCAGGTACTCCAGATCTTCGATTATCCTAGTTTTTATAGTTTTCCCTTTATGTGGCCATTAAACCCTAACTCTGTACCAAATTTCAGCTCTCTGAGTTTATGGGAAGTACTAGTTCTATTAGGGCTCTTGTGTTTTCTAATCAGGGTCACCAGGTACTCCAGATCTTCGATTATCCTAGTTTTTATAGTTGTCCCTTTATGTGCCCATTAAACCCTAACTCTGTACCAAATTTCAGCTCTCTGAGTTTATGGGAAGTACTAGTTCTATTAGGGCTCTTGTGTTTTCTAATCAGGGTCACCAGGTACTCCAGATCTTCGATTATCCTAGTTTTTATAGTTTTCCCTTTATGTGGCCATTCAACCCTAACTCTGTACCAAATTTCAGCTGTCTGAGTTTATGGGAAGTACTAGTTCTATTATGATGATCATGAGTGAGTGAGTGAGTGAGTGAGTGTGTGTCATAAATGCGAAACTTTGCTTTCGCTTAACTTCGGAACTAAATGACCTACAGACTTGAAATTTTGGATTTTAAGTATGTGATTATAGCTTACTAGATGACGAAAATTTCTGCGTTCTGGTCTTATCCAGAGGTTCTCAAATAGGGGCCTGAAAATGCGGCGAAATGGTTCCAGTAAAGGATGGTACGGCAGTGTTTGCTTCGCGCTCGACCTGGCGGGGGCACTGCCGTGCTCCCAGATGAATGATTTTGGAACTGGTCCGGTAAACTTGATGGCTTTGAATTCAGCTTTTAACTGTCAGTTGAAAACGGGCAATTCTTCAGCGAAGCGTCGTTTCACAAACTATTGTTTTAACAATGACGACTAAATTAAAAGATTAACTTGATATGCAATCATTTTAAAATTACATTATTTATTAAATGTTTACAGCGAGGCAGAACAACTGCTTAACACTACGCACGGGCATGAAATTAATATAGTTATGGGAGACATGAACGCAAAGGTTGGTCAAGGACAAGTCCCAGGAGTTGTAGGCAATTACGGGCTGGGGGTAAGGAATGACAGGGGGGATCTGCTTGTGCAATTCTGCCAAGAGAGGGACCTGGTCTTAATGAACACCTTATTCCAGCTACCGGCTCGGAGGCTTTATACATGGACCTCTCCGCGACATACCTCTGAACATATAATGAGGAACCAGATAGATTATCTGATGATTAACAACCGCTTCAAAAACTGCATTAAAAACATCAAAACATACCCAGGCGCTGATGTACGATCTGATCATAATCCGGTGATTGCTTGCCTCTCGTGCACCCTCAAGAAAGTTCGGAAAAGTAAAAACAACAAGAGCGTGGACATCAGAAAACTACACTGTCCCAACATCCGACCAAAGGTACACACAGGAATCAACGAGTGGGCAGCGAAAACGAGCGAAAATCCATCAGACTCCATCGAAGAAAGTTGGAATCAGCTAAAAACAACGGTACACACCCTCAGTAGAGACCACCTGAAACCTGATAAGTGGGTACCTAAGCATGAATGGATGTCCAATAAGATCTATGAATTGATAGAAGAAAGAAGACTCTACAAAAACACAGACAGCGAGAAATATCACAGAATAGACAGGGAAATACGGAGAGAAGTAAGATTTGCTCGCACCTCCTGGTACAAGAAAAAGTGTGAACATGTAGAGGAATTACAGGACAAACACGATGCGTTCCAGCTGCATAAGGAAATAAGAAATATGACTTGAAACAAATCATCCACACCACACCATCTAGTGGATGATAATAATGTTCCGATTCTCGACATAGCTTCTAAAATAAACATCTGGGAGCAATACATTACTTCGATGTTCTCAGACAATTCGAGAAGTCCTGCAGAATCTTCAGAAAACCGTGTCGATGGACTGCCTATTCTCAAAGACGAAGTACGAAGGGCACTACATAAAGCCAAAATAGGTAAAGCTGCGGGACCGGACGATGTACATGTAGAAATATTAAAATTAAAAACAGAAGAACATCTTGACCCACTCGTCCGCCTCATGAATCTCGTATACGACACAGGTAATTTACCAGAAGATTGGCTAATATCGGCCTTCATTACACTTCCTAAGAAACGGAACGCTAAACGGTGCGAAGAATTTAGAACAATAAGTCTAATGAGCCAAGTTCTGAAACTGCTACTTAGTATAGTCCACGAGCGTATCCGAAGGAAATGCGACGATCAACTTGCCGATAGTCAATTTGGATTTCGATCCGGTGTTGGCACCAGAGAGGCTCTCTTCGCTGTGCAAGTCCTGGTCCAAAAATGCAAAGACATGCAGCAAGTCGTGTATATGTGCTTCATCGATTATGAAAAAGCCTTTGATAGAGTTAAGCATGACCATCTTATCGCTTTACTAAAAAACGTTGGGCTAGATGATAAGGACATTCGCATCATACACAATCTGTACTGGAATCAGCACGCTACCATCAAGGTAGAAAAAGAAGAGTCGAATCCGGTGGAGATTAAAAGAGGTGTTCGACAAGGCTGTATTCTGTCTCCCACTCTATTCAACCTGTACTCAGAAGCGGTCATGACTGAGGCACTAGAAGATCTTGACTGTGGTATCCGAATGAACGGACGTATCATTAACAATCTACGTTACGCCGATGACACAGTGCTGATGGGAGCTTCAGAGTCCGAACTACAGGAAATAGTGGATAGGGTAAATGAATGTAGCAATAGGGCAGGCCTGAACATGAACATCAGCAAAACCAAGGTCATGGTCGTTTCGGCAACATCCAACTTGGACCCAGTAATTAAAGTGTCAGGACAAAAGCTGGAAAAAGTCACAAAGTACAAATATCTGGGCACCTGGCTGACTGAAGACTGGGATTGCGACACCGAAATCAAAACCCGCATAGAGATCGCCAGGAGTACCTTTAACACCATGAAAAAAGTACTGACCAGCCGGAGCCTTAACATTACGTTGCGCAGTCGTCTGCTACAATGCTACATTTGGCCCATACTTCTATACGGATGCGAGGCTTGGACTATTAAAGAAGATCTCAGGAAACGTATAGAAGCATTCGAGATGTGGTGTTACAGACGGATGCTAAAAATAAGTTGGACTCAAAAGGTTACGAACGAGGAAGTCCTAAGACGTGTCAACAAGAAGCGAGAGCTATGGAACACCATCAAAAGGAGAAAGATTGCATATCTAGGACATGTGTTCAGACACGATAGATACAGCCTCCTGCAACTTATAATGATGGGAAAAGTCGGTGGCAAGAGACGCGTCGGCCGAAGGAGAAAATCCTGGCTAAGAAACCTACGGGAGTGGACTGGGATCGCGAGTGCTGCCCAGCTATTTCGCCTCGCGAGAGACAAAGAGGGATATGCAGAGCTGACCGCCAACCTTCGCTGAGTCGGAGAGGCACCCTAAGAAGAAGAAGAAGAAGAAGATTAAATGTTTAAGAGGAAACGCGGGTAGCCGCTGCTCCATACAAAAAGGGAGACCTGTTTCCTGGATAATTATTTTAGAAAAAATATGTTTCTATTCCTTTTTTTTCTTGTTTATTTATTAAAATAATAATAGTAAGAAAAAAGGAAAACATAGAGACATAGCAGAGGTAGGTAGGTACATATAAATTGAATGGCATAAACAGATTTTTTCTAAAATAATTATCCAGGGAGGAAACAGGTTGAAATGAGTTTATCCTTTAACATTATTACAAATAATGCATTTTGAAAATGCAATTGCAATCCATGCAATTGGTTTCTCTTTCCAACAAAATTACCATAGGCCAAGTAACCATAATATAAAACATAATCATGTTAATTGAACTTTGTCGATTTAGAACATAATCATGTAAATTGAACTCTATCTGTGGAAGCTAACCTTTAGATGATAATGTGTATTGTTTCAAATACAAGTAGAGACAGCCCATTGTTTATTTATACATCTAAATAATTCGCCGCCTCCGGGGAATAATATGGTAATCGCAAAAAGCAAATTTTACAGGAGAAGCAAAAAACTGTTTTTCTCAATTATCTCTGAAAATATAAGATTTCATTCATTGATTCAAATGTTGAAAGAAAGCTAATTTTTGTACAAATTCGATGGCATCAGCCGATTTCCTACATTTTCGTTAATTTTAAAGTTATAAGAGAAAATAATAATACCGTTCCTAGAAACTTATTTTTTTCCCGTAATGAACATTACGATGTTATTCGGGGAAATAGAAGACCTTGTTGTGTCATATAATGTACTATTACGACACTTTTTGCACCTCTTGTGCTGTTTGGTAAAGGATGTTACGATTATATTCGCGGATAAAAATACATTTTAGGTTTAGGTAATATCTACTTACTGTGTTATTCGAGTTTTTTTAATGGTATTCATGTATGGTAACATTTATTACTGAATATAATTTGTCTTACTAAATACAGTAACATTTTTGAGAAAAAAAAAATAAGTAAATGTTTCAGCTCTATCATGCGTAACTATGGTACTCTGAAATACTTTTTTGATTGTAAACACACATAAAATGTTCTAAAAAAGAAAATAAGACCACCAACTCAGGTTTTTCATCCAATTTTAAATGATTTATACAGCATTCGGTAGCACTTCTATTCACACTAGATAAAGGAAGTGACAACTCGGACTTTGCGGTGCCTGGGACATGTTTTAGATAGATTAGGCTTGCCCAGAACCTACACCACCCTCTCAGCTTAGTCGGCTCACTCTACAGGAAAGATAAGGTCAATCCGTGGTTCTCAAACTGAGTTACGGCTTAAGGTTTATAAATTATCATTCAAGTTACATTATTGATAGAAAACCCCTAACAGGGAAAGAAAACAAGAAAAATAAATGGTTGTGATGTGGAAAAGCCCCACGTGAGTAGAGCCTCATTAGATCTCCGTGCAGTTTTTAACTTATTAGTAAAGTAAATGCTCATTATAGGCTCGCGCCAATGAGATATGATAACTTTCATGTCTGATTCTTCGATTGCTAAGTAGTCTACGTCCCTTTTTAGGTCTTTGACTTATTTTATTGTTTGTACTGTATCTTATTTTATATCGATAAAAAGACAACCGTGAGGTAGCTTCCAATAATAGGTCTTCACCGTAGTTAATTATCCCAAAACGACAATAACGTATGTGTATGACAATAACCAACTCTTATTGTATTCAACAAGAAGCTGCTGTACATTTGGTACCTAGTACCTTCCTGTAGAAACAGCAGATTTTTTTCTTTATTACTTTAGCTTACATACAAACATAATTAATTTATAACTGTAGTATCGTACGTAATGAACCACATACCTATTTACTTCGAATCATACACGTGTCGAATTAAATTTGAAGTTTAAGAAAAGTATTAGTACCTAATCTAATCGTAGAAATTATAACAAACGGCCTACCTTCGTTATTCTTACATTCCAACAAATCTAGCTTTCAAATCTCGAAGCTCGAGCTTAAATTTTTTTTTTCTTCATATGAACACCTTAGTACAAATAAACAACTTTTTATCATAAAATTCACACACTCAAAAATCTACTCCAAAACGTGACGTTCTCAATAAACCATATTAAACATAACCATATTAAACTTTACCGACAGCGTTCTTCCACATTGTTCCGCGAAAACAATGGTTATCGTAGCTTACTGTTTAGAGTGCACGAAAGATGTATAGTAAAATGTTGTTATGGTATTATTCGCGAAAACATTTTAATCTTCAATTACGCGAAGAAAAAGGTAAAATACTTAATGACACCATGGGAAAAAGTGTATCTCTGTAAATAATAGATTAAAAAATCTGAAAAAAATTCACAAGATCCTATAGAAGCCTGCAGAGCCTATAGAAAACGAAAATGAAATAAAACGTAAACTGTGGTAATATCATATTACCATATTATTCCCCGGAGGCGGCGAATGGTTCGTTCTGTTTCGGGCTTCTATTCTGTTTTTTTAAGTACCTACCTGACTATAATAACAATACTCTGTTAAATGAGCTGCCAGCTTCCATTTAAAAAAAATAATAATAAAAAAAATGCATTTGCGTTTAGAAAACTTAACTAATGTTCGCTTCCCCTTTACATTCATGAGATGTAAGTTTAAAAAAATGTATATGGAATGTCGAGTTGTAGGTAAAATGATACATTTCCATTTCGTTGCTTGTTGTCTGAAAATTTGTATAATACTTAACAGCTGTCGGTCATTCGAAGGGGAACCATACTTTACACATACTATCTGTCTTTACTATCTTTGACAAATCCTTTTCGTAATTGTTTGTTTTTGAATATATATAATATGTTTTATTATTATTCAAACGTCTATAGAGAAAGAAAGATGTCTCTTTATTTACATAGTTTACAACTACAGGGTGCACTTCTAAGTCGATAGCGGAACTTTAAGTAGGCTGTCTACTGATCAATACAAACAACTGGTGCTAGGTGGCGACAAAAATGTAGCGAAAAAAATATCAGCTGTTTCATACATTTGGCACAGTACTGAGTCGACCTTTTGTATGGAACAGCTAATATATTTTTCTCTCCATTTTTTCGCCACCTAGTACAAGTTGTTTGTATTGATCAGTAGATAGCCCACTTAAAGTTCCGCTATCGACTTAGAGTGCACCCTGTAGTGGTTCTCATGACAGTTGAGACATTTGACAGGCTGCCTTGACTTTTTTTGGAGATACGGATCTTGAGAAAAGGCCAACGAAAAGAATGGCTAAACGTACTTTTATGGACGGCTTCTTCATGGTGCCGGCTAAGCATTGACATCCCAATTAGGTATTTGTTGTTTTGTTTTGTTGACACCTATTTTTTTTATTACAGTTAGATCATGTCATTGTAAAATTTCAAACTATGTATTAATCATACAATGTTTTTTTACGGCAAACTCATATTCCCATGGCACGATGCAGCGTAATCATAAATACAATCGTTCGGATACGTGAGGATTTTCTTTTAACGAGAGATATGTTTGCATTCATTATTCGCGCAGTGAATATTGTTTCCATGCAAACGTGTTTCTACGCAGTTGATATAATTCAACGGAGTCTGCAATAGTTTCAATGGAATGGTATGATGCTGCATAAGGCGAGAAATTTTATTTTGTTCAGTTTGAATAGACAAACACATGAAACGAAGCCTTTTATGTGCTTTAATCGAGTGGCTAACCAAGCTGGCACTACCCATGCACATGAACTCGTATCGACTTCCATCATGTTTTTGCAAAATAATATTTTCTAATTTGCATTGTTGGTATAGTATCTACGAGTCTTTGCTCTTTACATTTCCTTGATTATTTAAATTAAATTAACCAATTTTAAATCTTCATTGAAACCCGATGACAATGCATTGTAATAAGATCCCAAAAGATATACTAAGTTTACCAGATGCTCGATTCAAGAAATGTGTAAGGCACACTCTGTGCCAAAAGGCCTATTACAAAATCGATGATTACCTATTTACATGACAACGATGTCTGGCACTAAACCAGTTCAAGGCAAGATTATTACTGATTATTGAGTACACACGACAGCACGTCAGACTGTACAATTTTGTTGCAAAGTCGCCCGTAACGTAACCGAGTAGAGTACTAGCGTGAAAAGGTCGACATACTGTCGTGTGTACCTACGTACCCACCTACATTACAAATGTATTATGTTTTAAACATTAGGTATAATGTGAGATCCTTGGAGTTTCTTTACTATGCTTGTTCTCCAAGAACGATCAGAGCTAGTGAAGCTGAAAAAAAAAGTAGCTAGGTTAAGTACCTAGCTACTTTTTTTTCCAGCTTAGTAGTACCTTATATTAATTTAATTTATATCGTGACTTTTACTTTTGACGTTCAGTCACCGTCGATCACAGTGTCAACCCGAAATAACAAGAACCGTAAGTTGATAAAGGTGTTGTTTCTCGGTAGTATGGGGCTCAGGCTAAGACTGAAATTTGAGAAGGACCAAAAAAGACAGACTATATTTGAATGCCAGACCATCTTTTACCGACCACTCCTCAATATCTTCATTAGGTTCTACGTATAAAATGTTTTCATTTGATTACAATGCAACACAAACTCAACACTGAAAAAATGGCGCTGTGGTGAGCCGTATGCACAGAATAGTGGAGCTGTCAGCTGTCAAGCCATAGACTCACCAACACGCTCCGGTCACCAACACACAGAACAAACTTCTTTTTGAAATCTGCACAAGTGTCAAAATAAAAATAAATAGTAACCTCAAATGGTAGGTACTGGATTTATTTTACATTACGTAAAAATCTGCGAAACAAAACCAAAACACTTTTGAAACGCACCGGTCACCAACACATTTATCAAACTTACTTCTTTTTTGTAATCTGTGAAACAAACGCCAAACATCACCCCACGCCACGAACGAAACACCACAGATAAAATTCGCAACGGAGCGAAATGTTCCAAAACCAGAACGTTCGAAGAAAAAGAAACCTTTGTAAATAACTTGCGCATATTCAATTCAATTCAATTCAATTTATTTAAGATTTGCAACCCTATTTTGTTAGTATAATCTTAAGAATTACGTTAGTACATCAAAAAATTAACATAATTATAATTAATAAATTCATTCATTCATTCATTTATTATTATTTATATATTTACAGGGCAGACATGATGGACTCTCCCCTCCGCGGACACGGTCATCTCATTTAGTTTTATTCCTCTTTAGTAATAGATATTCCCAGTGTCGGCGGATGGGACAGCCCACCCTGTCGGCAATGGCGCCCAGGATGCCGTTAAGGCTGCCCCGCACGCGGTGCAGCAGAGACGCAATCCTCTTACGTCGGATAGCGTAAAAATCGTCTGTACACGCTTCCGCAAACTTTCCCGACGCACTACAGAAGCGAGGCAGCCCCAATAGCACTCGAAAGCCATTATAGTATTGGACGCGTAGGGCGTCATCAGACTTCTGCGTATATTTGACCCACAGCCCCACAGCGCACATGTGTAGAAGGACTGACAAAAAGATTTGAACAAAGTTATTTTGACAGCCCTAGTACACCGCGCAAATCTGCGGGCCAGCATATTGCAACGTACTGACAACGCCCTACGTTCCCGTTCCATGTCAGCATCATCAGACAGGTTTTCCGTCACCACATGACCCAAGTATTTAAATTGTTTGACCCTGTTTAAAGCAGAGCCAGAGAGCCAAACAGGGGGCACATAGGAAGGGCTCATCTTACCAGCCTTAAACACCATAATGCATAATGATTGACAATAAATAATGGGGGTCTGTCTCGAATGGCAAGCTTTATCTGATTATTGTTATGTTTGAATTTTTGGTAAAAAATATTGTTTTAAAATCAAAGGTTCGCTCGTGTAAAGCAGTTCCTGAACGCCTCTAAATAACCTTTAAACAAACAAAAAGTGTTCGTACTTGTAAATAACACAGAAATTAAATATTTCAGGAATCAGGTATTGTTCAGGGGATTTTCCTCTTTCATAAAAAATGGTCCTTCAAACTTTTAAAGCTATTGCAAAATTTTAAAATAAACTGGCCCATTAAGAAACATCACCTTTTCTAGTTAGTTGATCAACTACCGGAAAATCATAAACGGCAGTTGAAATGTATCATTTAACGCATTTAACGTTAATCTAACGATTTATTGAATACTGAATAAAAACATTCTAGTTTGAGTTTGAATAATATGGTGAGAGTCATCTGGTGTGGCTGCCAACGTGAGCTCCTCATGTTGTGTAAATAATATTATTATTAAAATTTATTTATTTAAGGTTGCATAAACCCATATATAAGATAAAAAAATAAATTAATAAATTAAGTACATCACAGTTACACCACACAACAGAAAATCAGACAAAACACAGGCAACATGTAAATAGCTCAAGCAATATTTAAAACGCTCAATTAAAAACGCAACGTAAAGAGCATCGAGTTGTTTTTATTAATAAAAGAGTTTTATTTTTATATATACCTATAGGGCACTCTATGCCTTTACTTAACTTTAGAAATATAATAGAAGCTATACAAGGTGTTACAAAAGATGCTAACTCTTTTTACAGGGTAATAGCACCCGGTGATAGGGATCATAACCTAAATATTCCGTTGATTTTTAAATTAATAAAATGTAAACGCTGTGGCGGGAGAAAATTATTTTTTAAATATTGTTATCATTGTCTTTCACAATGTTTTAACAACTCAAAGCTATGCAAATGCACCTACACCCAACAACATATTTTTAAATCTTAGCTAATACCAAAAACAAAAAAGTTATGAATAATTTCATTTAAAATTATGAGGTTATATAATTATTATTTTTTTACGGAATTGACATCCTGTTGACCAGTAGGTTACACCCTGTAAAAATAGTTAGGATGTTTTGTAACACGTTGTATATCACGGCATTTTATCAACATAAGAAGTAAAATAATAAAATTGTGGGGGATGCGTGCGATTATTGCGGGGCCTTGGGTAGCCCAGGGTGGGTTTCGTCGCATTCAACCATTTTCACTTTGACCGGTTTTTACTACTAAAAATGTTATGTGCAAGTCTCGATGTATGGCAACAGTATTGCAATTTATGGCTAGATCATAATTATCTGTTCCCTGCTTTTAGTTATTTGTTATTTACATTATTTTTTATGATTTTAAGTCCAAGATAGACCAAAATTTTAAGATGATATGATTGAAAAAAAAAGTACAGAGTGAAATCATTTTAAACAAACATAAATCATCGTTAGAAAAGTCCCGGGAGAATGTGAAACAGCCCAGCCGGATGCAGTGGGGAGGACGGCGATAGAGTATAATATAGAGAGCGAGCCCACATAAAGTTTTACGTGAATCGAGTACCTACCTATCTCAGAGCGAGTCTACCTCGCTCTGCTCTGAACAAAAATCAAGCAAGTCCGTTTTTAACTCGAATGCGCGAAGCAAAAAGGAGGGTTATGATTATGTACGTATGTATGCTTGTTTAGATGTTCGTATGAACTCGAGTGATTTCAACAAAATGATATCGTTGTTTCGTCTCGAAGATAAAGTGCACAGTAACCTAAAAGTAAATCTACAATAACAAAGATCGGATATTGTATTGATCGGTATTATAATGAAATAGGATATTGTTTCAAGCCTTTTGGTAGTTGGGTTCATTTCAAATAGCGATAGACGCTGTCAGAAATAGTTTCTTTGTCGTTTACATGAGGAAATATTTTTAACTCTTCTAATAAGGATCTACATCGGAATATTGGACTTCCAAGTATTTTTTTTAAGTTTTTGAATGACTCAAATCCATCAAGAAATTACAAAGTTATAGAAGTTTAAAGTTACGCTGTTTCAAAACGCGCCCGGCTGGCTTGATTATAATTATTGTGACGTATTTTTTTCCTATCCGGTAGAGTTTTGAGGTAGGTTACAAGGGCAGCACCATAAACAGTTATGTCACAACAGAAAATTATTAGATTGCGAAGATATTACGAAATACGTACCTACCAAGTCAAATTGACAAATCTTTTTTTTCGTGCCATTCTATATTGTTTTTTTTTTAAATCAAAGTCATATTAAAATAATATTTTCATTATACAGGGTGGCCGCGTTGAAATGGATATGTGGAGGGAACTTCTAAACTGTAAAAGATAGCAAAATATGTTCTTGGGAACTATAAAATCGATTTTCAAGACATAAAAAACTGCATAAACAGATTATGCCGGGAATCGAACCCGGTCCCGGCCTACATCTACAGAGGATATAAAAAATGGACATGTACTTATCGTCATTATAATGAGTTTGTTAAATTCTAGAGAATTTCTCGGGGACTATATTTAATTCAACTCAAAGAAACTTTCTCGAACGTTATCGAAATGTTTATGTAGCATTACAGGTATGTAAGACAGTGTCAATGGACTATCCAAAAAACGTTGAAATCTAGTTTTTTTTTGTGGACCAAAACAAACAAACGTACCTACTCATAACAAAAAAACTAGAAAACACTTTCTTCTAAAAGTACTCGAACAATTTATTGGTATACATAAATACAAAGAATTATGGAAACGTATCGCAGTGAATAACAATGCTAACTGTAGGTAAGAGGAAAAAAAAAAACAATTTGCCTTATCATATCACCAGGTACCGCAGGCAGCTAAGTCCGACTCCGTTTGCAAGTTCATTCCATTATGCTGTGGAAAATTGATAAAATAGCATTTGGTATTCAAACCTAAAAGAAAAAAAACCGTTTAATATCTAGACGTCGTCCGCCAAGGGTGAACAGCGTAGCGGGATGATATCGGGATTCAATTTATTCAGAGCAGAACTTGCATCGCGGCCGCTACTGCCACATGCCATTGGCAAATAGAGGCAATTCCTCCGCATGCATTCTAAAAGCAAGTAAGATAACCTATCGGGGCGCCTACTGCCTGGGATCGGCCCGTCACCCATCCTCATAATAGATTTTATTTTATGCAATTGGAGTATCCCCTTACCTTATTCCCTTATTCTTTTGGTTGACAGTTAAAAAGCTGGCCTGAGCATGTCATTTAGATTATGTGGCAATAAATAAGTCTGTTAAGAAAAATTATATTTACAAACGAGACATAAAAATAAAACCAACTTTCGTAAGCACTGCACAATTTATATTGATTAAACGGTTTTACTTTTATCTGGCGCAATGTCTACGAGCCCGCAGTGAGAGATCGATGGCCACAGGCGGCGGAAACATCATAGTCTCACCTCCATGAAAAAGACTTCAAGATTTTTTTTTTTTTTTCAACCAACAACCAACAATTTTTCGGGAAAACTAGGTAGAAACTGCTATGATTCGATACCTGTTTTTGACGTGACGAGAATTTGACCTTCGATCCCTTTTTTTGAGGTATCTAACTGACAAAACCAATTTTGGCAGATAATTATATTATGCATTTAATGCAAATAATATTCTTCATGTCAGTCCCTTTGACATACTTAGGCTAGGGGTCAGCACCGCTATTATTTAAAAATGCAATTCAACCTCCGAGCGTCAAAACACTCGACAATAGCCCATATCTTGAACAATCTTTATTTTGACATTTAAAAACCGTTACTTTTACGGTGGTTGTTTTAGATAATACAGGGCGGTCAGGTCTTGAGTTCGTCTGGCTAAGAATCGAACTCTCACGAAAATCTCAAATTTACAATGTTCTTGCAAGATATTTTAGGTAGGTACCTAGGTACATTTCTGCCGCGATCTGTATAGAGTGCGTTGCTGACGGGTCAGCATTGCAGCCCTTTATGAACAAGCTAGAATGAAGGCCGGGACCGAGACTAAGGCCTGGTTTCTGAATTGAGTTCTGTCGTGACAGAACGATACTTATGTATTTTCTTAGTAAAATTCTCCAAGAGCGTGTAGCCCAATATACAGAGTGGCCTAAACATAGACGTCAAGCGAAAAAATCTAGATAGCTGACACCGAGGGCTACCCGAATCACCCCCATGGATGTAAAGCCATTTTTTATCGTTTAGAAGTTATGAGGCTTTTAAGGTTTTTTTGAAAAAAATAAACGAAAAAAATAAAATATTTTAATTTGTAACTTTTTTTCTTTTGAATTTAGAGATATTTTTTTAGTCTCTAATAATTTATCTATTACAAAAAATATATAATGATCACCTATGGACTTCTAAAAGTTACCGCAATTTTGATCCATAGTCCAAAAATATTGTTTCTGAGCAAACATCACTGAAATAGTTAGTATGGAGAAAAAATTAAGTAGAGGTCTGAAGGACTTTCTTTTAATTTCAAAAACTTTTCCTAAGCCTTAGTGCTCAGAAAAGTACAGAAAATTTTTCACTTTATGTGTCTTTTATTCAAGCAATTCGCGATCAAAGTCGAAAAACTGGAGTTGGAAGAAATTTTATTTCAATAGATTTTAATTTATTTTAGTTTATTCGGACAAAAATCATTGCAGGTAGGCTTAATATCGCCTCTCGGAATGGCCTGTATTCAAAATTCACGGAAAAATAAAAAAATAAGGTTAAAATATCTATATTTTTTTGTGCAATTTTTTTAATTTTTTTGAATTTTAAGTTGTAATAATACCGAATTTATTTACAAAACACAATGAAAACAATGCATTTAGAAAAAAAGTCCGAAAATTAAATGAGGATTTTTTTCCGTGAATTTTGAATGCAGGCCATGCTGACAGGTGATATTAAGCCTACCTGCAATGATTTTTGTCCGAATAAACTAAAATAAATTAAAAACTTAAACATTTATAATAAGTTGAAAAAATTCACTCGGGACAGGACTTGAACCCGCAACCTTCCGCATACCGTGCAGGCGCTCTACCAATTGGGTGGTGTAGATTAGTGCAAACTAATCACACCAGGTGGCGCCCCCAGTTGACGGAGACTAGTTGAAGAAATTCGCATCGACAGTTACTTGACTCGGTAGCTCAATTGGTAGAGCGCCTGCACGGTATGCGGAAGGTTGCGGGTTCAAGTCCTGTCCCGAGTGAATTTTTTCAACTTATTATAAATGTTTAAATTATTCCCTAGCACGGGTTAGTGCTTTAGAAAAAACAAAAAAGAAATTAAAAACTATTGAAATAAAATTTTCATCCAACTCCAGTTTTTCGACTTTGATCGCGAATTACTTGAATTAAAGTCCCATAAAGTGACAGGTTTTTTGTAGTAATCTGACCACTAAGGCTTTGGGAAAGTTTTGGAAATTAAAAAAAGTCCTTCAGTCCTCTACTTAATTTTTTCTCCATACTAACTATTTCAGTGATGATTTCTGGAAAACAATATTTTTGTACTTTGGATCAAAATTGCGGTAACTTTTAGAAGTCCATAGCTGATCATTATTTTTTTGGTAATAGATAAATAATCTGAGGCCCTAAAGAATAAAAAATGTCTTTAAAAAGTCAAAAGAAAAAAAAGTTACAAAATAAAATCCATTGCTAGGTAATTTTATTCAAAAAAACATTAAAAGCCTCATAACTTCTAAACGACAAAAAATCGCTGAACATACATGGGGGTGATTCGGGTAGCCCTCGGAGTCACCTATCTAGATTTTCTCGCTTGGCGTCTATGTTTGGGCCACCCTGTATAGTGGTTTTTTGCGAAAATATTTTTTTATAGGATCGTTTGGTACTATGTAGGTAACAAATCTAAATTTGCGACCTGAAAAGTGGGGGGACAACTTTTGGTGGTCGAAAAACCACAAATTTTTTGGACCTTTTCCAGTTTTTCGCTTATAACTCGGGCATGGTCCATATTTTGTGAAAAATAAAATTGTTATGTAGCACTGGGAAAATATTACGCATAATAAAAAAAAATAACGAAAATTGGTCCATTAGTTCGGTTTTTATGGAGATCTAAACAACAGCATTTTTTTGTAAAGGTCCCTTTTTTCAGTTTTTTGTAAATAATTCGAAAACTGCAGCATATAACAAAGAATTACCAATATACTGATTTAATACTGATTTAATCTACATAAAATTCTGTACAAAATAGTTTAATAACATTTTTCACTGGATCGATATTATATGGAAATATGGCGGGGAAATGGCATTTTTTGTCGCTTCGGTATAGGCCTGATTTTTAGCGAAAGTGAGACATCGCCGTTGTGGCGTGGTTTTGGAACTACGTAGCTGATTGGGGTATCAAAAGACGCGTCTTGACAAGGGCTACACAATATAAAAAAAAAAAAGTTTGAAAAACTTAAAAACTGTTTGTTTTTAATCGATAAAAAAAAACATATCTTAAAAAGGAAACAAGATATTTAAAAAATTAAAAACTTCCCTAATAGATATAATTTTGGACTGTATTAAAAAAATATTGGAGGTGTGTAACACTGATGAATTATTCAGAAGTTGTACCTTACACACAGTATGGCCGCTAAAAATCGGAAAATGTAAAAATCGGAGAAACTGACTAAATTAAAGATTGAAAGTATTCTTTGCGGATTTTGCACTCATTATATTTTAAACAATTATTTTAACGGACATTACGATAAAATGGGTGTAAAATCAATGAAAAATAATTTCAATCCAATATGTAGGGGGAAGTCCCGTAACGCCGGACGGCACCTTGCGCCGGACACTCATACTATCTCGGCAAGTTATAACGCGACCGATTCAAAGATGGGCGACAAGGGTGCGGGGGAGCATAGCAATACAGGTTCACGGGACACGGCTGGCCAGTGACGCGAAAGGCCACGGTCGGGCGATTGCGGTTTTTGGCGGGGGAATGCTGTGTCACTCAAGATCCAAGTTAGTGCAACTGCTAAGATTTAGTGTGTACGTGTTTATGCTTATTATTAATGAAGATAGTATTTCATTATTATTTGTAGATTGTGAAAGTTTTTGCCGATTTCCTAACCAGTTTTGATACTAAACACGTAGTTTTGGCGATTCCTTGTCCCTTAGTACCGGATATAAAGGTGTCCCTTAGCACCGGACAAGGAACAAGTTTTTTTTTTCTGGTAAGTATGTACACTTTTTATAATAGTTGTTGTTCGTTTTTTCAGATTTTGGAATAACGGAGTGAAAGAGTTGGAGGGGACCAAAAAGAAAGAAAAATGGTACCAATAAAGGTTACAAGCTGCGATGTAGACAAAGTTTTGTGCAAAGAAATTATCATGAGAGAAGCTTCTTCTTTTTCTTGGCACTACAAGGAGAAAAAGAAGCTCCTGTTGGAGGTTGGCAATCATCTTGGCTATTTCTTCTTTTTGGAGCTGCCAAATTGAACAAGGAGCTCGTGGATTGTTGGAACCAATGCCAGTTCTCAAGCCATGATATCTTGGGTCTTCCAGGCTTTGTCACGTTTTATCATCCCATAAAGCACTCTACACGAGAAGATATCGGCGCTGAACCGTGGAGAAGAAGTGACTCCGGACACAGACAAACCTGAACTGAACCTAAACCTGAACCTGACACAGAAAAAACGACTTGCTTAGTTTATTTATAGGACCACAACGAAGACTGGATACAGAGCTCTAGCTGCAATGGGTGGGCACATGAAGCATGTGCCGACATCCTTGAATGTGCAGATGCCTACATTGTGATCGATGCAGATTGTTTTGAAAGTGTCTGGAGCTGGGGGTTCGAACTTAAGTCCGTCCGGTATTAGGTGCCACTTGCAAGAATTGTATTTTTTATCACCTAAGTTTAATTTTGTTTTATAAAATAGTTTATGCAGAAGTTGCATTTTTGTTTATTTATATTGATTTAATACTTATTTGAGTTAATTATTTCATAAATAAAGTAATTTTTCACGAAGTGGTTTTTTTTAATTTTTAATAAAACCTTATGTGTCCGTCACTGGGGGACTTCCCCCTATTTGTTCTCAATAACTTTATTTAATCTTTCTGAACTGTATTTTAAAAACATTTATTTCGTTTCGGCATTATTTCTGCGAAGAAACCAAAAAAATGATGTGCGCGACTGTACCCAGATGCTAGAGCGACTGATCTACCAATCACGCGCCCGCGCTCGCCGGCGATCGCTCTCCGTCACCCCTCTCGTACCCCGCCAAACAGACTCAAAAAATGACTTCTGCGCATTCAAGGTCGGCGCTCATAACTCGTGACGCTACCTGTACACCATTTATAACTCGAGAACGGGTGGACCGATTTTTATGATTTTGATTATTTTGTTGGATTTCTCTCCGCCCCGAATAGCAGAATAAACATTAACACAACGGAAAAACTCACGAGATAAAAAAGTCAGCGCGGACGAAGTCGCGGGCAAAATCTAATTCGGAATAAATACTTTTTGCGCCTAATTTTTGATTTCTAATGTTGAAACAAAACTCGACAGTAATTGATTTTCAAAAGGAAATTGCTGGCCACAAAACACGACAGTAATGAGATTTCATTTAACTTTGCTGGCGCCTTATCAAAGTAGCCGGAGAAGGTTGGTTGGCAAAATAACGATCACATTTCGAGTACGAGCGTTTATGAGTAAAAGATTAACAGATTTTTAATGCTATCGTAGTGAGTCCCAATTATTTTTCAATATAGGCACCATAATCCAGTGAAGGAAGTGGTAAAAAGAGAATGATATTGCTGGAGTTATACTCCGCAAGCCTGCTGGAAACATGAAAATGTAAATTTATTGCAAATAACCGAGAAATTGATATTTATGCAGTGTCGTAAATTCAACAGAGGAAAAGAGACCTTTACTCGAGTGGTGGTAAGAAAACGTGCGGCCAAAATAAATAACGGGCCCGAGTGTTCACAGTATTATTAGGTTTAATCGTTTCCTTCTTATGTAGAAAGAAGAGAGAGTAAGAGAGAAGAGAGAATATGACTCTTTGTCATTTGTGTAGCCTGACATTATTTCCCTTCATAAGGGACAAATAAAACGTGGGCTTCAGAGCACGTTGCTTGAGAAGCTACTCTTTCGGTGACCAACACCATTTCATGCTTTCTGATATTTCTCTGGTGCAACTTATTTTGTCTGAACACTTCATCAGTTTGGGTGGTCGTGTTATTTTAACACGCTTTTATTTATAAGCTTGGCCTGTATGTATGTATGAGTGTATGTATGTAACGGAATCTTTGAGCATGATTTTAACCAATTTCCAGAAGTCTGATTAATTTGAAACTTTGCATACGTATCAAGGACCAATGGCAATGCAATAATTTGATAACAGTTTCGCATTATACAGTCTCATTATACAGGGTGAATTTTTGAGACGGGGCATTAAGGGCAGGTACCTTAACCGTTGTAGTTACAGAAAAACGTTCTTAGGAGATCTTCCATAACTTTTTTAAGAAATTATGAACTGCATTCATAGATTTTGGAAAAAAAATACAGTCAGCAAAAAAAAATCTAAAATATAAAAAAAAAATATGTTAATTGTTTCTCTTTTATGTAGAGATCAAAAGACTCTAAGGAGCCAACTAAGGTTTGAGTACTAGAAATATCTGAAATTTACAAAAACATGCCCCAAATCCCCATGCATTTTCTATTAAAAAAAAACTTTTTTTTAACACGCTTTTATAAACTTGGCCTGTATGTATGTAACGGAATCTTTGAGCATAATTTTCACCAATTTCCAGAAGTCTGATTAATTTGAAACTTTGCATACGTATCAAGGACCAATGGCAATGCAATAATTTGATAACAGTTAAGACATTCCAATACCACATGTCCATATAAAACTAATTGATAAATCAAACTAAAAAATGAAAAATAAATAACAGTTTAAAAAAACTAAAAAACACGCTTTTATAGCTAACCGAACTAAAAAGTAGAAAATATTTTTTTATTACAAAGAGTTTAAAATAATTATAATAAAAATAAGTTATTAACAGAATAATACAATTCAGAGTAAAAAAGCGTGGGGTGCATCTCATAAATAGTTGCCAATAGAATGATTGTAACATTTAATATATCAAGCACCCCAAGCTTTTGAAGAATACCATCAACTTTTGATTTCTATTAAAATGGAAACATTATGTGGAAAAAAATTTTTTTATATCTCTTATAGATCTTGAGATATTTAATTTTAAACTAGCTGTGCGACGGGCGCGCGGTCGTCAGCTGCTGTGACGTCACTAAACAGCTGGCACCCGACACATACACCGTAACACTCATTCAAAGGGGTGACGTCACTAAACAGCTGGCACCCGACACATACACCGTAACACTCATTCAAAGGGCTGTATCTTTGGAACCGTACTAGGTAGCCAGTTGAAATTTTCAGAGATTATGTTTTATTATAGTGGATTACCCAAAAAATAATAAAAAGAAAAAAAATATATTAAAAAATAAGAGGGGTCCCCATACAAAAAACGTTGTTTTATACTTTTTGCTCTATAGAAAAAACGGTAAGGCATACAAGCATCAAACTTGGTATTATTTTAGGGCTTACTCCATAGTATAACAAAAATTTATAAAAAAACGGTCAAGCGCGACTCGGACTCACGCGCCGAGGGTCCGTATAACCAGATTTTTTTTATTGTATGGGGTTACGGAACTCTCAGTGCGCGAGCTCTACTCGCACTTTTCCAGTTTTTTTGTGTGTTTAGTCAGTATTACAGTAGTGTTTTAATATAATATTACTTATCGGGGGTAGGTAATCTACCATATTACTTATTTATAACGTTAAAAATTCGCTAGGGACGGTTTAAAAGCCGCAAGCTATTCCCTAGCACGGGTTAGTTAGTGCCTTAAAAATAAGAAAAAAATATTATTTCTTAGCTATGGATGTGGATGACGGCTTTGAAAAATGACAATCCGATAATTTACCTAAAACAGACGAGTTAATGGTAGCCCACTATTATTTTATGAGTAAAAATGTACCTTTGCCTGTTTATACTAGTTTTATTACTTATTAATATTAATTTACTCTTACTTATATCATAAAGCTATATCGGATTGTAATTTTTCAAAGCCGTCATCCACATTCATATCTAATAATATATTTTTTTTTATTTTTAAAGAACTAACTAACCCGTGCTAGGGAATAGCTTGCTGCTTTAAAACCGTCCCTAGCGAATGTTTAACGTTATAAATAAGTAATATTATTAAATCACTACAGTAACACTGACTAAACACACAAAAAAACTGGCCAAATGCGAGTAGAGCTCGTGCACTGAGAGTTCCGTACCGCCAAACAATAAAAAAAACTGGTTATACGGACCCTCGGCGCGTGAGTCCGAGTCGCGCTTTACCATTTTTTATATTTTTTTGTTATACTATGGAGTAAGCCCTATAATCATACCAAGTTTGATGCTTGTATGTCTCACCGTTTTTTCTATAGAGCAAAAAGTATAAAACAACGTTTTTTGTTTAGGGACCCCTCTTGTTTTTTAATATTTTTTAATTTTTATTATTTCTTGGGTAATCCACTATAGTAAAACAGAATCTCTGAAATTTTCAACTGGCTACCTAGTACGGTTCCAAAGATACAGCCCTTTGAATGGGTGTTGCGGTGTATGTGTTGGGTGCCAGCTGTTTTGTGACGTCACGCGAGTTTGCCGCGCTCGCGCGAAAAACTCCAAAAGGACGGCAGCTAAAACCGTCGTAACTTTAAAACTACTGGCTCGATTTGAAAGAAACAAAAACAGGCATATTTCTAAACTTTTAGGCTACACGGTCATAAAGTTTCAAGTGATATAACATACCCACGGACATTCTTCATTGTATTATTCTGTTAATAACTTACATTTTGTTATGATTTTAAACTCTTTTTAATTAAAAATTATTTAGATTTTTCTTGTGGAATCGAAAGTGTCAAGTATTGTGTACCATATTGAAATCTTGACTAAATGCACCAATTTTTTAGACAACTTGCCTAGGGAAAAGTTTTAATTTTTTTTTAAACGATGGACTGTTAAGGTTAGCGAAAATATGTTTTCGATTAAGACTCCATCAAACTTTTTTTTTTTAGACAATTCGGAACCCAAAGTTTTTCGTTCGAAAGTCCGTTATTGGCTTAATCTTATCTTTAGACAATATTGAGAAACTAATTTAAATATTTTTTATTTTGGTCCAGTAGTTTTGTTTTTATGCGCTAAAATGTTTTGTTCCTATGACCGCCAACAGTATGCAGACCGTCGCGTGACGTCATAAAACTGTATCTTTGAAACGTTGTAAAACCCAAACTACTGAACCAAAATAAAAAATATTGAAATTAGTTCCTCAATATTGTCTAAAGATAAGATTAAGCTAATAACGGACTTTCGAACAAAAAACTTTGGGTTCCGAATTAATGGGTTTAACTCACAGACTTATAAAAAACACAGACGTATTGTCGCATTGAGAAGGTGTGAAGCATGCTAGGTCCTCTAATTTCGTGTGCATTCACGACCCGCACTCACACAGATACACCCACTGCCTCTAATCCGCTGTCAGTACGTTGCGCACGTCAGCGCTAGTAAGATGCTTATTTGACTTTAGCCAAAATCATGAAATATGTCTTTTTGTGTAGTGAAAGGTTGCAAAAACTATATGAAAAAATGTAAAAAGGCTCAAGGAATCTCCTACCATAGGTAATTTATGAGGATTCATGATAAATTTTCATATTTAAGTTTTATTTACTTTTGTCGTAAATCGGGATAAAAATGACAGCAGTGTTCCCAGTTTTTTCTTCGGGAAAATTTCCCTGAAAGTGGGGAAATTTGTATTTTTGCATAATTTGTGATTATCAGATGAAGTCACACATTTTTAGGGTTACGTACCTAAAAACTGACACTAATTACAATTATTGACAGCTTTTTAGGTTAATTACTTTATGATTTTTGATAGATTTCCTCGAGACAAAAACAGAAAAGATGATTGGGTTCAGATAATACGCAACTGCAGAGATGAAAACCAATGGAACCCATCATCTTCTAGCACCATATGCAGTGCACACTTTTATGATGAGGATTTTAGAACAACTGCGACTTTAGAACTCGCTCGCTCGTTCAAAAATCAATCCAAATCGGTTTCAAAATTATTTTATCGTCGATTAAATTAGCTCCTATTTCACCCATGCCATAGGGGCACTTTATAAAGACTCACACTGTGTAACGAATTGATTTTTCATCCAAATTAAACATACAAATAAAATGGGAATCAGATTACTTCCTATACCTACTTATATTTAGGAAACATTATTTTGATGGATCTAACAGACAAAAAAAGTGGGCAAATGGATAATTTATCTGGCAACCCCAAAAGCACGCACACATCTTTATAGGGCAGCCATTTGCTTGCTTCACCCGGTGGTTAAAGAAGGTTCTGTCCGTCTTTTTTTTACGTCCGTGGTTTAACTGTTTGATTTATCAATGCGATTTCATAGCATGATTCAATTCAATTCAATTCAATTCATTTATTTTCAATAAAAATTATGCACTACATATTCATAACTACTTAATATAACTTAGGTAAAGACGTACACAGTGCCTGAACTAGAATACAGCTGTATTCTGTATCTCAGGAAACTAAAATAGGCAATAATATTAATAAGAACAAATAATGATATTATGTAATGGTAGAATGTACTAATTAACTAGCCAGAAATATTTAATATACTTACATAACTAAACTTACAAACTAGATTTATTCTATAAATAAAATAGCGCACAATAGTCAGATTGACCTTGTATTACATTTTATCGCTTTCTAGACGCTTTTTAGTAATTTCAATATTAAGTAAGGGAAAACGTTTATGTCAGCATTTGAAATAAACTGGGTTAATAAAAACAAAGTCGATGCATGCAGCACAAATCATACTCAAGGTTGTATGTGTTGTGTTTTGCTTATTCAGCTTTAAATTTAATGTTAGTAGGTCGGTGATTGTTAATAGTAGAGTAACGATAACACATGATTTACTTATGGTACAGAGAATTTATCTTAGTTCCTAGTCGCCCACATAATCTACAGAATTTATATACCTATTTTCCGCCATTTTTCTAGCTGGGCATTCAACATCGCCAGTTTTGTGCGCACATGGTTTCTTAAAGCGCATGCATGTTGCACATTTTCCGGTTTCTTCTTTTTCTTTTTTAGTGCACTCTTTAATTGCGTGTCCTTGGTCTCCGCAATGGCTACAGGTTGGGGTCTTCTCCCGGCAGGTCATCGCTGCATGACCGTATTGTTGGCACTTGAAGCACCTTGTCACCAATGTAAAATCCCTCACAGGGTAAGAGGACCAGTTGACGTAGACTCTCTCTTGCTTGATTAAGGCCTTACGCATATTCGCTGGGACTTCGAGGACAAAGTTACAATAGGCGGTATTTCTTTTCCCAGATTTGTGACTGAATTTAATTGAGGACACAATTACTTCTTTCGATTTATCCGGGAACTTGTCCGCAAGATTTTGGTCGAAGATACAGTCCTTAAGTTCCACATCAGTAAGGGAAGAGGGCACACCGAGAATAATTATCCTTGGGTTTCGTTTTGTCGGCTCTTCAGCCGTTAGACCGGAGCTCCTCAGTTGCGGCGAAAGTTTCAATTGGGAAGGCAAAGTTTTTTTTTTACCTGCTGAATCGAAAACCGTTTCGAGGCTAACATCCAAATAACAGTATTTTCTATATTAGAGGCGTTTATCTCAAAAGATGAGCTATATTTTTAATAAAAACCAATGGCCTTCATTTGCCCTACTTAACATATGACGTCATATGTTTTAGGAGTAAATAAATTTCAATTCTAGCAACACTACAGCTATAGTTGTCAAACTATTAGTTGTCATAATTTGCTAGGGAGGAGCGATGTTGGAAAAACATCGATGATGTCATCAGCAACAAAATATCGATAGTGAACAAAATATCGGTAGGGAACGCAACGATTCTAGTAAAAAAAAATCACCCCCATCGCGACCCAGTTACTGGTTTCCTCACATTTAGAATAATTTTGAGATTTTTTTTTAAGTCCCCATAACTCGTAAACGATGCGTCTCCCGGCACCAAGTCATAGGACTTTTTTTGCTTCCTAGGAACTACCAAATCGATTCTCGTCAAAAAAAAACAAGACCTCATAACTCGAAAACAGTGCGTTTCCCGGCATCAAGTCACAGAACCTTTGTTGCTTTCGTGGACCTATCCAAAACGATTCCCGTCAAAAAAAAATCACTCCCATCGCAACAACCCAGTTACTGGTTTCCCGCCACTTAAAATAATTTTGAGTTTTTTTTATCAAGACCTCATAACTCATAAACGATGCGTGGAAAACGCATCCGCAACGATTCTTGAAAAAAAAAATCACCCCCATCGCGACCGAGTTACTGGTTTCCTCACATTTAGAAAAAATTTGAGATTTTTTTTCAAGACCTCATAAATCATTATCGTAAACGATGCGTTTCCCGGCACCAAGTCATAGGACTTTTTTTGCTAGGAACTATCCAATCGTTCTGGTCAAAAAAAATCGCCCACATCGCGACCCAGTTACTCGTTTTTTCAAGACCTCATAACTCGAAAACGGTATGTTTCCCGGCATCAAGTCATAGGACCTTTGTTGCTTCCTTAGACCTACCCAAAAGTTTCCCGTCAAAAAAAAATCACCCCCATCGCAACCCAGTTACTGGTTTCCCCACACTTAAAATAATTTTGAGATTTTTTTTTCATTCATTCATTCATTCTGGCTGGCTCAGCGACCCAAAGTGGATCTTGGCCTCCGCAACCAAAAGACGCCAGCTCTCCCTATTCTGCACTAACTCCCTTCAATCCTCCACCTGGAGCTCGCACAGGTCTCTCTCTCTCTCTCTCTCTCTCCGATTTTTTTTTCAAGACCTCATAACTCATAAACGATGCCTTTCACGGCACCAAGTTAGAGGACTTTTTTTGTTCTCCAGGACCTACCCAAACCGTTCCCGGCCAAAAACATTTTTTAAATTTTTTGTTGTTGCAGTTTTTCTAAGTTCTTGGCCCATAGCGCCCCCAATGCTACATCCAAACCGTTTTGTAGACTTTTTTTGCCAAGCACATCGATGCTAAACAAAAATATTAAAACATCGATATTTTGTTTCTCAACATTTCCCATCCCTATGTGAGAAACGTTGTTTGTTGTGTTGTGTTGAACTTTTCTGTTTTTCTCAGTTATTTGTTTATTAAAGACTTTTGAATACACACCGACTGATAGGTATTACCTGGGCGACCGAGATACCTTAACATTTCTTAAGTGGATATTGATAGTCTTAAGAAAAAGATTATAAAGATCGGGCCAACATATTTTACCAAAAGTGGATATTAAAAAAGATACTGGAGTATCTAAAGTATGATCCAAGAGTGGGTATTATAGTAACAAGCATAATGTGGCTGAAATACCTTGCGCAGAAGGGCCAATGTGAGTATTTATCATTGAGGTTATGTTGTGATTGTAAATTATTTTCCTAGGGAGAAAACAACTATTTTAAAGGTTTTTTTGTTTCTGTTATCAGGTCTTCAAGAGATGCCTAACATGTTAACTCTGCAGTGGGCTTTGTTGAACTGGGAAAAACACAGTCAGAGTGCCTTCTCCGCTGCAAGAAACATAGTGACTGACAAATAATAAGGAACTTTATGATTATCACACCCTCAATATGGATTCTATACTACCTATGTATGTATTACTAGCTATAACTTTAGTTTGTATGACCTCTTATTTTGGTGGTTCAAGTACAGTCAATAGCTTAGACGCTTGCACTTTATTTGCAAAGTCACCCATAACATAACGAATAGAGTGCATGCGTGTAAGGATCTATGTGCTGTCTTGTGTGCCCACTTATCTTACTTTCGGTCTTAGTAAACCCTTTCATCAGTCTTACCTTACCTACTACTTTTTATCTTGCTGAAAATAATGTTCTGGTTGTTGTGGTGCTCTCAGCTAGTTTGCGGTATTTCTATGTATGTACTGATGTAAACATAATGCTTTCAGAACTGGTGACTCCATTGGCGGACAGATAGTCTAAAATCAAAACCCTCTTTTTGGGCAGTTGGGTAAAAAGAAAATAACCATAATCAGAAGTCTTCTCAGTTCTATTTTCTAAGAATATCTCTCAAGGCACATGTAGCGTTCTTGAAAACCGAAAATATTACACATTGTACGCAGGATAGCACGTCAGACTGAACACTTTTGTTTTAAAGTCGCCTGTAACGTAACCGAGTAGAGTGCTAGCGTGTAAGGGTCGACATGCTGTCGTGTGTACCTTATATTTCTGTGGACCCACAAAGTGCCATGTCTTATATTAACTTCTGCAGGTGGATGCTGTTTTGCTTAGAGATTAAGACTAAATTAACACCTATAATACTGTAAGTTGTAATTAAACTACACTTTTACTGAATATATAGGTAACCCGTTTAATTTGTTTTTACATTTTCCAACGTTTTGAGACCTTTGCAGGGCTCGTGCTATAAAAGTCTAATAACAGTGTAATTTTGTATCAATTTAAAATAAAAAGGGTGATTTGATTATAACATGTAGTTCTTTTACACTAGGTATTACTCTGAGCTGCAATATGCTGTATAAGAAATAAATATTGTTTTGGCAGGCCAATAATATGCCTTGGTATAATTTTTTACCGCTTCTATAACCTTGTTCCTGAATACCAAATTTTTGTTCACTGATGCTGTTTCAGTTTCTGACGTAGTAGGTTCTGGTAGTGCCACCATACATGGATGGAGTTTCACTGACTGAAATGGAATCCTCTTAAGGCCCTGGTTAAGGTCCCGAAGATGCTTCAAGGTTTTTGCGCAGTTTCATAGTACTGGTACTTTTGTTGACATTCTCAACACAGCATTAGAGTTGCAGCATCAACCTAAAAAGTATGAAATATTAGATTAAAAACTGGAAACAAGTAATAATCTTAGTTTCTGCTATAGTACACACGACAGCACGTCAGACTGTACACTTTTGTTCTAAAGTCGCCCGTAACGCAACCGAGTAGAGTGCTAGCTTGTAAAGGTCGACATGCTGTCCTTTGTACCCACGACAGCACGTCAACCCTTACACTCTACTTGGTTAAGTTACGGGTTACTTTAGAACAAGTGTACACTCTGACGTGCTGTCGTGTGTACAATGCGTGGCACCAAACAGACTGGAGACACCACGTGGTTTGACATGCTGCAACGATTATTTTATAGGTCTCTTTAGGGGATGAGGTCTTTTCTTTCATGGCATGTATTGTAGAGCCTTTAGATCAGTCTTTCCTAACTACGTCTTACCTTGGTAGGGTGGGTTGAAGTAAATGCACAGGTTAGCTTAATAATGACAGTGTCACGGTGCTCTTGGGTAGTTAGCGGTCTTTCCATGTTGTGATCTAACACTAATTCCTTCAGCACTGGTGATTCCACTGGTGGACAGTCAGTCTAAAAAGAAAAGAACCATAATCAAAAACAATATTTCTACTCAGTTCTATTATCTAAGAATTTGAATGATAAAAAAGTATATGTGTTACAACTTACAAAACATCCTAACTCTTTTTACAGGGTGTACCATACTGGTCAACAGAATGACATTCTGTAAAGAAAAGTTGGAAGAAAAGAAAAGTTGAAAATTTATTATCTTATAGTTATAACCTCAAAATAGAAAAAAAAAACATTACATTACTTTTTTGCTTTTGGTATTAGCGCCAATTTAAAAATATGTTTGTGTGTGTAGGTGCATTTGCATTAAAACATTGTGAAAGTCAATTAAAACAATATTTTAAAAATACTTTTCTCCCGTCACAGCGTTCACATTTTATTAATTTAAAAATCAACGGAACTGTTGTGAACCCTATCGCCGGGTGCTATTAACCTGTAAAAAAGTTAGGTTCTTTTGTGACACCTTGTACCTATTAAAATGTTTATTAGGAACTTAAATGAATTATGTTTACTTCTGCAGGTTATACTTTCTATAATATTGCTTAATAGATCAAGCCTATAAGATTATTACCTTTAATGCTCCAAAATCATCTTGTTGACTCGTTCTTGGGACAACATTTTCATCGTTGGTAGACTTGACCCAAAGCTTGGCCGTTGACTTAAGTTTTGGAAAGCTATTCATTAGTTTCCATTAGTGATTATTTTGAAAAAAAAATCCTGTAACTGTAAGAGGACAAATAAAAGTTATTAACATTGTGTATTTTGGGCAGGCGGCAAAATTGTGGGTTAATGAAATCTTGAAAACCTAATAGGCGCCATTCACGATACGTCCATGCATCCAAATAGCTCCAATCTGCTCGTCAGTGTGTAAAACGACATCCATTTTGTTTGGGCATGCGTCCACGCACATCCGCCAGGACGGCCTCCACTGGACGATCGTGAATGGCGGCTATTAGGTTTTCAAGATTTCATGTGAAATTATATTCACACAATAAATACAAAGTTGAGGTTGGCGGGTCAAGTTGGGGGTGAGGAATTCATACTTAAAAAACCAACTTACATTCAAATGGTCTTCACAGCAGCAAGAAAGACGGCTTGATATTCAACGCCGAGCTTCCGAAACCATCTAAATTTTAGGGTGTCTGGTACCCGTACAAATACTTTGTTCCGTGGTATAAGTGAGCACAAGTTGGAACAAAGCATCTGAAGAACCCACGATTCATTTCGATTCATACACGACGTCCATACACAGATATGCAGAGGTCGTCGAGTTAAACAGTAACTGAAGTCCGTGAGTGAGTTGTCGAATGCAAGATAACAATATCAATCAATGTCCATTGTCCAGGGTATGAGCAAAATCGCTGGTAAACAGTTAAAAACTGAGAAAATAAGCTATCAAAACAACGCGTGAATACAATGATAAGTGTTGCCATGCGGACAATTTATTTTCACGACGACCACTAAAATTAAATGCAACCTGCCCAACCCAACCACGATTCCATGTACAGTCCTGTCCATTGTGTATTCTGTCTGTGCTACTACAAGCATTTTTTGAATTACTTTAATTTTTAACTGACTTCGAAAAAGGAGGTTCTCAATAAATTCGTACGGGACTTTTTTCATCTGTGTTCCCCGATTACTCGAAGACGCCTAGATCGATTTGGAAAATATTTTGTGTGGCATGTATGTATGTATGCTGTCCCAAATTATTGATTTTCTCCCCACCCGAAAGGGGGTCCAAACCACCAGTTCCTGAGGTGATATAAGTAAGGTGGCAACCCTGACAACAATATTTTTGACAGTAAACCACAGACAAACTAGATTATTTGACTCCTTTACACGACACACGCAATCACGCGGCTATATTACACGTAAGGGTTGCATATGACGTCACGCGGTTAATTATTTTAAACATTTATTTAGTAGGGTTTAACTTGATGAATCTAAAAAAAAACGAAATTAGTTTCTTAAAATGACTTTTACTATCAGAAAAAAAAATAAAAAGTCAACCGTTTCAGAACTTTGCATTGCGAATTTGGGAAGGCAAAGTTTTTTTTTTACCTGCTGAATCGAAAACCGTTTCGAGGCTAACATCCAAATAACAGTATTTTCTATATTAGAGGCGTTTATCTCAAAAGATGAGCTATATTTTTAATAAAAACCAATGGCCTTCATTTGCCCTACTTAACATATGACGTCATATGTTTTAGGAGTAAATAAATTTCAATTCTAGCAACACTACAGCTATAGTTGTCAAACTATTAGTTGTCATAATTTGCTAGGGAGGAGCGATGTTGGAAAAACATCGATGATGTCATCAGCAACAAAATATCGATAGTGAACAAAATATCGGTAGGGAACGCAACGATTCTAGTAAAAAAAAATCACCCCCATCGCGACCCAGTTACTGGTTTCCTCACATTTAGAATAATTTTGAGATTTTTTTTTAAGTCCCCATAACTCGTAAACGATGCGTCTCCCGGCACCAAGTCATAGGACTTTTTTTGCTTCCTAGGAACTACCAAATCGATTCTCGTCAAAAAAAAACAAGACCTCATAACTCGAAAACAGTGCGTTTCCCGGCATCAAGTCACAGAACCTTTGTTGCTTTCGTGGACCTATCCAAAACGATTCCCGTCAAAAAAAAATCACTCCCATCGCAACAACCCAGTTACTGGTTTCCCGCCACTTAAAATAATTTTGAGTTTTTTTTATCAAGACCTCATAACTCATAAACGATGCGTGGAAAACGCATCCGCAACGATTCTTGAAAAAAAAAATCACCCCCATCGCGACCGAGTTACTGGTTTCCTCACATTTAGAAAAAAATTGAGATTTTTTTTCAAGACCTCATAAATCATTATCGTAAACGATGCGTTTCCCGGCACCAAGTCATAGGACTTTTTTTGCTAGGAACTATCCAATCGATTCTGGTCAAAAAAAATCGCCCACATCGCGACCCAGTTACTCGTTTTTTCAAGACCTCATAACTCGAAAACGGTATGTTTCCCGGCATCAAGTCATAGGACCTTTGTTGCTTCCTTAGACCTACCCAAAAGTTTCCCGTCAAAAAAAAATCACCCCCATCGCAACCCAGTTACTGGTTTCCCCACACTTAAAATAATTTTGAGATTTTTTTTTCATTCATTCATTCATTCTGGCTGGCTCAGCGACCCAAAGTGGATCTTGGCCTCCGCAACCAAAAGACGCCAGCTCTCCCTATTCTGCACTAACTCCCTTCAATCCTCCACCTGGAGCTCGCACAGGTCTCTCTCTCTCTCTCTCTCTCTCCGATTTTTTTTTCAAGACCTCATAACTCATAAACGATGCCTTTCACGGCACCAAGTTAGAGGACTTTTTTTGTTCTCCAGGACCTACCCAAACCGTTCCCGGCCAAAAACATTTTTTAAATTTTTTGTTGTTGCAGTTTTTCTAAGTTCTTGGCCCATAGCGCCCCCAATGCTACATCCAAACCGTTTTGTAGACTTTTTTTGCCAAGCACATCGATGCTAAACAAAAATATTAAAACATCGATATTTTGTTTCTCAACATTTCCCATCCCTATGTGAGAAACGTTGTTTGTTGTGTTGTGTTGAACTTTTCTGTTTTTCTCAGTTATTTGTTTATTAAAGACTTTTGAATACACACCGACTGATAGGTATTACCTGGGCGACCGAGATACCTTAACATTTCTTAAGTGGATATTGATAGTCTTAAGAAAAAGATTATAAAGATCGGGCCAACATATTTTACCAAAAGTGGATATTAAAAAAGATACTGGAGTATCTAAAGTATGATCCAAGAGTGGGTATTATAGTAACAAGCATAATGTGGCTGAAATACCTTGCGCAGAAGGGCCAATGTGAGTATTTATCATTGAGGTTATGTTGTGATTGTAAATTATTTTCCTAGGGAGAAAACAACTATTTTAAAGGTTTTTTTGTTTCTGTTATCAGGTCTTCAAGAGATGCCTAACATGTTAACTCTGCAGTGGGCTTTGTTGAACTGGGAAAAACACAGTCAGAGTGCCTTCTCCGCTGCAAGAAACATAGTGACTGACAAATAATAAGGAACTTTATGATTATCACACCCTCAATATGGATTCTATACTACCTATGTATGTATTACTAGCTATAACTTTAGTTTGTATGACCTCTTATTTTGGTGGTTCAAGTACAGTCAATAGCTTAGACGCTTGCACTTTATTTGCAAAGTCACCCATAACATAACGAATAGAGTGCATGCGTGTAAGGATCTATGTGCTGTCTTGTGTGCCCACTTATCTTACTTTCGGTCTTAGTAAACCCTTTCATCAGTCTTACCTTACCTACTACTTTTTATCTTGCTGAAAATAATGTTCTGGTTGTTGTGGTGCTCTCAGCTAGTTTGCGGTATTTCTATGTATGTACTGATGTAACCATAATGCTTTCAGAACTGGTGACTCCATTGGCGGACAGATAGTCTAAAATCAAAACCCTCTTTTTGGGCAGTTGGGTAAAAAGAAAATAACCATAATCAGAAGTCTTCTCAGTTCTATTTTCTAAGAATATCTCTCAAGGCACATGTAGCGTTCTTGAAAACCGAAAATATTACACATTGTACGCAGGATAGCACGTCAGACTGAACACTTTTGTTTTAAAGTCGCCTGTAACGTAACCGAGTAGAGTGCTAGCGTGTAAGGGTCGACATGCTGTCGTGTGTACCTTATATTTCTGTGGACCCACAAAGTGCCATGTCTTATATTAACTTCTGCAGGTGGATGCTGTTTTGCTTAGAGATTAAGACTAAATTAACACCTATAATACTGTAAGTTGTAATTAAACTACACTTTTACTGAATATATAGGTAACCCGTTTAATTTGTTTTTACATTTTCCAACGTTTTGAGACCTTTGCAGGGCTCGTGCTATAAAAGTCTAATAACAGTGTAATTTTGTATCAATTTAAAATAAAAAGGGTGATTTGATTATAACATGTAGTTCTTTTACACTAGGTATTACTCTGAGCTGCAATATGCTGTATAAGAAATAAATATTGTTTTGGCAGGCCAATAATATGCCTTGGTATAATTTTTTACCGCTTCTATAACCTTGTTCCTGAATACCAAATTTTTGTTCACTGATGCTGTTTCAGTTTCTGACGTAGTAGGTTCTGGTAGTGCCACCATACATGGATGGAGTTTCACTGACTGAAATGGAATCCTCTTAAGGCCCTGGTTAAGGTCCCGAAGATGCTTCAAGGTTTTTGCGCAGTTTCATAGTACTGGTACTTTTGTTGACATTCTCAACACAGCATTAGAGTTGCAGCATCAACCTAAAAAGTATGAAATATTAGATTAAAAACTGGAAACAAGTAATAATCTTAGTTTCTGCTATAGTACACACGACAGCACGTCAGACTGTACACTTTTGTTCTAAAGTCGCCCGTAACGCAACCGAGTAGAGTGCTAGCTTGTAAAGGTCGACATGCTGTCCTTTGTACCCACGACAGCACGTCAACCCTTACACTCTACTTGGTTAAGTTACGGGTTACTTTAGAACAAGTGTACACTCTGACGTGCTGTCGTGTGTACAATGCGTGGCACCAAACAGACTGGAGACACCACGTGGTTTGACATGCTGCAACGATTATTTTATAGGTCTCTTTAGGGGATGAGGTCTTTTCTTTCATGGCATGTATTGTAGAGCCTTTAGATCAGTCTTTCCTAACTACGTCTTACCTTGGTAGGGTGGGTTGAAGTAAATGCACAGGTTAGCTTAATAATGACAGTGTCACGGTGCTCTTGGGTAGTTAGCGGTCTTTCCATGTTGTGATCTAACACTAATTCCTTCAGCACTGGTGATTCCACTGGTGGACAGTCAGTCTAAAAAGAAAAGAACCATAATCAAAAACAATATTTCTACTCAGTTCTATTATCTAAGAATTTGAATGATAAAAAAGTATATGTGTTACAACTTACAAAACATCCTAACTCTTTTTACAGGGTGTACCATACTGGTCAACAGAATGACATTCTGTAAAGAAAAGTTGGAAGAAAAGAAAAGTTGAAAATTTATTATCTTATAGTTATAACCTCAAAATAGAAAAAAAAAACATTACATTACTTTTTTGCTTTTGGTATTAGCGCCAATTTAAAAATATGTTTGTGTGTGTAGGTGCATTTGCATTAAAACATTGTGAAAGTCAATTAAAACAATATTTTAAAAATACTTTTCTCCCGTCACAGCGTTCACATTTTATTAATTTAAAAATCAACGGAACTGTTGTGAACCCTATCGCCGGGTGCTATTAACCTGTAAAAAAGTTAGGTTCTTTTGTGACACCTTGTACCTATTAAAATGTTTATTAGGAACTTAAATGAATTATGTTTACTTCTGCAGGTTATACTTTCTATAATATTGCTTAATAGATCAAGCCTATAAGATTATTACCTTTAATGCTCCAAAATCATCTTGTTGACTCGTTCTTGGGACAACATTTTCATCGTTGGTAGACTTGACCCAAAGCTTGGCCGTTGACTTAAGTTTTGGAAAGCTATTCATTAGTTTCCATTAGTGATTATTTTGAAAAAAAAATCCTGTAACTGTAAGAGGACAAATAAAAGTTATTAACATTGTGTATTTTGGGCAGGCGGCAAAATTGTGGGTTAATGAAATCTTGAAAACCTAATAGGCGCCATTCACGATACGTCCATGCATCCAAATAGCTCCAATCTGCTCGTCAGTGTGTAAAACGACATCCATTTTGTTTGGGCATGCGTCCACGCACATCCGCCAGGACGGCCTCCACTGGACGATCGTGAATGGCGGCTATTAGGTTTTCAAGATTTCATGTGAAATTATATTCACACAATAAATACAAAGTTGAGGTTGGCGGGTCAAGTTGGGGGTGAGGAATTCATACTTAAAAAACCAACTTACATTCAAATGGTCTTCACAGCAGCAAGAAAGACGGCTTGATATTCAACGCCGAGCTTCCGAAACCATCTAAATTTTAGGGTGTCTGGTACCCGTACAAATACTTTGTTCCGTGGTATAAGTGAGCACAAGTTGGAACAAAGCATCTGAAGAACCCACGATTCATTTCGATTCATACACGACGTCCATACACAGATATGCAGAGGTCGTCGAGTTAAACAGTAACTGAAGTCCGTGAGTGAGTTGTCGAATGCAAGATAACAATATCAATCAATGTCCATTGTCCAGGGTATGAGCAAAATCGCTGGTAAACAGTTAAAAACTGAGAAAATAAGCTATCAAAACAACGCGTGAATACAATGATAAGTGTTGCCATGCGGACAATTTATTTTCACGACGACCACTAAAATTAAATGCAACCTGCCCAACCCAACCACGATTCCATGTACAGTCCTGTCCATTGTGTATTCTGTCTGTGCTACTACAAGCATTTTTTGAATTACTTTAATTTTTAACTGACTTCGAAAAAGGAGGTTCTCAATAAATTCGTACGGGACTTTTTTCATCTGTGTTCCCCGATTACTCGAAGACGCCTAGATCGATTTGGAAAATATTTTGTGTGGCATGTATGTATGTATGCTGTCCCAAATTATTGATTTTCTCCCCACCCGAAAGGGGGTCCAAACCACCAGTTCCTGAGGTGATATAAGTAAGGTGGCAACCCTGACAACAATATTTTTGACAGTAAACCACAGACAAACTAGATTATTTGACTCCTTTACACGACACACGCAATCACGCGGCTATATTACACGTAAGGGTTGCATATGACGTCACGCGGTTAATTATTTTAAACATTTATTTAGTAGGGTTTAACTTGATGAATCTAAAAAAAAACGAAATTAGTTTCTTAAAATGACTTTTACTATCAGAAAAAAAAATAAAAAGTCAACCGTTTCAGAACTTTGCATTGCGAATTTCTCAACATCGTCCTTAGATTCAGTACTTATGATGACGCCACCGTTTTTTGTCTTTCTTACCCCTCTTACGTGGAGTTTCAGTAAAGTTGTTCAGGGCAGATAATTTTTTGGACAAGGTTCTTGGTATCTTCGCTAGTTTTTAGCTTGTCTTGCGGATAGATCGCTATCGAGCTTAAGATGTTAGGGCGAATCTTATTGTTCGGGTCACTTTTTAAGATGTCCGCAAAGGATTGCGTAGGTGCTTTCGATAAGGTCTCGGATATAGAAGATTTTATTTCCTTTAGGCTCTCTGTGACGGAACAATTTTCACTTATGGCTTGGATGTTTGCCTGGCCTGTAACGAATCTCTGTTTTACGGACTGATATTGCACTGCTAGTTGAGAGACTGAGTGAAGTACGTTGCGGCATAGCTTATTGATTTTCAATTTCTGCTCAGTGTTGAGCTTTCCTCCATCGGATGATATTGCGCACACTTCGTTTAAACTTCGGTCTATGCTGGATAGCCAATTTTGGATCTCGGGGGTAGGTATCACGGTTGCCTCCTCCGCAGGGGGTCGCGGCGGGGGCGCGGGCGCGGGCGTGGACGCGGATGGAGGTGAGCGCTGCATAACGGCGCTCCTGTTGAAGGCTGGGTCCATCTTGGTGAGGATGAAATCACTTAGCGCTTCATAATTACAGTACAAAACACATTTAATTCATAAAAATCACTCAAGCCGGTAGTAAATTGTCACAACTGGGTCACGGTTAATGTTCAATACTGATTATCTGACTATTTTAATCGGAGCGGCAAATACGTCCATTCGCGATGAAGTGCAGACATAACTCCAAAGGATTAAGGACAATGTGAAAAAATCAAGGCAAAATTAGAAAAAATATGCGATCACAGTACCTCAATATGTGGTCTAGGGTGAGCATTTTCAAAAAAAAAAATGCCTATACTTTCTGAACGAAGCGACCTTTTTATTAATTTTTTTCCCAGTACCGTTAAGATCTGCCCTTTCACCCAGTTCCCGCTTGACGTTGAATCACGGAACACCCGGCATACGTATAAAGCTGTAAACTCCAGTAATAAACAATATGTATAGTACATACATACTTACATATTATTGCGTTTAGCTCCAACCGAAAGCTTTCTTCTCAAAGGCACGATATTATGTCTAGAACCGCCTTTCGACAGCGAAAGGTAATTTCTGTCGGGCTATTTGGCTGGAACATTTCTTTGTGAATGTTGTGCAGACCTTGGCCACGGTCTGTCTGGAGGCACGCGGTTGGAGCCTCGACCCTAATAGGCATTCGCAGCCCGTACCCTTTTTCGATGAAACTGGATAAATTGAATTCCGATGCCATTGGAACGAGAAGCTTCCTTAATGTCACATTTGAATTGCCCAAGCCTTATATCTGAATTGGGTCGTGCCAATACACAATCCTGTACAATCCTGCCACTCTTTCTTTGTTATTCACCATTTTTATTCTTTCAATGAAATCGTTTCGTAGAAATCCGCTTTAACGTACATTGTGCAATGCGATCGGCCCTTTATCTAGATTCTAGAATATACGGATTTTCCGCCTATGGTCAAGGGTGCGATTCATCCCGTTTCTCAAAGTTGCCTTTGGTCAAATTACGTTTGGTACAGGGCAATTTTCAAATAGGTTTTCCCTAAGAACGCCCTGAAGCAGCGATTTCCCATACAAACGTAGTTCAGGTTTAATTTCTAAACTAAAGGCTGGATTTTGCTGAAACTTGGTTTATATCAGTAGATCACTAATACGGAGGTTCGCAAATAGTTTTTAGAATAAAAAGAATAGCCTGAATGAAATTAGAGCGATGCGTTTTTCGCGCCGAAAAAGGGGTTACTTTCAGCTGCTGTTTACTTACATTATTACACCGTCTATTGGAGTCTTACTACCTTGGGAACATCAATAATGTATTGAACTTGTCAGAAAAAAAAAATAGTTATTTGTTATGCAAGAATGCAAAATTATTGTTTGCGGCGAGTGCTTGTATTGAATACCGAGCTAGCGAAGGTTTCTAAAATTGAGCCACGAGCGTAGCGAGTGGTTCAAAAAAAGAAACCTGAGCGTAGCGAGGTATTCAGAAGCACGAGATGCAAATAATATTGCATTCGTGCGAAACACAAAACTTTTCATCTCACAGAAGCGAGGAAATCATTTTGTTAGCCAAGCGGGACAAACAAAGTAGACAACTACTTACAGGCAAAACAGGTGAGTCAAATAAGTTCCTTTTAAAAGCATAATTTACTGTAGTTACGGCTGCCGCACTAAAGTTTAGTTTAATACCAACGATGTAGCTTCGTTGGTATTAAAACCATTCGTTTTATTAATAATTTCCTGAAGTTTATTTATCCAGACACAAAAAAATGAAAATTAAAAGAATGTTTTTTTTCCGGGTGCATTCTGAACTTTTACCATATAAATTTAAAATTTCTAGAGGTAAAAAGTAAATTCAATTATATCGTTTGAAAAAATTTATTTATCAAACCAACCCATAATTATCTAATTGATAAAACAGAAGCGGAGCATTTTTTTAATGTACTGTAATTAAAAATAAATATAGTGTACAAAATATTAAAAAGACTGTAAGAAGAAACCGCGTTTCTGAATGTTCTATTCCGTGACTTTAGATGTCTATGCCTCATTTGCATTCACAGTTTTGTATAGAAAATGGGCACTGTCGTGGAGAGTCGCGTCTAAACGAGGCTCTTCTTTCTGAAGCTTTTATGAAATTATATGGCATCTAGTGAAACTGAAACGGCCAGTGTTTTTTCTTTTTCTACATCATGGGGCGTGCAGAACAAGGGCGTTTAAATTTCGAAGCGTACAAAAATTCAGATTGGTTAAATTCGGGTTTTACACGGTTGTAAGTTGTTAATAACAGCAAACTTTCCGAGTATAAGAGATGAAAAAGATTTTTTAAATAGATAATAAAATGTAGAAATGGCAGCTGAACTACGAAAAAAATTGGGAAAATAGATCTATTACATTACAACTACAACTACATACTCGCGAAAGGACACAAACACACGTAGACTCATACAGGCGCATTGCCCCTCACTTTTCCCGCGCCCCGTCTCGCTCTGGGTGAAACAGCTATAAACAGTGTTTCACGCGCTCGGCCATCGCCGAGTTCCCACGGTCCTACAGGGGATTCTTAAACACTCCAAATTCTAAATGCGATTTCCAACAACTTTTGTTCTACGACTTTGGTAAAAGCGCATTTTTTTCCGAAATCATAATATATTTTTCATCTCCCACGCTCGGAAAGTTTGCTGTTACTAGTAACTTACGATCGTGTAAAGGCCGGATTTAAACTATCTGCATTTTTGTGCGCTTCGAAATTTGAACGCGACGCCGGGACAGTCTTTCCCGCGCCCTATGGTGTTGAAAAAGAAAAAAACACTGGCCGTTTAAGAAGATGCCAAGTCCCGAGAGAAAAAAGATCCTCATTCATAGTTCATTTACACGCGTACTTCAGCGAAAGTGATTGTTCGTGCCCATTCTCTATACAAAACTGTGAATGTAAATGGGGCATAAGCATCTTTTAAAAAGGTTAAGTCACGGAATAGAACATTCAGAAACGCGGTTTCTTCTTATAGTCTTTTCAATATTTTGTACACAATATTTATTTTATAATACCAGTAAATAAAAAAAATGCTTAGCTTCTGTTGTATCAAATAGATAATTATGTTTTGGTTTTATTAAATACATTTTTTCAAACGATATTACTAATTATTTTTTTTATCTCCTAGAAATTTTTATATTATATGGTAAAAGTTCAGAATGCACCCGGAAAAAAAAAACATTCTTTTATTTACATTATTTTTGTGCCTGGATAAATAAACTTCAGGAAATCTATCTATACTTATAATAAAACTCTAGCGAAGTCAATTCTGTACATTGAATATTTTTAGAAAAAAACTAGCAGGGGTTACTAAGTAAACTATACTGAATACAAAAATGCAAAAAAATCGGTCTATGTCTGTCTGTCTGTCTGTCTGTCTGTCTGTCTGTGTGTTACCTCATCACGCGAATACCGCTGAATAGTTTTCAGTCAAATTTAGGACCGTGATAAGTCCTGGTTCTGGGCACAATCTAGGCTATCCAATGTTCAGAATACATTGCGGGTTGCAATTTTAACTTAATTTTTTGTAAGAAATATTCATAATTTTGATATAGCTTCTTGAGAAGATATGTTAATAAAGTATAACTAAACATATTTCCGAAAAAAAAAAAAAATCCGGGAAAAAAATCCGACTTGGAACCTCATTATCTCGGAAACCGTTGATTTCCTAGGCATAGTTTCTTGGGCAAAAATATTTGTTATGATGAGGACTATACAGGGTGTTAAAAGACCGCCAACAGACCCGAAAGCCACTAGACACCAAAACAAAGTACTTTTTCGATAAATTATTGTTGGGAAAGGATTTTGGTTTTTTCGGTTATAATTTTGAAAAATATTTTTTCACGCAATGGACGTGTAACGTACAAAAGTCATATTGCGCAAGCGTAGGTATCAGATTATGTTACTTAAGCTTGAAGTGCCGATGTTTAGAATACATTGCGGGTTGCAACTTTAACGTCGTTTTTTGTAAGAAATATTCATAATTTTGATATGACTTAACCACATAAGTGCTATACAATTTCTATAGGACTTATGTGGTTAAGTCCGCCGACCCTAGAATTTATTGTAAGAGAATGATTCAACTTTGGACAATAAAATATAGTTGCAGACATAGATAATAAAGCTATCGACATGTAGACATACTTTAAATTTCACATTTATAGTTTAAAAAATAAATATTACTGAACTACTACTTTTAACCGAAGTTCTTTGATATTTTTTTATTAGTAGGAATATGAAATCAAAAGTGTGTCCACATGTCGATAGCTTTATTATCTATGTCTGCAACTATATTTTATCGTCCAAAGTTTAATCATTCTCTTACAATCAATTAAAATGTTGAAAAGTGCGAGCGAGAGGGCTGCAGAGCTTCAGAAGATTCTTAAGAACTAGATACTGAATAAATTTCTGCAAAAAAAAAGTTTTGAAATATCTGACTTTGAACCTCCTTATCTCGGAAACCGTTGATTTCCCAGGCATAGTTCCTTGGGCAAAAATGTTCCTTATGATGAGGACAATACGTGGTTTCCCGCTTTGTTGGCGGTCTTTTAACACCCTGTATGTGGTCTCCCACTTTGTTGGCGGTCTTTTAACACCGCTCGGTATTCAATACAAGCACTCGCCGCAAACAATAATTTTGCATTCTTGCATAACAAATAACTATTGTTTACCGTTGAGCTGGATAGACAGAGTTATTAGCCGTATGCTTTACTTGCTGGCTTAGCATGAGAATGAGTAAGACCTTATGTATGGGCTTATAACTTTATCTATCCCACTCTACGTCGAGGGAGATACATATAAACCCTTTTACTTCCTAAGCAATTCTTATGCTAAGCTTCCTGGTATCTTATCACGGGCGATACCTTAATATAAACAATATATATTTATTATTAAATTTATAAATGTATTGTTTAGATTAGGGTTTTTATTCTATTTTATTCTATTGCTTTCTTTTGAGCCCTGCAACCGCAAGTTAAGAAATAATAACTATAAAATACTCCCGACATTTTAGCTTCGAATAAGCATATGTAATAAATAGCTGAACCAATTTTGACAAAACATAACTGAGAACATTCGCTAGAAAACCTGCTTTCAAATAAAAAAATAAACCTAAAACTTCCAAATCGTTCACCCATTTAAGAGCTACGGTGCCACAGACAGACACACCGTCATAAACACTTATACAGACAAACTCACAAAGCTGTCAAACTTATAAACCCCTCTTTTTTGGTCGGGGGTTTGACTTTTCCTCCACAGTCGAATTTAAATTAAATGTCAAATGTGTAAAAACGCATACGAAGTCGCGGGCACAACTAGTTATTAATAAAACGAATGGTTTTAATACCAGCGAAGCTCAAAAATTTAGTGCGGCAGCCGTAACTACAGTAAAATATGCTTTTAAAAGGAACTTATTTGATTCACCTGTTCTGCCTGTAAGTAGTTGTCTATAGAGTTTTTCCCGCTTGGCTAACAAAGTCATTTCCTCGCTTCTGTGAGATGAAAAGTTTTGTGTTTCGCACGAATGCAATATTATTTGCGTTTCGTGCTTCTGAATACCTCGCTACGCTCAGGTTTCTTTTTTTGAACCACTCGCTACGCTCGTGGCTCAATTTTAGAAACCTTCGCTAGCTCGGTATTCAATACAAGCACTCGCCGCAAACAATAATTTTGCATTCTTGCATAACAAATAACTATTGTATAAATATTTTTTGGCGCAGAGTAACAGAAAGTAGCAGGAGAGGCTGGAAAGGTGGTAGAGATTGGGAGGAGTACGAAAGCGGGCCGCGCAGGCAGCGCTGGAATTGTAGAAATGCACACTTTTATAGAATAAGAAACGTCCAATAAATAAACAGTATCGAGCTTTTCGAAAAATTGTTGTTGAAAATCATAATGACAATGTTTCCGAAAAGAAGCTAAAATACCTCTTCTAATTTTTTAAAGCTATTGCTTTTTTACCGTTATTTACTACATAATGACAAGTTGGTAACTTGAGTTGCCACCGATTGCAGGAATGGTTTGTAAATTATTTAGTTTTACTAATATGAATTGTTTTGAATTCGTATACCTAACTAAACCTTTCCCATCGTGTCGCCTGTGGTAACAACACTCAAAACAATAGAGCTATATTAGGTATGTTATCTACTTTAGGCAGTTCTTATCATCATTATTGCATCGTCAAAAGGGAGAGCAGGATAGTCTTAGAAAAAGTGCCTCCAAAGACTGAGTTACTAGCAATGGTCAAACGATTCCCTATACCTATAACAGATAACACTAGTACAAAGTTTTATGTAAAGTACTAAATACAATAACCTTCATTATTATTGCATCAACAGCGTCAATAAAATCTCGGTAAACTACTACAGTCGCAAGGATGCTTTAAGTTTAAAATCCATAGTCGCGCACACCCATTATGATTAATACGGCGAAAATCTTTTACATAATACCTGGATATAGAAGTTCACGGCGGCTCTAAGTACTTTTGCTAACTAGCATAATCGTCGCATTTGGGTCGGAGAAGCGTTCCGTGACAGTGACAATTCGCGTGAATTTAACGGGTTAGCATAACCGCAAAGTCACCAGCGAGGATTTAAATGGAAAGCTTTTAACTCGGTCGACTCCCACGATCTTCCTTGAAATCTTATTATCGCTTTGTTTCATTCTGCGGAAGAAAAAAATACTGTCCACCGACAACATTTTACGATTGAAATTCAAGACTCTAACTACTGCAACATTCCTAAAATTAATATTGAGGGAATCTCGGCAACGTTTTAGCGTCGGCTCGCAGCTAGCTAGTATAGTTTTGCAATCAAAAGTTTGTTTTTGCACACGCGTAAACTTTAGTTAAGCGATCAACTTCATAATTGATGTCCGAGCGCTCATGGAGGCTGGCAGTAGCCGTCATAAACCATTACTCGGCCTGCGACAGTGGAAAACCTCAAGGGTCACGAGGCGACACATGGTGAGAATGGTCCCGGGTGCGACGCGAACTTTAGCCGCCTCCTGCCGCACATTTATCTCATCAGCAAAACCGTTTTGGATTTCCGTTTGCATGAGCTTAGGCCGCACTGATATTGGTTACGCTAAGTGGCCTTTGATGAGCTGGTTTGTTTACATAGCACATTGTAATGTAATACTGGCTAACTCAAGTACTAGTTCATGCAAACTGATTCACTGTTATTTCGAGGACCGTTAAATACAACATGTTATAAAAGGTCCCAACTTTTTTTACAGGGTGTACCCTACTGGACAACAGGAAGACATTTCTGTAAAACAAAAAGTGAAAAAATATTTGTTTTCTAACCATAACTTTAATTTCTTACCTCAAAAGTTTGTTATTGTTGAATTTAGTTTAGATTAAAACACAGGATTATGTGCATAGGTACATTTGCAGAGTCTTAAGTTGATACAAACACTGAAAAATCAATGAAAACCATATTTCTCCCGCAACAACATATGCATTTTATTAATAAAAGTAATGGTGGAAAAAATATTGGTGTGTTATCCTTCTTACTGGGTGGTATTACCCTGTAAAAAGAGTTAGGACCTTTGGTAACACCTTTTATACCGTTTCCTCGAAATAGGTGAGAGATCTTTGTACGGTCAGCGCTTTGGTAGCATTTTATCTATCTAATAGGTATGTACTATTACTTTTTAATTTCGTTCCGCACATACATACACTTAGGTACACACGACAGCACGTCAGACTGTACATATTTGTTGTAAAGTCGCCCGTAACGCAACCGAGTAGAGTGCTAGCGTGTAAAGGTCGACGTGCTGTCGTGTGTACGTATTTTGGCATCCTCTGATCTGGGGAAGATTCTCGGGATCTCGCACGCGACAAATTAACATTTACGTTATGGAGCTTGACCCGAACATCAAACAAAAGCTTCGCGCCGGAATCGTATTCCCCCGAATTGCATTTGATTGACGTTCAGCTAGGTAAGACAACGATCGTAGGTACTTGCGTTTCAAATCTTTGTGCAGTTTCAACCCGTAAACGCAATCACTAGTGTTCACTATTAGTGTTCGAATAGTGAATCAGTCAAAAAGTTTAATGACAAAAAAGACCAAAACCCATTTCTTTAACAGCCAGATGGTGAAATCTAAGTTGGTACTTTTCCAATATTTTACTATAACATCAACATAATTATGTATGGTTTTATCGATTCAGTTTTTCAAAATTCCACTCGCAAATGTCGAAGGTAATGTCGAACTTTGTTGTTTACCATCCGATTTCGCTCAAATTTTGTATGGACATTATGGTAATTAGTTCTATTAGAAAATTAAATTGAGATGTGTTCAAAATATGATTTTTAATACAGTTGCTCAAAAAGTGGCGTATTGCAGGGACGTATAGCGTTCGGGATGTGGGCTATTACACACTCGTGCTTTTTTTTTACCTTTCCCGCACTCGCACTCTTTCCCAACTGTCAAAATAATGTCTATTAAAAAGTAAAACCAACCATGAAGTTTTTACAAAAAAAGTTTTTATGATTCATGCATATACGTATATTTCTAAAACGAAGCTACTATAATTTGTTTCAATATCAGATTTAATGATTTGATTGAATGACTTTGGTTAGGTTTCATTTCATTTCATCTCATTAAATTTCATTTTCATTTCATATCAATAAAAAACTTCTACTGAAGACTTGGCTGTATGGGCATAGTTGCCTTTGCCTACCAGAATGGGTGAAGAAAAAAAAACTCTGCAAAAAAATATATATTCTACGGTTGGCGCCATTTTGATTTTTCAGAAATTTTCTTCGCGAGTTCAGTTGTTTGTTGCACAAAATGAGTAATTTCGACCCTAGTTTTTTTAAATTAACACCACCGGAACTCAGTATAATTGCACAAAATGCTTCGGAGAACATTTTACCGGAAAAGTCAAAAATGTCAAGTTAGTTGAGTTTATTGTGTTTTTATTATTTTATTAAATTGCTTAATTTTTTCGCAACTGTATTAAAAATAGTCGTTCAATACACGTGCGGAACCGTCATTGCAACTTGTTCCGACTGTCAACCCTCGCCTTCGGCTGCGCCTCGGCTCGGGTAGCCATTTGTCGGAACTCGTTGCAATGACAGCCTTTCCACACTTGTAATGAAATATACTATTTTTTCTATTCAATATTTGAAATTTTCGTTTGGTATGGAAAACTGATATTCGGAAAAAAGCTCGGGACCGATGGGGAAAAGACCGATGGCGCTACCGATATAGAGTCGATGAGGACATGAGATACCGTACTATACCAGAAAATTTTATTATGGCGGCCGAGATATAGTGTCAAAAGTTGATAAATTTTCTATGAAATTTTCTTCTATACATAATATGACGCTTACATATGACGCTTAGTACAAATTGTATCGGAATTTGACCTCTTTTATTCGGCCCTTTTTTAGGCCAGAGTTTGTGAGGCCAAAGAACAAACGATCAGACACGTCAGCCAATCTGCGAGGCCGAAGGCCGAGCTGTAGAAACGTCAGCTCTGTGTCACGAGGCCGAAGGCCAAGTCCCGCGTTGAGCGAAGCTCAGAGCGGTTCGACAAAGCCCCACTGAACATTTCGCAGACTTGTCAGACGCGCGACACAGAGCCACTAGTATGAAATAACTGAAAGAAAATGTGCAAGAAAGCTTCGAATCCATACAAAATCTTTCATTTGACATTGAAAGTTATCGCAAAATATATTAATTATCGAGTTAAGATGCTTAATATTATTATGCATCAACCAAGTATGCGAACAAGTTCGCTTCGTCGGAAGCGATAATTCGAGAATTGCCGTTGCTTTGTCCCTTTTTCGTCTCGCTAGCTTTATATAGAAGTTTAATTCGATAATTTCGTGTGGCGTCGAATTGCTGATGATGCCTGATGTTTACTTTGATCTGTATTCTGCTAGTGTTTGATAAAAGATAGCCTTAAGTCTGTAAATGCAATGTTTATTCGTCGGAGAACCGAAATACATGCAAGTTTGGGCCCTTTTCAGTGTCACAGGACCTTTCTGGAACACCTGCTTAGAATTTTCTCAGTTAAACATGAAGAGTTGCTTTTAGCTCTTTTGACCAAAGCTTAGTCGGTATGATTATAAAAAATGTGGTCCAAAAATAATACCAAAGACGGGAAAGGTTAAGTTTTTTTTATATGAATATGCATGTTCGATGGGACCTAATTATTTAAATATTGTGCAGGTTTAGTCTATATAGTATATCATCTCAACGTAGGTCAAACAGACATTAAGTTTCATTCACCCATAAATTGTGTGTACCGTTAAATTGACACTATACGTACATAGTAGATTCATTAGTAGGAAGGTAAGACTTCACAGATTTTGTAGAATTGGTAAAAACATTACCTATATTGTGCGCAGGCTTACTTCGCCTCCAGCAGCTGTATCAACTAATGCAGCCGGGTCGGACTGCCTTCCGAATATCGTTAGTGAAGCGCATTAACAACGCGTCAGATGCAATAGAGTTCCTCCTCGCACTGGAACAACACGACCGGTGGGGCAACAAGCGCATAGTGCTAGACTGCAGCGCGAAAAACGCTAAAAGCATCGTTGTCGGTCACGTTCGGAACGTGCAATTGGGCCGCAGGACCTACCATTACATGCTCAGTGGCTTGGTAAGTACACACGTGCTGTCTATTAATTTAAGCGCCAGCGACATGCTCGAAATTTCGATTCTGATACGAAACCAGGCTAAACTTCCAGTCAAATCGTCTGTCTTATTGATAATTACTAAATTAAAATGTTTAATAACCCCCAACAAGAAGACTCGTTAGAAAATCGGCTTTAGACTTTAAAATAAAAAAACCCGCATCCAAATCTGTTCACCCGTTAAACCCGTTTGGGTCGGTCGGGGGTTAAAAAGAGGGAGTACTTACTTATTTAAATCAATTTGTGACTTGGTTAATACAATGTTTAATACGTATTTACATAATAATATGTACAATCGGCCACAGTCTCAGATACCCCTTTTTGTTCGATTGGCGCCCTTATGCCACGCGCGATAAGAGCTGCCATAGGGTATCTGAGATTGTGGCCGACCGTACAACATTAAGAGCACTTAGTTAATCCTTTCCGGGTACTTGAATCGTTTATTGTATAATAGCGTAACACTATAAAAGGAATCTGTATAGGTAATAATATTATCGGGGCCACGCCACGCCTGTGATCCGCGCCCTGCCTGACCGAACTAACCTTTGAAATAAGCATTTATGAAGGTAAAAAATATTGTGAATTAATTAAACTGACTGACCTGATAAACAGTAACTACTAAATTAATCATTTAAATACCCACGAGATTTTAGCTCCAAATTAACATAATTATCTTATAAACGGCCCAACCGATTTTGATAAAACATATCTAAGAACACTCCCTTGCATATAAAAATGGGCATCCAAATGTAGGTAATTAAAAAAACCGGATCCAAGTCGGTTAAGAGCTAAGGTTACGGTTCCACAGACACCTCACACAGCTTTATGGGTAGGGGTTAAAAAAAGCAACCAATCTCACCATCGACCGCAATATTTTTTAAGTAACATCAGCCTTTCTTAACCAGGTTATGGATGATCACTGGGAGAACGAAGTACTAGAGTACGGGGCCGTGAATATTACTGGTTTTCGGATCATCGACCATTCGCGCAAGATCGTGCGTGATTTCATGGATGGCTTACGGCGGATGGATCCCCGGTCCAAGGATACCATCTCGGTAAGTGCCCTGCTTTCATTAAACTTAACTAAGTTCCAGATTTCTGCCCTCAAAATCAAGGGCTGTATAGGGTCGAAATAGTGATTTAGTTACACCAATTAGATTAAAGCCGTATCTATGTAAAATCAAAGGTAATACAAAATAACCTTAGTAGTAAAACAACGAGTACAACTTGCTTGACAGAAAGCAAACCGGCTTCTCTTTTTAAAACCTACTAGACGTAGCCTGAGCAACGAAGACCAAAAAAGGCTGAATAGACAAATAGTAATTCGTGTAAAGCCAAATTTTGGCGGAGTTGTAGAGGAAAGTCTCCTAAACAACATACTAAAAGTACTGATGGGTAGGGGGGGTGCTATAGGGGGGAGGGGGGTGTAAAGGTCCCTTTTTTCAGTTGTTCGTGAATAACTCGAAAACTGCAGCCTATAGCAAAAAATTACCGATTACTGAATTAATCTATATAAAATTCTCTACAAAATGAGTTAAGGGCCCTGTCTTGCCGGCACCTTTCTCGAATTCGCTCGCACACAGCAATCGACGCACGGCCGACCGCTCACGCACACTCTTGCACGGTCGACTGCGCGAATAGTGATGTAAAATTTATTGAAGAACCGAAAATGTACTTTTTATTTCAAACTAGCTGACCCGGTGAACTTCGTATCACCTGAAATAGTTTGACTCTCCGCGTCAAAAATGGCGACCAATTTTTATTTCTTCCGTTTTTCAGCTAATCCTTTAACTTTTCCCATATTTCTTTGCTTTTAAACCTACCCTGAACTATGTTGAACTAAACAAAACAGTAAATATGCAAATCGGTCAAGCCGTTTCTTAGTTTTAGCGAGACTAATGCACGGCGATTCATTTTTATATATGTCGCAGGGATATTGTCAAACCAGTGATATTATAATTTCACTAGTGAAATTACAATTACCCGGGTTATTGTCAATCGCCTCCAGTTCTTACAATTTCACGGACTTATTTTAGTGTTATTGTAATTTCACGGGAACGCTATAGTGTTTTTATAATAACCCTAGGTATATTATGAGTCAAGTTTGTAGTGGGGGACTTCGTGCGTTTTGATTGGTCAACTCTTCTTTATCCGCCAGAACAACAATAATTCAGCCGATTATGTGTTCTGGTCTACGATAAGTTTTTTGGGCAATACCACTGCTCCGCGAACGAATAATCGCTGAACAAAAATAGCTCAGTTTAGCTACAAAATATAAAAAACTGTGAAAATTTTGAATTTCACGCCACGCTGCTATCTTCCAGCCTTAATTACATTTTTTACTGGATCGATGTAATAAGGGAAAATGGCGGGGAAATGATATTTGTCGCTTTGCTATAGGCGCGATTTTTAGCGAAAGTGTGACATCGCCCTGTGCTGGTGTTGTGGGTTTTGGCACTACGCAGCTGATTGGGGTGTCAAAAGACGCGTCTTGACGAGGGCTACATGATTAAAAAAATACTTTAAAAAAAAGTAAAAATATTTTGTTTCAATCCCGGTGATACGAAAAAAAAAATCCCGGCGTCAAATAGTTTGACCGTTGAAAGGAGAAGGAATTTGAGAGTTTTCTTCCAGTCGAACCTGTGATTTTCAATTTATTATTTCTAGGGCCGTGCCATCAACATTACGAAAACATGATCTGGAGGTATGCGAAAATATAATCCCACCAAAAATATTCTGTAAAAACTAGCCAAGTCTCGATGGAGCTGCTTGTTTATCTCTAAAAAGTAATGAAATCTAGACAAAGTCGTGCCAAGTCTAAGGTTCCTTACTGCAATTTCTTTATTATTATAGTTAATTTTGTGTGACTTGGCCGTTGAAGGGTACACAAGGGTACAAAACCAGGTGCTCCATGACACCATTGCACCAATCTGTCGCCAGAACCGCTACCCATTGACGATGGAAAATTGCCACTTGGAAAACGTTGATTCAATAACCAGTCAATTCGGAACCCAAAGTTTTTTGTTCGAAAGTCCGTTATTTGCTTAATCTTATCTTTAGACAATATTGAGAAACTAATTTCAATATTTTTTATTTTGGTCCAGTAGTTTTGTTTTTATGCGCTAAAATGTTTTGTTCCTATGACCGCCAACAGTATGCAGACCGTCGCGTGACGTCATAAAACTGTATCTTTGAAATGTTGTAAAATCCAAACTACTAAACCAAAATAAAAAATATTGAAATTAGTTTCTTATAATAGGCAAAAGTTTTGAATAAGCCAATAACGAACTTTCGAACAAAAAACTTTGGGTTCCGAATTGTAGGCTTGATAAAGCTGCGTATTTCAATGCTTATGTAGAGGTATTATAGGCGAGCCTGAAACAAAATTTTATTTAATTTTTTTGTGACATTAGATGTGACATTTCCAGTAAACTTAGATTTTTCCTTCGAGATGTCTCGAATGCGAGATGCCCGAGAATTAGCCCCCAGCTGAGGGTTCTGTATCAGATACTTCAGACCTTTGATTTTGGCATCAAATGAAGGGGCCCACCAAGTTGAATTTTTTTTTGTAAAGGCTGTAGCTATATAATATGTCGCTCTCTAACAGTTTGCTTCGCGCTCGACTTGGCGGTGGCACTGCCGTACCCCCAGATTGACTTGACCCGTGACCGAGTGAGTAATTCTAGGCTCTGTGTCACGAGGCGGAAGGCCGAGTCCCGCATTGTGTGAAGCTCAGATCGAGCGGCTCCACAACGCTCCCACTTAACATTTGCCAGACTCGCGAGGTCTATCATGTATCTTTTATGAAATTTTATGTACATACCTACACTACAATCGCGCAATTAACGTGCCCCTTGAGTGACAGAGCGACCTCTCACGGGTCCAAACACTTTAGGTTACCTAACCTAACCGAATTTGGTGGTTCTGCCACCAGACTGGGGCTATGTATGTGTTAAGTAACTTGGGAACGGTGCGTGTTAGTAAGCACTAAATTAGCTGTTTTATGAGATTGCTCATGTCATGCTGTTTGTGCTGCAACCTAATTGATAGAATTAATTAAATCGCATGAAATCCCTTGGATCTAACAATTCTGTTAAGATACTTGTTCGGTATGGCACGTCAAGCATTTGTGATTTGGAGAACCAAATTAGAAGACACAAAATTTTAAGTAATTCTTCTTCATCTTCACGGCTCTACCTTCGATTTTGATTAAACTAAATCCTGGTTTTGCTTTATTTGAATAATAACATCTTATCATTAGGTAATAACTGGAAAATTCAATTAATGTTGAACTAAAACTCAATTACTGTACCTACTGTTGAGTGTTGACTGGATTAGGCAGATATTTATGAAATGCCTGTAGACTTTAGCTTTTAACAACCAAATTACTTTGACCTTCTATCGAGGAAAATCTCAGTAACCCAATCATCGTTTCACGCTTTAATTTAAAAGACTTCCCACAATTCGCGTCGTAACAAAGTTACGCTAAAATTGTAACCAAAGTGCTATAAAGCACCCCACGAGGTGTTAAAATTTACGCCGCACGCCGCGAGAAAATTTCCGCAGAAAGCAATAATAGGGTTTATGTATGTAGATTTAACTAAGTCACGCACACATTGTAATGAAACAGTAAGTGGCTACACCTACGTAAATTATTATTCTAGGCTCTTCGAAAGATCTTCGCATTCCCGAGGTGTTCGGGCCCTTCCTTTTCCTCGAATGCTCGAGGGGATACAGTTTCAAAGTTACCTCATAATACTTGCTAACATGCTTTAAATTTAATTTGGTAACGAAATCGTTCGGGTTGGCAGGATGTTCGTATGTGTTCTGGGGAAAGAAGGAAGGAAAATGCGATGGTCCGAATGAGGAACGGAAGGAAGGAAGCGCGCAGAGTGCGATCCTACGACTGTCGATTGCTGCAAATGCCGGATGGAATATAGGAATGGAAAGACTTTTGCAGACCGCAAAAAAAAAATGAAAAATGTTTGTTAGTGGTTGTTTGTTAGTGTTGTACAGGGTGGCCCATTTTTAGTAGTCAAAACATTTTTTTTTTGCTACATTGCATAGTAACTGATGATATAGTATAGAAGAAACTTTTCTTCTGGCAATGATTTTTTTTGTAAGTTTGGTTCATTTCTCTAATTTTTAACACAAAAACCACCAAGGCATTTTTGAGCATTGGATCAAAATTGGGGTATCTTCTACCAGTATAAAGCTGATTGAATATTTTTTTGTCGTAGACGATTTATCTGAAACCCCAATAAAGAAAAAATACATACTTAAATAAAATAAAATAAAAACAATGCTAGGTATAACTTTTAAACGTAAAAAATCGCTGAACATACATGGCGGTTATTCGGGTACCCCTAAAGGTGCTCTATCTCTGGACCTCCGCTTGACACAAATTTTTGTACAGCCTGTATAATATTATGTATTACTTATTTGAGATTTGAAGATGAGAGTTCATATTGGTGAGGCATGGTAATAGGGGCTAGGGGGCTAGGTAAAGCTACACAACGTCCCAAGCATTGCGTCCGAGGGGTCGCTTACCCACCATCAGAGTAGTACAAGTCTCCACTCCTACAGCGCACAATAGCATCTCCCTGTTACTGTGTGCTGTATAAATTAATTTATCTAGATGTAGAGGCCTGGAATTCAGAGGATACAGGGCAAGGTATTTGTCAAAGAGGTAGGTCGCCGATTGAGAAACCGTGGGTTTGATTGACTACCGCTTTGGGGCATAGCTGATGCAGAGGATCTCCCTGGCGGTTCAGCGTGGAAACGCTGCTAGCGTCATGGGAACCGTTGGGTCGAATGTGGCCCGGGTGGTTTATTTGAGTACTAGGTCGTCTAAGTATTGGCTATTATAATTTTCTATTGTTTTTTATTAGGTATGTTTGACATGTTTTCGTTACTTATTTTAGACATATTATTAATTGTTATTTTTATTTTTGGACGAAGCATATGAATTTTTATGATTTTATCGTATTTTTGACATTTTGTGACATGAATAAAAAAAATAAGAATGTTTCAATTAATTTGTCTTAATCATTTCCTTTATACCAAAGGCACAAGCAGCGCTTATGTACGATGGAGTGCAAGTGTTAATCGATGCCCTCGGGAGGCTGTGGAGGAAGAAACCCGATGCCTTCCGCAATGCCCTGAGGCGCGCCTCGGGTCAGCAAAACGCCACCAAAGTCATTGATTGTAACCCCGGCAAGAGCTGGGTCGTACCCTTTGAGCATGGTGATAAAATTTCGAGGCTCATAAAAAAGGTAAATTCAAATTAAATACAGTATGGAAATATTTTACTTTTGTTTATTTTTATGCAGCCTGCTAGCTGGACAAATGCCTCTAGAATAAAATACACGAACAAAATATTTTGTTTACAGTGCGTCGGCCACATACCTACAGTCAGAATTCCGACTTGGATATCCGTTCAGAATTTCGAGGCAGCATTCTATACAAAACAGTATTTTCCGTTCGATTTTTGTACAGAATGGTGCTTCGAATCGATATTACAAAGCAAACTTCCGAAGTGAAATTCCATCTGTATACATATTTCCATGGCATTTTTAATTTGATATACTAGGATGCAATTTTTACAAAAATGTGCTTACTAATGCAGTTTTCACCTTTTAATTTTGTATCCAAAGACTTTCCGTCCTTTTTAATTTAATATACCTACAACCTATATCAGATTACTGTGAAAGTCCTATTATCTCTGAATGAAATCAGTTGCAAATGCCATTCTATAATATACAGTGTTATTTTCAGACTGACATAGAAGGGCTCACGGGAAACATATCCTTTAACGATGAAGGACATCGCCATAACTTTACATTGCAAGTTGTGGAAATGACCGTACAGAATGCAATGATGAAGGTATGTTACATTATTATTAGCGACCCGGCCCGGCTTCGTACGGGTTTTAGAAAAATAAATAATTCCAGTAAGGAACCCTGAAAAAAACTGAGTCACAAATTTCGTGCCCCGTGTTGACTTTAAAATGAGGATTTATCAACTTTGTAACATCAGAAAGTTGAAAGCGATGGTTCAATATTATTTAAAATAAAATTTATAACTTTTTCCTCCCTTCTAACTTTATCCAATATAACGTGAAATTGCAGGATCCATAGTAGCCTCGGTGGAGAGGTTAATTTTAACTTTCTTGCCAAACACTTGTTCCAAAACTCACTAATGATTTCTCGGCGTTCATAAATCAATGCGTACAAACTTTGTAGCCAATTCTTAACGTTTTGACTTCAATTACAATTTTCTTTTTACGTTGACTTTGGTAAAGCGTTTTATTGTATTTTAACATCTTCCTCATTTAGGTAGCGACGTGGTCGGACAAGTATGGATTAATGTTGAAGTACCCAAAACAATTCCCCGTAAATTCACCGGATTCTTACAATGCAAACAAAACTTTTATCATTACGACGACTTTGCAAGAGCCGTACATGATGCAGAGGCCTGTGGACCACTTCCAGATGAAAAGTGAACAATACTACGGTTTGTGCAAGGACCTTATTGAGCTCGTAGCTCGCGAACTGGGTATCAAGTGTAAGTTATTCAAACTCTAAAGTGTAGTTTCAGGTTCGCTTACCGAAATGCCTACACTTCCATTCTCTTTTTAGATGAAATTCAACTCGTCAAAGACGGCAAATATGGAAGTGAGACACCAAGTGGCTGGAATGGTTTGGTTGGAGAATTGTTAAGGAAGGTATGTTTATGACCAATAACAATACATTGTTTTGTACCACGGTGGTATACCTACTGCGTCCCGAGAGACCACTATAAAAAAAATAAAGGCCTTTAAATTAAGGCCGTACAAGAAGCAATAGAGTTTTTCTGATGCGCTTTAAATTACCACAAGACTTTATGTCGAGTGCTATACGCTGTCGCTGGACCGAGTTGAGCTTTTTGTATTCTTAGAAAGACCTCATAGCACAAAAGTTACACGCAAACTTGACTGCAGGAAACTAAACTACGTCAAGAAAAGTTAGCGACTAGCCTTTGCACGACGTAAAATTATATTATATTAAGTCGGTACATACCTACCGACACAAAAAGGGTAGACCCTTCGTTGTACTTATTTTAGGATACGGGAATTTCGAAAGGGATAATTTATTGAATTACGAATACATTAGCATTATTGAATTACATAGGTCACTCGGAACGTCCAATAGACTCGGAAGCGGCGTTAATTAAATTGAAGTCTATGAAGTGCTACGATTTAGAAGTTGCCTGCTAACATTTATAATAAGAATACTTAAATTTGCCGAGTCTACCCCTAATAAAATACGTTTAATTAATTTGGTAGACAAGACAGGTACCCAAAATTCAGGACAGTAATTATAATTGACCCGAGACCTTGTAAATTAAATCAAAAAGTAATTCCGAGTCGTATTCCCATTTATGCACAAAATGTTAATTGGACTAGATTATATCGAACCCAGACAGACCTTTAAAACAGATTTTCATGTAACGAACGTAAGATATGGAGCTGAGCGAGCTAGGGGAGGGATACATTTAATGGACCGTAAGTTAAAGACAGGGATTATCGGTACCGATCCAAGTCAGCCGAGTCTCGACCGGGCCGCTCATTCGTCGCGCTGGAATCGCTCTTTCTTCTGTAAATGAATCATTACAAATTGCGTCACATGCCGCCGTTGCATAAAGAAAAAAAAACAGTAACTATCTTTACTCAAAAACGCTCGTAATGTGGACATTAATTCGACAACCTTCTTTGAGCAAAGTCGGACTTGCGGGCTACTTGGATTAGGCGCCAGAAAAGTTTTATGGAATTTCATTAATGTCGTTTTTTGCGGCCAGAAAAACTGTATGAAAATCCATTAATGTCGAGTTTTGTTTCATAAATAGAACTCAAACATCAGGCGCAAAAAGTATTTATTTAGAATTGGGCTGTATACAGGGTGTTAAAAGACCGCCAACAAAGCGGGAAACCACGTATTGTCCTCATCATAAGGAACATTTTTGCCCAAGGAACTATACCTGGGAAATCAACGGTTTCCGAGATAATGAGGTTCAAAGTCGGACATTTCAAAACTTTTTTTTTGCTGAAATGTATTCAGTATCTTGTTCTTAACATACCTTCTCAAGAAGCCATATCAAAATTATGAATATTTCTTACAAAAGACGACGTTAAAATTGCAACCCGCAATGTATTCTAAACATCGGCACTTCAAGCTTAAGTAACAATAATCTGTACAAACCTACGCTTGCGCAATATGACTTCTGTGCGTTACACGTCTATTGCGTGATAAAATATTTTTCAAAATTATAACCTAAAAAACCAAAATCATTTCCCAGCAATAATTTATCGAAAAAGTACTTTGTTTTGGTGTCTAGTATGCGTGGCTTTCGGGTCTGTTGGCGGTCTTTTAACACCCTGTATAGGTACAGGCAGTCGACACATTGCACAGAAAAAAAAGCGCGGCCATATTGTTTTCGGCTTTTCGCGCGTTGTTCGAAGTAATTTTTCCTGTGTTTTTGTTGAAAAAGTGAACTCTTAAAGCGACGAATCCTATATTTAATGTGTTAAACACCGCCGGACATTCACTACGCTGCGCTCTGTCGCTCTGGCTACGCTGCGCTCTGTCGGCCATCAAATGCGCGCCAGAAACGCACTCATTAAAGATCGCGGCAGTAATGTACTATAACTGAGACATAATTGAAAGACAAAAAATTAAGAGGGCATTAACCATGATAGTATGTTAAAACATATAGGCCCGGTTTCTGAATTGAGAATTTTGCTAAGTAAATACTTTACTATCGTTATGTCACGCTCTTTTGTGAGAAACCTGCAGAGACAGGACGATACTTACCTACCCATTTGCTTAGCGAATTTTTCAATTCAGAAACCGGCAGATAATACCTAATTACATAACCACTTACAATAATTTGAATAAAGGCCACAGGGAAAAGTTTTTATGCTTGTTCCTGGGCATGCAAACAAAAAATAATAATCGGGTCAATGGGTATAAATATCGAAAAGCAATTATTGTTCAATTACAAAATAGCAATTAGCAATAATACTCGCTGATAATATTATTATTAAGGCAAAAGCTACTTTTCCGCGATTTTACGTAACACAAGCAATTATTCTAGTCAAGCACTAACCTTCCTATTGGATACGCTACACGATATGGGATTACGTTTAGAGCTTAGGTGAAAGCACGTACTGAAAAACTGTATATTCCTGTAGCTGATACACTACAAAGACTGAAAGTTTACTGAAAGGGATTTATTCTCAGGGATAAAAATTTAATAATGCGATTCAGTGCACCTTTACTGTTCCTCGAAGAGACAGCTCCCAAAGGACTCTGCTAGAGCCAATCTCAAACAGAATAATGTTATTTTTATAAATAGAGGTTGCTGCTGCAACGTAGATCTAATTAGATCTTGACGAATATGACGGATACCTGTGCCTATAGGATAGGTACGTGCCGCACTCACTTACGAAAAGATTTTATTGCTGCATACTATGATCTATTTAGGTCTAGGTTGCCGCAGCAATCTCTATTTAGACGAAGCAAATTAAATAAAAAAAAAGCGTTTTGAGGATTAATTTCCAGAAAGCTGGATATCATTTTAATACCTTCATTTGGTCCTAAATGCGTGTAATCCGAGTTTGCAAGGTCCCAGTAGGTGAGCTCAACTTTTGGGGTCCAAAAAACCGCGAAAGGGTATAGCAGGCTAAGGGAACAAGATTGGCCCACGAAAGCGATCTGGCTGATTTTTATGGTGGTGCAGCGGTTTAAGCCAAGGTTACTGTGTGCCAAAAATCAGCCGTCGATCTTCTTTTGTTTTAGAGATATTTGACGTAATACAAAATCATCAAGGTATTTTTTAAACTAATATTTTAGGTAATCCACGCAAGCTATAATAACCAAATAAAATCACGATGAATGAAGGTATTAAAATGATATCCAGCTTTCTGGAAATTAATTCCTGGATTTATTTAAATTTGATTGACCTATCATTGTACCTAAAACCATGCAATAGGAATCCAGGCAAGTGTGATTCACACCTATACAATGTGTCGCGAAATATATTTATTTGGGTAGTAATTAAACAGACTTCTTTTTAATAGCATTATATGCCTCTAAAAATCTACATTGCCTTCTAAATTACTAAGTCAGCCACAATCAACGCGCATCTAAATAATACAATCTTAGCCACTAGATAACTTGTATGTAAGACACTTTAAATACAACTCAGCATCGTGGTTATTTTATGGCATCAAAATGTTTTATATGCATTCAAGCAGTAAACTTCTAAAATATTAATATATGACACCAAAAAAATTTTTCAATTAGCTTCTAATTTTATAACTTAGTACCTACTCACTACGTTTAAAATTTATCTCGACCTACATTAATTGATCGTCAAAATTTACCTAAAATTGTCATCAAATAGTAAACTATGGCCACTTAAATACCCTGGAACTATTGAAACGAAACAAAATAAAATGCTTTTTTTTTAATCAATCTTGTACTTTGAAATACCATCATTTTACTTATAGTGATTAAAATAAAGATATTCTGCCGTCATAAGAAAAAAAGACGCAACTGACATTTTTGCCAAAATTAAGTTACATACATATTCGGAACGAGGAAAAAAAGGCGCAACTGCCTGTATTTTTTCATTTCGGTAGGAGCATTTTCTGGAAGTAGATTGAGTAAAAAAAACGGAACTGATACGTAGATGACGTAGTCAGATACACGTGGCTACTCGTCAGTACGTGAATCGAATGGCGCTCTCTGATTGGTGCAAATGGCTGGTCGCTGTCGAGTCCCAAATCGTATAGTGGCTTTTTTCACAATAAAAGAATATGATGTATTAATTTACATGCTTAGTTATAATATATGAGGTTGTGTATTGAAGCTTGAATTATATTTTTTTGAGGAGCTTATGTTGAAGCTGTAAAACGTATAATGGTGATGAGTTGTAAAATCAGTGGCTGAGTTAGTAAATCAGGTTGCAATAGATAAATCAGTGGACAAGTTAAAATAATTGTTGAACTTTACTTGACGCCTTCTTTGGAATATTTAGTTGGCGATGTAAAAAAGACGAATTAGTTTATTAGAAGCTATCATATTTTCCCGTGTCTTACTTATAAAATGAGAAGTTTGATCACGTGGCCAAAAAAAAACTTTGTGGCTTGACTTATAATTTCCCTATTTATTTTATGTGGTCGTACAGTCGGCCACAAGGTAGGATACTTCTTTTGTTCGATTGGCTCCCATAGGCCGCGCGCTATAAGAGCTACCATGGAGTAACCTAGACTGTGGCCGACCGTACCACAGTTTGCGTTCGGTCGTCTTTACCACTTTTTTACCCTAAGGGCGCGTTTATTTAACACGAATTTTGCCACGCGGCAACCACGTGGTGTCCGCGCGGACCCTGAGCGGTCGCGGCGTTTGGAGCGGAAATTATGACAAAATAAAATAAGCTCTAAACTCTAATAGCAGCTACCTTCAGCTACGCTTCTGGGGAATGACGTAGACAGACAACGCAAGCGGTCGCCGCCCCGCGATCGCGCGGAGACCGTTTGGAGACCGTGCGATGCCCGCGTAGAGTTCGCGCGGTAGGGGGATTGCGAGAGATTCTGAACGTTGCTTCCTTCCTTGTAAACAAAGTTCACTCTTGCCATCACTGAACACCAGAGTGCGGCGGCCGCGTGGCAGACACACGAAATTTTTCGTCTTGTTTAACTGCGGCCTTAAGGAGGGTTTCATTGTTTTCCCGTCATAATATACCTACCTAATGTTTGTCTGTGGGTATATATGTTTTGCATATTATTATGTCTAATGTACAGCCTGATCGCCTGATTCGATTTGAACAATTAATGAGATGTCCATTCATACGTTCCCTTATGTTAAAAAAATATATAAATTGTCATGCCTGCGACACCACATACACAATCAAATTAATGCCACCTTATGTTCTCGTAGTAAGACTAATTTGTGTTAACGGACCTACGATTCTATTATGCTTGGTTTCCACTATTCCCTTAGTCTGAAACACAATATAATAAGGTTTTTCTGTATAAAACAATTATATTGTCCACGTAGGAAAAACAATATTACTAGTGGTTCGCCCCGAACTATGAACTCGCGACCCCATATCTCAGCAACCCCTCGACCGATTTGGCTCATGTTCGAACTTAAAAATTCTCTTGGCCTCATTTACCTGCCTACCAAATTTCATGACGATCCGACTAAATTTACTCAAGTTATCGTCGAACGAACATTCATACATACAAACATACAAACATACAAACATACAAACATACAAACATACATACATACATACATACATACAAACGCCGGATTGTTCCAGTAGACTCGGAGAACTTCGCTCGCTTCGCTCGCTCGTTCAATAAAGTATTATAAATGATGCCGATACCCAAAATAGACAAACCCATAGGTACCTACCACTTAGGTATATAATTCAATGGTTGACTGCCGCTCGAAGCCGAGATGACCGCATCCTTTGAAGCTCTGCGTCTATTGAGTTTCAGATGTAATATTATAGTTGCTTTAACTTCGGGAAGAAATTTGATGGCAAATCTAATATCGAGCAAAGGATCGATTTTATCTCTTTGTCTTTAAGAATAGGTTATTGTGCGTGTGCGTGTGTGTGTGTAACGACTTTATATAATTTTAGAACCCATCCCGCTACCTAATGAAATCTTTATCCGAGAGTGGAAATCAGCTTTGGCCGGGTAGTAATAAAAGCGTACAACCTTTTTAGAGAGCATTTTTTGCGTGGTTTATAAACACATTTCTAATAATATAAGTATGGCTAGTATTTAGTATGATAGTAATAAGATACTTCTGACTAATTGGGTAAGCAAAGTTTTTTGTTCGAAAGTTCATTATTGGCTTAAACTTATCTTTAGACAATATTGAGACACTAATTTAAATATTTTTTATTTTGGTCCAGTAGTTTAGTTTTTATGCGCTAAAATGTTTTGTTCCTATGACCGCCAACAGTATGCAGACCGTCGCGTGAAGGTCATAAAACCGTATCTTAGAAACGTTGTAAAATCCAAAGTACTGAACCAAAATAAAAAATATTGAAATTAGTTTCTTAATATTGTCTAAAGATAAGATTAAGCCAATAACGGACTTTCGAACAAAAAACTTTGCGTACCGAATTCTAATAATAAGCATCGAGGTGAAAGCGTCGTTTTCTAAATAATGATTGACCTTTATTTAGTTCATGAAGACTTGCCTGGCTAGCTTCCCGTTGTGTACCAATAATTAGGTGGAGAAAGATTAGGCATTTACTGTTAAAAGGCTCAATTATAACTTTTTTTAGGAAGCCGACATGGTGATTGCTCCTCTAGCTATAACGGAAGAACGAGAGAAAGTAATAGATTTCAGCCAGCCTTTCCTCTCTGTGAACTATGCTGCAAAGAAATCAAAAACTCCGAAGCAACTAGCTGATACATTTAGCTTCTTACGACCGCTATCTAAGGAAATATGGGTAAGCAAATAAGGGTTTTTATTGATTATATTTTGCATCAGTAATTTATTATCAGCAAAAAACACATGAATAAGCCCTCAAACTCACATCCTGCTTTAAACTGCTCACCCGATTGGCTTTATCTGAAAGTAGCAAACGTCATTTCGTACTCGTGTTTTTAATTTAGAGTTTTAGGAACTTTTATGATTAAGAACGATTTTATTCATCTGTCAACAGAGTATTAATTAGTGCCTCTTTTTGTTACCGAATTATTATTTATAAATAACGGTTTTAATAAGAATATAAATAATGGTGCATCCCGAAACGCGTAAAGGTACATTACGTTTCTAGTATCAAGTTTCTAGTGGAATTTGCTGTCCCATGTCAATCAGTATAATTATGATGGTACTATTAAAGTATTTTAAATTATGTAGGGATGGATAGATTCATAGATAGTAGGGATGCGGATACCTTGGTAGTAATAATGAGCGCCCAGTAAAAGTGATTTCCTGCATGATCTGTCAAAGCCAACGAGTTCATTAACGATCTCTATGGATGTTAAATTATCCGTGTCCCTCCACAGTACTATCACATTTCCGAATAATTTAAAGTTCACCCCTCATGGGGATCCTATTTGATACTGGGCGTTAGATATACATTAGATGGAGAACACTTTACAGTTTACCAAAACGTTAATAAACCTCTGAAGCGAGAGGTGGCCACGAAACTTGTGGTTTAGTTCGCTCCTCATATTATATTGACAAGACTTGAGAGGATGGTATTAGAACCTGATACTACATCCTGACTTTTGAGTCATTTACCAAAGCGCAGAACACCCTTACGCAATGTGCTTTCCTTACCGGTCCCAAAAATAAAGCCGGCTAAGGCGAGTTTAACTTGTGCACATTTTTAGTTGTTGGTTTGCTGATCTTGTGTGAGTAGTAAGTAAAAAAAAACAGTCCTTAATTACGTTCACGAAATACAAAATGTGCAGTGCTTACGAAAGTTTAAGTGTATAAAAGTCCTTAATGGTCCTTGAAGGTTGTCTGGAAGAGATCGCTTTTAGCGATAAGACCACCGTCTGTACTATTAGGTTAAGAAAAATCCTGTTAACATTTAATTTCTGGTTTACAATAAAGTGTTTCTCTATCTATCTATCTATCTTAATTACTTTTGCTTCATGAAAAAACATTTGACAATATAATTTTTTTCTTTAATTTTGGCGCCAAAATGATTATCGCTTATTCGATTTTCTTTCACCTAAAAACTAACAACTATTATTATCAACAACTTTTTCGTGCCACATTGTATCAGTCTTCATGGACGAAGTTGCGGGCAAAAGTTTGTATTTTATAATATAACAATCTAGAGTTTTTTCTTGCTTACAAAGCAGATAACAGGCACAGGGCTAACAGGAAATTCCGGCACTTAAGAGCACTGTAGCGACATTGGGGAATTTGTTACTGGACTAAACCTTTGTATCGACCTCGTCCTCTTGGCAAAATAAATGAATAGAAGTACTTTCGCGTACATGAAAAGAAGACAAGCGTATTATTTTAATAACTGTGCAATGAGAACATAATCTTCTGGTTAGTACTTATCTGACTTTGTATCTATTGTTAGTATTGTAACCATACCATTTATTGAAAATGATCATCATAATCATCAGCCCACCTCTTCCCGCTGTTGCGTTTTTCCCCTCTCACAGTCCCTCGCCATCCGCATCCATGTACCCTCTGATGACACAAAAATGTCATCGGACCATCGGGCTGTTGGTCTTCCTGTGACGGCCGTCCTACTCTGGGCCGCCAATGCCCTTGTCCACCGGCAAGCCTCCCGCCAGGTGTCCTGCCCATTTCAACTTTAGACCTGTGATACGATCACCAACATCGTTGGTGCTCGATCCACGAGTCTCGAGGCCTACCTAGGATGGCCAGCACCTTAGCCCTTTGTATTATTAAATCTGTTAGATTTATTAAACTTGAACTAGAGACTAAAGTATATAATACTGAAACCAAAATTCGCCAAGATCTCGCCATTACAGGCCGTAAAGCCTTCCTCTTTTGAGTTATGCAATTAGTATAAAATAAATATGAAATTAGGTTTTAAGCCAATAACTAGAACAAGGCCGACACAGTTCTTCTGACGTATTTATTTAAAGTTTCGGCCCCGGTTTGGTCGAGAGGGCTTGCGACGATAAGCACCTTTAGGTATCCGAAACGTGCAACAATTTACTACGATTTGCTGACTTCGGTTTTGGAAAGAGGTATAAAACAAATACCTTTCAATTTCTTTTACACACCTACCACAAAACCAATTAATATTTAAAATTATTAGATTATCTTTTAGACATTATATCGTTGCCTTTATGCTGTCAGGCCTCTTTTTTTTTCATAGCTCAAGCTCACAGTTTGCAGTACACTACTAGTAATTATTATAATCTTACTTTATCTTCAGCATTTATTTCATCCACGAAATCAGGGAATTTGTTATTCCTGGAACAGAAGATTTTTCCACATCTCTTTGCATACAAAAAGTTGTCAGCGCATATTAACAAATAAGAATAAGAAATATCGCAAATTCACAGAGCCTTCATTGTAATTAAAGGGATACAAAGAAAAGCAACAAAACCTCTCCGTTCTGAATGTATGGATGAAAAAATCACGGTTCCTGCAATCCGCTTAAAGGATTTTATGGAATCCCCTCCTCATTTCCGCTTTCTACGCTAGAGCCGACCCTTTCATAGCGAAAAAATAGTTTTTTAGTGTTTTTATTGTTATGATTCGGTCGTTTCTTCTATTTTATATTCGCTGTGAAGGTCTGCCAATGGATTCCACCATTTTCGTTCCTTTTCTTTTTTCGCCCACCGGCAAGGGAATGGAAAGGTACAAATTATATGTTTGGGATTCAAGGATTAGGTTTTCAGAGCAAGCGTTTAATGTTTAATAGAAACATTGAGTTTTTTTTATAATCTTTTTTTAATGCTATATTAATATGAATAATTAAATTATGATTGTTATTTCTAACAGGTCTGCATAGTGTTCAGTTTTTTTGCCGTCAGCATAGTACTTTTTTTGGTGTCAAGGTTTTCCCCGCACGAGTGGCGATCTGTCTCCATATCTGACACTCACTTAGACCATCCCATTAGCAGCACAGACGAGGTAATTATTCTCCGAGCGAACTCTATGAACTGTTTGATACTCGTACTAAGTTGATTTTTTTGTACAAATACTAACTAAGTTTCCTTTTTTTTCGCTGGTTGCAATTTTTTAATGGTGATTCAATAATTTACGAACCATTGTTATCATGATAATAAAAATTAATACTTAACTTACCTAGTGTATTATTATATTTTGCCAACACCTTATATTTTCTTTGATTTTGTTCTGTATACTTTGAAATACAACATGATAAGATGATGAAAATTTCATATTTTGTTTAGTCTCAGCTCGACTTCAAGTTGCGTATAAGCAATTTTCTTTGCAGATAATACTACATAACGATTTCAGTATTTGGAATTCCTTTTGGTTTTCACTCGGCTCGTTCATGCAACAAGGCAGCGACGTTGTTCCAAGGTATGGAAAATTAATCATAAAGTGTAAATAGGGCAAACCCCTCCTGAGTATGAACATGCCGGTAATGCCTCAGAAATGAATTAGGTACATTGCGTACGTAGGCTTGCAATAAACAATGACGGTACTCATCCACGAGCGAACAATGCGAAAAGGAAGTGCCAATAATCACCTTCTTACATACACATAATGTTAGGTATGTGTTTCCAAACGTCGTGCGCGGGCTTAATAATATCATCGTATGTGTGTAGATATACGAATATATCCCTTTCTGCCGTGAAAACAACGGGTGTAATGTCACAAGACATACATGACATAAAGAAATATTAATGATATAGATGGAGTGTCAGCAAATATCGTTAGGGCTGTTTCTTTTAGGAGTGAAAGAAAAGTCAACATTTAAAACTCTTACCTGCTGATACAAAGCTAATATTAATTTTGTACGAGAGCCTGGTGATTGTATGTAGGTATATGATGGTAAATAAAGGAAAATATATCACAAACATTGGTGTTACCAAAAGAAAAAAAAAATCCTCTTCGAAGTCTGCATCAATAAACTTTTTCCTTTCAGATCTTTATCGGGCCGGATAGTCGGAACAGTATGGTGGTTTTTCGCCCTCATACTGGTATGCTCGTACACAGCCAATCTAGCCGCTTATCTCATTGTGGAGCGGATCTCCGAACCGACACAAGGCCTCGGCGTAACGCCAGGTTCTATCGCACATTCCGAAGTAAGAAAATAATGCCATTCTATACAATAAAGGTACGAGTTTCACCGAACAGGCATTTGTAAGCTGGGCGTCTACGGCGAATGTTTTTTTTTCATCGTTACGTGAGATTACCTTTGTCACTTTATAATAATTATCTCATGGTACTGCGGTAGGAAGCTATGGAAGCGATCAAACCTCATAGTGTTAATTATTAATTTCAGGCTGTTTTGGCCCTTGTGCAAAGTAATCTAGACGATGACAGTGATGACAGCAAAACAGGGGTATATTCAGTAGACGAAGATGGTCGCTTTACTTGCAATTCAATATCTTGTAAACAGAACTACGTGGATTTCGCCATCGCGACGTCCAAAGGGTCAAGCCTAAGGTAAGACGACAAGACTTTGCTCATTGTATCCTCCCTCTTCCTTATTGTAGATTTGCGTTCAGCAACGCAGTCCCCTGTACCACCAAGTCGCTTTTTACTTATGTTACTCCAACAGTGGTAGATTCTACGTCCTGTGTGCATTGAGTGGTGTGCTGAGCAGGGCAAATGCCAGTTGGTTTGGATGTTTCGACAATCGTTGCTTGTAGTTTTGTGTTCTATTTTGTATCTCTTCCGCTACTGCGGACATGTTGAGGTATTCATATAGATCTGTAAGATTCTTTGAAACCAGGCTGCACCAGAGTGGATCTCAGAATTTAATTCTGTGCTCTTTGTAGTATCTCGACATTGGAGTGACTTACCTGTTCCCCACAGAGTAGCTACTCATGCACTCGTGAGTGCGAAAAAGCTGTGCCGGACGACTGTCATGTATCCTAATGCTATAGTAGTAAGGTTGTTTAGCCAACTTATCACTTTCAGTGACAGTGACAGTAAGCACTCGTGGTAGCTGCTCTGTTCATTACAGACAGACAGGTTTTATAACTGCAGTTTACTTTTCAGTGCGGAGCGTTTAACCCAATCCACTATATGTTACCGAATTTTAGCATACTTTCTTTCCGTAACTTAATACCTTACCAGCAAAATAACTTGCTTGGATTTCATTCGATCTATTTCGGCCGCTTTATTTCTTAAGCAAGACTGAGAAACTTTTCAGTGGAGAGATAAAATAACAACCGTGTTGTGCAACGGAAAGTTTGCCACCAACTCGTACTTTAGTTTTGTGGCCTCGGTGAAACTCAACTCTCTTTAAATAGGTAGCACGCTATTAATTAATCTGTTTTTTAATTTTATGAAACCGGATATAAACTGCTGTTTGAATAGTAGGGACTGATCTAAGGATTGAGGCTATATTAGTGGTTAAACAAACTTACCTGTAAGTGAAATTTGACCATAATTATACCAGGCGTTGCATCCGAAGAGATACCCACCTACATAGTTGGATGCCTACCCGCCTAGTCAGTTACTTTTTATCTTAGATGAAAACAAAAAAGGGAAGATACGGCACATTCTTACTAGCAGCCGTGAAAAAATGGGCTCGAACGCACTCATGCACATAAAATCACACAGCTTTAACTCGGTGAATAAGCGATACGCTTAACCAACAAGCCCGAGCGAGACAAGAACAGTGTCCAACCGGCGGCGACTGAATGAAAGTGAGTCCATGGACTCAGTTTTGCAGGACCACGCGTAATGGGTGAGTGCCGTATCTTCCCTTTTTTGTTTTCATCTAAGCTTTTTATTTATTTATTGTTATATACTCTAAATATTGTGTGATACTTAGTATATATAGAAAAGTGTTACTACATTGTCAATTATATAAATCTCGAGGATGCAACGCCGTAGTATCAATAATAGTTAAATAGCTACTTGGAGCTGAGAAACGATTCGTATTAATTATTTTTTGTGTGACGACCTGGTTTTGAAATTAAATTTATTTCCAAACACTCTATACCTAAACTTGTTTTCAGAGTTCCGTACCCAAAGTGCCCGAAAATTGCCAAAGTGAATTATTTTGGAATTTTTCAACAACACAATATCTAAGTAGTTTCTAAGATTAGTTGTACTAAAAGTTTTTATCTTATTCTTATCGCTTATAGAAGACTCCAGAGAATACGCCACGGTTAAAGAAGGAAACTTTTAGATTTAATATTTAGATTAGTTATTTATTTGTGCGTGGAATGCGTATTATTTATTTGTGCGAGATGCGTGGAAGACAAGAGGGGAGGCCTTTGCCCAGCAGTGGGACACTATCCAGGCTAACTAAAAAAAAAAAAAAAAAATTGTATAAGATTTTTAATATCGACATCTCAGTAAGGTCCACTTGCGTCACCCAGAGTTAGCGAGTTAACTCTGAGTTAACGTCAAAATTTGTATGGAAATGTCAAGTTAACTCGGAGTTAGTTTGCTAACCCTGAGTGACGCAAGTCCGCCTAATTACTTAGGTACTCAGTTTTTCTCCTGTCTTTTTGCAAAGTATCAAACATTTACTTAAATAAAAAACTTCGAAAATGACTGACTATCATCACTTCTTATCTTACTTTCTATGATACGATTTTTAACGAAGCTTTTTTGAAACAATATCTCCGCGTTTACTGTCGTATCTTATGAAACTCCATAAGCGGGGGATTAAAGTCACGTTTTACGCCCACATTGAGGTGAACTCATTTACAATATCATAACTACAGGGTGCACTCTAAGTCAATAGCGGAACTTTAAGTAGGCTGTCTACTGATCAATACAAACAACGTGTGCTAGGTGACGAAAAAAATGGAGCTAAAAAAATATCAGCTGTTCCATACAAAAGTTCGACTCAGCAACGCGCCAAATGTATGAAACAGCAGATATTTTTTTAGCTCCATTTTTTTCGCCATTTAGTAGAAGTTGTTTGTAGTGATCAGTAGACAGCCTACTTAAAGTTCCGCTATCGACTTAGAGTGCACCCTGTAGACCCTTCCTAGCACTACATCACTTCATTAAGGAAAACTTACTTAGTTGTGCCGCAATCTGCATTAATTTTTTTTATTATTACTTACTACTAAGTAGGTTACTTAATAATTTAGTTAAAATACAAAATAAAGCATTATACAAGGTGATACAAAAGTACCTAACTCTTTTTCCAGGGTAATAGCACCGGGTGATAGGGATCACAACCTAAATAATTTTTTTGCTATATGACGTTCCGTTGATTTTTTAATTAATGAACGCTGTGGCGGGAAAAAAGTATTTTTTTAATATTGTTTTCATTGACTTTCACAATGTTTTAACAACTCAAAGCTATGTAAATGCACCTACAAGCACAAACATATTTTTAAATTTGAGCTAATAACAAAACAAAAAAGTTATGAAAATTTTTAAATTTTGAGGTTATAAAATAAACATTGTTTTTTTCAACTTTTTTTTACAGATTTGATATCCTGTTGACCAGTAGGTTACACCCTGTAAAAAGAGTTAGGTACTTTTGTAACACCTTGTATATTTCATTATGTAGGGAACAAAAATAACGCATAGCGCCAATAAAAACCTAACTAAGGCCAGTTATCTAATCAGGATTAGAGAAAACAGCAAAAAAAACTAAACACGATATGTCGATCGATAACTTGGCACAAACGGTGACGTAAATTTTAACCCTACCGTCCGAGAGCCACTATCCAGCTGAAAATCTCGCCTGCGCTGGGTAATTCCCAGCTGAATACCGAAAAGTCGTAAATTTACATTGGTCTACATCAGTGTGGAAGTCACTTCTCTCTACATATGGAATTTATACACCCCGATCTTTATAGTACCCGATCCGCGGACGTGGTTCCGAAATGATGAAAACTCCAATCCTTTTTAAGCGCCACGTGACTTTATATTCAGCATGTTGTCACGTAAAATGTTTGATGCGTTGTTACGTTGCCACGGTTACTACTGACAATTTTATTTAAAGTAATCGAGATACTCTTTTGTTTCATGGAAAGTTGAGAGACAGGATACCAAATACCTTTATCTAAATCCTTGCGAATCTCAATAAAAATGCGAAATATTGGTGGTTTTTTATAGTTATCACGACTACGCGCCCGAATGGATTGGCGTGATTTATCCTTCGTTCGTGCGTGGTTTCAAGACGGAACTACTGAGATTTTTTAAATCTAGTTCTTTGGTTTGTCCAATAAATGCAACTGCACTAATCCAAATGAGACTAGGCCAAAGTCTCAGTTCAGACTATTTCCATTAATAGAAAAGTTTCAAGATAAACTACCACGAATTATTTTTTCACTCAAGTTCCAAAGGTTTGTTTCGTTTCAATTAGTTCGCAGTAGTTCGATAAAGCAACATAAACATCCTTCCGGACCATTCAAACATAAACAGAGTAATAATGATGCTTATACAAGGTGTTACAAAAGTACCTAACTCTTTTTACAGGGTAATAGCACCCGGTGATAGGGATCACAACCTAAATATTTTTTTGCTCTATTTTTAATTAATAAAATGTGAACAATGTGGCGAGAGAAAAGTATTTTTTAAATATTGTTTTCATTGACTTTCATAATGTTATAACAACTCAAAGCTATGTAAATGCGCCTACACGGACAAACATATTATTAAATTTGAGCTAATAACAAAAACAAAAATGTTATGAACATTTTTCAATTTTGAGGTTATAAAATAAAAATGTTTTTTTTTCAACTTTTTTTAACAGATTTGACATCCTGTTGACCAGTAGGTTACACCCTGTAAAAAGAGTTAGGTACTTTTGTAACACCTTGTATATTGTCTTGGGGCTCGCATATATATATTTTTTATTATATATATTCTCAAAAGTTTCAAACAAGTTTCAAAGGGTAGTCAATTTTTAAAATGGTTTGTATTGCCAATATAAGTATCACATACCCTTAGGCTCTGCAATCGTCTTGAAACGTTAGAAAATGTAAAAGTTTATAAACAGCTGGTTTTAAATACGTTAAAGTGTTTCAACGAAAATTAAGTACTAACTTATATTAACGTGCGAGAAAAATATCCCAGTATTTCCATCATGGAACTTTCAATAGAACCACTGCTACTAATAGTTATAATGGATCTCCTTTTTGCTTCGAGTTGGATATTTGAAGTTATTTAAGGACCACGTGATATAAATGTTAATTCCATTTGAGCAAAGCCGAGATCAAGCTTGTGCTTGCACATTCTATTTTAGTTTTTAGTCTATTTAATTTTATAGAAAGCAAAAGAGTAAAAAAAACGATGTGGCTAATTTTCAGGGAAGGCATAAACCTGGCCCTCGTAAAATTGAAGAAAAGCGGGACCATGGCAAAGCTTTTACGAAAATGGCTGATGAGGAATGATCAACAGGATTACCCGTTCCCGAAAAATGAGGTAAGAGTTAGCTAAAATCTTGGTGGTAGTGTTTTGTTCTTAGTTTAATTTTAAAAGACGTCAGCACTTATATTCCAATGCAATACCGACCTAACCACTCCGTCAATTTACAAGGCATTTACATATAATTAACCTCCATCCCATAACCTTAGTCAGTAAACTGACAGTTCGATCTGTCATGTGAGTGAAAAAGGGCTGCCAGATAAAACAGTGATGTTCTTTAGTCGATCGAATTGTAGTCATAATCAATTAATGTCCTGTGATGGTTGGTGGCCTTAAACTACGGAGGGCAAACATATTTGCGGGTTTTTTAAATTAAGATGAACATATTATTATTATCTTTACTAGTTAAAGTAGCACTATTCATTGCGGGTTTCGCTCAATTAGTACCAACCATGTCTCTAGCAAAACCCGCAATGGATATATTTTTTAGATTTGTTTATTTATGGTATTACAATAATACAAAAAGTTCACAAATTTTCGCCAAACTGCAGAGCAGTTTGCTGGTGTGGCGCCGCCACCTAGGAGGATTCCTACATCTAGATAGCCAATTTAATTAATAGGCGCTCAAGGTTCTGAGATCGGAGTGAGTGTGACTCGTGTCGCGCAGTCGCGCTTAACAATCGACTACTGGGTAGCTCGAGTGGAAATAATTTTGATAATTTGTATTCATCGTGACATGAGTATTTATTAAAGAAAAAAAAACCTAACTCTTTAATCTAAGACGATTGTGTTATAGTTAGGTACATCATAATTATTATTTTCTGTCAAAAACCTGTCACATCGGAGATGTCATTTTACTAAGATTGTGGAATAGAGTTTGGATGGTTCATACGGGGTCTAGTGGCACCTCCACCCGATGGGTTAAGTGGCCACTTTGACGCTGCAGTGACGAGGACATGTTTAAATTGCCCACCACCTTAGTACACAAGGTGTTACAAAAGTACCTAATTCTTTTTACAGGGTAATAGCATCCGGTGATAGGCATCACAACCAAAATTTTTTATTTGCTCTGTGACGTTCCGTTAATTTTTAAATTAATAAAATGTGAACGATGTGGCGGGAGAAAAGTATTTTTTTAATATTGTTTTCATTGCCTTTCACAATGTTTTAACAACTCAAAGCTATACAAATTCACCTACACGCACAAAAATTTGAGCTAATAACAAAAACAAAAAAGTTATGAACATTTTTCAATTTTGAGATTATAAAATATAAATTGTGTTTTTCAACTTTTTTTACAGATTTGACATCCTGTTGACCAGTAGGTTACACCCTGTAAAAAGAGTTAGGTACTTTTGTAACACCTTGTACTTGTCGGCCTAGTGTCCTCAGAAAAGTCTTACCTACTCAATACGTGTTTTTATTCACGAATTGCTTCAACGTAAACAAGTGGTATTTTGCTGCAATACATTATTATTCACAAACCCGTCCTATAGAATAGAAGATTAACCTGAGCAACGAAGACCAAAAAAGGCTGAATAGAAAAAGTAATTCGTGTAAACCCAAATTTTGGCACAGTTGTAGAGGAAAGTGTTCTGATCAACATACTAAAAGTACTGATGGGTAGGGGGGGAGCTAAGGGGGGGAGGGGGGTGTAAAGGTCCCTTTTTTCAGTTTTTCGTGAATAACTCGAAAACTGCAGCCTATAGCAAAAAATAACCCATTACTGAATTAATCTACATAACATTTTCTACAAAATGGGTTACTAACATTTTTCACTGGATCGATATAATAAGAAAAAATGGCGGGGAAATGATATATTTTGTCGCTTTGGTATAGGCACGATTTGTAGTGAAAGTGCGAAATCGCCCGGTGTCGTGGGTTTTGGCACTACGCAGCTGATTGGGGTGTCAAAAGACGCGACTTGACAAGGGCTACAAAATAAAAAAAACTTAAAAAAAAAACAAAAACGTTTTGTTTTTAATCGAAAAAAATTTGAAAAATGCTGTTGTTTTTCGCCCCGTTTTGATGAGAAAAAAAATCATATCTCATAAACGAAACAAGATATCGAAAAAATATAAAACTCCTCTAAAAGTTATGATTTTGGACTATATAAAAAAAAAATTGGAGGTGATGAACACTGATGAATTATTCAGAAGTTGTACCTTCACAACGCGGAGTTGAGTGCGTGAGCGCGGTAGTGACGGTGCATTTGATCTAAATACTTACAGATACAACAATGATTCGGCAAATCTCTACCACCTAATGAATGTTACCTAATGAGGTACCTAATGAGGTTCGACTAGAGGAGACGATTGTCCTAAAATCAGTGACCACCAATGACCCTGTGGCACCTGACTCCATCCTCAATACCATATTTAGAGCTTTCCGCGCGTAAACTCCGCGTCATGAAGGTACAACTTCTGAATAATTCATCAGTGTTACGCACCTCCAATATTTGTTTTAATATAGTTCAAAATCATAACTCTAAAGTTTTTTTTAATTTTTTCGTAATATTGTTTCGTTTTTGAGATATGATTTTTTTTCTCACCAAAACCGGGCGAAATACAACAGCATTTTTCAAATTTTTTCGATTAAAAACAAAAAAAAAAAATCATTTTTTTTTAAGTTTTTTTTTTATTTTGTAGCTTTTATCAAGACGCTTCTTTTGACACCCCAATCAGCTGCGTAGTGCCAAAACCCACGACACCAGAGCGATGTCGCACTTTCGCTAAAAATAGTGCCTATACCAAAGCGACAAATATCATTTCCCCGCCATTTTTCAATCCAGTGAAAATTTTTATTAACCCATTTTGTAGAGAATTTTATGTAGATTAATTCAGTAATTGGTCAGTTTTTGCTATAGGCTGCAGTTTTCGAGTTATTCATAAAAAAACTGTGAAAAGGGACCTTTACACCCCCCTCCCCCCCTTAGCTCCCCCCCTACCCATCAGTACTTTTAGTATGTTGTTCAGGACACTTTCCTCTACAACTGTACCAAAATTTGGCTTTACACGAATTATTTTTCCTATTTTTCGTTCGTTTCCTGGGCTAGATGTTTATTTGTGTGGACGATAAAATTCAATTACACATATTAGGTACCTAATAATAGTTTGGCTATTTTCATTAACTTCCAGGAGACAAGCATATCAGAAATGACGCTAAGCCAAGTGGCGGGCATCTTCTACGTATTGGTGGGAGGATTGGCCCTGGCACTGGGCGTGGCACTGTTCGAGTTCTGCCAGCACGGGCGCGCGGAGGCGACGCGTGCCAACGTCCCTTTGCGGGCCGCCCTGCGCGCCAAAGCTTGCCTCGCCTCACGCTCTGATCGCAAGCCGTCCCAGAGGACCCCTCAACGTGATCGAGAAAGACTCGGCTGGAATGGCGCTGCATTTGCCGGGGTTAGTGTTTCAGTGTTTTATTTGTTCTTTCTTTATTGAATAGACACAAGGTATAACAAAACCTTTGTTCGGCCTTGGTCTGTGTTTCAAGTTTTCAACCCACTTTTATTCAGTTGTTGTCAGTCTTAAGTCTTGTTTCAGTTGTCTTGAGAATTATATTTAACGTTAATTTGGTTATAATAATTTATAAGATAACGTTATATGAGCCATAGGTAATACCATTTAAATACCATCGCGAGATGGTAATTACCTAAATGGTATTATCTTAATATCAGTGACACTATGATTTGGTTGCACGCTTTAGATTCCGGTATCTGATAAAAAAATAGTTATTTGTTATGAAAGAATGCAAAATTATAGTTTGCAGCGAGTGCTTGTATTGAATACCGAGCTAGCGAAGGTTTCTTAAATTGAGCCACGAGCGTAACGAGTGGTTCAAAAAAAGAAACCTGAGCGTAGCGAGGTATTCAGAAGCACGAGACGCAAATAATATTGCATTCGTGCGAAACACAAAACTTTTCATCTCACATAAGCGAGGAAATGATTTTGTTTGCCAAGCGGGGAAAACTCTATAGACACTACTTACAAGCAAAACAGGTGAGTCAAATAAGTTCCTTTTAAAATCATACTTTATTGTAGTTACGGCTGCCGCACTGAAGTTTTGAGCTTCGTTGGTATTAAAACCATTCGTTTAATTAATAATTTCCTGAAGTTTATTTATCCAGACACAAAAATAAAGTAAATAAAATAATGATTTTTTTCCGGGTGCATTCTGAACTTTTACCATATAAATTAAAAATAACTAGGAGATAAAAAATTAAATTAGTAGGTAGGTAATCGTATGAGGTAGTGGCCACCCCTGGTGTCAGAGTTTTTAGGCCACCCAAAGGGTCTCTGACATGGCTTAACGATTGTTATTAATGAACAACAACCGGTGCCTTCCGAAGCACGGAAGCGCTCAGATATTATTGCCACTAGCGGTCACCCATCCATGGACTGACCGCGGCCGTTGTTGCTTAACTTTGCCAATCGATTAAGAACGGCTAGTACAACTAGGCTGTGAGCGCTTCGCGATGAAATTAGTAATATCGTTTGAAAAAATGTATTTAACAAACCAAAACATCATTATCTATTTGATAAAACAGAAGCGAAGCATTATTTACTGGTATTATAAAATAAATATGTGTACAAATTATTGAAAAGACTATAAGAAGAAACCGCGTTTCTGAATGTTCTATTCCGTGACTTTAGATGCCTATGCCTAATTTGCATTCACAGTTTTGTATAGAAACGAGGCTCTTCTTTCTGAAGCTTTTATGAACTTATATGGCATCTTCTGAAACGGCCAGTGTTTTTTCTTTTTCTACCTACACCATGAGGTGTGCAGAAAAAGGGCGTACAAATTTCGAAGTGCACCAAAATGCAGATTGGTTAAATTCGGGTTTTACACGGTTGTAAGTTGCTATTAACAGCAAACTTTCCGAGCATAGGAGATGAAAAATATTTTTTCATCTCCCATGCTCGGAAAGTTCGCTGTTACTTTAAACATGCGATCCTAGAATAGTAGATTGTTACCCGAGGGACTAAAACACAATTTTTAAGGTGAGAGTATTTCTTTGAATCCAGAGCGGAGCGAGGGATTCTAAAGTAGAATCCTGAGCGCAGCAAGGGATTCAAAGTACTCGAGCTTTAAAAAGTGTTTTTCCCGATGTAAACACTCTACTTTTTATCAGCCTCTATGAGAAAATAAGTGACTGGAACTTACGAATAATTAGCGTCGGCGTCCGATACAATGTTCTCTGGAGTTAATATTACTTATAAAACTTTAATTCTCACTACTTGAGGAATAAACACTTTTATTGTATGAAAGTAAGTAAAATCCAAATTTAAGTAACCAAATAATTAATTACGAACGGAGACGGAATGCAATTCTGACGTTTTTATTTTTCTTCAAACTTCTTCTTACAGTCATTTTAATATTTTGTACACTATATTTATTTTTAATATCAGTAAATTAAAAAAATGCTCCGCTTCTGTTTTATGAAATAGATAATTATGGGTTGGTTTGTTAAATACATTTTTTCAAACGATATAATTGAATTTATTTTTTATCTCTAGAAATTTTAAAGGTGTTGTTTCTCGATAGTATGGAGCTCAGGCTAAGACTGAAATTGAACAAGGACCAGAAAAGACAGACTATTAATTGAATTCTAAACCATATTTTAACCATGTATAAAATGTTTTAATTTGATTGCAATGCAACACACACTCCACACTGACAAAATGGCGAACTCTGTGGTGAGCCGTGTGCACAGAATAGTGGAGCTGTCAGCTGTCAAAGTCACAGACTCATCAACACACACCAACATACACCCCACGAACGAAACACCACAGATAAAATTCGCAACGGAGGGAAACGTTCCAAAACCAAAACATAAAGGTGGCGCGATAGTTAAAAAATTAACTTCTATCAATAACTTACACATAAAGCTTGATAATAAATAATGAGGGTCTATGTCTCGAATGGCAAGTTTTACGCTATATTTGAATATTGTTATGTTTGTATTTTGGGTAAACCATATTGCTTTAAAATCAAAAGCATTTACCTCGCTCGTGTAAACCAGTATCTGAACGCCCATAATGGAACTTTCATGAAAACAAAATCTCTTCGTACATGAAAATAACACTGAAATAAAATCTTTTAGGCAGCAGATACTGTTCAGGGGATTTTTCTCTTTGATATTGTTGGGTCATGCAAAACTTCGTATCTATTACAAAATATAAAAAAAAAATGGCCCAGAAAGAAAAAAATATGGTAAAAGTTCAGAATCCACCCGAAAAAAAAAACATTCTTTTATTTACATTATTTTTGTGTCTGGATAAATAAACTTCAGGAAATTATTAATAAAACGAATGGTTTTAATACCAACGAAGCTGAAAACTTCAGTGCGGCAGACAACTACAGTAAAATACCTATGCTTTTAAAAATAGAGTTTTTCCCGCATGGCTAACAAAATCATTTCCTCGCTTCTGTGAGATGAAAAGTTTTGTGTTTCGCACGAATGCAATATTATTTACGTGTCGTGCTTCTGAATACCTCGCTACGCTCAGGTTTCTTTTTTTGAATTTTAGAAACCTTCGCTAGCTCGGTATTCAATACAAGCACTCGCCGCAAACAATAATTTTGCATTCTTGCATAACAAATAACTATTATACCTACTCACAAATTGAAGAGCTCTTTTCCAAAATGCACTTAGTCCAAAAAAACAAGAGTAGGCGACATCTCGGACAAAATACTTTCGGACACTTTGTCCGAAATGTCGCTTTGTATTTTTATTATTTTTGAGGCGACATCTCGGACACTGTCAAAAAATTGAACCTGTATCGTACAGTCAGATAGGTACTAAAGTATTAAAATTTAATATACAGAGAAAGAGCGTTACCGTAGTTGCCTATTTTAGGATAGCCTGAATATAAGCACTCAGATCGCGTTCGGCTCATTGTAGATGAAAAATTACTAGGCTTACATAAGGTGCTACGAGGATCATCACCTCAGTTCTCACAACATTTTGTTCCTAACTAATCCCACGTAATTATGTGGGAACTGAGGTGGCGATCCTCCTACCACCTTATGTAAGCCTAGTACTTTTTCATCAAACATTATTTGATTTAACGCTACCCTACGCTACGTCTTGATAAAACACTATAACTAGTGGGACTTTTTGGATGTGCTGAGCCTTTGTTACCTGCGCAGTGACATGAGACGCGGAAACAGATTGCCAAACGTTGGTACACGAGGCAAAAAATTCAAATATTTTCAACATAATACAGTTAAGATATGCTTACATAAAATTGATGAAATAAAATGTGTGTCGCGGCGACACACTTGCGGGGGAGAGCAAATGTTGAAGACTGCATGAGTACTCAAGATATTATTTGCATGTGGGTTTGTAACATTTTTATTAGTCTCCTCATAAATAAGATCGTAGCGAGTTTTTTATCCGACTGTACAAAACAGCTTTATTTGTAAGTGTCCGAGATGTCGCCTCAAAAATATTAAAATAATAAAGAGACATTTCGGACAACGTGTCCGAAAATATTTTGTCCGAGATGTCGCCTACTCAAGGCAAGAAAATATAGGTACCTAATTAGTAAGTGAATGACAGTGAATCTTAGAACGTTATGAGCGTGAATCGTGAACTTTGATATGAAAATCGTACTGACTTAGGTAGTGCTATTTGGAAGATTTTTTTTAAGGGTCGAACCGTCTTGTGCCAAAGACAAAAATGAACAACTTTTCTAACGCAGTAAAAAAACAGACTTAGTAGGTACGTTTTGGAATAAAGCTCTTCAATTATTTGATAAAATCAATACGCCATAAAAATCTCCCCTACGAGTATTGTAAGTAACGAAAATGTCAGCGCGCTATGCAATCTATTCTTGTGCTTCTATAATGTTTGCTAATAGTCTTTTTTTGTTTGCGTTCAGTACAATGACTTCCTCCTAGGGAGAGAGGTATTGGGGCATACACATCGCAAGATCTATTAGAAATCTCGGAGTCGACGTAAGTTGTTTATAAGCGTTGACCCTGTCTTTTGTCAACGTATAAGCGAAACAATCTATGTTCCCCGCCCATGAATGACGCCCACTTAATGAGCAAAGGTATCTTTTCTGTAATGCCAACCTCCGTCGGCCTCTATCAAGTCTGTCCACTGTTTTTGAGCCGCTTTCTTGATGTATTTGACCCACAGGGCCGACGGCCTGCCCACCAGACGTCAAGCATGTAAATGCTTTTTTTCCATCGTGAGCTTTTCCATCCAATTATAAAAATGAAGCAAACCTATTTTTGCCCGCAACTTCTTTCAAACCCCATGTTTTTTTTTGTCGCTAGTTTGTTATTTATCATGTATCTAACCCTGTGGGCGACAGTTTCCTTGTAACCAATGAGTTGTATCCAAGTTCACAGTTACAATAACGTGTTACAGTACTACGCTGCTGCTACCCAGATCTCCCAGGAAGAGGCTTTGCAGGCCAGCTTCACGCACGTCTGATCCGCGGAGAAGGACAGTGCCGCCACCCTGCGTCGCTCGTCCCTCACTAAGCTGCCAAACAACAACGTAGACCTTTACCAGCTCTAATATAGAACCTATAGCTCTACCAAATTACTTGTGAACAGGCAGTTCTGATTTTATCACCACGTGGTAATGATGACGCGATTCATACGTAAGTTGGCTAGTGTCTATATCATTCGATACTTTCCTGTGACTTTGAAAGATCACATCGATTTTACTGAAATTTAATTAAGCAAATAATTGATTTTGGTTGACGCAATCCTCAGTTAAAGCTCCAGTTAGTTTATTCGATTGAGCCCATACAAAATTCGTACCATTTTCAAATAAAATTATTCCTAGGAATAGTGCTTATCTGGCGATTGAAAACTCGGACCTATGTTAAGTTAATTTAGTATTTATTTATTATTTGATGTTTATTTATTGATAATATATTGTCTTTCAGCTGTCTCTTTAACCCAGATGTTACTGAAACGTGATTTTGTGTCCAAACTTGATGAATTTTTCGCATTGAGCTTATTGTTAAAAATCACAAAAAAAAAATTCTCTCGTGGAAACTTGGGAAAACGTTGTCGTTTATAAACAACGCTAGCAAAATGTACTACTTCAAAAATAATGAAATATTGTAAAAATGACAATTAAATGGGGATAACCTGTTATGGTGTATACCCAATGGTAACATATTATCGAAAGTATTAGTGCTGAATGCAGTATTATCGACAACAAATCACCAATTGGTTGGATTATTCATGGTACTGTTTATCAAAACGGTCGTTTTCATCGCAAACCTCCTGAGCAAGGTTCTGAGGCATATGATGTAACTGCCCTGAAAACAAAATTTTCAAACTACAGTGGGCAGGGCACGCGTGGTCTAAGATTTATGGGACACTGACTTACAGGCGATATAAAAAAAAGATCGTGCTACCACCACAGAATTAGAACTTGAACTTCACGCTTGTGGGGTGACAGTTCTACCCATTCTGCTACCACCACTCCAGCTCCAACTACTTACACTCTGAATGTTTCATCTATTCGATAAAGTGTACTGTCAATGATGCGACCAATCGGTGACTCGATGTCGACAAAATACAACATTCGGCTAATTTTTTTTTATCATACTATGAGAACCTCAATTCTTCGCTAGCTTCTTGCTGGTTTATGAAGCAGAACATTTTGTTCCTCACTATCTGAAGAATCATAGTGAATTTCAGCTTGAGCTCCTCGTTGCAACTGGGTAAACATATTATTTTCATCACCAGAATCTTCATCACAGACGAATCTGTGATATCTGCATTAGAGTTTTCTGATGGAAATATGGTGTCTGGTAAAAGACCCTCGTCTAAAAAATCTATACAGGCCACATTTCCATAGAGATATTTTTTTTTTGCGTAGTTTAAAAACGACGATAGCATCAAGTGGGTTAATACTTTTGCTCTTTGTTTGTACCCAGATTTACAACAATTATGATTATACAAAATGAAGTTAAACGCGTAGTTTATAATCAAAATGTTGGAAAAACCGATTGGTTCGTGTGATTTGTAGAAAATAAATGTTGTACTGCTTATTTGTAAGGTATTAAGTAAATTATTGTAGCAATTAGATTTACTAATAAGTGAAACATACTCGATATTATTGCCAAATCTTAAGTAGTTCATATTTTAATATTATTATCTCTTAATATGACGCAATAAAAAATAATAAAGCTTTTATCAATACTATTATGCTACATACCATAAACAATATTATTAACATAATTTACTACAAACATTACAATCTATGAATATACAAAATACAAGAATATTTTAGTAACCATCAATCATTGATCTTCCTCAAAACATTATTAGTACCAAACCTTGTACCTTATATTGTAACCAATATATCGTAGAATTAAGAAACTTCTAAATAATCAACTAAAATATCTAAATAAATATACCTCACTTCATTATGATGTTACTAGTTCCTAAGTAGAAAGCACCTAGAAAAAATCCTACTAAAATAATAACATTATTGGTGACTGCCAACCTCCAAATGAAGGCGAGATAATTTCAGAGCGAAGGAGAAACTGAGAAATATTTACTATTAGTTCTGACTAGTAAATATTTCTCAGTTTTTCCTGATAAAAGTTAATAAATTACAATTCCATTTTCCATGAAAATATTAATTAACTATATAAGACATCGGATTATAATATGCAATGCACTATCAAAATGCCAAAATATCCATGCAATATGCACTAAAAAGAGGCCAAAATATATAAATACGCACTATCAAAATGCTATTTAACATGAGAATTTACAAAAACGACGCTTAAAAAGAAATTAAAAAATGTCCATAAATTTCCTAAAAGAAAAAAACGCAAAAGTTGTAAGAACTTTAAAGTTTCGAAAATTTGTGTGTAGCCTCAACTTTACAAAATATATTTTAAGTAAATTTGTTGTTTTTTCTCCATATTTGGAGTTCAAAGAAGGAAGGTGGACCAATTTATTTGGGATATAGGTACCTACTCGCATGCACTATCAATGAAAAATTACTAAAGTAGATATGGAATAACGCTACTGTAAAAATGGCGTTTTATGCATTTGCATAGGCAAACATGCAAATGCAATAATTATAATCCGATATCCTAGTATTAACTTTAATTTTAAATGTATAAAAATTACATTAAGCATTAAGTAAAATTACAACAAATTATAAGATTTCCCTTTGTAAAATGTCACCTAATGTTCGTGAAAATTTGTTGGTTTTTGTATTGCAAATTTTATGCAGATAATTAATTAAATATAATGATAATATTTTGAGTTTTTTTTCTACTGCCTTTTGTTAAAACAAAATGTTGGTGTGATAACTCAAAGAAAAAAGACGAAACTACCTATCCGTCTTCATAGTGCCTGTTTTATTAAAAGAAACTTTTTTCGTTGTAAATAAAATAATAAAGAACGTTTCTTTTTTATAATGTCGTCTATTCATCTTACAAACCTTTCTGGTTTTGATAGATTGTGATGATGAGCCCAAAGTATTACATTCAACTTTACACGATCACAAAGTCACCTTTTACAATATAAATATTATATTTTTGAATGCCAGCGACATCTATTATTTCGAAGCAACTACACTAAACTAACTCGGGTAACTCTACCCACTAAGCCTGACTCAAGAATTTTTTTTTTTAGAGTTACCTTGGTTTAGCGGTGTAGCTCTTGGTTTGTTTGCCACCTTTCACTAGAAGCTTTGTTGTTAAATTAATTAATTTTATCCTAATCACTTGATGTAAAATATTATTTACTGTCCTAAACGTTCGTGCATTATAGGTACTCTTATCACTCTCATAAATTATCTATCAGAAATTTTCATTTATGCCTTACTTAGTAACACGAACACCGAAACACGAAGCTTCCGCTTAGCGGAAGAAACATTATGCTAAAACAAAAACTTACGAAGCGATAATCATTATAGGTAATAACGAGAAAGACCCGAAGCAAATGGGACAGGATTTGAAGACCGGGCCTCTACATGTGTTTGGTCAGCACCATGCCTGCAAGCAAGCAATATTATTGCAAAAATACGCCTAACGATATATACAGGGCGACCCACGGCTATGCCACATGGAGGGAAAGTACCTTAAATATTGCAGATGGAACATTTTACTGAAAGAAGACATTATTTTAATTTTAAAAACAAATTAAACTGCATTCATAGATATTGAAATAATTACATGGTTGAACCGGGAATCGAACCCGTTACATGAGAAAAATTATTACCTTGTAGTTTTATCATGCCGATCGAAAGGGTTCATCATAAGGATTATTTTTTGCTAAATAACATAGTATCAGGAATAAAAGGAAGACCATGAATTTTAACATTTTTAATACCAAATTAATCAATTTATAAATGAAAATCACAGTAACAAAAGAATAAAAGTATGAATGTGAAACACATTTTTGAATTATTTCTTTATAATTAGCCAGCCACATTGCGATGGACAAAATTTTACCCGTCTTTCGGCTCAAGATACGGTTCGACCATGTAATTATTTCAATATCTATGAATGCAGTTTAATTTGTTTTTAAAATTAAAATAATGTCTTCTTTCAGTAAAATGTTCCATCTGCAATATTTAAGGTACTTTCCCTCCATGTGGCATAGCCGTGGGACGCCCTGTATATAAAACCAAGAACAAGACATAGTTGATAAAATGAAGAAGAGAGCAGCGACAGTTTGGGCACATATTATATCGCCGCCTTAGTCAGGCCAATGAAGCTGTAATAGCTAAAGGTGGCCGATTCAAATTTATCTACTAATGCGGCAGAAAAATTGATGAGTGTAATTTATTTTACATTGTAGCAGTTTTCTCTTCACTACCTATATTTAAAATTATAACCATAGCGCCCTCTCTCTTTCAAGCTATGAAACTTAATGGTAGCTTCATAAGCATCATTAGGTGAACGTTCGTCGTCGTCGTTCAATGCTAGTTTCATTGCTTTGCACACTTCCCTTGTTGAGATGTCGCTACGAGTTCTGAATGTCGCTGCATAATGCGCCAAATTATATTTTGAGCGATTTAGTTGCTCAATGCCGACTTTTTGCAAAATGTATACTAATAAAAAAAAACATACAATTTATCGCACTATACCAACTTTCTTCACGACTTTTCGATTTATTGTTATATTTAGTGTTGCTAAGCCGACTTTTCGAAACTCATTCCTAATATATCATAAAGCCGACTTTCGTACACTCAAGTATAGAAATTAAGCTTTTCCATTAAAATGATATTATATTTCCTTAAATTTTCCAGACTCTTTGGATCTGTTTGATATTACTGGTCGCAAATAATTATGTTCTATGATAGTTATGGACTGTAAGTAAACGTCCAACAAAAACAAATGCATTTATTTATGAAGCGTGTGTATCGCGATAAATGTACGCAGAGAATTGATTTTTGTAAATCAAAAATGAGTTTCATTTGTGAAATCGCAAACAGTGATGTATGCTTTATTAAAAATCGAAAAGTCTTTATTATTTCAATCCACGATTTATTTTTTGTTTAGTTCTTACATAGTCATAATATCATACCTATCTACTTGACTGTGGAAGTAATGAGTAGTATGGGTAGTATATTTGATAGACTATTTAATTTTCAATAAAACCGGCCAAGTGCGTGTCGGACTTGCGTACGAAGGATTCCGTGCTATTGTCTATAAAAACGCCAAAAAAATCATGTCTGTTGCAAACGCCCTCTTAAAGATGATTTTATTCTGTTTTCAGTTAGGTATTTGTTGTTATAGCGGCAACAGAAATGCATCATCTGTAAAAATTACAACTGTTTTATTATCATGGTTCATGAGATACACCGTTGTCAGACGGACGACGGACGGACAGCGAAGTCTTAGTAATAGAGTCCCTTACCCTTGGGGGTACGGAATTACGGATCCCTAAAAATTGCTGGGTTGTTCCGCATTCATGACACGACTTTTCATGCTATAGGTATATTTGCCGGATTCATGGTACGAGTAATTATTATTCCTACTCAGGATTATTTTCTATTTAAGTTTCCGTTTTCATTTTACATGTGTTCCGTATTCATGCCACCAATAAAATACCATTTAATATTGGCACATTAGTATGGTCAGCATAACAATTTCAATTATGAGATTGGTAAGACAGACTAGGTACAGTTGGCCACACGCTAGGATACCCCTTTTTGTTCTATTAGCGCCCTTATGCCGCGCGCGGTAAGAGCTGCCATGGGGTATCTGTGACTGTGGCCGACCGTACCTACTTCAGTCTCTCCACTAAGGAACTAAATCATAAAACTAAAACTGCACACGCACGCACCTTTTGATACGGCCGCCCGCAGGCACTTTTGGTTATTGAAATTAAAAACACCGTGGGACTCGCGCACCGAGGATCTCGTTCCACCATTCTATACATTTATTTGGAAGAAAAATAAAAACTAGGTAGGCTGCACACAGCGCCATCTAGAGTTGAGGTTTGGAACTAATATAGAGATATAGAGGGCGCTAGTTTCTATGTCGCGTTACAACTCTCACCAGCATCATCAGGTATATAATTTTTTGTTCTTCTAGCATTAGTTCCTCAACTCAGCCAACAGATGGCACTCTACAGTCCTACATCGTGGATCGCGGTATGGCTTGGACTTTCGACTAATGTATCTTAATAGACTTCGTATGAAACTCTTCCCATTGCACTGTACGGAACCCTCTCAATGCGAGTTAAACTCGTACTTGTCCGGTTTTTAGGGTTCCGATACCCTCAAAAAGTAAAAGTAAAAAGAAGTAAAAAAGTAAGAGAACGTTTCCACCCATTTTAACCCTTCATTGGCTGAAATGAGAAAAATACTGAAACACGTGTTTGATTATTTCTGATTTAGTATACGAATACTTAGTTTCAAGTAAATCACATGCACATTCAATTTCAAAGCTGTAGCTTTAATGGTTTAGGCCTGGCATTGCTACTACATCAGGGAAAAATCTTCAACATTTCCACCCATTTTAACCCTTCATTGGCTGAAATGAGAAAAATGCTGAAACACGACGTGTTTTATTATTTCTAATTTAGTGTACGAATACTTAGATTCAAGTAAATCAGACCAAAAAAAATTTTATTTTATTCAAATTTTGAAACCCCGTGTGGCCGTTTGAAGGGTTAAAATTATTATTTTTTCTTCATGGTAGGTAGTTATGCTATGAAATGCAACTAGACATTCAATTTCAAAGTTGTAGCTTTATTGGTTTAGGCCTGGCATTCATACTACATCAGGAAAAATCTTCAAACTTTTCTACCCCTTTTAACCCTTTATTGAGCAGAAATTTGAAAAACGCTGAAACTTGTATTTAATTGTTTCTTATTTTATATTTAAATACTAATTTTCAAGTAAATAGGAAAAAAAAATCATACAAAATTTGAACCCCGGTTTGGGCATTTGAAGGGTTAAAATTATATTTTTTTCTTCATGGTGGGTAGTTTTGCTACAAAACGCTACTGCAGTTTCAATTTTATAGTTGTAGCTTAAATTGTTTGGGCTCGACGTTGATACTACATCAGGAAAAATATTCATACATTTCAACCCACCGAACTTAATCCCGTAGAATCCGCATTACGTATAAAATCACAATAAAAACTTGTCCCCACAGAAACAAATGATATCAGCAATAGAAAAATACGAAACATCATTTCGACCATACGTCTAATATTCGAATTTCAACCTTATTGCATTAGTGTACAGTTTTACTTTAATTGCATATACTACGAGCAAATAAGCTCCCAAAGGAAATTTGGACATCTATTTTTCCTGACACATTTCAGAGTTCTATGTTGTATCTAGTTTTATCCTTAATCGAAGTTTCAACCTCGTTTAACCCTTTAACGGCTAAAATTAGAAAAAAGCTGAAGCAGGTGTTTAATTATTTCTGATTAAATATACGAATTCTTAGTTGGAAGTAAATCAGGCCAAAATCATTTTTTATTTTCATACAAACTTTGGACCCCGTAAATGTAACCAAGTAAATGTCTCTTAAGAGAGATTCTTTTCTCCCGTAGCGTGTCCACAAATTACAACTATTGTAAAATTTTCACTATTGTTGCATTAGCTGTTTTTTTCCAGCAGATCGTAACTGGTGAAAAAAAAAACCGAAAAACTTTAGCACCCATTTTTAAGTGCATAGAAATGAGAAAAAAATCTGAAATAGGTGTCGAATCAAAAAGTACACAAACCAAGATTAAATTACAAAAGACCTAAAAAAAATGTTTCCCATACACACTTTCAACCCTATTTTTACCCATTGAAGGATTAAATTTAAAAAAATCGCTTCTTAAATGAACCCTCCACCATATAACGCAACTTTTGTCCAAATTTCATACTTATAGGTTTAGCCGTTTGGGCTGTAGCGTGATGAGTCAGTCACCCATAGCCTTTTATATATATTATATTATATTAATTATTGACCAAAAACTAGATTGGAGAAAACTAATACATGCATTACGCAATAAACTCGGTACATCCTCTTAGAGTTTTAGATTTTTGTCTTATGAGAAAATAAAAATACTAAACCCTAAACCCTATCCTCTTACGCTTTGCATAAACTGGCTTCGGTGGTACAATTAGAGTCGCTCCTTATGGCTTACCATAGTTTAATGCAGTGGTTCTTAACCTATGGTCCGCGGACCACTGGTGGTCCGCGAGGGCCTCTCTAGTGGTCCGCGGGAGGGTCCTGCAGTCCAGCGCACATAGCGATAGTTGTCAATAAATTTTAATGTTGATTTTGAAAGTCATGTTTGAATAAGTTCCCAATGAATAAAATAACTGAAATTTTCATGCGCGCTGGCGCGCGCTCTTTTTCCCTATTGAAAAATATTTTAACCTCCAAAGATCCGCGTGACTGCAGATCGCGCCAAGGAATTACCGAATGCGCCAGATTTTGACACGAAAATACAATAAATAGCCTATGTAACCTGCGGCAGGCTCCGATGTAAAGTTGCGGTCTTCAGTTCAATACGCAAAAAATAATAAATTGTATTAGTATCAAAAATTCAAAACCCTTAAAAATCGAGTAATCAGTGCTCACTCATATTATGTCGTTAGCCCATGTCAAACCGCACGTAGACTATATTTAGGTTAAAATCGGTGAATTTTCAAATGTGCTACGCGCATGTCTTCTATTCAAAACAAAGGAATTCTCCATTATGAAATGTAAGACTTAAATACGTTAATTTTCAGCCTCGCTGGGTGCGTTTGTTCAAATAATAGCTAAATAAATCTTCATCATATAATTAAAAAGGGAAAAAAACTGTGAAATTTCGGGCGCGCTGCGCGCAAATTTTTCACGCACCTACTACACATGCTAAGGTAAACTTGATTTTTAAGAGTAAAATCGTAAAATTTTCGGGCGCGCTGCGCGCGCTTTTACAAACAAATGAAATCTTGATGATATTGACGGAAGATTATCTGGCCATCTTGCGGCTTAAAAAGGGTAAAATCGGTGAATTTTTGGGGGCGCTGCGCGCGCATTGCTATCGCCTGCCAATTAAGTCTCCATAATAATTTTAGTAAAATTGGGGAATTTTCGCGTGTATGTTCCAAAACCGACTCATATTAATTTCCTGTATTTAACTTACTTACGTATATTATACTTTAGGTCACAGGTGAAACAATTTCATGTGAAACACGATGTACCTTGGATCTGGTGGTCCGCACTAAGAAAAAAATTATCAAAGTGGTCCGTGGTCCAAAAAAGGTTAAGAACCACTGGTTTAATGGCATCACACCTTAGGTATGGAGTTATATTTTTGGGGAATGCTACTGACAGAGATTTAGTATTGAAAGCTCAAAAAAGATGCTTAAGACCAATGTTTAGAATAGCACCTCACATTAGCTCTAAGCCTTATTTTATAAAATACAAACTGTTGACATTTCCATCTTTTTATATGATTATTCAATCATAAAATAATTCAGGATTGGCCCTTACAAATAATGCTAATTCTAGCATTATTTGTAAGGGCCAATCCTGAATTATTTGTGAAGCCAATAATAAGAAATAGACGTGATAATAAAAAAGTTGAAACACTCGTTACCAACACAGCACTTATGCAGAAAGGCGTTTTGTATATGGCGCCATTCATCTATATATATAAAAGGCTTAGGTTGACTGACTCATCACGCTACAGCCCAAACGGCTGAACCTATAAGTATGAAATTTGGACAAAAGTTGCGTTATATGGTGGAGGGTTCATTTAAGAAGCGATTTTTTTTTATTTAACCCTTAAGTGGGTCAAAATAGGGCTGAAAGTGTGTATGAAAAAAAATTTTTTTTTTGGTCTTTTGTTCTTAAATCTTGATTTTTTGTACTTTTTTTTTAAAATGACTTGACACCTATTTCAGATTTTTTCTCATTTCTATGTTCTTAAGGGTTAAAATGGGTGCCAAAGTTTTTCGATTTTTTTCACCAGTTACGATCGATGCTGGAACAAAACCGCTAATGCCAAAACAATGAAAATTTGACAATAGTTGTAATTTGTGGACACGCTACGGGTTAAGACAGATTTACTTCAAGTTTAACCCTTAAGGCGGTAAAAATGGGGTCCAGAGTTTGTATGAAAAAAAAAATTTTTTTGTCCGGATTTACTTGCAACTAAGAATTCGTATATTAAATCAAAAATAATTTAACACCTGTTTTGGCTTTTTTGTAATTTTAGCAGTTTAAGGGTTAAACGAGGTTGAAATGTATGAATATTTTTCGTGATGTAGTGTCAACGTCGGGCCCAAACCGTTTAAGCTACAACTATGAAATTGAAACTACAGTAGCGTTTTGTAGCAAAACTACCCACCATGAAGAAAAAAATATAATTTTAACCCTTCAAATGCCCAAACCGGGGTTCAAAGTTTGTATGAAATAAAATTTTTTTTTGGTCTGATTAACTTGAAACTTAGTATTTGTATATTAAATAAGAAACAATTAAACACGTGTTTCAGCGTTTTTCAAAAATATGCCCACTAAAGGGTTAAAAGGGGTAGAAAAGTTTGAAGATTTTTCCTGATTTAGTATCAATGCCAGGCCTAAACCATTAAAGCTACAATTATGAAATTTAAACTGCAGTAGTGTTTTGTGGCAAAACTACCTACCATGAAGAAAAAAATATAATTTTAACCCTTCGAATGCCCAAACCGGGGTTCAAAGTTTGTATGAAATCAAATTTTTTTTTTGGTCCGATTTACTTGAAACTTAGTATGTGTAAATTAAATAAGAAACAATGAAATACGTGTTTCAGCATTTTTCAAATTTTTGCCTACTAAAGGGTTAAAAGGGGTGGAAAAGTATGAAGATTTTTCCTGATGTAGTATCAATGCCAGGCCTAAACCATTGAAGCTACAACTTTGAAATTGAATGTGCAGTTGCATTTCATAGCAAAACTACCCACTATGAAGAAAAAAATATAATTTTAACCCTTCAAATGCCCAAACCGGTATTCAAAGTTTGTATGAATTAAAAATTTTTTTTGGTCCGATTTACTTGAAACTTAGTATTTGTACAAGAAATAAGAAAAAATTGAACACGTGTTTTAGCGTTTTTCAAATTTCTGCCCACTAAAGGGTTAAAAGGGGTAGAAAAGTTTGAACATTTTTCCTGATGTAGTATCAATGCCAGGCCTAAACCATTAAAGATACAACTTTGAAATTGAATATGCAGTTGCATTTCATAGCAAAACTACCCACCTTGAAGAAAAAATATATAATTTTAACCCTTCAAATGCCCAAACCGGGGTTCAAAGTTTGTATGAAATAATCATTTTATTGGGTCAGATTAACTTCAAACTAAGTAGTCCTATATTAAATCAGAAATAATAATTAAACACATGTTTCAGCATCAAAAAGGGTGGAAACATTTTAAGTGTTTTCCTGATGTTGTATCAGTAACAATGCCGGAACCATTAAAGCTACAACTATTCAATGAACATTTAACTACAGTTGCGTTTTATAGCAAAACTACTAAGCATGAAGAAAACAGTAATAATGATAAACCTAAAACGGCCAAAAAGGTTGAAAGTATGTATTTTTTATTGTTGGATTTTTTTGATCTTTACCAATTTGGTCACACACACACAATACATACACTTCCACGCTGAAACTGCTCGACGGATTTCTATGACATTTGGAATCGAGATAGCTTACACAAATACACACCCATGACTCTATTCATGCTAATTTGATAATGGTGAAAGATGTACCCAGGCAACTTCTTATAAGTCTTCGCGGACGAAGTCGCGGGCGAAAAGCTAGTTTACAATAAACTACCTCAGACTATTTTTTGTTTTTATATGATGATATGACATATTTAGATTAATAGTTCAATTACATTTGTACGCCGAAAGGTAAAATATGGAGAGACTTTACCCTATTTATAATATCATCTGTACTATCAAACCCATATTTGACAAATAAAGTATTTGTATTTGCCATGCGGTACGTTATTATAGTGATTCGGTTCAAGACGATACTTTCAAGCATCTTGGCCAATCTTTATCGAATTTGTGTTTTGTTTCTTGGTCTTGTCTCGCTCGAATCAAACGATCGAGACAAGACCAAGACATCGTCACGATCATTTAATTCGAGCGAGAGACTCGAAATAGAGTCCGCGCCACCACTGAAGTTCGATAGACGTGGAGCTAGTGCAACGCACAACATGTTTCCAGTGTTAGGCATAATAGGCGTAGTTCCCCGAGTTCCCGTAAGACTTGAGTCGTGGCGCGAAGAGCGAAGAGTACAGATTTTTAATAGTAGAATTCGGCCAGCTATAATTTTTTGACATGTCAGAGATTATAAAAACCTTTTTGGCCGGCCTTTTGATTGATATGGATGACATGACACAATCGAGAGTCTCGATTGTGTCAAATCTTCAAAACAAGACCAAGACAATATTTTCGCTCGCCTGACAAGATCGAGAGCAAGCAAGTCTTGATGCCGTCAAGACAGTCTCGATATGGAAATTGTCTTGTTTTGTCTCGCCTGCCGAATCACTGCGTTATGATGATATTTACATTATAGACTCTGTTTGTACATTATTTCTGTACATTATAGACTGTTTCCTATCAGAAATTGTAATTTATGCCTTTGAGATACTTAGTAACACTAAGCTTCCGCTGAGCGGAAGAATCATGCTGAAACAAAACTTACGAAGTTGACAATTGTGGCCAGAATAATCATCATACATAAGGGAAGAACCCTAAGCAAATAAGACATGATTTGAAGAACGGGCCATATTGTCTTTGGGCAGCACCAAGCCTGCAAACAATATTATTGCAAAAATACGCCTAACGATATCCAAAACCAAGATGAACAAGACATAAAATAAAATTGATAAAATTAAGAATTAAGAAGAGTGCAACGACAGTTTTTGGGCACTAATTATGGAAGCCAATGGAGCTGTAATAATTAAAACTGGCCGTTTTTGTCAAATTTAAGTACTGATGCGGCACAAAATTTTATGAGTGTAATTTAATAAACTTTGTAGCAGTTTTCTCTTCCGGACCTATACAGGGCGTCCCACGGCTATGCCACATGGAGGGAAAGTACCTTAAATATTGTAGATGGAACATTTTACTGAAATAAGACATTATTTTAATTGAAAAAACAATTTAAACTGCATTCATAGATATTGAAATAATTACATGGTTGAACCGGGAATCGAACCCGTTACATGAGAAAAATAATTACCCTGTAGTTTTATCATACCGATCGAAAGGCTTCATGATAAGGATTTTTTTTTGCTAAATAACATAGTGTCAGAAATAAAAGGAAGACCATGAATTTTAACATTTACCTGGTAGTATGCAACAAATCGAGCCGTATCCTGAGCCGATAGACGCGTAATTTTTTTCCATCGCAATGCGGCTGGCTGATTATAAAGAAATAATTCAAAAATATGTTTCATTTTCAAATTTTTGATCTTTTGGTACCGTGATTTTCATTGATAAATTGATTAATGTTGTATCAAAAATGTTAAAATTCATGGTCTTCCTTTTATTTCTGACACTATGTTATTTAGCAAAAAATAATCCTTATGATGAAGCTTTTCGATCGGTATGATAAAACTACAGGGTAATTATTTTTCCCATGTAACGGGTTCGATTCCCGGTTCAACCATGTAATTATTTAGATATCTATGAATGCAGTTTAAATTAATTTTTAAATTCAAATAATGTCTTCTTTCAGTAAAATGTTCCATCTACAATATTCAAGGTACTTTCCCTCCATGTGGCATAGCCGT